>JARHVA010000411.1:2180000-2825000 GCA_037957365.1 Torreya grandis
GAGCGTCCTGTACCACAATATTTGCATCCTTTGCTTCTTCAATACCTGCATGTTGATTCTCTTTATCTCTCAACCAACACTCCTTTGTATGTCCTTTCTTTCCACAAAACCAGCAGGTAATACCTTTGGATTCGGATCTCCTTCCCAACCTTGATTTCCCTTGCTCAACCTTCTCCCTTTGCCTTCTCCTACTTTCTGCACTTAGAGCATTTCCTGATGATTCACTTGTGCTTCTCCTACGCATTTCCTCATTCAAGATCACACTCACAACATCATCAGCTTTTAAGATTTTAGAAGTAGATGCAGAATTACTTACTGCCATAACCAAACTATCCCAACTTTCAGGCAAAGAACATAAAATCAAGAGAGCCTTTACCTCATCATCAAAAACAATATTGACTGAAGCTAATTGGTTTACCAAACCATGGAAATCACTGAGATGAGTATGTACCGATCCACCTTCCTGCATTTGCAAAGTAAATAGTTGCTTCATAAGCTATACCTTGTTAGAAGCCGAGGGATTTTCATATAAATTCGCCAACAATTTTATCAACTCTTTCGTTGTCTTGCACTGTGATAAGCTGGAAATCATAGACAATGCAAGGCTCAACCTTATGGAACCTAGAGCCTTTCGATCAAGAACGTTCCATTCTTCATCCTGGGCTTGCATGCAACCCCACCCAACGGTAAGTACAAATCCTTCTGATACAGATAATCCTCAATCTGCATCCTCCAATGTTGATAATTCTTGCCGTTAAACTTCTCCATTTGTAGCTTACTTTCTTCTGCCATTGCTGAACTCCCACTCAATCAGAAAACCCTGTGAATGACCTGTAATCAAAAACAATAACCTGCTTCCTGCAAACTGTAGCTCTGATACCAACTGTTAGGTGACCCCTTATCCAATGGAAGCATAATTGATTACTTTTTTATAAGCAATTAAACATGAAATTATACCAGAATGATAAAGTAACTAGAAACTTGAGACAACAAAGAATTTAAGAGACAATACACACTCTTGTATTAAATATTACTAGAAGAAAATACAATAAGGAAGATGCCACTTCTTCCTCCACCTCAAAGGCTTGCCACACCTCAAGACCTTCTTCCCTCTCTCTCTTGCTCAACACAACAACTCTATAGCCTGAGTTATTATCCCTCTTTGAATGCTTCATCTGATCTCCTTGACCTTACACCTGTAGATCTCCTTGACCTTGCTTGCTTCAATGTTTTTACTTGCCTTCTTGATAATTCCAATACATGTCTTATGGGTCTTTAAATAGGATCCCATGCTTACAAAAATAGAACTCTAGTTACAATAATTAGACACGTAGCTCATGACTATAATTAGTCATTTGACATGCAAACACTCGCTTCACTTAACTAACTGCTCATCAACAGCAGTTCTGGAACACACAGGCGACCAACGTTGGTCCCTGCTTGCCTGGTGCTATCGACATCGGCTGACTAGCTGCCGTCGCTGGTTGCCTTTTGCACTGCATCTGACCCACGTCGGTCATGCTGCGGACGCCGATGCTTTTGGTTCTTCAGCAACCTCCCTTCTTTGTGTCTGCAAATAGTTCAATCTTTTAGCTCCACACCCTAATAGTCACCCATAGCAAAATGGTGTGCAATCATATGTTTGTCATGGCATTGCTTATACTTCTGATTCATCTTCTCCAGGATGTCATGAAATTGTTGCTGGATGTGTTGGATTTGTTCAATAAACTTTGTTGCTTTTGCTACCTTAGATCTTCCATGAGGCGTGTATTCCATGGTGGAAAATAAAATAGCTATATCAATTGGTGCCATGGGTTGGAACCCAAAACATACTTGGAATGAACTGTGCTTGGTCGAGCTGTGTAGTGCCCGATTATATCCATGTTGTATGAAAATAAGTCCCTCATCCCATGTGCGTAGATGTTTGGAGAGATATATATGAATCATGTGAACAATCAAGGAGTTTACCACCTCTATCTGACCATTAGTCTATGGACTTCATCAGCTTAGTATCCATCATCTTCCATAGAGTGGATGAAAAGATGCTCAAACACCTACTATCTCGATCTGAGACAATGGACTTGGGGAGACCAAAATGGAGCCATACATGACTAAAATATAGTTGAGCAATTTCCTCAGCAGATATATTTTTCTTACAAGCAATCATGATAGCCATTTTTGAAAAATGATCAACTACCACAAAAATACAGTCCTTACCATGTTTTGAAGTGGGAAAACCTGAGAGAAACTCCATTGAGACGGATTCCCAAGGCCTGGTTGGTTCTGACAATGGCATGTGCAATCCTTGCTTCTTATTTTTTGGCTTGGCTATCACACATGGGGTGCAAGATTTGAAATATATTTCCACATCCTTTCACATATGGGGCCAATAGAAGTTTTTTTGAAGAACTTCCAATGTCTTTTCGATACCAAAGTTTCCAGCTATCCTACTAAAGTGTGCTTCCCATATCATCTTTTTCTGCTATGCAACTGGAACACAGATGTGCCCCATATGACAGAGGACATTATCTTGCAAATAGAAATCAAAAACATGTTTACCTTTTTGAAGTGCTAGATATGTATCAGTAAAGGTAGGATCTACTTCATATAGAGCACCCCAACTGGAAGTCTCATGTCTGCACAGGTCAAGAACTATTGTGAGTGTAGTAATTGGTGGGCAGCTCAGACAATTTGCAGCTATATTTGAGCTCCCCTTTTTGTGTTTGATTATCAGGTGGAATTTTTGAAGATATGTGGCCCACTTTTGGTGCCTCTCATTTCATAGTTTTCTTTGCATTTAGATGAATTCCAATGGTCTGTGGTCAGTGTGGATGACCGTCTCTTTCCCCAAGATGTAGTGTTTCCATTATTTGTAGGCTTACACAATGGCATAGAGCTCCTTATCATATGTTGGATATTTATTGACTGTATCATTAAAAGTTTCACTGTGATATCCATAAGGATGGCCATGTTGCATGATGATAGCTCCCATGACATACTCAGATGCATCTGTCATCAACTCAAAAGGTTGATGCAAATATGGCAAGGCAAGAATAGGGGCTGAGCAGAGTCTATTCTTCAAATTTTCAAATGCCCTTTGTTGTATTTCACCCCATTGAAATGTAGCTTTAGCTCCTCCTTTAGTCACTTGGGTTAGTGACCAAGCAACATGTGAAAATCCAAGAACAAACCTGTAGTAGAAATTTTCAAGATCCAAATAGTTGCAAAGCTCTGTTAGGGTCCTTGGTGTGGGCCATTCTTGAATAACCCAAATCTTTTTTGGATCAACATGGACCCCTTCTTCATTCACAACGTACTCGAGGTACTGAATTGTTGTCATCCTGAATGTGCATTTGTCAAGATTTGCATACAACTTGTGCTCCCAAGGAGTTTGAAGCACCTTACGAACATGTTGCAAATGTTCTTCCCATGTTCTGCTATAGATGAGTATGTCATCTAAGTAGACAACCACGAATGAGTTGGTGAAGGGTCGTAGGATGTCATCCATCATCCTCATGAAGGTTTCAGGTGCGTTAGATAAGCCAAAAGGCATAACCAACCATTCAAAGAGCCCCTCCTTAGATTTGAATGCAGTCTTCCAGACATCAGTGGGATCGATGGGAATTTGGTGATAACCAAATTTGAGATCAATTTTGGTGAATAAATTCACACCACAAAGCTGGTCCAGCAAGTCATCAATCCTTGGGAGAGGGTAGCGATTCTTTACATAGATTTTATTTAGGGCTCGGTAGTCAATGCAAAGCCTCCATGTTCCATCTTTCTTCGGTCCCAAGACAATTGGGCTACCACAAGGTGAAGAGCTTGGCCTGATGTGACCCTTTTGGATCAATTTTTGAATCTATCTTTTTATCTTATCATTCTCCAAAACTGATCTGCGATACATAGGTTTATTAGGCAAAGGTGATCTTGGGATCAAATCGATAGAATGTTTTACCTAGTAATGCAGTATAACTCCTATGGGTGACTTAAATAAGTCATCATATTCTCCTGTGATTCATCCTATCTACTTTTGTTCTTCTGTTGATTGTGTAGTTAGGACTACAACATCAACTTTCTTGGATTTCTGTGGTTTGACCACCATGAGAACAAATTGCTTTGTCTTCTCCACCAATCTCTTGCATTGCTTAGCACTAATCAAGAAGACAGATGTGGGAGGTGGTACCTTCTGTACCCTATACCATCATGTTCCAAGAGTGAGGGTGATCCTTTAGGTTCGTGATTCATAGATGCCATGTTGTTCATACATGAACCGCTGACCAAGGAGTACATCACAAACATCTAGATTGACCACATCACACAAGCCTTCATCTTGGAATGGTTTTATAGCATATGAAAAAAGACACTGATGGGTTACACGGAGGTCTTTCCCTGGGCTCAACCATCCAATACTATAGGGCTTTGGATGAGGATTCATGGATAGATTTAGACTTTTCACAACTTTAGCAGAGATTAAATTCTTTTGACTCCCAATATCAAAAAGAAAATGCAGAGGCTTACCTTTTACCCATAATTTGGAGTGAAACGATCTTTCCTTGTCATCTGGTCTTTCCTCACAGGTCTGTGATGAAGCGATGATGGTGTCAGGCTCAACATATATAATTTATTCTTCGTCCTCTTCGACTGTGGGTTGTGTATGTGGCAAAGTAGTAGGTGTCGAGTATTGTGACTCAAAAAGCAATGACTTGATGGCTCGACATTCTTCTTTGGAGTGATTTCCAATTTTTTGGTAATCACACCATTTTCCAACCTTCCCCTTTTGGGATTTCTTATCCTGAAACTCCTTTTGCTTCCAATTTTGGCCTCGTGTTTGACCTTCCTTGTCACTTTTCCATTTTGATGGTTGACTCTTCATATTCTTTCTGCCATGCTTCTGTTCAATCTTTACTGTCAATTTGTATGCCTCACTGAGGGTTTCTAAATTGAAGAGTTCCATTTCCCTCCATATATACCAGTGTAGTCCACCATGATATTTAAGAGTCTTATGTTTCTCACTTTCTTGAATGCCCAATCTTGCAGACAAAGAATGAAAAGTGTCTGTGTAATCTTGAACAGATTGGTCCTTACCTTGGAAAAGTTGTTGCCATTGTATGTACAGATCATCATATGCTCCGATGGGATAGTATTCTTCTTTCACCACTTCCACAAAATCATCCCAGGTAGGTTCCACCTCAAGGCCAATGTCATCTATACTAAACCTCTTTTTGTACACTTCCCACCAGTTTTTCTCAGGCAATAATGATTTCAAAAGAGCAAAAGTAATATTTTCTCCATCGGTGAACTTATTTACAGAGAAGTAAGAAGATAGTTGATCCAACCAATTTTCTACTACATCAGCATTGATTTAGGAATATCAAAATTTAGCTGAACCTTGAAGTGTGTTGGGGCACTAAAAGGACGTTCCCTGGATGAAGAGCCAGGAAGTGTAGCTGCAGAGCCAAAATTTCCCATCGAAAGTGTTTGAAGAGTTTTAGAATATTGTTGTAGCATCAACGCTTGTTGCCATTAGAGGGATTCATTCACCATTTCCTTTAAAATATTGGATGTCTCGGTGTCGTCTGCCATTTGAATTCATTTGGAGCGAACAGGTGGAAAATTTAGAAGCTCTGTTGTTTCCCACCTAAGCTTCTTGTAGCCTAACCTCATTATCGGGATCATACACTCTCAAGACAAACTGCTATGATACCACTGATCCAAAACTCATAAGTTCTGGTTGATAAATAATTCAATAGCATAGAAATAACACAGTAATAATAAATTCTCTGAGAAGAGATGTAGTATTACTCAAGATCGTAATACAAATATATGCTTATCTCTAGGAAGAGATGTTTGTCTTCACATTTCAGTTTACCTCTTCATTTATACACATTTTGAAAGCATTGTGAGGATGTGGAAGGTCACCAATATCGAGGGAGATTAAGTGGTTTGATTTCCAAGATTTAAAACAATACAAAATTCGAGGAATTACTATTTTTAGAAACTTACTATTTTTAGACTGCACTACTAAAATTGAAATTTGGGGCACTTCCATTGGGTTTTTAGGGGTCAAACTTCATCAAGAAAATCTCCATGTCATCTCATGATGTTCTACTCATTCTTATTTTTCCAACGATTCAAACGGTGAGTCAATTGGAGCTACGGTGCAAAAGTTATGGCTCCCAGAAGTTCCGTCATCAATTGGGGTGGCACTATCACCTGAATTGTCGCCTAAATTGTTGCCCAAATCATTCCTCCCTCCTTGAAAATTAATGATCCCCATTGCGTCAATGTTCCCCATCAGGTGTGGTAGTTGTTTCTTGATTTGATTCTCTGTGAGCCACTCACCTTGGTGGCTAAGCTGGCCCCTTTTGACCACTCAATAAAGCGGAATATAGCATCCTCTTGTTGTCTTGATCCAGGTATCCACAATCTGATCCTCTTCCACTGCAGCAAAACTCTGTGGATCAAGCTCATCAATGTCTAGATGTTATGATACAATTGAAGTGTCCAAGAGAGGTGGGTGATATGGTTTGAGGAGCTCCACATTGAATATTGGATGCAGACCAAGGTAGGCTGGTAGGTTCAACTCAAAAGCATTTTCCCCAACTCTTCTGGTGATGGTCTAGGGACCATATCGCAGAGGCCAAATATTTTTGTGTGTGTCTGCAAGTCATTCCTACTGAAGCTGTAACCAAACCTTGTCACCCACAGCAAAATGGTGTGCAATCCCATGTTTGTCATGGCATTGCTTATACTTCTTATTCATCTTCTCCAGGATGTCATGAACTTATTGTTGGATGTGTTGCATTTGTTCATTAAACTTTGTTGCTTTTGCTACCTCAGATCTTCCATGAGGTGTGTATTCCATGGTGGAAAATGGAACAACTATATCAAATGGTGCCATGGGTTGGAACCCAAAACATACTTGGAATGGACTGTGCTTGGTCGAGCTATGCAACGCCCGATTGTATCCATGCTATATGAAAATAAGTCCCTCATCCCATGTGTGTGGATATTTGGAGTGATACATCTGAATCATGTGAACATTCAAGTGGTTTACCACCTCTATCTAGCCATTAGTTTGTGGATGGAAGGCTGTGGACTTCATCAGCTTAGTATCCATCATCTTCCATAAAGTGGAGTAGAAGATGCTTAGGAACATGCTATCTTGATCTGAGACAATGGACTTGGGGAGACCAAAATGGATCCATACATGACTAAAATATAGTTGAGCAGTTTCCTCAACAGATATATTTTTCTTACAAGCAATCATGATAGCCATTTTTTAAAAATGATCAACTACCATAAAAATACAATCCTTACCATGCTTTGAAGTGGGCAAACCTAAGAGAAAATCCATTGAGATGGATTCCCAAGGCCTGGTTGGTTCTAGCAATGGCGTGTACAATCCTTGCTTCTTATTTTTTGGCTTGGATATTGCACATGGGGTGCAAGATTTGAGATATCTTTCCACATGCTTTCGCATATGGAGCCAGTAGAAGTGTTTTTGAAGAATTGCCAATGTCTTTTCAATACCAAAGTGTCCAGCTATCCTACTGAAGTGTGCTTCCCATATCATCTTTTGTTGCTCTGCAACTGGAACACAGATGTGCCCCATATGATAGAGGACATTATCTTGAAAATAGAAATTAGAAACATGTTTACCTTTTTGAAGTGCTTGATATGTATAAACAAAGGTAGGATCTACTTCATACAGAGCACCCCAAGTGGCAGTCTCATGTCCGCACAGGTTAAGAACTATTGTGAATGCAGTAATTGGTGGGTAGCTAAGACAATCTGCAGCTGTGTTTGAGCTCCCCTTTTTATGTTTGTTTATGAGGTGGAATTGCTGAAGATATGTGGCCCACTTTTGGTGCCTCTCATTTCATAGTTTGCTTTGCGTTTGGATGAGTTCCAATGGTCTGTGGTCAGTGTGGATGACCGTATCTTTCCCCCAGATGTAGTGTTTCCATTGTTTGCAGGCTTGCACAATGGCATAGAGATCCTTATCATATGTTGGATATTTCTTGACTATATTAGTGAAAGTTTCACTATGATATGCAATAGGATGGCCATGTTGCATGAAGACAGCTCCCATGGCATATTCAGATGCATCTGTCATCAACTCAAAAGGTTGATGCAAATCTAGCAAGGCAAGGATAGGGGCTGAGTAGAGTCTGTTCTTCAAATTCTCAAATTCCCTTTGTTGTATTTCACCCCAATGAAATGTAGCTTTAGCTCCTCATTTAGTCACTTGGGTTAGTGACCAAGCAACATGTGAAAATCCAAGAACAAACCTATGGTAGAAATTTGCAAGACCCAAAAAGCTACGAAGCTCTATGAGGATCCTTAGTGTGGGCCATTCTCGAATAACCCAGATCTTTTTTGGATCCACATGGACCCCTTCCTCATTCACAACGTACTCGAGGTACTGAATTGTTGTCATCCCAAATGTGCATTTTTCAAGATTTCCATACAACTTGTGCTCCCAAAGAGTTTGAAGCACCTTACGAACATGTTGCAAATGTTCTTCCCATGTTATGCTATAGATGAGTATGTCATCTAAGTAGACAACCATGAATGATTTGGTGAAGGGTCGTAGGATGTCATCCATTATCCTCATGAAGGTTGCAGGAGCGTTAATTAAGCCAAAAGGCACAACCAACCATTCAAAGAGCCCCTCCTTAGATTTGAATGTAGTCTTCCAGACATCAATGGGATCGATGGGAATTTGGTGATAACTAGATTTGAGATCAATTTTGGTGAAGAATTTTGCATCACGAATCTGGTCCAGTAGGTCATCAATCCTGGGGAGAGTGTAGCGATTCTTCACAGAGATTTTATTTAGGGCTCGGTAGTCAATGCAAAGCCTCCATGTTCCCTCTTTCTTTGGTGCCAAGACAATTGGGTTACCACAAGGTGAAGAGCTTGGCCTGATGTGAACCTTTTAGATCAATTCTTGAATCTATCTTTTTATCTCATCATTCTCCAAAATTGATCTGCGATACATAGGACTGTTAGGCAAAGGTGATCTTGGGATCAAATCAATAGAATGTTTTATCTGGCAATGCAATGGAACTCCTGTGGGTGACTTGAATAAGTCATCATATTCTCTTTTGATTCATCCTATCTAATTTTATTGTTGTGTTGATTGTGTAGTCAGGACTGCAACATCAACCTTCTTGGATTTTTGTGGTTTGACCACCATGATAACAAATTGCTTTGTCTTCTCCACCAATATCTTGCATTGTTTAGCACTGATCAGGGATACAGATGTGGTGGGTGGTACCTCTGGTACCCTATAGCACTGTGTTCCAAGAGTAAGGGTGATCGTTCGAGTTCATAATTCATAGATGCCATGTCGTTCATACATGAACAACTGACCAAGGAGTACATCACAAACATCTAGATTGACCACATCACACAAGACTTCATCTTGGAATGGTTTTATAGCATATGAAAGAAGACACTGATGGGTGACACAGAGGTCTCTCCCTGGGCTCAACCATCTAATACTGTAGGGCTTTGGATGAGGCTTCATGTATACATTTAGACTTTTCACAACTTTAGTAGAGATTAAATTCTTTTGACTCCCAGTATCAAGAATGAAATGCAGAGGCTTACCTTTTACCCATAATTTGGAGTGAAACAATCTTTCCTTGTCATCTGGCCTTTCCTCACGAGTCTGTGATGAAGCAATGATGGTTTCAGGCTCAGCATCTACAATTTGTTCTTCATCCTCTTCGACTATGGGTTGTGTATGAGGCAGAGTAGTAGATGTCGAGTATTGTGACTCAGAAAGCAGTGACTTAATGGCTCAACATTCTTCTTTGGAGTGAGTTCCAATTTTGTGGTAATCACACCATTTTCTAGCCTTCCCCTTTTGGGACTTCTTATCCTAAAACTCCTTTTGCTTCCAATTTTGGCCTCGTGTTTGACCTTCCTTGTCACTTTTCCATTTTGACGGTTGACTCTTCGTATTCTTTTTGCCATGCTTCTGTTTAATCTTCACTGCAAATTTGTATGCCTCACCGAGGGTTTCCAAATTGAAGAGTTCCATTTACCCCCATATGTACCATTTTAGTCCACCATGATATTTAAGATTCTTGTGTTTCTCACTTTCTTGAATGCCCAATCTTGCAGACAAAGAGTGAAAGGTGTCTGTGTAATCTTAAACAGATTAGTCCTTACCTTGGCAAAGTTGTTTCCATTGTATGTATAGATCATCATATGCTCCAATGGGATAGTATTCTTCTTTCACCACTTCCAAAAAATCATCCCAGGTAGGTTCCACCTCAAGGCCAATGTCATCTATACTGATCCTTTTTTTGTACACTTCCCACTAGTTTTTCACGCGCAATGATGATTTCAAAAGAGCAAAAGTAATCTTTTCTCCATTGATGAACTTATTTACAAAGAAGTAGGAAGACAGTTGATCCACTACATCAACATTGATTTTGCCTTCAAATGTAGGAATATCAAAATTTACCTGAACCTTGAAGGGTGTTGGGGCACTGAAAGGACATTCCTTAGATGAGGAGCCAGGAAGTGTAGCCGCAGAGCCAAAATTTCCCATCGAAAGTGTTTGAAGAATTTGGGAAAATTGTTGTAGCATCTAGCTTGTTGCCGTTGGAGGGCTTCATTCACCATTTCCTTGAAAGGATCAGATGTCTCAGTGTCATCCGCCATTTGAAGTCGTTTGAAGCGAACATGTGGAAAATTTGGAAGCTATGTTGTTTCCCACCCAAGCTTCTTGTAGCCTGACCTCGTCCTTGAGATCATACACTCTCAAGATAAACCGCTCTGATACTACTGATCCAAAACTCAAAAGTTCTAGTTGATAAATATTTCAATATCATAGTATAACACAATAACAATAAATTCTTTGAGAAGAGATGTAGTATTACTCAAGATCGCAATACAAATATATGTTTATCTCTGGGAAGAGATGTCTATCTTCACATTTCAGGTTACCTCTTCATTTATACACATTTTGAAAGTATGGGGAGGATGTGGAGGGTCACCAATCTTGAGGGAGATTAAGTGGTTTGACTTCCAAGATTTAAAACAATACAGAATTTGAGGAATTACTATTTTTAGAAACGTATTATTTTTAGACTGCACTAGTAAAATTAAAATTTGGGGAAATTCCGTTGGGTTTTCAATGGTCAAAATTC
Organism: Torreya grandis; assembly: GCA_037957365.1. NCBI lineage: Eukaryota > Viridiplantae > Streptophyta > Pinopsida > Cupressales > Taxaceae > Torreya > Torreya grandis. The sequence continues at coordinate 2,191,175 of JARHVA010000411.1, forward strand.
ATCGATAAAATCCCCATGCCATCTCACGACATTCTCTTCATTCTTAGATTTTCAACGGTTCAAATGGTGAGTCAATTGGAGCTACGGTGCAAAAGTTATGGCTCCCGGAAGTTCCGTCATCAATTGGGGGGTACTGTCACCCGGATTGTCGCCTAAATTGTTGTTCGGATCAGGTTCTGTTACCCTTAATATGGTGAATTCCTTGGTGTAGAAGAGTGGAAAAAACCAAACAACATATGATGTGGAAGACAAAGGCATGACAGGTAATGAAGTGCATGTGGTTTTTGATGAATATATTAAAGAGGAAGATGATTTGTTATACAAAGACACCATAGGTTTGTTTAAAGAGATCATAGGATCAGCTAAGAAATAAGAAGCACCTGAATTATTTGAGGAAAGAGTATAACAAGTAAAACAAGATGAGACTAACTTACTTGTCCATGAAGAGAAGATTCAAGGTGAAGAGGTGACTGGTTGGACAGTCAAGAAAGAAGAAGCAGCTGTGATGAATGACAACATGATAGATGGTGATGAGGACAAGTTTATTAACAAGTATGAGACCTTAGAATGGTCAAAATAGGAAGAGAGTATGAAGTGGATCATATATGATGATGAAGAGGCAGAAGTGGTAATGCTAGAGGAAGAAATAGAAGAAGAATGGCAATTCATGTTCAATGCAATGAAGATTGAGGAGGATCACGAGAGAAAAGAAATAGAGGCATAGGTGTGTCAGCAAAACACACACCCATTTGTATGAAAACTTGAATGAAAAAGAGTTTGGGGGTCAAGTATTTTCTCCCCTTGGGAGTATGATGCAGGGGCATCTTAGAAATTCCCAATAGTTGCTCAAAAAAGTGTTTTGGAGTCATGTTGGTGTTAGGTTGTGGAGCTAAAAGCTTCACTGATGCAAATAGGGAAGGAGGTTGTTGAGAGGTTGCTGAGTGGTAGAGCAACCGACGTTGGTCTGATCAACCGACGTCAGTCATATACAGTGTCAGAGCAATCGACGTCGGTCAAGTGTCGGCCGACGTCGATCACCTCCAGGCAGATAAGGACCGACGTCGGTCGCTTGTGCGGTTTTGAAACTGTCTGTTGCACGAATAATTTGTTAACAAACTAAGTGTTTGCATGTTAAAGGCTAATTATAGACTTGAAGCTATGGATCTAATTATTGTAATTGGATGTCTAATTATTGTTTGCATGGGAGCTATATAATAGACCCATGGGCTGTATTGTAAGAGTGTGCTAGTTGAGTTGAGCAGGCCAGTTCCTTCTGTGTGTGAAGAGAGCAAGGGTAGCCCTCCTAGTTCCACAACAGTGCCAAGTGTGGGTGCTGGTTTAGAGAATCAAAAGGATTCTTCATGTATGTATGATCTTGATCAGCAGGTGTGCAAGGCCAAGTTTGGAGATCTACATGGTAAGTAAGATCGTTGATTTGCAGGTGTTTGTGTGTGTTTGATCTAGGTTCGCAGGTGTTGCAGAACCAAGTTGATTTGCAGGTGGCAGCAAGATCAGGGAGATCACAACACAATAGGTAGCAAGATTAGGTGGGATCTACTTGGGGTACAGTGTGTACTCGAAGCTATAGAGGAAGGTAAGGCAATTCCTTTCAAAGTAAGATCATTTGAGTTACAGGTTGTTGCAGTTCATGGGAGATCTACTTGGAGTAAATTTGTGTACTCAGACTCAAGTATGTGTGTATACTCGGTGGTACTAGCAGTAGTGATACTGACTGGGTGGAGGCGAACACCAACTCTGTGTTTGAGTTGTGTGTTGGGACCGTAATTGAGAGAGAACTCTTGAAAGTGAATTGATGTACACTTGAGGTGTGGGAAGCCTCTGTAAGGTGAAGAAGAACTGTGGCATCTTCTTGGTTGTAATTCTTTTCTAGAAGAGTATTAATACAATTATGTATTGTCTCTCATATTCTGTGTTATTTTTGAATTCTAGTTACTTGTGCACTTCTGGTTAAATTTTGCATTTAGTTGCTAATACAAAAGTAATCAATTGTGTGCTTCCAGATCCTGACAAAGTGGTATCAGAGCTAAGGTTGCAGGGAGCAGGTTTTGTGTTTTGATTACAGGTCACTCTCAGGGATTTTTGATTGAGTGGGAGTATAGCAATGGCAGAAGAAAGTATGCTAAGAATGGAGGAATTGAAAAGCACAAATGGTCAATTACGGTGTTATGAAAAGAAAGAGCATGAAAAGAAAGATTGTTGGTTGGTAGCAGATCAGCATGAAGGAACTGAAGAAGCAGATGTTGCAGGTGTCGTTGCACAAGATGCTCTGGGATGTTCCTTGGATAAAGTAGAATCTTGTCTTATAGATTCTGTTGCTTCTTTCCATGCAGCCCGAAATAGAGTATTTTTCCATGTTAAGGTCTTTGGAGACTTTGGAAAGATTTATTTAGGGGCTGGTGTGCCTTGTCAAAGTATTGGCAAAGGGGAAGTGAAGCTAAAATTGCAGGCGGCCAACACATGGGTGTTGAAGAAGGTCATGCAGGTCCCAGTCTTGAAGATGTGGCTAATTTCTTCAGAAAAGTTGGGTGATGAGAGATGCACAAGAACTCTCATAGCGGATGCACTTGAATTAGCTGGTGGTAACAAAGTAGGTATCCTTTATCTATCTACTTATATTATTGATTCTTCTTCTGTTGTGAAGACATGGCTTTGTAGGCTTGGTCACATAAGCAAGAAGGAGATGCATGTTCTTAAGCGGAAGACAGATGTCTTTGACAGACTTAAGAACTGGAAAGCCTTGGTGTTTATGGAGGAGATGATGGACAGAGATCAGTGAATGGGACTGAGTAACTCTGAGCAGGGCAATTTTGACAGGGTTTTAATCCATGGAGAGCTCACGGGTAAAAAGTCATCACTCACAGGGGAACACAGTTACCGACGTCGGCCAGGGGGAACCAGCGTCAAATAGATAGGTGCCGATGTCGGTCATGTGCAGACTAGAGCTAGTGGTGTTGGGCAGGGTGGTTACCGGCATCAGTCATGGAACCGACGTCGGTGACCAAGTAAGACCGATGTTGGTCAGGAAATCGACATCGGTAGAAAGGACAGTCGCATGAAACCGACGTCGGTCAGATGCAGATTGTGTGGTGACCAAGGTCGGTCACTGAGATGGATTTTGGGTGGACAACAAGCTGTTAAGGAGTTTCAAATGCCCATATGGAGGACTAAAAGGGTAAGTAAGCCTCAAATTCATTGTTCCTCTTCTTTATACTCGTTGCTCATTGCAGAGCAGGAAGGATCCAGGAAACAGTGGGAGCATGGCATGAATAAGATGCAGAACAAAATGGGAGATTTGGTAGGGTTGCCAGCCGGAAGAAAGCACTGAAAGACGAATGGATACCTTAGTTAAAGATTAGATAGAATGGATACGTGAGATGGAAGGCCAGGTCATATGGTCTTGAGGAAGCTCCAAGATAGTGGTACAGGTTTGACAGGTGGATGACAAAGCATGGCTTTAGTCAATGTCATTGTAACTACTGTGATTTCTTTACCAGGTGGATGATGAGTCGCGACATTATCCTTTTACTGTATGTTGTGTGTTTACTTGATGCAGGGTTACACATGCAAGGTTTTGCTGAACTAAAGGTAAACTTAGTTCAGTGGTGTGTCATGAAGAATTTGGAGGAGTGAAATTCTTTGGCATAAGTGTGTTTCTAGAGACATGGAGATCACAGGTTGATTTTGTCTCCGGATGATTGTGTGAAGCCATTTAGCACACCGATGGGGTGGACAGTTCTATGAACAGTGTCCTAATTCACATGATGAGGTTAAGTACATGCGTACTAGACCTGGGTTTGCCCACGCAGTGGGAGCTGTTAGAAAGTTTGTAGCCGATCTAGGAAAGAAGCACTGGAGGACAGTTTAGTGGATTCTCAGGTGTCTGAGATGGACCAGCAGCAGGTATACATGCGGTGCAAGGTCAAGTTCTTTTCTACATGTGTTTGTAGATGCAGATGCAGCAGGTTACTTGGATGATAGGAGGTTCACCACAGGTGTTGTGGTGGTTGGTCTTCAAGGTTGAGCTTGAAGAGAGATACAAGCCAGGAAACAAATTAGACAGTGTACAGGTATAGGTGCAGCTGTTTATCTCCAAGTGAGATACTGTTAGGTTGTGGAGCTAAAAGCTTCACTAATGCAAACAGGGAAGGAGGTTGCTGAGAGGTTGTTGAGTGGCAAAGCAACTAACATCGATCTGATCAACCAACGTCGGTCATATACAGTGTCAGAGCAACCGACATCGGTCAGGTGTTGGCCGACGTCGGTCACCTCTAGGTAGACAGGGACCGACGTCAATCGCCTGTGCGGTTCTAGAACTGTCAGTTGCATGAATAGTTTGTTAACACTGAGTGTTTTCATGTTAAAGGCCAATTATAGACTTGAAGCTATGGATCTAATTATTGTAATTGGATGTCTAATTATTGTTTGCATGGGAGCTATATAATAGACCCATGGGTTGTATTGTAAGAGTGTGTTAGTTGAGTTGAGCAGGCGAGTTCCTTCTGTGTGTGAAGAGAGCAAGGGTAGCCCTACTAGTTCCACAACAGTGCCAAGTGTGGGTGTTGGTTTGGAGAATTAGAAGGATTCTTCATGTATGTATGATCTCGGTCAGCAGGTGTGCAAGGCCAAGTTTGGAGATCTACATGGTAAGTAAGGTCGTTGATTTGCAGGTGTTTGTGTGTGTTTGATCTAGGTTCATAGGTGTTGCAGAACCAAGTTGATTTGCAGGTGGCAGCAAGATCAGGGAGATCACAACACAATAGGTAGCAAGATCAGGTGGGATCTACTTGGAGTATAGTGTGTACTCGGAGCTATAGAGGAAGGCAAGGCAATTCCTTTCAAAGTAAGAACATTTGAGTTGCAGGTTGTTGCAGTTCATGGGAGATCTACTTGGAGTACGTTTGTGTACTCGAACTCGAGTATGTGTGTATACTCGGTGGTACTGGCAGTAGTGATACTGACTGGTTGGAGGTGAACACTAACTCTGTATTTGAGTTGTGTGTTGGGACCATAATTGAGAGAGAACTCTTGAAAGTGAATTGTTGTACACTTGAGGTGTGGGAAGCCTCTGTAAGGTGAAGAAGAACTGTGGAATATTCTTGGTTGTAATTCTTTTCTGGAAGAGTATTAATACAATTGTGTATTGTCTCTCATATTCTATGTTATTTCTGAATTCTAGTTACTTGTGCACTTCTAGTTAAATTTCGCATTTAGTTGCTAATACAAAAGTAATCAATTGTGTGCTTCCGGATCCTGACAGTTGGTGTCTAAAATTTGAATTGGAGTCCATTAGAAGTTTTCTTTCCTTTTTTTAATTTTAATTTTAAAAGCATGTAATAAGGGAATGAGAGTTTGTATAGATGGTTTAAGTGGATTCTAATGTTATGTCATGTTGGATAAAGTGTAGTAGACCTTAAAGGTCTCTTGAAAGGTCTTATAAGATGTTTTTGAATCTTATGTCATGTTGATATTATGAAGTGGCAGTCATAGAGCCAACACCCTACGTGGGTCTTGAGGAGTGTAGAAAGTTTCTTGATCAAGAAACGTTATGAGATTGATTGAGAGTCTTTTTCATAATAGAAAGGTTATATAGTGTATGTGGTTTGTAGAAGTTAAGGAGAGGTGATGAAAATAGGCAAACAAGAATGAAAGATAATGAAGGTCTACCAAGATGTGAGTTGGATTGTGTAAGTCTTTATTGTGTAATAAATTAAATTTATATGAATACAATGTCATGGATAAACTGAATCTAGTGAGTATAAGAAATTTTTGCAGAATGAAGGTTTACCACTGACTCCTGTTCTTAAAGGATAGTATATAGATTACTATTTAGAAATTGTATGGTGTTCATGTTCATAGACTGTATTTGCAATAGGGTTAATCAATGGAATCTAATAATGGTATTTTGTGCCCTCGAAGGTTTTGTTTGAATATTTTGAGATTATGAAATACTAAAATTAGTGATCAATCATTTGTTACTTAGACTTTTGCACGAACAAACATTGTGTAAGGTTTTGAGGAAGAAACACTGATTATCATTCAATGTCTCTATTTTGACTGAGTTGGTCTAAATGAACAAATACATACATGGGTAATTATTTCTCATGTTCTCAAAAGGAAATGGAGTATTGATAGTAGCTATATAATCATATATATATCAAGAGATTTATTTCTTTTATGCACAGACCTTTCCAAGAGAGACACATGTTTCCTGAAACAGGTTTAGTGTAATGGGACCGTGAATTTGATTTATGAAAGTAGTGAATAGTAAGTTGGATTATGAATGATAGATAAATTGAGTTAAATTGTATGGAGGTATTTAGAAGCTCAGGTCATTTTTCTTGAACGTTGTTAAGTGTTGTGATCTCTCTACAAGTAAATAGATTGTAGTTTCATTTTGTTTGCTTGCACAAAGTGATAATAACTTGCTTGAAAAGATGAATAGTGGACTAGAAGTGAGTGTCTAATGCTTGGCTTAGGTGAAATACATCAAAACAGACCTTTTGAAACAAATATGAGTTTTTGAAACATTGTTTAACTCCTTTTATAGCATTTTGTAAGGCCATGGGACTATGCAAGCTAATGCAAACCCTAGAACTAGGGTTTCTCCATTTGTGAGAGATTGAACCCTTGAAAAAGTTTGAATCTTGGTTATTTTTTAGTTAAGAAGGTATACTAACATATTTAATAAGTTTTAAATTGGTTTCGTATAGGAGGGTACATTTATGGATGACTGTAACTAAACTAGGTTCTATAAAGCCTAATAGTCTTAATTGAAGAGTTAAAAGGGTCTAGTTTAGTGATCCAATGAAGGAATTATAAGTTGAGACTTCATGGAAAGAAGTATCAAGATAGAGGGTAATCCATTTAGTTGATGGTTTCCCCAAATACTTTTGTACTAATCCGTACATGTCAGATTTCCAAAAAAAAAGGCTACAAGAGTGGGTCACAAGACAGGGTAGAGTTGTATAGGTGTGACTGAATGCATTGTGGAAGGTAGAGAATGTGATAAGAGGTCCAAAAATACTATTGAATAATACATCTAATGTATTATTAATCAAAAACCATTGTGAACTTAGAACCAAATAAATTGCATAATGTGGGGAATGAATTAATGTAGAAAGTGTGAATGAATGAAGGTGAAAGGCAGAGTGGATAAATGATGAAATTAGTTTGATATGGTTAGGAAAAAAGTGATATATTGTTTTGGAATTTTGTTTAAGTAGGTGATTGTGATTTGGTCAAATGGAATAAGATAAGTCTAGTGTTGGCAAAGGAAGCTTTGCAGGTTTCCAAGCAAAGTATTACAGGTTGAGGTAAATTGCTCTACATCATCTGGCATCCATCTTTATCAATAATCTATTACGAGTAGTAAGGAATGGTGAGGTGGTAAGGATTGTGGGAGAGACCTTTGTTCGTAAGGGACTACGGGGTGGTTTGGATGGATTATTAAATAGTTACTCAAAGGCAGTTGGCTCTGCCTTGCCCTTCACTGGCATGTAGTGCTTGGGTTTGGTTCCATTGTCAAATTTTCATGAGTTGGAAGCTCACTTTATGAAAATGCATGAAATTATGAGGGTGTTGGTGGTTGATCCATTGGGTGTCATACCCCTTGCCTTCTATGTGGATGAATGGTTGGCGCCTCAACCATCTCTAGCTTGGTTTATTAATCATTTTGATTTGAGGCTTTTAGCTTCAATAGTGTATCTCCCCAATGTATTTTTGCAATCGTAAGGGTGTGGTGGGGGATATGGAGGAGGTGCCCAAAATCTCTAGTGGAGGTGGCTTGAGGGTTACTAGGAGTGCGATCTCTCAGCATATGTAGTGTTACCTCCAATCAATGGTGGATGCAGTAGTGTTTGGTGGTGTGTATTCATCATCCAAGCGCAATAGGGAGGATGGTGAAGGCTTTTCTGCTTTCTTGGTTCAGACTTGCAAGTGTTATCTTCTAAAGCCTTGATTTCTGTGGCCTTTGGCTACTTTCTATACTATTGTTTGTTTCTTTTATCTTTTTTTGGCTAAAGCGTTTGCGCTTGTCCTTCATTGTTTTGGTTGCAATCCTTATTGGATTTCATTTTGGTTGGTTTTTTCTATGTTTTCTTCAAAATATCACATGATTTTTATTTTTATATCTATCCTTGTACGGGTGAGGGCCCTTCTTTTATATATATATATATATATATATATATATATATATATATATAAAGATGGGTGGTATGAAATCACACTTAATTTGATGTGTGAGATTTATTTTTATTTTTTTCATTAATTTTATATATGATTAAAAAATATATTATGTAATTTTAATTATTATTATTTTAACTACATATGAGATAATTGGGGTTTAGATCCACACTTTGATGAGAAGTTGGTATAGAATGTGCTTTCACCTTAAGTTAAGTGTCTTTCTTTGTGTGGGGTTGCTATTCATACAAAAATTTGTACTTGAAGTAACAAGTATATGAAATAAAATAAACAATTATATGTCCCTTAAGGTTTTGAGGCATGCATAGTGACCAACTATTTTTTTTAACTATCTTTATACTTTAGTTTGTGATTTAATATGAATTTCTAATAGATTTTTTATTTAATAAAAAAGAAAGTATTTAATTATTTAATTATCATTTAGAAGTTACATAAAATTCAAAGTTTATCTATTTAAGTTTCATATCTATTTCTAAACTTAAAATTAAATCAAGTATACTTAATTATTGTAGTCAAGGATAAGGTGTCATATGAACAACAAGATTCCTCATAAGTTGTCAAACTTATTTAACCCCCAACACCAATAACACTTATGTTTAATATTAATTTCATATTAAAAAATAAAATAAAGGATCTTTAAATGCCAATATCCATAATCCTAACTCTTTGTTCAATGATAAAAATATTGTCACATTGCAAAATTGAAAGTATTTTTAGACATTAAATAGCCAAACACCATTTACAACCATCTTATGCTTCTCTTGTCAAGGTAAGAACCCCATGAGCATACAAAATAGTCTAAAAAAAGATTTTATACCTATCAAAACACTCAAAACTTGAGATTGATGACTCAAAATTATTAAAAACATGATGAAAGACTTCAATACTTTAGAGATGACTAATCACAACAATTAACTATCATGTGCCATTTTTATTTTTTTTACAATATGAAATATAAAATAAGTATGTCATCATATAATTAGTCTTATTTTCATGTGTTAAAATATCTTACAAGACAAAGTGTTATTTTTTTAAAGTTAGTTCATTCACTCAAAAAATCTAGATAAAAAATGTTATCTTCTCTTCCTAAAAGTGACCCAAACTCCATATCCTTTACCTTGCAAGAACACCCCTATTTTACTAAAATCATCTGTACTATGAAGTAGAAAAGCTAAAACTCCAATTTTTCAAACTTTAAACATTCTCCCTAGGAAGATAAATTTATAAGCTACTTAGGGACCCTTTTGAGATTGTGTCTTTCGCAAATTCACACCCCTTCCTTTTCAAGTAAAGAGCATTTTTTCCTCCTCTTCCAAACAAAACACCTTTTTTAATGTTTTAGATTGGGTTGTGTTATTAGCATTTGGGCATCACTATTGAAGCATGGGGCATTTCTTATTATTTACATGTATCTTTATGTTCCTACAGCCCCTTAAAATATCAAAAAATAATATATATTGAGGAAACCTCGGGTTAAATTAATAGAGCTCAGTTCGACCATTAATTTTGAGGTTGTAATTTTTTTTTTATACTTACAATAGTTTTGGAGAACCCCTTTCTTTTTATGTTGTTTCTTTTAATTAGTACATATGCCAATGATTTCAATGAGCTTGTTTGTTATTACATTTTATATTAGGAATGATGTTTCAAACATTATGATAAACATGCAAGTTCATCCCAATCTTCTTGAGATGCTCCCACAATATGAAAAGTGTGAGTGACACTAAAGTAATTTATTTTAAGTAACTTGGCCAACCCTTTCAAGGTGATTGCTCTAAGAACATATAAACTTTGATGGTTTAACAAGAAAGTAAAATTGAAAACCCCATACAATGGCAATGCCTACTTTTGTTCAAAGTTAAATAGTTGGTAAAGCAAACAAGGTCCAACTCTTAGCATGATGGCCTTCTTTAGATTTAGAAACATACAATAAAAGAAGTTTCCCTTTTATTAAATAAAACAATTTTTTTTTTGTGATGTACTATTTCTAACTTTACATCCATGCTCATGCATCACCAATCCATATTAACTTAGTATATAATATACTCACAATGAATATTTTATCACTAAGATTATTCATGTTTAAAATTGACACATTAAATAAGTTAAAAATAATTTGTGGTTGCATATTTTTATAAATTAAAATATTTACATAAAATAAAAATAAATTTAAATGCAAGGAAGAATGATTGTATTGTTAAAAGGAGAATCACTTATCTAAAGCCTTTTGTTTTCTCTTGATTTTAATGACTATTGAAATACATTGATAAATTGATTAGTGAATGATTTTAATAATGTAAGACATGGTGTGATATCATGAGAATATTTATTTCCATCTTCTCCCATCATTGTTTTGACTTTAAAATTTTATTTATTTTTTATTATAAAATTATATGAAGAAATAGTAACAGCAAAGTTTTTTTCATTGATGATTGTTCTAAGAAATATTATAATAAACAAATCTAAAGGGTAACCTTGTGACAACTTAACTTGTTTTTATGAATTTATGATATTTAATGCCTTAATTTGATATAAGGGATTGAGCATTTTTTATTTCATTTTCACTTTTATTGATTCAATTTATTAATTTAAATACTTCTCAAGTGTTAACATGTCACCAAATTATTCTTTTTTGCAGGTCTAGTGTCCATTAACCCTAGGCATCTTAAGAAGATATCCAAATACAATAACACCAAAGTTGAAAAGAGATAAAATAAAAAATATTCATTAACCCTCGACATCTTAAGAAAAGAAGATAACCAAATACAATAACACCAAAGTTGAAAAGAGATAAAATAAAAAATATTCATTACCAAAATCAAAGGATTAATTAGAACAATATAATGTCAATGTTCTAATTTTTAAGTTTTAAAAGCCACACATTCCCAAAAAGTGTGGGAGCTCCTATTCTTTTCTTTACACTTTTTTGTCAATAAATTTATTTATGTATACATTTTCGACATCCATATCCATGAAATTTGTTATTTTTGGGACATATTCTTAAAGAGTTAATGATATTATCCCCATTATATTGGTTGGCCATTCATTTTAATAGATATTTTTGAGGTCTCAAGATTCAACTATTATTTATTTAAAATCTCCTAGTTGCAAATCTATCTAATGACATTTATCAACAACATCCTTTCACCATATCACTTTATTTTTGTCTGTTATTCTTACTATGTGAAAGCTATCTTCATTTTTTGAACCCTTTGTGATTGTAGTACATTTACTATATAGTTTGTAAATAATTTTTAACTAAATTACTATATTCAAAGCATATCCTACACTGAAAATGATGGGCTCATAATCCACCTTTTTTGTTGTTGTAAAACCTTGCCATTTCATTTAGATTTTATCAAGTAATTCCTTATTTAAGACCACCTCCATGCAAAACACAACATAAGTGGTTTGAAATTTCCTTCCTCCATGCAATTTAAAGTGCAAGTGGTTTAGAGTTTCCTTATAATTGAATCATATAAAAATAACGAAGTGATCAATTCCACTCCCAAGTTTTTCAAGAATTTTTTTTTGCCAAAAAACACTTTAAAATAAGGTTGGATAATCTTTCTGAAAGTGTAACTACATACAATGTTTGAACTTTAACTATCAAGCCTTGCATTTTTGCACGACATTGTCCTAAATGCACATTTGCAAGTTGATAATTCTGCAGAGGAAAGATATTGTTTTAAGGTGGTGAAGGTTCATTTTAAGGCATGTTAAGATCAAATTTATTGGGAGATATTGGTGAAATAATTTTTTAAGATATCAATCTCTTTCATTTTTTATCAGATTATTGAAACAATTTTAATTAAAATTCCAAGTGAAGTGACAATTAACTACTTACAAATTTGATCTTCCCCTTAAGGGGAAGATGGAAAAAATTAGATATTTTTGATCTTTTGGGTTGACTATTAGTTTAAGCAATCATAGATGGCATTAAATTTAAATCCTCGAGATTTCAGAGAAGTATCAGCTTGAAAATCGTATCAAACTACTAAGACAAATGGAAAAAAATTAAACAAATGATTCAAAGTAGGAATAGGAGTTCTAATTATTTTTTACCAAAATAATTTATAAAGGCAATTATTTCTCTAATCTGGGATGAATTTTTTTAGAAGAGATATCATACAAATCTACTCATATCATATTGTAGAGAAATTTAATGGAATTATTCTCTAATTACATTATATCATTTCTTAGGTGCAATATGTGTGAAATCGTAGTCCAAAAGGATTTTTTAATGTCAAAATTAATAATATAGATGATAGACAAAAATATTGAGAATGACCCATATTTTTATAGGCATATTAGACTTAGACTGTATTTATGGTAATGGACTCTTAGTTTCAATTTGGATACAAAGTTTTTGAATTGTGTTACTATATGGATCTAGGTTTATGCCTTGCCTTTTTTAATTTTGGGTGGAAACACACTTAAAAGGATAAGTTTAAATTATAGGTCAATTTATTTCTATGTCTATGAATACTAGGCTAAGAATGCATGCAACATTTAAAAGGTTATGTGTTTAGTTGGATTTGATTCAACTGCTACTAGAACATATAATTTTTCAGTAAAATGCTTAAATTTGGGAGTAATCAATTGACTAAAAATAGTTATTGTTTCGATGTCATAAATGCAATCAATATGGTTAGTTGCTTTTTAATTTCTTGTTATAGAGACAAGATGTTGTTCTTCTTTAAATTGTAGGTATGTGTGGAATGAGAGTTACTTGATTTGCAATCAATATGGTTACTTGATTTGTAATTTCTCTTCAGTAAGTGAATAATGTAAATAAATCTTTCAATACAACTAACAAAAGTATGCATTCTTATAAGCTATCAAATTATTTTGACATTCTAACCAAAAAAAAATCTCAATTCCTAATCAATGCTACCTATGGAAAAACAAAATCATCATGTAAATCAAATATTCCAAGGGAAACATTATATTCATCAAGCATTTATGAAAATTTATCTCTAGAGAAAGGAAGGGAGAAACAAGATGTCGAGGGTCCTATGACTAAGGATATTTTAAATTTTATGTGTGTCTATAATGGGAAACAAAGTATGATAGATGGCCAAGATTTTATTTTGTCCAAACATGCTCATTTGTTAAGGAGGATGATGCATCTTTCTTTACATGGGACTATAATCTGAATGATTTAAGACACACTTCCAAAACTTATGTGGGAAAGGGTTCTTGTCTTACAATAAATAAGTACTTTGTTCGGATAAATAATGCACATCTAAGAATAATGGTAATTATAAAGCTGAACTAGGGTCAGTATTGAAAAGAAGAGTGAACCTCAATATTTGTAGACACCTAATTTTGGTAAAAGAGTTATTATTGTAACTTTTTAGTGTAGTTTTGTGCACATGGATCATTGGTTCAAAGTAAGTACTTATTATTACCTTGCACTATGTTTCTTCTTCTTTTTCTTGTATGTTTGGCCCCATCCTTCTCTCTTTCTTTTATTTTGTATCTCCTTTGTGTTTTCCTTGAGAAGTCTATATCTAAAAGGGATTCTAAATCATTTCAAAGAGAATTAATCACAATCATCAATTCATTTACATGTCTTAGGCACACTACCAAACTTTTATTTCTACTCTTCAAGACCTTCAAGTGATTTTAAGGGTTTTATATTATTTCTACCAAGATAAAACTTAAGTGAAAGTTGATGTAGTTACATTTGATTATATAGGAAGATAAAGTGAAGTCTTAACTCTCACTTAGGTTCAGTACACTCACAAGCACTATAACTACATTGAGTCCTATTTCTAAGCATATAAGATATGTAGTTGTAATCCTCAAGGAAGGGCTTGGGCTCATTAACTGCACATTCCTTTGGTCTTTGGTTATGATTAGGGTTAATTAATGAAGAGATAGAATTTTGATAGCTTCCCACACCAATTCATAAATCTAAGATAGGTTACGCATTTGTTGATGACAAAGGATCTCAAAAAATTGGGATAATGAATATCAAAATTACCAAAATTGTAACAGAATACCATAATCAATAGAAAATTATATTTATCAATTGTATGATTCGAGTCAACCATGATTGGAAATGGTCAATTATGTTCATTTTCACAAAACACAATCTTACTTCGAGAGTTTTCTCTACATAGCTCCAGAACATCCTTATACATTTTTAGGAGTTATTAGAACCTAGGTGTGTTTTTTTAGTTATTTATCTCTCTGCTTCGCACCCCTTCATTGTTAGTGATTGTTTATAGTTTATTGTACTTATCATCCACTATTAGACCCTAGGTAGATCTAAATTTAATGTTTATTCACTAGTATATTTTTAAATTTTTGCATTAGTAGGAACAAAAAAATTAGGATAATTTTGTTTAGTTTTTTATCTTGACACAAAACTTTGTGATGCATTTTATGTCAGCATGAACCTTTATTCGATGTCATCTAACTTGACAGAGATTAGGTTGATATTTTTTTGATGTATTTTGTGTTAATGAAATGTGTGTCAAGAAGTGTGGAAGCATTTGAGTGTCACTAAAAGCATCATGATGTTTTTTGAAATTGAATTTGGGAGGAGTTTTCATGTGTGTTAGTGAACATGCGTCAGTATTAATTTCACGTGTATTTTTGGTTTGAATTCAAGCCAAGTTCTTCAAATTTCATAGATCAAATTTTATAAAAAAAAAATTGGACTTGAATGTTGATATCTCCTACTTCAGGTTCTTCCACATGTGATGGTGATCTCACACTTTCTTCTTCAGCTTAAACAACTTGCTTGCTACCTTTAGTTCTTACATGGCTTGTTTGTGGATTTTTAGGACATTCATATGACCTATGTCCAGCATACATATTACACTTGAAGCATTTTTCCCAAAAGCCTCTTCCTCCACCTCTTGTGTATGGTATTCTTACTTTGTATGAGTAGCTTCCTCTTATGGGGTTAGCTTGACCTTGAGAGCCTCTTGCATCTTCATTTTGAACCTGTATCTAACTTTTACCACCTTGTTATCCTATAGCTCTAAAATTTATGCATCTTCCTCTAAAATGTTGAGTTTGTTTCCTTGTTAGCTTCTCTTCTACTTTGAGAGCAAATTGATAAGCTTCTTAAATTGATTTTGGAGATAACAAAATGATCTCACCCTGAATATTGAACCTCAAACCATTGATGTACCTTGCTATTTTCTCAACATCTTCTTCCACATGATAAACTCTTATTATAATCTTGTATAATTCCTCAGTGTAGTCCTTTACACTCATGTCTTTTTGTTTCAAGTTTTGGAGTTTTTTGAACAAATTTGTCTGGTAGTCTACAAGCATGAATTTGGATACCATTATGTCGCATGACTTGATCTTCTCTTTTTTTCTTTTCTTTCTTTCCTCTTAGACGTTATCCCACCATAGAGATGCATGTCCCTTCAACCTTATACATGCAAACTTGACTTTTTTATTTTCTATTATTCCTTCAAAGTCAAAATACTTGTATATTGAAACTATCCAATCTACCAATTATTAAACATATAGGCTACGTCCATATACAAGAACCTCTAATTTGGACTTTGACCCTATTCTTATGACTACTTTCAAAGTTTTTCTTCCATTCTCTCTTCCTCTTCTTCTTTTGCAACTTCTTCTTGTGGTTATTTTTCTTCTTCACTCATATCCCTTGTCATAAAACCTCTTATTATAGTGAGTTATATTGCCTCAAAATATGCCTAAATTTTTATTATCTCCTCTAGAAATACATCTCTTGGTTGTCTTCTTTGACCTGCTCTAGCAACACCTCTGGTTGCTCTTCTCAGTGTCATTATTGCACTTTCTTACAAGTTTATTTTTCACAACCTACTCTTCACTTATCTCAATGAAATTTTTCTCCTAGGTCACCTTTGAAGTACAACCAAATCCCTACTCTGATACCAAAAATAATGGTGAAGGAAAAGAAAGAAGAATCAAACTTAAAATTTGTTTATGAGAAAGATTAGGCTTACAAGCCTTCTTGACCTTCTTTAAGGAAAATTGAGATCAAATAATAAGTCTTATTACTATAAAATCCTTATTCACATTTACTTGATGTTATCTCAACTCATCATATTCATTTGTACCTTTTTCTGATGCAAGAGTATCTCAAAACATCTCCTTGAGGACATGGTCAAAGATGGAAACCATCACGCATGCAAAGTTTAAGTCATGTCTTAGTATGGATTTGAATTCAAACTATTTTCCCACAAAATTTTATCTTTTGAGGAGGAATAAATGTAAATGGAAAAAAATAAAAAGTGAAAACTGAAATAGTGAAAAAGGGTAAAAGTTTTTAAAGAGGAATCCCCACGTTGGAGGCTTGTTGAGAAAATAAGGGGGAGATGGTTGAAACTTTCAACCATAGAAAATTGTTAGAATATATTATCAACTTAGCATATTAGTTTTAGAAAAATATTCTTTATTTTGTCTTGAGCCCAATTTGGACGTAGGGAGAGAGAAGGAGACTCTTCATTAAGAGTAGTATATGCATTTTGTAAAAATCATTCAAGAGAAAGGAGATCATTCAAAGAAAGAATGTAAAAAAGAGAGAGCTCATTCAAGAGGAATGTAATTAGAAGAGAGGGAGTACCTCTCATTATAGGAGATAAAATGTGAGGGGAAGGAGAGGATAAATAGTGAGGGAGGACCTCACTCAAGAATGTAAGAGTGAAGAGGAAGGAGGAGATTGCATATAAAGATAAGAAGGTGTGAAGGCCAAATAAGGCTTGGAAGCCATGAATAATAGAAGAACTAAATTGTAAGTCTCTTTATTGATCTAAGAAAGAATGAATATTTTGATTCACATGTTTATGATATGCAAAGAATGAGTTCATTGGTGGAATTATGGCCTAGACAGTAAACATGCCTCTGTGAGTGTCTTTTTAAGAATTCAGGATAGTAACAAACATCTATTGTCATAAAACTTGTATAAGAATTCTATAAGCATTGTATTGTAAATAAATTTAAGACTTGTATCATATTGAAAATAATATTAAGGTGGTTGGAATGTGAAAAGAGTCATGAACAGGGTATGGACAGGGTATTCAAACCAAACACACAGTCCACTGTTTCAAAGATAGATCCACATAAGAATGATTGCATGAGACTTAAAGAAGCTAAGGAATAATTTTGTGAGGTAAATAGGAGCTTGTATGAGGATAAAAAAAGACATAAAACCCATTAAATGTCCTTAAGATCCATAAAACCCTACTCTCAATCCTATAGGTGACAGAGACAGGTAAGCATACTGAGTTTTGCAAGTTTTGATGAAGAATTGGATTGGTTTTTATATGAGATCAAGGGGATGGGAAAGAGTTTAGATTGAATAAGGTACTAATGCATTGGTGGAGTGCTTGGATAGGCTATTGACCATAGGAATTTGTAAATAAACATTGAAACCCTATTGGCTGTCATAGAAACACAATGAAAGTAACTTGGATAGACCTTATTTAAAGTGAATAGATGGTATTTAAGGCTTAACTAATGATTGGAAAGGATTGAAGACATTTATGAAAACCTTAATCACTAATTTAGAACCCTTTAAATTCTATCAAACACTCCCAGTTAAATTTATTATGCTCTCAACCTGTACAGGATTGGGAAAGCCCTAAAACTAGGGTATGGCCTCTAAAATGATTTTCAACCCTTTAAATTTTTTGAAAGTTTGTAATATGACCCTTGATGATGTTTACCAACTATTTGAATTGGTTTAAATATGGTAAAATATGGATAAGTATGCAAAAGATCAATTGAAAAGTGAGTCCTAGGTGTATGCAAGGAGAAGGGAGTAGGCCAATATAGGAAAAGTGGTTTTCTCTAAAGAAGTGTACTAAAAAATATTTGATTCACACGTAAAGAGGTAATGGGTATCTAAAATGATGATTTGTTTAGTCTGAAAGTCCATACATTCATCAGGATAAGGAACTTTGCATGAAAGAAGGGTTACTTGGAGTAGGGTCTAAAGAAGGAAGTGTTAATCTGTCCATGGTAACCTCATGTTATTTTCAAGTATGTTGTAGAGGAATGTAATGGGTGTCCTAAAATGTATTTACATTCATGATTAAGCCAATCTAAAGAAAGATATGATTAAAAATCAGGGTTTGCAGGACTACAAGGAGGATACCCCAACCAACAAGTAAATGAAGAGTCTTAAGCCTTCTAACAAAGGATGATTGAACTTGATAGGTCTGTTGAGGTGTGTTAAGATGGATGAAGTGTCTCCAAGAGGTTAGATTGAATCAAGAAGTTATTTTTCATAAAGTTCATCTTTTGACAAGACCATTAGATGGAAGTGACATATTGGGAAGGTAACCTAAGTTTGTAAACTAGGTGAGGTTGGCACCATTTTCCAACCTTGAAAACATAAGAAAACACAAAATAGGGTTTTCTAGGCCTAGTTTTTAGGCTTGATGACTGGTAATTATAAATATATTCCTCTAAAGATGTAAAACCACCTTAAAATCACTTGTAAAACTTCAAAAATATCCTCTTTCACCTTTCTACAAAGTTTCAACAATTTTGAAGTGTTAAATTTCAAGTTATAGTGATTTTTGTCCTTCAAACCCTAGCAGGCCTCTACATAGGCCAAGAGCATTCAAAAAAAGATAATTTGAATTTTATAATAGGTTTTGAAAAATTTAAATTGGATATGGTCTGCCTTATCATTCTCCTATTCCATCAACCATTTTTAGCACTTGAACAATCCTAAAAAATGAACAAAACAACTTTTCTTTGACTATATTTGCACATTTCTAAACTGCAGGAAACCTCTAATTATTTTTAAGTCTGCAATATAGATAAAATACGTTATAAATAAATAAATAGGGTTCAAAACAGGAATGTCATTCACTTAAAAATGAGATATAAGAATGAAATTGCAATATCAACTCAATAGGATAGTCTTTCTATTGTGTTGGGAATGCAAAGGTTACATAGTCATATTTTTGCAGCCCTACCTTTACATAATTCTTCTTTTCAAAATATTTATGCTTCATATATTTTCCTATTCTCTTCTTTTTTTCTCCTTACCACACGTAATCTTCTCAACCACTTCCTCTCTCCATTAATCCAAAACATCTAAAGTTACTCAAAATTGTCTAACTAATCTTTGTAACCCAACCTAAGACTTCACCTTAAGTGAGTTTAACATGGTAATATATGAACTAAGATAATTTGATTATTATAAATCATGCCTCGAAACTTATTTTGCCCCTCTATGTGGTAATAATACTACATAAACTATGTATATCTAGATTTGATTTGACATTGAGGACATCTCAGAAATCAAAGTAAGCTTATCCTAATGAAACAAGTTTGAAAGATAAGAAGCTTTGAGTAACATGTACATGTAAAAACATGTGGAGAATATATAATTACTAAGAATACAAGGTATCAAAAACCTTTATTTTGTGTAATCAAGTGTTTTAGGGAAGAAGATCTATGAAATATGTGAATTATGAAATGGACATACCAACCTTGGGAGGATGATCTACCAATCCAAAATGCAAAGGTATCGTATTATCCAGATTCACTAATTGCAAAATGTGAATTACTATGGATCGTAAAGAGGAAGGTTTGTTATCTTCTATGGATGATTTTTTTGATAGTGATGATTCTATGAAAAATATTTATGACTCACAAAAAATGGTACCCTAGCTCTAATCCATAGCTCAACCTGAGAAAGGGTAAATAGAATCCTTAGTTGATAATAGTCAAGAATGGATCTAGTTTGGGGATGATGATTGGGTTTTGAAAAAGGATATGAACTTGTTATGGAAGATAGATCAGGGACCTCCTCAAAGGATAACTAATTCTATGGACATATGTTTGCAAAAACCTGAAGTAAAACTTCCTTTTAAAGATGGCATTCTTTGAGCAGAAGGAGGAGAGCTTTTAAATGTCTATATTGATTATGAGAAGAAATTTGAGGAAAAAAATACATCAAAGATGTTATCATTATTTTCTCAAAAACATATTTATATGATCAAGGACAAATATGGTTGTGATTGGAATGATCTTATCAACAAGCTTAAAATACTTAGGAAAGAAAATAATTCCATTCACCAAGGAGATGAAATATTGGAGGATGATGTTGATGATACCACTTCTAAATATGACACTAAATAAAAGGATTCAGGATTTTCAAAATTTATGGATGAATCTTTGGTACCCTCTAATTATAGTGATGTTTCTGATGGATTTGATCTTGAATTATTTCAAGAGGAGTTAAAAGGGTTTGATGGATCTAAAATTGAATCCTTTCAAAATGATTTTTAAGGATCTTACAAATTTGGTCAAGCTTCCATTGAAGATGATGAAAATAAATCCCTTCATATTTCTAAGTTAAGTTCCATGGATCAACATATGCATTTAATTTTTTAAGATTGTTCTTAGCTAAAAAATATTTTTTCTAATAATACACTAATTGGAATAGTTAAGGTGAAGCTTTAGAAAGGGTCTAGCTTTCAATGATAGTTGAAAAAGCGTTGGAGTGGGGTAGATCTAAAGACTCTTTATTTTCTTCCAAATTATTATTTCATGATCTACTTTCATAGTTTTGAGGATAGGGATTTTGTATTATTAACAAAATTTGGGTACTTATTCTCTTGTAAAATTGAAATTCAAAATTGGGATGTGAATTTAATAAGAAAGTTGAATAAAAATGAGAAAGAGTGTTGGATAAGGTTGTATAATTTTCCCATAGAATAATGGAATCTCAATGTTTTGAAGAAAATTAAGGATTTTTTAGGATGTTTTTCTTCACTTGATCCTACATCCTTCAAAACTACATATCGGTGGTATGTTATAATGAAGATAGTAGTTGTTTCCCAAGATCCTATGCCATCTTCCATTTCCATCCTTCTTGATGGACATACCTTTTTGCAAAAAAATTATTATGAAAATCGAGTTGTAAGGAAATGATTTCATTGCTCACATATAAAATAGTTGGCAAAGTTTTGTTGGGAGAAAAAGGGTTTTGTTCAAGTTTGGAGGGGAAAACATATTATGCAAACCAATACTACATTGATGACTAATATTAATGACTCTGACATTGTTGTTATTCAATGAATGCAAAGTAAGGATGTTTTGAAACATTATTTTTGGATATGGAATATTTTTAATAGGGTTCCTAATTTTGAGAAAACCAAAAAAAATGAAGATAATAAGATAAAGTGTTTCTTTCCTCATCCTTGTTCATGGTTAACCACTAATAAGTTCATTGAGTGTATACATGCACCAACTTTAATACATCATCCTAGTAATAGATGGACTAGGACTAAAGGGGAATCATATTCCCCTTTTATTGCTTGATTAATTGATATGCATTGTTACTACTTTAAAATTTGATAAGGCCTTTAGTGGTTCAACCCAATGGGTGGTTGAAATGCTTACCAAATTGGTCTTCTTTTACAATTGTTGTCAAACTGATGTGATAGATATGTCTTGAAAATACCTTCTATTTGTGTTTTATCAGGAGATGACATCATTCAAAGTGAGGTGTTACGTGTTGTCCCCAAAAAGTGTCACTCCTTTTTGGGACAACCTATGAGCTATTTTGGTCCTGCAGGACCAAAATAGCTCTTCCCTTCTCAAAAAGTTATTCTCAGCATTCAAATTCTCTATTTTTCAAACTTTTTTGCTAAGGGACTCAGCAGATACGTTTCTATGGACTCCACGGGCTTAAAACTACAGACTCTACAGGAAAGAAGTGCCAAGCAACTAGTGACATCCCCGCGGACGTCAAATTCAAGTTTCTCCTAAGCTTCTCTTAGGATCTAAGGGAAGCTGCAAAGTGTCATCCGCCGAGCCCCTTTATACCTTGTTTCTAAGAATAGTAGAAGTCAGCACGTGTCCCTGATGAAGCTTGGTGAAATCTTCCAAGTGTCAATAGTCACTGCATCTTCCTTTGGTTTCATTATCAAGTAAATGTGGCGGGCGCCGGGTAAGTCACAGGAACCAATGGAACACGCCAAGTGTCATCGTCTGTGTGAATCCAAATGAGTCCCGAATGTTTCTATAGTGTTTTTGGAAGCCCAGAGGAAACTTTCATGTGTCATCTTCTATAGGACCCTCAAAGGTGTCAAAAGCTTCTATGAGTTAAGCGAAACATGCCACATGTCCCATACTAACTCAACGGAGGCCGCCAGGTGTCGACATCCACATTTCCATTTTGAAGCTACTCAGGGAAGGAATGTTGTGGGTCCCAGTCTCAAATAAGTTTCAAAGGAGCAGAATGTGCCATGTGTCAAAGACGCAAAGCCAAGAAAAGGTTTCCCTCAGACAAATTGTCCTAAGGAATTCCTTCAGGCATATTGTTTGAAGGAAATAAAAGATCAAGCCTCAAAGTGCAGCAGAAGCTGCCATGTGTCGTATGCCGAGACATAGTCCCTAATGAGTTTCAAAGCAATGAAACTTACCACGTGTCCCTAGTAAACAAATGGAATGTGACAAGTGTCTGCATTTGCGCCTCAGGTTTCTAGCAAGTTTCAAAGCTTATTCCGATAAGCTTATTTCAAAGCTGCAGACGCTACCACGTGTCCTCACCTGCATCACAATAAAAAATAGCCATAGCAAGAGAGAAAGACATGAAGAAATTGTTAAGAAGAATGGCACGCTCACAAATGTCAAGTTTAAGACGACTGACTAGCCGTTGACCTTCAAAAGATAAAAGACCCACAAACATCAAATTTATTGTAATAGAGTGTCTGTTGATCTTTGCAGGCTTAAAATGTGGAGCCGAATGCATTAAAAGACCCTAAGGCCAGGGCCAAAGGAAGAAGAGACAAAGAGGGAAATCTTAGCAAGAGTTATTCCCAGTAGGTGGAGCAATTCACCAGGTAGGTATTTGGGCCTACAAACATTGAAAGTGTAGCCTGTTTGTCCCCTTTGGTGTAAAGGCAACATGGACAGCGGTGCAGATAATAGGTGATAGAATGAGTGACTCAGGCTCAGGAGAGGACATTAGAGATGAATCAACATGCCACAGTTAAGGCAACCGCCCTGCTCCAACATGGCCCTCCCTGACATAACCAAAAATGCATCCAAGGCATTAATGCATAACATGGGTTGCTCCATGTGACAAAGTGCCAAGCCTCTCTTGGCCTCTATATAATGTAAACTCTTGTATCATTTGGAGATAAATCTTCCTATTACTAGAAGTAAAACTCTACCCAAATTGAAAGGCATCACTAAGACTTTGAGCTCAGATTGTTTATCATATTTCTTTGTTTGAATCAAAAAGCAAGTTACTTTCAAACTTTGTGCTGTTATAGCTTGTATCATTAAAGGAGATTGTTCTTATGTCTATTTCCTAAATGTATTCTTGTTTATGAAATCTAACAAGCAGAGCTAGTGGAAGTGATAAAGAAGGTGTCTTGAAACCAATTACTTTTCAGACTTTGTACTGACATAATTGTTTTCAGTGTGTATTTTTAGTTTCTTTCTATGTAAAGGACCTTGGGACGACTTTGTGCCCCCATTGTTCTTCGTATCTCACTCTTGGGTAGTCAAGGTGCAGAATTTGTGATACATCTTAGATTGCTAGTTACTCTGTACTCTGTTATCAGTTACTTATCCTACCTAAAATAACTCCTGTTGTCCCCTACAAGAACACTTCTGAAAGAAGAGAAGTGCCTTCAGTGTTTTCACCAGGATTTTCTCCTTTGTTTGTGAACATCATCTCTAAAATAAGAGAGATGGATGGTATATCCTACCCCTGAGTGTTATTTTTATCTTATATATATATATATATATATATATATATATAGTATATAACACCTTTATACCTATAAGGAACCTCCCCTTGATGAGAGGAGAGATTTGTCCCCTTTGGATGTGGTAAATCCATAACTTTGGATGACCAATCTCCCTATGATGTGGTTGAAGAGACCTATTTTGCTCACCAGTTAGGTAGTTGACAAAATATTCACCCAACAGTTTTTGGTGACTCCATTGGGGAAGAGTGCACAGTTTGAAGTCTCAAGCTTCAAGCTGAAGCAGATCCTACTCTTTTCTATTTTTATTCTACAATCTGGCAACTCCACGTTATATCAGAAGCCAAAAATCTCAAGGTGTTGTTGACCCTACTTTTGAGTTGGTGCAGCAGAGTAATTTTGATTTATTTCCTCCATAGCCTCACCTTCAACGGACTAGGAGTCTTCCTCCTACCCCTACCAGGTTACCAACACAAGGTAGAGCTTCATTTTTTGCTGCTAGTAGAGCTTTGCCTATCCATACTCCACCCAGATTTGTGATCCCACTTCTACATAATCAAATCATGGCTCAAGGCCCTTGGGGTAACTCTTTTGGTCCACTAAATTTGACTCCACCTCTGCATGAGCTTCCACGCAGTTCAAGGAAGAATTTCTCCAAATTATTTGGTGATGGGAAAGTTCATCCTGATGAACACATTACAGCCTTCAACATAGCCTGTGGCATGATAGGAGTAGAATTTGAAGACGTGGTAGTTAGGCTTTTCGTTGAAACGCT
The DNA here is from genome assembly GCA_037957365.1 of Torreya grandis. Lineage (NCBI taxonomy): Eukaryota > Viridiplantae > Streptophyta > Pinopsida > Cupressales > Taxaceae > Torreya > Torreya grandis. The sequence goes on from JARHVA010000411.1 coordinate 2,215,883, forward strand.
ACAAGGTGCTGCTGCAAACTGGTTCTACCATCTGCAAGCTAGATTAGTAACTAATTGGGACACACTCAAAGACAAATTTGAAGCAAGGTTCAAACCTGTAGAAGATGCTCATGCCTTGTTACAAATGAAGGAACCTCATGAGCCTATGAGGGATTTCATAGAAAAGTTTGATAAGCTGAGGAACTAAATTCTTGTTATTGCTCAGCTGACACCTTAAAACCTCAAATGCTTCTTCATTAACTCATAGCTACCTGAAGTGAGTTTTCTACTAAGACGTGCTGGCCACATAGACCTCGAGGCTGCTCAAGATTTGGCTACTGAAGTTGAAGATGGCCTTATCCTGGTGGGAAAGATAAAGAGAGATCCAAATAGAGGTAGATCTTCTTCTTCCTCTGAATACTCCCTTTCAGCCACCACTGATCCAATGGTGCAAAAGCTAGCAAATGAATTGTTGGCCCTTAGAAAACAAATGGCCCAAGGGATGCCATCTGCTCCATATAGAGATGTACCAAGGAGGACATTCTTTAATCAGTCCTACCAAGGCCATGATGCTAGAAACCAAGGGCAAACCAATTGTCTTCTTCCCCCTTAGAGGAATAACCTTGCCATTGAAGCACCTCCAACTAACTCAGCAATTGGATATCTTGAAGTTGAATCAGATTTTTCATTTTAGCATAAGTTGAGTCCTGAAGATGACGCTAATCTCTTCACTAAGGAAGAAGAAGAATTAGCTAGTGACTCCAATATCTATTTCTTGAATTATCAAGATGAACCCAGAAGTGAAGGAAATATAGGTGAGGGATCATATGTTGTATTCACCTGGTCCAAGAATCAATTAGCTCAACATGTTGATAAAAAAAGATAGAGGGGCAACCTCAACCAGCAGTTGCAATTGCTAAACGTGGGACCACTCTGCCCTTCTAGCCAAAGGACCCGATGACTACTAGAACGGTAAGTACCACTAACATTTTTGTAGCTTTAAATTCAAATTCATAGTCTAGTCCTCCCCCTCCTAAAACTCAAAAGGATGAACTCCCATCCTCTGTGCCTAGTTCATTTCAAACATTTGATATCATTGACCATGTAAAGAAAACCAAAATTCAAATGTCTGAATTTAAATTTTTGTAGTCCCATCCCGAGCAATTAGACAAACTGGTTCAATGTGTTAAAAACCAAACCATCCCTATAGGACAAGAAATTCCCAAAGTGGCACATGATCCCCCAGGAATGCACCCATAAGGAACAATCTTGTCATTACCCCTCCTGCTGCTCTTGGTAGGACTGAACCTTTTTATGTCTCATTGCTGATAAATGGTCATCAGCTGAATAAATGCATCATTGATTCTGGAGCTTCAGACAATGTCATGCCTACCAAAGTGGCTAAATCCCTTGGCCTCACACTGACCAAGATGTTTGGTAGATGCTTCTCCATGGAGAACAAGAAAGTACCACTGCTGGGGCAAATCAAAGATGCCCAAGTTGCATTTGCAGCCTTTCTAGACAAAAGAATCAAGATGACTATCTTGGTAGCCGATGTCACAGCATCATATGGCATTCTTCTTGGGTGGAATTTCTATAGGGATGTTTGTGGTGAATTGAGCATGGATCTATCAGAGGCGAGGATTCCAGTCAAAGGTGTTATGAAGAGGCTGCTCCCTGAGAAGGAAGCAAAATACGTGGTTACCTAGACCTTAGCACCTGAAGCTCAAATTCTATTTGAGTCTTTAGGCATGGGTAACTACTTTCTATCCATGAATGAAGTTCATGAGGCATCTAATGAAGCTCTTGTAGGTGACAACTTGGAAATGCGTTCAATAGAGACAATAGAAGAATTGGCAGAGTGCAATGCAAATGTGGAAGGATATCCACCTCTAGATGAATAAGAATCCAAAGAAAAGTCAATATCAAATGAGGTATGGATTCTTGAATTTGATGGAAGTTGCTCCTCTACTGGTTCAAGAGCCGAGGTTGTGTTAATATCTTCTCAAGGAGATATTTTTCTTTCATCTTACAAGTTGCAGTTCAGCAACACTAATAACACAGCTGAATATGAATCTCTGTTGCTTGGATTGAGGGCTGCTCAAGACAAAGGCATCAAGCTCCTTCATGTAAAAGGAGATGTTGAACTAGTGGTTTGTCAGGTGAGAAACCTATACCAAACCAAGAATGAAAGATTGTGCCACTATCACAATCTAGTCTGGGACCAAATTAAAAGCTTTGATGCTTTCAGTATCTCTACCATTCCTACGGAATTCAATGATTGGGCTAATGCACTGGCTATTTTGGCCACTCTCTTGGTCCCCCACCTAGACTTCAAAAGAGACAAGTACACTATTGAGCTGGTCTTCAGACCCAGTGCACCTGATAATACTAGTCATTGGCAAGTGTTCAATAATGACAACCAAATCGTTGCCTTCCTGGAGCAAAAAGACAGCTTTGAATGGCCGCATTTTGAAGGCATTGAACCTCAAAAGCCTGAACCGACCCCTGAATCAAGTTCAAGCACGAATGAAGAGTTTCTACAACTTAAAGGGAATAAGATTCCCAAAGGCTTGGTTTCCCTTGAGAAACTATTTGACAAACATGATAGGTTCGTCAAATAACAACAAACAGATTCAAGCTCCTCCCAGGATTTTGATCAAGTAAATCTGGGAACCAAGGAAGATCCCAAGATGGTAAACATTGGGAAATGTTGTACTCCTGAGGAGAGGTTCAAGTTCACCACTTTGCTCAATCAATACATGGACATCTTAGCTTACTCCTATGATGACCTAAAGTCACTTAGGCCTGATGAAATTTGACATGACATTCCTCTCAAGGCTGATTCGGCACCTTACAGGCAAAAGTCCAGGCAGTATAATCCAAAAATATCAAGTACCATTTTATCTGAGATACAAAAGATGCTAAATGCCAGGATAATCTTTTCAATCCATCATTCCACATGGATTGCCAACATAGTTCCTGTGAGGAAGAAGAATGGTGAAATTTGCCTCTATGTGGATTTTAGAAATTTGAATCAGTCATCCTTGAAGGATAATTATCCTTTGCCAATCATGGATCAAGTGCTTCAAACAGTGACGGGTTCGGAGATGTTATCAATGCTAGATGGCTTCTCAGGATATAATCAAGTTAAATTTGGTGAGACAGACTAGCATAAGACTGCTTTCACCACACCTTGGGGCACGTTTGCATACAGAAGGATGCCTTTTAGCTTAATAAATACTGGTGCCACCTTCTAAAGAGCAATGGACCTTGCCTTCAAAGATGAGATGGGTAAGTTCATCGTAGTTTATCTTGATGACTTGACTGTCTTTTTTAAGCATCACCTAGATCACGTGCACCATTTGCAACAAGTGTTAGAACACTGCCGCTAGAATGGCATTTCCTTAAACCCCAAGAAGTCTATTTTTGGAGTAATAGAGGGGAAACTTATCAGACACATTGTGTCCAAAGGAGACATAAATATTGACTCAAACATAGTCAAGTCTATCTAAGAGCTTACCTTGCCCACAAGTAAGACTGTTGTTCACTCTTTCTTTGGAAAGGTGAATTTCTTATAGAGGTTCATCCCCGAGTTTGTTGAAAAGACAAAGCACATTGTAAACATGATGAAGAACAAGGCCACCTTCAGCTGAATTGAAGAAGGCAAGTCAGCATTTGAGGATATCAAGACTGCCATTGCACATGCCCCATTTCTAGTTTGTTTAGATTATACGAAGGATTTCCTCATGTATAGTTATGCTTCTAAACACACACTTTCAACCATCCTGGTTCAACAAAATGAATAATGTTTGGAATCTCCCATTTCCTTCATGATCTGTCCTCTCAAAGCTCATGAGCTGAAGTATTCAAACATGGAGAAGCATGCTTATGCGGTGGTCAAGGCAGTGAAGCATTTTCATTTCTACATCCTCAATTCTCAAGTTAATGCCTTGGTTCCTGATACCACGATCAAATCCATACTAACTCAGCAGGAGTTTGGGATGAAAAGAGGCAATTGGGTTGTAAAGATCCAGGAGTTTGATCTGGTCATCAAGCCCATAAAGTTGGTGCGTGGAGAGGGGCTATGCCGATTAATTGCTGATAATAAGCTAGGAGGAACAGAGCATGAAGAACCAGAGGTGGATGACACACCTACAGTCCTCTTTGTCTCCACTACGAATGAGTGGTATTCAGGTATTACTCATTTACTCACTTATGGTGAGTGTCCTACTCACCTATCTTATAAATAAAGGAGAACCATCAAGCTGAAAGCTATAAATTTTGTCCTCTGGGACAACGACCTATATAAGAGGAGCCTTGATGGAGTGTTCCTTCGCTGCATAGACAAGGAGAAACAAAGCCAACTTTTAAAGTCCTTCCACAATTTAGCCTGGAAGGCATTTTTTTGCTCCTATGACTGCCCATAAGATCCTATGAGCCAAGTACTATTGGCCAACTCTCTTTCAAGATGCATACAAGTGGGTTAAGAAATGTGAGCTATGCCAGTAGTTTTTCGAAAGACCCAAGTTAGCTGCCTTGCCTCTCAAGCTAGTGGTCATAGAGAAGCCATTCCAGCAATGGAGAATTGATTTTGTTGGAGCTGTAAACCCATCTTCAAGTGTTGGACATGATTATGTCCTTACAGCAATAGACTACTTCACCAAGTGGGTGGAAGCTATTCCAATCAAACATGCTACTTCAGAAGTAGTGTGTAATTTCCTCAACGAGAACATCATTTCTAGGTTTGGGGTCCCAACCAAGATTGTCACTAATAATGCAGCTTATTTCACTTCCTAGGAGATTACTCAATTTTATTTCTACTATGGGATTACACTCTCCCACTCTTCTGATTACTTTCCACAAGGGAATGGACAAGCTGAATCAAGCAACAAGAACTTGGTGACTATCATCAAGAAGCTGGTAGATGACAACCAAAGGACATGGCATAAAGCATTGGTTGATGCTCTATGGGCAGACATAATTACACCAAAAAGGGCAATTGGTATGTCTCCTTTCCAAATTCTTTATGGACTCAATGCTAAAATACCAATCACCCTGGAATTGCCAGCATTGAAATTGGCTAAGGCAATTGAAGATCAAACGTATGAAAGTGCCCTTGATAAGAGGATCATGTGCCTGACTGAGCTGGAAGAGCAAAGAACTATAGTGGTGGACTGAATTGCTACCCATCAAGGTCTGGTGAAGAAGCTCTTTGACCAGAAAGCAAAAAACTGTGATTTCTAGATTGGAGATCAAGCCCTCCTATGGGATAAGAGGAGAGAACTAAAGGGAATGCATGGAAAGTTTGACTCCATATAGAGGGGCCCTTTTACTATTCATCAGCTCAATGGTGAAAATAGTTTCCTATTGTGGTATCAAGATGGCACACCCTTTTATTTGCCTCACAATGGGTAGCATTTGAAGCACTTCAACTCTGGAAGTATCATATGAGTTCACTTGTATATATGTATATTTGTATAGTCTTTTGTTTCTATTTTGTGCTTTTTGTTTTAATTTTTTGGAGCCTTTATTTTTGCGTAGCATGACTCCATAGCACAATGGCATACTTCAAGGCACTAGAGATTCTAGTTTCCACTCCCCTCAGCTATGTTTCAAGTTTCCAACTGAAGGAAGTTCTCCAACTGGAGCCAGCTATTGTCCCCAAAAAATGTCACTCCTTTTCGGGACAACCTATGAGCTATTTTGGTCCTGCAGGACCAAAATAGCTCTTCCCTTCCCAAAAAGTTGTTCTGAGCATTCAAATTTTCTATTTTTCAAACTTTTTTGCTAAAGGACTCAGCATATATGTTTCTACAAACTTCATGGGCTTAAAACTACGGACTCTACAGGAAAGAAGCGCCAAGCAACTAGTGACATCCCCACATACATCAAATTCAAGTTTATCCTAAACTTCTCTCAGGATCCAACGGAAGCTTCCAAGTGTCATCCATCGAGCCCCTTTATACCTTGTTTCTAAGAACAGGGGAAGTCGGCACGTGTCCCTGATGAAGCTCGGCAAAAGCTGCCAAGTGTCAATAGTCACTGCATCTTCCTTTGGTTTCATTATCAAGTAAAGACTGTGGTAGGCCCCAGGTAAGTCACAGGAACAAATGGAACATGCCAAGTGTCATTGTCTGCGTGAATCCAAAAGAGTCTCAAATGTTTCTGTAGTGTTTTTGGAATCCCAACGGAAGCTACCACGTGTCATCTTCTACAGGACCCTCAAAGGTGTCAAAAGCTTTTATGAGTTAAGCAGAACATGCCACGTGTCCCATACTAACTCGATAGAGGCTGCCAGGTGTCGGCATCTGCATTTCCCTTTTGAAGCTACTCAAGCAAGGAATGTTGTGGGTCCTAGTCTCAAATAAGTTTCAAAGGAGTGAAACGTTCCAAGTGTCAAAGATGCAGAGCCAAGAAAAGGTTTTCCTCGAATAAATTGTCCTAAGGAATTCCTTCGAACATATTGTCTAAAGGAAATAAAAGATCAAGCCTCAAAGTGTAGCAAAAGCTGCTAAGTGTCGTATGCCGAGACACAGTCCCTAATGAGTTTCAAAGTAGTGGAACTTACCACGTGTCCCTAGTAAACAAATAGAACGTGACAAGTGTCTGCATCTGCGCTTCAAGTTTTTAGCAAGTTTCAAAGCTTATTCTGATAAGCTTATTTCAAAGCTACGAATGCTATCATGTGTCCTCACCTGTGTCACTCTAGAAAGTGGCCATAACAAGCGAGAAAGACATGAAGAAACTGTTAATAAGAATGACACACTCACAAACGTCAAGTTTAAGACGACTGACTAGCCATTGACCTTCAAAAGATAAAAGACTCGTGGACATCAAATTTGCTGCAATAGAGTGTGTTGATCTTTGCAGGCTTAAAACGTGGACATGAATGCATTCAAAGACCCTAAGTCCAGGGCCAAAGGAAAAAGAGACAAAGAGGTAAATCTCAGCAGGAGTTATTCCAAATAGGTGGAGCATTTCACCAGGTAGGTATTTGGGCCTACAAACATTGAAAGTGTAGCTTGTTTGTCCCCTTTGGTGTAAAGGAAACATGGACAGCTGCGTAGATAGTAAGTGATAGAATGAGTGACTCAAGCTCAGGAGAGGACATTGGAGATGAATCAACACACCACAGTTAAGGTAGTTGCCCTGCTCCAGCATGGCCCTCCCTGATAGAACCAAAAATGCATCCAAGGCATTAGTGCACAGCATGGGTCGCTCCATGAGACAAAGTACCAAGCCTCTCTTGGCCTCTATATAACGTAAACTCTTGTATCATTTGGAGAGAGATCTTCCCGTTACCAGAAGCAAAACTCTGCCCAAATTGAAAGGCATCATTGAGAATTTGAGCTCAGATTGTTTATCATATTTCTTTGTTTGAATCAAAAATCAAGTTACTTTCAGACTTTGTGCTATTATAGCTTGTATCATTCTAGGAGATTGTTCTTATGTCTATTTCCTAAACGTATTCTTGTTTATGAAATCTAACAAGCAGAGCTAGTGGAAGTGATAAGGAAGGTGTCTTGAAACTAGTTACTTTCAAACTTTGTGCTGACATAATTGTTTTCAGTGTGTGTTTTTAGTTTCTTTTTATGTAAAGGACCTTGGGATGACTTTGTGCCCCCATTGTTCTTCATATCTCACTCTTGGGTAGTCAAGGTGCAGACTTTGTGCTACATCTTAGATTGTTAGTTACTCTGTACTTTGTTATCAGTTACTTATCCTACCTGAAAGAACTCCTGTTGTCCCCTACAAGAACACTTCTGAAAGAAGAGAAGTGCCTTTAGTGTTTTCACTAGGATTTTCTGCTTTGTTTGTGAACATCATCTCTGAAAGAAGAGAGATGGATGGTATATCCTACCCCTAAGTGTTATTTTCAGCTTATATATATATATATATATATATATATATATATATATATATATATATATATATATATATATATATATATATATAGCACCTTTATACCTATAAGGAACCTCCCCTTGATGAGAGGAGAGATTTGTCCCCTTTGGATGTGGTAAACCTGCAACTTTGGATGACGAATCTCCCTATGTTGTGGTTGAAGAGACCTATTTTGCTCACCAGTTAGCTGGTTGACAAAATATTCACCCAACATTACGTATGATTATTAATCCGTATTAATGATTTATTAATGTTTTGTTAGGAAAGTGAGATATGTTGAATCAAATGGGCCCTTTTTCATAATATTTGCTACATATCTACTATATACGAGTTATTTGTCTTCTATAGCCTAGATGGATATTTACTTCCTTTGTCAGTTCTTTTGTATATGTCTACTCTCTGTTGCCTCCTATTTTCCCTCGAGGGGGCTCATTGATATGATTTGAACTACAAAATCACAATGCCATTAAATGAAAGCTTAATTATATTAGGGTTCTTACTAATACAAGGTGGCTTCAATTTTTTATGAAGTTTTTTGGTAATCATGATAATATTACTTTGAATTTTACTCATGGATGAAAAGATGGTGTTGTTAAAATCAAAGGATTGACCCTGGTCGTGACTAAAGAGAGTTTAGCTTGGGCAATGGGCTTATCATAGGTAGAACAATGTTAACACATGGTTAAAAAGAGATGCACTCACTAGAAGTTCATCTTTTTCTACTAATATAAAATGTTATAGATACAGGTAAATGGATCTCTAGACTTTCACTTCCTGATTTCTAGCCAGATGCTACTCTTTTAATTCAAAGATATATTACCTATAAACGTATATTTTCAATTTTATTATCCTAACACTTCAAGTTACTCTCCCACCTTAGACACAATAAATTTTGAACCTTCCTTTATTCCTCTTCAAAGTGATAAAAAGGATGACTATGAAAATCAAAAAAGGAAATGATAATTGCCTAGCTCACCAAGGACTCATCAAACTCATTTTTCTTGATTTATTCAAATCTCTTACCCACGTTGCTCATGGATTGACTTATATTGTGATAAATTTATGGAAAATGGATATGAAAGTAACTATTATAGATGGAAAATAATATTGATTCCATCTCCTTCTTCCTCCTCACCCTATTCTTCTCATAACCTTAGATCTCTAGATCAGGATTCGTGTCATTCAACTAGGTTGCGTAATAAGGGTCAAACTGAGAAAATGGACATTGATAAAGTTATTCAGGATGGCTCTTTTGAAAAATTGTCATGTCCCTATATACTCATTGTAGACTCCATGTTATAGGGCCCTACTTTAATGTAATTTAATGTTGTTGAAGAGATGCACCTAGATGAAAAGGAAGTGGGATTTGGGTGTTTAATTTTAGAATTGATGAATGATCTGTAGACAATTAAAAATTGGGAAGTAGAAATTAAATGTCGTAAAGAATGAATGGAGACTTTGAATGATATGTGTAGTGAAAGTTAGTCTTCTTGGAAATTGTCATTATAAATGCTGCATAATATTGATAGATTCTTCCTGGGATTTATAAGCCATTACTCTTGGAAAAATAAACCCAAACTAATTTATCTAAATTTATTCCAATGGAGGTATTGGATAAAAATATTGGTACTATTCAATCTAAGGGTACTAAGGTTGTGGGATACCTTCGCAAGTAAGTTATATATGTGGCTTTAAAGGTATAAAAATATAAAATGATTTTAATGCTCATTCCCAAGTGGTGAATGAGTATATAAAGGCTAAAAAAATTCCATCTTAGACCTTTAGAAAGATATTACCCTTATTAATGAGATGGAAAATGATTTTTATTCTTGCAAGGCCCCACCAAGGGCATATTCCTTAATCTTAAAGAAAAGTTGGTTAAAAATGCAAATTGGAAAAATCACATATTTTCTAAGTATTGATGTTTCAAGACTAAGGAAATTTTGCTAAGTTTTCTTTTCTTTTAAAATTGATAAAAATATTTTGTATGAAGCCTATGTTCATAATCTCATTCTCCCCAATAAACTAACGTAGAATCCCAACCATTTTGTGGGGGATGTTAGCCTTAGATATTTAATTTCATATCTTCAAAATGAGAATATAATTGGCTAGGAATGGGCTCATTATAGGCATTTAGAAGATACACATCCCTTAAGGCTCAGGACCAAGTTTCCAAAACCCAATGATATTCTTAGATACTATGTTAATAAGCTAGAAAACAATTAGATTGAAGCAAAAATACTCAATATCAAGAAGGAATTATTATAAGCAAGGGAAAATTTATGTGAGGAGTTGGACTTTGATGTTTATAGTACTTATTGTTTGATATGGGATTATCTTCCGTAAGTTTATAGTAGAAAGGAACCATTCTCATTGTATAATCTAAAGGAAGCAAGGTTGAGAGCCAACAAATACTTGAGACTATTGAGGAGAAATGGTTCAACATGGATTGGATTAAAAATATAATTACCTTTATGTTGGCATTCATTGTTATCTTGGAAGGGATTCTCTCAGGTTAACATAAGTGAGTAGATTCAACATATAAGTGAATTTGAAGAAAGATGTGATTTTTATCTCCCCTTGAGGAAAAAAAGTCTATGCCAATAGACTTTAGAGTGATATATTAACATGAGATGCAATAATAGATTTTTTATTGGATGGGCATTTTAGATTGGGATAATTTTTTGGGCATAGGATATATATGATATAATTTTTTGGCTAAGGGTCAATGTAGATGTTGCAGATGATACAAGCTTTTGGCTATAAAAGGTTCTATATAGCGATTGTGGAAGAATCTTGGTTTAGATGGTCATAAAACTATTTACTCTGGTTATTTTCGTACTTTCTTCATGATTTATTATTTGTATAAGGGTTTTGTTTTGAATGAGGCCAATAAGGAAAATTAGATTTATAACCCTTTGTTTTGATTATTTGTATAGGGACCTCTAGCTTTTTTAGTTGTTTTCTTTCTTCTTGTTTGTCATAGTTAAGTTGTAACCTTATAAACAAAGTTGTGGGTTTTGGATCATGTTATTATGGTGACCTGTAATACCTTGTAATATATTTCTATATGTTACTAAAAGGGGCGAGGACAACCCCCCACCCCCAAACCCTATATTATTGATAAAAATACATTACGAAATAGGCTAATCTACAAACATCAAAATGAACAATATAATATATCATGCAATAAGAAAATACTGAGTACAAAATCAAGACTAAAAATTGGAATCACATTTTTAACCTCATGTATTTTGATAATTATATAAATTATATCTTCATAGGTCTGTAACCAATCTATGACAGTTCATGGTCCTAATTTTAAAAAATGATAATGGAGACAATCCTACCTTTGACAATCAATCAATTATTTGATTGAGTAAAAAATCAAGACTAAAAACTGGCATCACATTTTTAACCTCATGTATTTTGATAATTATATAAATTATATCTTCATAGGTCTATAACCAATCTATGACAGTTCATGGCCCTGATTTTAAAAATGATAATGGAGACAATCCTACCTATGACAATCAATCAATTAGTTGATATATGATGATCATGATGATATCATGATATATGATGATCATGATAATATCATGATAGATGATGATCGTGATGATATCATGATAGATGATGATCATGATAATATCATGATAGATGATAATCATAATGATCATAAAACCCCAAACATAACACCCATAAATTTGGCTTTAGCAACATAACGGTACACAATTTTCACCAATAAAATTGATAAAATGTTTACAAGTAAAACATTACAAAACTAGGATTCCCATGCCAAATAAAAATGCATGAAACAAGGCTTAACAAGGAAGCCATATGTAACCCTTTTAAAATACCAAAATATGCCTATTAAAAATGAAACGCAATAATGTAACCAAGAAGAAAACCCCATTTTAAACCATTAAAAAAAATGTGGCATACATAATTTCATGGAACAAGAGTCTATCTTAAGTCCTCCACTATTTCTAAGTTGACCTCTAGCTCCTGAGATTCTTTTCAAAACAATCAAGAGCCCTCTATTGGGATAATTTGGAATTTTTATATAAAATACCTCAAACTCTCACCAATCATATGCCATTTATCTTTTATTTCCTCTTATTAAACCTCCAGTCTAATTCCTTTCTAAATAGTTCTAAACAAGCTCTAGGTTTGACAAAGGTTACAAAGCACACTCATGTAGATAATTGGTCTCACACCCTAATCACATGTCAATAGTGGATAAATTTTCCTACACACTTTCAAAATTTGGCCTTATCCTCAAAATATAATTTTATTGAATAAATAAAATGTTTGGGGACCACAATCTCATTCACATACAATGGTCCAACACTTTATCCTTCTAACTCAAAAGATCACATGACAAAAAATTTCTATGTCTATAAGATGTTTTAGTAATGTATACATTCTATCTAGTTTAGGTGGTATTGCCAAAGTACACTAGGGTCATAACATCTCTAAGGGACAAGGATAAAACAAAGTATCAAATAAATGAAGAGTGTGCATATGGAAATGGAGTGACTTATTAGACCTCTTTATATCACTTGAATTCACTTGATTATCAATGTATCTTGCACATTCATTGCACCCATCAATACAACCAAAACTTAGGTACATATAAAGTAAACACAAGATAATATCACATTCAAGCACTCCATGCAGTGGTCACAAAGAGTCAAAATTATAATATTACATGGTAGTCAACTGACCCATAATGCCACATCACTAGTACAATCAACATTGATAAGCAAGAGTAATCATGTCATGCCAATGACATTGTATATAAATACAAGCATCATATAATAACATGCTAATACTATTATTTATTGTTTAAAAATAATCTACTCATTAATAGGTCATATGTGATAAATCAAAAACTATAAAACAATATATATTATGCATCAATAATGAACCACCATCTGCATAAATGAATTTACTAACAGGTCTTGGCATCAAATTCCAAATAACTAGTAAATAAATAGCATAAGAGAGTTTAAAAATTAGGCCTCACATTTACAACTATAAAATATGCATAAAAAAACCCTTTCCACTATGTTTTGATGGATTTGTAAATACATTGATTCAAAGAGATTTATTTTTTTCCATTAAAAAAACTTCTTAGCTAAAATCCTAATTCGATGTGCTATATTTTGAGAACCTTTTTGTTACATGCTTTAATGCCAAAAAATCCACATGAAAAATAGAACTGAAATGGAGTAATATAAATTTGATAGGCCCTCGAAAATGAAACAAAAAAAATAAACCACAAATAACATTGTCCAATACAAATGGTAGCATAAAACACACCATAAAGAAATAAGAGAAAACTTTAGTAAGCATTTTTAAGCACTATTAGTTTGGAAAATATTTCAATGTCACAGTGATGTCCCACTAAGGATTAAAGTAAAGCTCATTTAAAGTAAGAAATAAAAATTCTTCCATACAAACCTATTAAACCTTAGAGTTCCACACATACCTATTAAAACCTAATTCTTTATACAAATTTGTCACATCCTAAAGTTTCATATAGACATATCAGACACTACTTTTTAATTCAAACCTACCCTAAAGTTTCATATCTTAAGGGATCTATCAATTGCTAGACATAACTTCAAAATAAAAAATTTAGCAAAAGACTAAATATCACATCAAAATATATTGCTAAAAAAAAAAAAAAGAAACTCTTCTTCTAAAGAAGAATTTATAATCTCCTCTCTCTACCAGATCTTGTAGGAGGCAGTTTTAAGTATTGGAGATATAATGAGGATAGATGGGGACAAGAATGTTAAAAAATAGATATAAATGTTTCAGAAAATGCAAGGGACTAAATAATACTAACATGGCAACCCTATCTTTTTTAATTTTTATATTTTTCTTGGGATGTTGTAAGAGTGTCCTAAATTTTAGGTTTATGACTTAAGTGAAAGACACCACATGATATTGATACTTAAATGTCAAATGATTGAAAAACACCACATGATATTGACACTTAAATGACAAATGAATCACATGACTAGATGGTCTACCAAAAAACTTTTAACATGCACAAGATTGAATTTTTTTATGATAATCTACTGTTGATTTTAACCTCTTAAACATTAAATTCATAATTATGATGGGAAAAAACTATTGTCTTAAACCTAACTTAAAACTAACTCAATTGCATATCTTAAATATGACTTAATGCATCCCTGATAAGGGGCTTGAGAGGGGTGGGTATGTGAAGAATCCCATAAAAATTAGTTGGTAGGCCCCCAATGTAGGGTGTATTAAACTCAATTTTGATAGGGCATCATGAGGCAACTCTGGGTCGATAAGAAGTGGAGGGGTTTTCAAAGACCATGTAATCTTTTTCTCATGACATTAGAACCGAGTTGAATAATGTGATGGAAGCAAGAGCCCTTTTGAAGTACATCCAAATCACCACTTATCATGGATGGAGGAAGCTTGTAGTGGAAGGAGATTCACAAATAATCATTAGTGCAATTGTAAATGGTGTAATAAAAACTTGAAAACTCTAAATTGTAGTAAATGAAATCTATCAATTGAGATCACTTTTTGAGCATATTGAATTCATCCATATACAGAGAGAAGTAAATTTAGTTGCAGATAGGGTGGCTAACATGGGTTTCAATCTTAGACAAGTCAATAATGTAAGCTTTCTCTTGTGGGAACCTCCCTTTCCCAACACCTTGAAAAAACTAATTGTTTAGGGAACCCTTGCAAGCAAGTTATAAGTTTAAATGTGTTATCATCCCTTTGTCACTTCTATCCATGTATTGTCATAATAATTTGGCAATCATGGATTGGAGATACCTTGGCACTTGGACTAGTCATTATCTAGCACTCACAAACTCGTTGACTTTAGTTAAGCAACCAATCATTTTTTTTTAATATTTATCACTTTTTAGTATGAATTTTGAGCTTCATGAAGAGTGTGGATCCCACTAATTTGTGAATGATGGTTAAGATCATGTTTATCATTGCATCTAGTATGAATATGCACATGAATTAGCTATTATGTGGAATTTTTGAGAAGCTCTCTAAGCTCTATGATTTTCAATCATGGAGAAAATAAAAGGGGTTAGGTCTGATATGGATGCAACTCCTCTAAAGACTAGAACAGGTTAGGCGAAGGTGACTTTACAATGGTGAACAAGGGATACAATGATTAACATTTTTTTTGATTTCATCGATAGAGAAATCCCATATCCACTAATGAGAGTTTGGTTAAAGAAGATGTGGTCTACAGCCACAAAGATGGATGATGTTAAAGGCAAAAACATTGCCAAATTCTTGAAAGTGCTTATGCTCGTTCCAAAATAGTTAGTGGGTTGCCAAAACATTTTTGATAGGGTTCAAGATGTGAGTGGAGAGATTTTGATTTCTAATGTGTCAGGCACGTATTCTCTTCATGAAGATCATATGAATTTAGAAACACTTGTACACTCAGTGGGGATGGATTCTATTGATCACAACCATATGATCCTATAAGAGCTTATGAAGGTAAATAAAGGACATTTTTTATGGCTACACAATTGGGAACTTAGCTACCTACAAAATGCATGTTGAAGCCTCCATCGTGTTGCATGGAAGAGGATGAGGTGGCTCTTGACTAGAGAGAAACTAATGGTGCTAGTTTTATTGAAGTAGGGGCATTTGGCAAAGAAAGTCTTGAGGAGGTGATAATTTTAGACTAAGATGCCTCTTTTTATCTTGTTTCTAGTCTGGCTCATTTTGTCATAATTGTATATATATCTACTTAGTTTTACGAGGGGCCTGTGTAATTTTATTACTCACTACCCTATGATACATCTACTATGTTTTCTTGACTATTCTGAAAAACCTTATTCACTCGGTAATAAATAAAAGGTTTTTTTGAAAAAAAATGATGCCATGGTGTTAAAGTTGGTGTGGGTCTAGATTTCAGCTTTTAGCCTGTCTTTTCTTTCGAAAAAAGATTATTGGTAGTTTTGGTTTTTAATCTCCCCTATTAATTAGGTTTTGAGTCTTCTTGGGGATCAACCTCTTTGGTTTAGATCTTCGACTATAGGTTAGTTTCTCATTAACCTTATAGCTAGGACTGAATATTTTTTGGTATTGAATACCTTCTCTTTCTTTCCATTGTGGATGTTTTCTGGGGCACTTTTATTTATTTATTTTCTCTAGGATAGGTTCATAGTTACTTTAGCAAAAAAAAACACAAATTTAGTAGTGAAAGAGTGTAATAGACATGTCATGGTGTGAAAAATTATTTTTTAGGTATCCTTATATATGACACTCTAAAACTACATTGGGCAAATAAATTTATTACATGTTTATTTTAAAAAGACCAAGAAATATTTTTCTATAGGGATCCTTATATATGACACACTAAAATTAGGCTGGGTTGAAAAAAATGTCGGATGTTTATTTGAAAGATAACTTAGATTTTAAAAAATATGGGAAAATTGTTGTGATACTCACTTTAAAGTGAGTGTACATATTTTACAATACCACTACAACTTCTTTGAGATAGTCACATTATGTCAATAGGAAACATTGTATTTGTTTTGAGAAAGCTACAATGACACAACAAAAATTCCCAAAACACTCAAAAAGTGTCGAAATGGGGAACACAAGATTTGAGATGGTCCATATGCCTTTTTATATTTGGTTCTATGAGTTAAAAAACTTGGGACACCTAAAAGAGTAGTGAATAGGCATAATGAACCCAAAAGGAGGGTTATTTCCCCTATGTCAAACGGGGTGTGCATAATGATAAATGGTATGAAAAACAAGATTGAAAAAAAGTGCCTTAAGACATCATCATGGGGTTATTGGTCCAAGGGTTTCATAACATCATATAAAACATCTCATAATGATATGGGTAAATTTGGAATTCAATGCACACAAGTACTTTGAGAAATGCATGTTAGGATACGATAAAATGATGAGACCAAGTATTTAAAGTAAAAAGGATAATACGTATAAATAAATAGTTAGACTTATTTAAAATAGCTAAAATATGTTGAGCATTCATCAATGAAAAAAGAGAAAATTATTTTACTATACTTTAATTTAAATTAATTTTATAATTACATTAGGTTTCCAAGCATAATTAATCTAAGTGCTTAGAACTTGCTTATTATGAAATGTGACTTACATAAAAAAACAATGAAAAAATTGTTCTCATATCATTTACATATAATTTCAATGGCACCATAATTTCTGAGAGTGTCAACACATGGAAGGGAAAGATGATTAATTTTTATTTTTTTACACTTAAACTAAAATTCCAAGCTCTATTTCACACCATGCTCTCCATTGCCTATAACTTGAATTACATTAAGCATTATATATAACTTGAATTACATTAAGCATTATATATACCATATTTAAAGGCTTTAAGAAGTTTATTACTTTTGGTAATAAATGTGGCAACATGAATTTGTATGTCCTCTAAAAGTCTCACATAACATATGGATGCAAAAAAAATACTTATACCACCCAAAAAAAACCTAGTAGAACTCATGTATGTAATCTTTTATAAATATCATTGAATAATACAATTTACAATTGATATTATTTAAAAAACATAAAAATATTAATCAAAAAGATATTGTGAAGGTAGATGTATTCAATGAAAAATTAGAAAGACTAGTCATAGTGAAATTCTATTGTAGATGGTAACCTAATTTTTGTTTACTTATAACCAACATATTTTTTAGAATCGATTTGAGATGTTTTTATATGGAACAATAGTCACATGTCAATGACAAGACTTCAATAAAAATTGTTTGACTATAATTAAAATTTAAAATTAGCCAAAACAAATACATTGAAAAACATAAATTGAATTATTGAATTTAAAAATATGTTAAAAAAAATAAAATAAAAATAGAACAATATTTATTTGGAAAAATATCCCAACACGTGATTTACTAATATATAAATTGTTAGTGTAAGATATTTATTTTCCTTATATTTTATTATTTGGTTTAATCCTATATACATGGATTACTCCTACACCTGATTCAGCGTATTTAGGTATATTTGGACATATGGAGTTGCTGGAGTTACTCTTGTTCATTATCATTAGCTAGTTGCATGCCTATAGTCTTTTATGGAGGAGTTACACATTTTACTCTCCTATTTGTATATTTTGGATGGTAAGCTATTGACATGGTATGTTGGATGATTTATCTTTGTGTTGTGCAATATTCTCACTTTTGAATTTGCCCGCTACAAAGCTTTTATTCTTACTTATAAATCCTCACATTTAACTGAACCAGAGATCTTGGCCGATGCTATGATATGATATCAGAGCACCAATCTGGGTTATTGATTGTCTAGTTTTGTATTTGTTGTTAAATTTAAAAAACGTATGATTTTTTTTATTTATTTATTTTTTTTTTATTAAAACACTAGTTTGGCTTGTAGTCTTATGGCCTGTGTGTATTGGTTTTGCATTAAGGCGGAACTATTTTTCCTTGCTGCAACTCACATTCCAATATTGGATTGTGCATTGAGGTAAAACATGGTGTAACTCAGGTTTCAAACCATGGGAATAGTTCCCATGCTAATACGCTTCCTCCTTGACCTCCGTTGTATGGAGATCCATATGTTCTTATCATAGATCTTGGTGGTTTCAAAATAACATTGTTTGAAGGCAGATTCAACCTTTCATGGCTCCTCCCACATTAATCCTCTTTGACTACATGCACCACTAATTGTGCCTCTCACGCCATTGTTTGCCGCTCACCATGCCTCTCACAGATTGGACAACAAGTTAATAGGGCATGTTATGTGAGTATTCACCAAGCCTCAGATCGTGGCATGCAGGTCTGATCTGGATGGTATCCAACCTGGTTCACCATCTTTTTTGAGCTTCATCTAGTTATCACGAGCCAATGGTGTGTGCCATGACTGCGTCTTGCCTCTACACCGGCCGACCCCCTCTCAATTGGCTTGAGTCTAAACTCTGGTGCATTTGAATTCCCAGACCTCCAAACCTGTATGCAATGAGCTCCTCCATTTCAAAGTTAAGTCAAAATTAAAAAGATATGCGCCCTAAAACTTTTAAAAAGTTTTTTATTAAATGGTTTTTTTTAGATAGTTATTTTTTTTTGCCCTTAAAGTGAAATTGTTTCTATTTAGTTGCACATGTGGGTGCATAGGTGGAGTGGTTAAGACTTAAAGCTAGTTTGTAAGATGTCATTGGTTCAAATCAAATGTCTTAATTCCAATACTTGTATGGAATGTTTTATTTTGTAAAATGCAATAAAATTATAAAGTATCAAATTGGGGGGTTTGTGATCTTTTGATTTGGAGGGGTATGTGTTTTTATTCTTGCACATTTAATTTTGTAATTTTTGGGGGGTTTGTGATCTTTTCATTTGGAGGGGTATGTGTTCTTATTCTTGCACATTCAATTTTTAATTTTTTTTTCTTGCATCATGGATTGATAGTCGTTTTTAATTCTTATTGTGTTCAATTATCACGAATGGAAAAACAACGTCCAACTTACTCTAGATTACTTAATAATGTTCTAAGTATTCCCTCACTTTCAACTAATTTCCTATCAATTTATCAGATTACTCACCTTAGTCCAAGCAAATGAGTTGAGTTCACCTCAGATTTAGTGTATGTCAGAGAGTTGCATAGTGATACTATATTGGCAGTGGGATTGGTTGATAATTAGACTCAATTGTATACCTTCTCACACTTTGTCCTTGACTCTCCTTCAAATTCTTCTTCATCGGACTCACCTAGGCTTGATGACATTTTTGACCCTGAGCTTATATCTGATATTGAGGACTCTTCATCTAGCACAAATGACTACAATAATGATGGGGACACACCTCCACCATCTCCTTATCACTTTCCAGATATTGATAAGTTATTTCTTGATTCACCTACTTCTGTCCACTTAAGATATTATAGAGAGTAGGTACACTGATTTAGGACACATTAGACATCAGGTAGTCATATACACAGTTACAAAGCATTCCCCATTCTTTCTTTGCTTCTGCTCCAGATACACCATAATTGCATGGAGCAGTTGGCCCATCTACCATGCATGGGGAGCATAGTTCCTTGTATAGAGACCACACCTTGGTTGGATATCTATCAAGGAATTGGCAAACACAATCACTACTCCAGGGTGATCAATAGTCACTCCATAGATCTCATTTGTAGGATACAAGGTGGCTACAAACAATTGTAGTTTTTAATAGGGATTTTTAGCCCCCTCTTCTTCTTTTCTCTCTTTTACAAGGGGATTTTTTCCCCATAGGCTGTCTTTTTCTGCACTTTATGGGAGTTGTTTTGTACATGAGTACCTCATTAGGCCTCGTTGTTGTGACCCATTTCTTATACCTACCTAAGTTGTGCTAAAAGTGTATGATTTTTTGTTCTTACTCCATTGGAATGGTTTATTTTGTAAAATACACTAAAATTATAAAGTGCCAAATTGAGGGGTTAATAATCGTTTAATTCAAAGGGGTGTGTTGTGGTACATGTTCTTATTCTTGCACATTTAGTTTTATAAATTTTTTTCTTGCATCATGGAATGTTGGTCATTTCCACTTCTTACTGCATTCAATTATCATGAACAAAAAAATAATGTGCAACTTGCTTTAAGAAAACAAGGCTTCCACAAGAGAACTGTGAATGATGAAGTTGAACCTGTAGTAGATGTAAATAAAAATAAATGGTTTAATAGATGTGATCAAGCACATAGTTGTCTTAGTGTGTCTATTTATCTTGACTTAAATTTTCACATTGAATCTGTTAAAACACCAAATGAAGTATAAACCACACTAGAAAAACCTTGTAAAATATTAAGTATTATCTAGATGTGGAAACCTAAATTTGGTTTATGACACTTTGACAACATCAATTTTGACACACTTTAACATAGACAATGCATATGTGTTTGAATCTTGAGCACAAATTCCTTCTATTTGTACGCATATCTATTGTTTTATTTAGTTCTATTCATCAAACATATTTATTCAATCCCAATTTATTCTTTATAAGAACTCTTCAAAATCCTAGATAGATATTTTTTATATTTCATATCCTTGTTTTCAAATTCTAGGACAATACCGATAAACCCAGATAATGTTAGGTATTGTACATGTTATACTCTTCCAATAGTGTCTAGGAGCCCTCAACGATTATTTTTAAAATTTGAAAGTCTCCATTAGGTTAGCCAAGAAATGTTTCATGGGTCAGTCATAGTGAAAAATTAACGAAGAGTCATTTATAAATAAAAATTACCTCTATGGTTATTATTCGCTTGGAAAGTCTTAGAAACATTAAGGGATCACCTAGCACTCTCTTAGAACATTATCAAAAGGTATACACAATCTCAAATATTTAAGGAGCATCCCTAGAGTAGTCCATAAAGACAAATTTGAATACACAAATTCAAAGTTGCATAGTGTCAAGTATCAAATATCGAAGGATGGCATTGCATTCTAGATTGTTCATGATGCACGTGTGCACACGCATGCACACACACACACACAAGTGGGAGAAATATATGCAGTTTGAGTCCTCTTAAAAATATTGGAACATGGACAATACTTAACTATTCAACAGGGAGTGGTTGGAGTTAGCCCAACCCAAAATACTAACATTTTTTAAGGGCATCTTATAGTCAATCAAACACAATTAGGGTTTGGACAAAAGAGATAAAAAATTATTTTAGGTAAGCTCGAATAATTTTACCCACACATGATCATATTTTATGCATAGGCAAAAGGATTTCAAAAGTTTCAGACCTCCACTATGTAAATTGACACTTATGGTAAACCCTGATAATGTTGGTTGGTACATGTGTCTGACTTTTCCAATAATGTCCATGCCTATTTTCAGAATTTTTTATAATCTTAATCGTTTACAAAGCACATAAATATCATTTCCAGATTCAATGACATATTTCGTGGGCAACATGTAAACATAGTTAGCTAAGTACATCATCTCTCTCTTGCTCTGTTATTTCTAAATCAAGTAGTTACAATTTAAACTAGTGTTTTCAATTTATATTATTGTGTTAATTTCTATATTTTTATAATCTAAATTAGTATACATTTTTCATTATTTTATATCTCTTAGACAAAAAATGAGAAAAATATTTTGGTGGACTTGATCATTGCTTTGAATGTAAAAACCCTAGGTTTCCTTCTACAGTAAGGTCTCATAATTTCCATAGGGTTTCAATTTTTTCCCCTACTAGGGATTGATTTCATGTTTAATTTCTAATTTTACATGGGTCCAAATTGTATATATCTAAAATTTATAGCCATGTTATTGAAAATTATGTATTTCCTTTAGCAATTGTATCATAAATTCATATCGGAGACAAGGAAACATGATGAATCAACAAGTAATGAAACTAGGGATGTTACTATACATGAATAATTGTAAGCTTACCTTGATAACATGTATTACATGAATGTCAAATTTGAAATGCTTCTGGTTACTACTCGAAGAAACTGAGAATGTATGGCTCCCTTTACCCCTCTTCCTTTCATATCCCATGGTGAGATTAACAACAACCCCTCAACTATTCTTTGACCTAGGATTAAACTATATACTAAGGCTATTTTTATTACAACACACAGAGGTAGGATACACAATCATATAGTGGGAAGTGGGGGTAGTCAAAATATCCTTGTGAATCTCACTCCATCACCTAAAGTGTCAGCCAATAGAACTAGAGTTTATGACATTATCTATCAACTGAAGAATACTCGTGCAAAACTATCTATATTATAATCGTTGAAGAAATCAACTATTTATAAGAACATTATTTATACAATACTACACAATACAAATTTACCAAGTAACACAAAACCTGCTTATTGTGCGTATGTTGTCAATGCATTGAAGAAAATTGAACATATAATTTTATTTGAAAAAATAAGATTTACCCATCCAACAAGTTCTAGGTCAAAACCTCCAACTATATTTTTAAGTATGGATCTTAAGTAAGGGGTTTAAGTGAGTACTGGTAAATAATGGGTAAGGGATGAACATTTGCAACATCATATTTCTCCAAGAACTTAGTATCAATATTGATTCTATCAATAAATTAGATATGAGGATCAAGGGTTAAAGTGTACCTTGTCAAGCTTTGAGAATAATTACATTTGATGTAATAGTTGGATCTAAAATGTTACCCACTACATTTCAAATGATGTCAAACCATTTAAATTATAACCTCTTACTCTACAGACCTTGGATTCATTCTATGGACGTTATCCCCTCCACCCTACATTGATGTTTGAAGTTTTTACATGATGAATATCTGCATACATGTTTTATGGATAATGAACCTTTTAAATATTGTAAATTCATAGAACCAACTAAAAGATTTATACCACAATTATGTGTTACTCAATCATTCATAATACCCCACTATAGTTCATACCATTAGAATGAATACATACACATGATATAAGATAAAACAATAAGACTAATGAAAATAAATTATTGTTTCCATTAACCTTGTTAGTTCATCAAAATGTGGTAGAATGACTAGCACGTATATATGAAACACAAAAGGAATAAATATCAAATCTTCAATTATTGATCAATTTTGAAAATCCAAAATTAGATAATATAGAGGACAATAGAGATGATGATGATAATGGTATTTTTGGAAACATAGATGACTACTTATCTCATCTAAAATTTATTCATGTTGCACTAGGGTAATATCAAGATATTTAAAACATGGTGAATGTTGATAAATTATGACATCTCCTTCATACTCAACTTCCCCTCGATAACAATAAATGGAAGGCACCCCTTCATGATAGTTATAAGAATACAAATGATGTCCTACAAGATAAACACGAGAAAAGTGGATATTCTATGGCACATCATCAAATAGATCATGATCCACATTATAAGGAAAACATGAAAGCAACCTTGGAAGCCTGTTACAATATTAATTCAAGGCATGAATCTCTTCAAATAAGCAATTCATTAAAAAATATTGTCATATCTAACATGACATAATTACAAAAATTGTGACAAATAGCATAATGTTTAGCTAATGAGTATCCAAAATTTGTATGACATCCATTCAACAGTATATAGCCCATAAGGGCGCAAATTCAGCAGCTAGTTCAAAATAATGCATTGATGAAAAATAATTGATTTTCGGCCACATACACGAATGATGCAATTCCCTCAAAGAGTATTTTACTAGGTAGCAATTGATGTCTAGATTACAAGTGCATTGGTTAATCGATTACATCCTACATTATCCTTACACCATCCTTGTGAGCATATTCCACAAATAAAAATAATGTATTCTCTTAATATACAATAGATTTCACATGTTACTTTGACTACTAGAGCTATACAATGCTTACACGATTATATCGATCGTACTAACAATTTCAGACATTCTATAGCTTATGACCATTTTTAAATTTTTGATAGTGATATACATGTTATACCTCTCCATTTGAAATTTGCACTAATTGATCCAGGACTATCACATCACCCAATCAATTACATCATAGGTTAGTTTCAATAAAGTTTATTGTATATAGCTTCTTGTTGTTTGCTTTCTTGATCACCCTCTCTTGAGTTGACTCATTGATTTATCCATTCTTCTATGTGGATATGTATATATGATTTTTCTTTAATCATTCTTTTATCCTTTGGCTTTGGTTTCATTATTTTGTTTCATTAGCCCTGGCCTCTCAATTGATTATCTTGATCCAAACATTGAAACTATCTATCCTACAATGACATATGCACATACATCCTTTATAGGAGTCTAATATTTGTTTTCATCTTTTGAGAGATGTTACACCTCAATGTGGCATAGTACTTTCCCACCTCTCCATGTTTATTATTTATTCTTGCATTTGTCATGGCACACATTAAGCTTGCATGATCGCATTTATTTTATGTCGACACATCTTACGACATACACATCGACTATATCACATTTGGGGGCATACACCTACTATGATTTATTCTACATTCTTCTTTGAGACATGACTTTACCATATAGTGGAGGCATGTCAGTTTCCTTTTTCATACTACTGTGTTACTACATTTGGTGCACACTATGTAGTGACCTATGATATCTATTTTTTGGATCCATCATATTCTTTTACTTTTGAAGCCTTTGCCTCTTGGCCTAGCTTCATTTAATGAGTGTTTATTTATATAAATATTTCAAAAATATAAAAATTAAAATATATATAATAATTAAAATATTTATAAAAACTAAAGTATTCAAAAAATACAAAATCAAGACCTATACACGACTTGTGTTGATGGTACACATAGTTTATTAATGTCCTTTTTAATGTACATGGTGAGTTGCATATTCATTTTATATGCATATGATTTACACATTATACATGATCTAGATGCAAGACATACAAATTATACAGAAGACATAGACATACAAATGCATGACATTCATCACACCCATAGACAACCTTTCAACATTGGGGGCATGCCCATGTTGGGGGCATCTTGGTACACTTTTTAGATTATATCTTTCTATACCCTTCCATTGATAATATTTATATATTTAGACTATTTATACATAATTTTATCTTATTTTTACATTTTAGAGTGTTATTTCCTATGGGTCTTGTGCTTTGTTATGCTAGAGGTTGACATTGACTCATTATGTAAACTATTTATACATGACTTTATCTTATTCATACATTTTAGAGTGTAATTTTCTATGGATATTGTACTTGTCTATGTTAGTGGTTGACATTGACTTTTCAGATTATATCTTTCTATGCCATTCTGTTGATAATATTTAGCTACTTAGACTATTTATACACGACTTTCTCTTACTCATACATTTTAGAGTGTTATTTCATATGGATATTGTGTTATTTATGTGACTTTCTCTTACTCATACATTGACTGATAATGCAAACTAACATTACTTTCTCATAATTACTTGATGCTAATGATTGTGACATTGCTTGACCATTGTTGTGTTCTATATTGCTTGTTTCATGTTCTATAGGTATAGTGACTATGTCTTTTCGTGTCATATGTAATTTTATTAAAGGATCGTCTAATCCATGTCATGGCCATGTTGTGTTTATTTTAGGTCATAGTCAAGTCATTTCGTGTATGCTTATGTGTTTCTCCATTGTGATGGTTGTGCTTATGGCTTATTCACTATTATATGTTGTGTGTGTGGTGTTTACATATATTTATATGGAGCTAATTGACTATTATTTTGTACTTGGTATTATGATTTCTATCACATATATTTCTATTGTGTGTTATCTATTTCTATTTGATGTTGTTAATATTTATATCAAGCATCTACTATGATTCTAATTATCACATGCTTCATTGACATATCTAGTCAAATCTGACACCTATTTTCAAAATAATTATCATGATTATATCTTGTATACAATTAACAAACAACTTTCCTTGCCTTGGATTACATGTTTCATATGTGCTTTTAAAGATCATAAAAATTTGTATGATGACATATATTATCATGTTTTTATATGTACTTTACACAATTACATTTTTTCTATATAATATTTAATATGCATAACTCTTTCTTTTGAGATGAGTAATTCATAGGCTTTATCCCTCATATAAAAAGTGAGGCATACAATGAGCTTGTTTTAGAGATTCAGGCCATATCAGATAGAGTATTTTGCATTCTAAGACATTATATGGGTGAAATGGGTCAGAATGAGAAAATTTAGACATTCACATGATTTTAAAGAACAATTGAGAAATTCTAAGATATTGTGGGATAGATAACAAGTGAATCGTATCAAGCATGGAATTTGTTCATGAAAACCCTTTTTCTATTTTAGTTTTTGAAGATTAGTGGAGAATGATGGTACTCTATAAGCACTTTATGTCTATATCTGTCTACTATGGTTAATCCTTCTACATACGAACCTAATTCTAGGGTTCCAAAAAATAGATATTTTGATACTTAGGGTAGTGTGGTTGAGGTTATTGCATCATTTAGTGTCTAATACCACCTTCTCAATGGAATTTGAGGCATGTACACTCCTCAACTCACTATTTTAACAATTACATTTCCTTGGGGCATGTTCGCCCCATAGTCTTTCTCTAAACAAGTTCCACAAGTGACAACTTGGTCCACATACCATCAAGTATATTTGTTCCTTAACTTTTCAATGATTCAAATTATTTCAGATTTCTTATTGTGAGAAGACATTGATCTTTGCATGTTTCTTATAGGTTTCAATTGGATCAAATGATACATTTTTATTGTAACAATCAACACAAAACACGATTATCACAAGTATCAAATTTCCTTATTTTATCCTTTTAATTTAGCATTTGAAATATTATATTAAAAGTGGGCATTTGTAGACATAAATTTGGCCTTTGGCACTTTTGCAACATAAAATTTGACGTACTTTGACACACTTTGATAATATAGATATATTTGACTCTTTATTCCTCTTGCCCCATCTATTATCTTAACCACATCTATTCTCTAGGCATATTTATTCAATATCAGTTTAGTCTATATAGGAACCCTTCAGAATCTTAGACAAACATTATCCATATTTGAGATCCTCATTTTTCACTTCTACGACTATACTAGTAAACCTAGACAGTGTCAATTATTACATGTGTCTTACTCTACTAATAGTGTTTAGGAGCTCTCAACAATTATTTTCCAAATTGGGAATTCTCCATTAGGTCAACTAGGCATGTTTCATGGGTTGGTCATAGTGGAAAATTAACAAAGAGTCATATATAAATACAAATCACCCCTAATGTTATTACTTACTTGGCAATTTCTTAGCAACATTGAGGAATCACCTTGCACTCTCTTACAACATTATCAAAAGGCATACATGCATCTCAAATCTTTAAAGATCAGCGCTAAATTAGTCCATAGAGCCAAATTAGAATACACAAAGTCAAATTTTCATGGTGCCAAGTATAAAATATCAAAAGATAGCATTACACTCTAAATTGTTCATGATATTGCACATGCACACATAATTAGGAGAATTACATGCATTTTAAGCCCTATTCAAAGTATTTGAACATAGCACTCATCCATTCAGTGGAGAGTGGTTTGGGTTAGTCCAACCTAATACTAACCTATTTTTAAGGGCATCTTATGGTCAATTAAGCACAATTAAATTCTAGATGAAAAAGATCGAAAACAAGTATTGCAATGCATGATTAAATAAGTGCACACAGAGAATCAAATAGCAGGTGTATGCAAAAGACTCCAAAAAAAATTAGACCCCCACTTTGTGTAGGGACACTTTTGGTAAACCCTAATAGCGTTGATTGTCACAAGCATATGACCTTATTGGTAGCATCCAAACAAGTTTTCAATAGTTTTTTTAATATAAACATTTGACGAATTGCATGCAGAGCATTTCCAAATTTAGTGATATCTTTTCTTAATAACAAGCAAGAAAAGTTAGCTAAGTACATCATCCCTCTCTTTCTTTGTCATTTCTAAATCAAGTAGATGAAATTTCAATTAACCTTTTCAATTCAGATTATTGTGTTTATTGTTATTTTTTCTATAATCTAAATCAATGCACAGTTTCCATTATTTTATATCTATTTGATGTAAAATAAACAAACAATATATAACATCTATAAGCTAGAGGAGGCCTTTAAATCATGACAACAAAAACACCAACTATTTTAGTTCCGCCGAGAGGGAAAATGCTAAATCACATCCAAACTCATATTATAAATATCTAGCATTCTCTTATTGGAATCCCTTGTATCACTTTCATTCACTTTATTACCAATGTATCATGCACACTCATTGCACCGATAAATACATGCAAAAATCATGTACATATAATGTAGACACACAAGATAATATCACACCAAAGCACTCAATGCAATAGTCGTAAAGAGCCAAAATCATAATATTACAAAGTAGTCAACTGCCCAACAATGCCACATCATTGGTATAATCAACATTGTTAAGCAAGAGTAATCATGTCATGCCAATCACATTGTACATAAATCCAAGCATCATCTACTAGCATGATAATATTACCATTTGTTGTTTCAAAATAATCTAATCACCAATAAGTTACATATGATCAATCAAAAAACACAAAGCGTATTATAGTTTGCATCTCATAAGAATCAATAAAAACCACCATCTACATAAACAAATATAATATGTCTTAAGATTACATGCCAAATAAAATTCAGCAAGTACAAGAGACTATTAATATGGGAAATTATCAGAGGAGTCAAAATTGGGCCTTAAATTTACAACTACAAAATATGAGCAAAATCCTTTTTCCATTATGTTTTAATGGATGTAAATATGTTGATTTAAAGCTCTTATTTTTTGCCATTAAAATTTTTCTTAGCCAAAATCCTAATTCAAAGTTTTGTATTTTGGAAAAAATTGCATTGCATGTTTTCATGCCAAAAACCCCAAAGGATGAATATAGTTAAAATTGAGTAATATAATCTTGCAAGGCTCGACAATGAAACCAAAAAAAATGAACCACATAACATTTTCCAACACAAATGGTAGCATAAAACACCCCATAAATAACACAAGAGAAAACCTAAGCGATCATTTTTAGAACTATCAGTTTCAAATATTTTAATCTTAAAGTAATGTCCCACTGAGTATAAAAGCAAAGCTACTTTAAAGCAAGAAATAAAATTTCTTCCATATAAACCTATAAATCCCTAGAGTTTCACACATATCTATCAAACTGTAGTTTTTTAGATAGACCTATCACATTCTAATGTTTTATATAGACATATCAAACCCTACTTTTCTATTTAAACCTAACAAACCCTAGAGTTTCAGAACAGGCAAGAGTTCCATATCGTAAGAAATCTATCAAACCCTATGCATGTAACTTCAAATGAAAAACTTTATCAAAATATTGCAAATCATATCAATATATATTCATAAACAAAAAAAACATCAAACTAACCTCTTCCTTGGAAGAACTTATAATTTGAATGTGTCGACCTTTTGACTCAAAACATTACACAAGTAAGGTTTTAACTTCTCTACTTCTCTCTTCTTTGATACTCATATCTTTTGTCCTCTCTTTCCCAAATCTCTTAAAATGCATTTTTAAGGTATTGGGGATATTGTGAGGACCAAAAGGGACAAAAATGTTCAAAAAGGGATAGGACTGTTTGAGAAACTGAAGGGATTAAATAACATTGCCAACAAGCCTATATTTTTTTCTTGGTTTTAATTTCAAGACTTGGGGTGTCGTAAGGGTGTCCTAAATTATAGGGTTATGACTTAGTTAAGTGAAAAAACCACACGATAACAACACTTAAATGACAAATGATGGACATGATTACAAATTTCAACAAAAAAAACTATCGATAGGCATACAACTAAAAAAATTATGATAGGGTAACATTGATTGTATGACACCCCTCAAATATTAAAGTTGTAATCATGACATGAAAACAAATGTAAACTTAACCCTCACTGAAAACTAACTTAAATGCCTATCTTAAATATAACTTAAAACACATGAAATGTAGGATTGAGAGAGTTTAATAGATCATGCAATGTTGTTTAAAATGGTTTTTAAGAGATCCCTATACATTGCACTCAAGAATAGGTTGGGTAAATAAATTCGTCGCATGTCTATTTAAAAAGGACCCATAAATTAGTTTTTAGGGATCCTTGTATATGACACTCGAGGATTAGGTTTGGTGGAAAAATTTGTCACTTGTCTATATGAAAGAGAACATAGATTTGAAAAACACAAGAAAATTGTTCTGAAACTCCCTTTTAAGTGAGTGGACACTTTTAGTGGTGGCCCTGCAAGTTCTTAAGAAGAGTTGCAATGTGCCAATAGGCAACACCATGAATGTATTGAGGACACTTAAATGACAAAAAACAAGTGCCCAAAACACTCAAAACATGGGCCAAATGGGAAGCGTGGAATTCATGATGGTCAAGATGCCTCTTTACAAGGGCCTCTATGAGTTGAAAAACTCAAGGGACCTAAGAGTAGTCAATAGCCTTAATGAACACACAAGGAGGCGTACTACCAAAATGCCAAATGGGGTGGACACCATAATACAAATGGTACGAGCAACATGATTGCAAAATAGTGTCTAGGACATCATTACAGGGTTACTAGCCCAAGGGTTTCAAAATATCATATGAAAAATCCAATAATGATAATGGTAGATTGGGAACTTGACCCACCCGTACTTTGAGAAAACCCTATTAAGATACGACAAAATCATGAGATTAAGTAGTAAAAACAAGAAGCGTAGTACACATAAACCCACAAACTTATTCAAAATGGTCTAAATATGTTTAGGCATCAATGAATGAAATGAGAAAAAAAATTCCTTTGGCCATTTTATAACTCCAATTATTTTTATAGCATAATGTTCCTAGCATACTTAATTTAGGCTTTTAGAGTTTGCTTAGAGAGCATACAACCCACATAACTAGCAATGAACAAATTACTCATATCATTTGTATACGATTTCAATGGCATCAGAACCTATGAGAATGTCAACAAATTGAGGGGAGGGGCCATAATTCTACTTTTCATACCATTTTGGGCTAAATTTCAGAGCTCATTTTCACACCATGCTCTCCACCACTTATAACTTGAGTTACATTAGGCGTGATATGTGACATATTTAAAGGCTTCAACCTTTAGGACGTTGCTTAAATGTAGCGATGTGAATTTATAAGTCCTATAGAGGTCTCGCTAAACATATGGATGCAAGAAAAAACTTGTGATATGCATAAAAGTACCTAGGTAGAGCCCATATTTATCATTTTTTAAAATATTATTATGTGATACAATTTACCAATGATATTATCTAGAATACATTATTAGTATTAATCAAAAAGATATTGTGAAGGTAGATGTGTTCACTGAAGAATTAGAAAGACTTCAAAATGAAATTTCTATGTAGATGGTAACCTAATTATTTTATCTACTTATAAGCAACATTTTGTTTATAATTGAAAATGGTGTCGGGTCTTTGCATTCGGCAAAAATTGATCCCTTGACCTTCAACAAACCATTGAACTTCAAAATACATAAACAATGTTTTTTTGGTTAGGAAATTATGGGGGCCATGCCGTATTAATTTGGAGCAAAATCATATCACATGGATCTGCCATTTTATAAATAGCTTGTAAAATAGTAAGCATTCTATAGATAACAACTATAAGCTAGAGAAGGCCTAAAGGGTTTGACAATGAAACCACCAGCCATTATAGCACCAGAGAGGGAAAATGCTAATTCACATCCAAACTCATATTTTACACATCTAGCATTTGCTTGGAATTGGAAACTCAGTAAATTGTATTGCAACCAATGCAACTTGGCTATTGAACCAAATCAGGATCGACATTTCATAAATATTTCAGAAAAAATAAACTACAAAGTTTTAAAGTCATAGTATGTCAATTAATACACCAAAACACACACTGAGTTGAGATACTTTGGCCATTATCAAAAACTTCAAAACACTAATGCTTTGAATCAATTCAATTTAAACAAGACACTATTAGGATTACATATTTTTTACGCTTAGAAAAATGCTTCAATATCCTAGCTTAGAATTCGGAATATGACAAGAAGGCTGGCTAAAAGCCAAATATTTATGTTCCTCGTCACAGCAGCAGATGACCCAGACGGAGATTGTACCTGACTTGGGGGTGGACTTGGTTGTGAAGGACTAGAGGGCCCTCTAGAAAGTCTCTCTTTCTTGCATACATAATTACAATCACTAGGATGTAACACTCTGTACACCCCAGTATTGGCTAGCACATATACATCCTTCCTGTTGTCCTCTCCAAATGAAAATATATAGTTCAAAGTGGGGTATTTATTTTGGGCTGCATAAGAACAAGGAATTGGAGATTTAGCAGAGCAGTTGAAATCCACCTTTGTATTACTGAAGTTGCCACTGCCAATGGGATTTTCCATGTCAGCCCACATATTTGCAGCATACAGATCAGCATACAAATACCTGCAATTGCACAAAATTTAAAATGGGAAAATGAGTTAATAAATTATCCTTTAAGAAATTGGAATCACCATGTTAAAAGCGACACTAATATCCTAGAGAGAAGAATCAACTAGCGCTCCCTATAAGTTGTATTCTTGAAAAAAACAATATAAGGTTTTTGTGTTAAGCTTTCTGGATTCTACAAGGTGGTAGTTTTTTGCTTGAACGTTTCAAGGGAGCTTCTTCACCCATCATCACAGAGAGAATTGATGTGTGATGAGTCAACTAAAAAGAATAGATATATGTATCAAGGTGCAAAAATAACAAGAATAATTATAAGGTGGTCTTTTCAAGTATATTGGTGGTAAAATGCTCTATAGTTGCATACCTTCCATATAAGCATGGATCCTGGGTGGATCTAGAAAGGTAGCCACCGGTAATAGAGGCAGATTCTTCCTGTCGATTGACACTGTTGTGATCATAACCCATTACTGGAAAAATTGGTTGTATAGAACTTGAACTTGTATTTCCTCCTGGGGATGACGGAGGATTGTAGAGATTCATTCCTTCATAAACACGCCAACCATAGTTCCCACCTTTTGTTACCAAATCCACTTCCTCATAGACTTCCTGCAAATTGATGTCATGCAAGGTTAGCATCAAGAATGTTTATCTGTCAAGAATGTTGTTTTATTGACTTCCATCCACTCATCCTAGAAGAAATATGCATTAACCTGGTCAGTCTAAATCTTCATTGAAATTTTATTGAGTATTTTGAATAATTTTTCTACAGCTTCTCTAAAAGAATCTTATCGGGCCCCTTATCTTGTCATGGTCATTGCACCTCCCCTAAGACTTTTTACTTTAAGTTGCCCTCTGACCCTCCCTCTGCAGTTGTTTCTTAATATACAAGTTCTGCATGGTAAAAGATGATCTTGCAAAGAATGTTATGGCAATTGCACTAAACATATAGCAGGTCATGTAGCTCTATAAGGGACCAGGAATGTTTTCATGGTTTGGGGATATATTTCTATTCCCAAAAACCATAAGAGGACATGAAAACACCACCCGTAACATTCCCCAGAATTTAAAATTGAGGGATATGTCCAGCTGGCAAGGTTCGTATCTAGCTTCACTTTTGCTTTTTTAGTAAGAACTAAACTAATTTTTCTCCCCTGCTTCCCCATTTCCTATCTATTTACCCACTTCCTAGAGATGTATGCCTAGTTCTAGACTGAAATGGGAATATATACATTCCTAGTTCATGTGTTTTATTGCGTTTGATGCTTGATTCAACTATGTATCCTTCTTATACTAAAGTATAACCTTACACAATTAGTCTGTTTTTCTGCACATTGACAAATCCATATGAAATAAGAACTGAGAAACATTTTGCTCCTACACTTATGCATGATGCATTTTTCCTTCTGTGACAAGTCACATGCAAGTAGCTTCCTGAGACGAAATCTTGAAATTTCACCAATAGAGTTTGAAAGGCATATGAAAACCTCATATGACAATTAGGTTTACATAAGCCTGACAGTGTTGTTTACATTTGTCGCACCCGTATTTTCTTCAATCAAGGCATTTAGCAAAATTCTATGACCACTGTCACGCCCTCATATCTATCTCTTGCTCATGACTCCATAATGTGTATTGCATTGTGATGTTGTTCAGGCTGATTTCACTCACCTGGTATGAATAGTTCAGTATTTCATTCTGAAGCTTCCTTGCATTTTTCCATAATGTAGACCTAGTTTTTTATGCAGTATTTATGTGATTTTCTTGGAAGGCTAACACTTAGGTGGTTGCATTTAATTTTCCCCATGAAGGATTGCAGACCTTTTGAGTTTCGATAGGGAACATGAACTTCAATCTTAATCTCTGATTCAGAACATTTACTATATGCCAACATTGTCTTCAAAGTCATTTATTTTTAAATCAACAAACCAATTCTCTAGAATAACAAAAAACTGTCAAATAAACATGAATTTTTACAAAAGATTATTTTCAACAGATTCCTATATTTTCCATGAATTGGAATCATCAAAGACAGGTGTAAATCATCTAACCAAGGAAAGGATAAGTTTACAGCACCTGGCCAACATCTGCACAGAAAAAATATGTTGGATTCAGTGAATCAAAGCTGCAACGCCAAGGATTTCTGAACCCTAAGGCCCAAATCTCTAGCCGCGAATCATTATCTTTAACATATGGGTTGTCAGAAGGGATAGAATAATTCCCCCAAAGACCAATCACATCTCTATTATCTGCACATTTAAGTTGAAAGAATCAAAATAAAATAGTTGTAATTAGGCACACCCATGCACAAGAGGCTTGAATAGAAAAACATGTATTCAAACATGAAATATGTAGATCAAGCACTCTTTTAATTTCAATTTCAATTTTAATTTCAAAGCCCTAAGCAAACAAAACAACTTTGAAAAATTTCCACTTAACAATACTCTTTACACATTTTACGCTTCTCCAAATTCTGAGCAATAAATTTTTTAAAGAAAACGATCTTAGCGCTAGTTGTGACTGCAAATCAAGTAGAACAATTTAAGATTTACATATGTAAGTTAGCATTTACACACGCACATGGACATAACGTGCAATAGTTTCAAGCATGGCTGAACACATAAAAGTCTTAATAGAAGTTGCCAAATGGAAAAAACATCCTTCTAGAATTCACTCAAGCTCTTCAAAACCATTACTAGCATATAAAGCGGTGCTTATGCAAAGAGGAATAAATGTTTTCCCAGCTATTTCATAGATATTGAGGTGCCCAGAAACAAAGTTTTTATATCTGGTATCCAATAATTAAAGAGGAGACCGATCTCTACTATATGGAAGTCAGCAATTGCATCACTGATAAGGACATTTACTCCATTAACATGGCCAGCCAATGAAGTTTCAAGTACTTATATTCACATGGTATGCTATCTCTCTATTTCTTGATCTTCACGTACCATAAAAGCACATGAATTTAAAACATAAACACACACAGGAGATGCAAGTAATTTCTGAACTTGTACTCTTCAAAGTATTGCTTCAGGTAACATACATGGAAGTAAACCTTTTCATATAGATTTGATGTTTAAATCTCAGTATAGAACGGCAAAGTTTATTTACAATAAAGAATCTCCACCTTCATAAGTTCCATGTTCATCGTAGAATAATACCTAATACTTAAAACATGGCTACAAAATCCTGGAAGGTAGAAAAGGGAACATAAGAGAAGTTGCCTAAGTGAGAAATAATAGCAGGACTCAAATGAATTTTGGAAGCACAAGGTTGACTCTAGATAATTGATTTGTAAGTGTAAGAAAATCAATACTGCACACCTCAGCACTTCTATGTTATTCTATCGAAATAGTTTACAAGGTAAAAATGGCAAGAGTCCTCGAATGTTTCAAAATTCATAGTGAGAGTTGTAAAACATGCATGTGAAGTAATCAAGCGGGATAATAATTCCATCTTTCTAAGTGACTATTCAATTAGCTGTGTTCATGGTAACACTGACACAGGAATCAACATCCGAAATTTTGAATGTTTCCTTAATAAACTGAAAGAAATCACTTAACAAAGTTTGGGTTGGCCTAGAAAACGCTCATAATTTATCCATTGGAAATTTGAGGGCCCACGTGATGCTTGGGACCTGGCTTCACGACCTATTTGGACCTTCTAGGCTTTAAGGGGACAACTTAGTATTTTGCGCTCCGTAGGCAATCATTTTGCAAGGAAATAATTGTTTTGTTGGGGAGATATGAGGAAACAGGAACTCCGACAATGGAATAATTGGCATGATCTAAACAGGACCCAAATATTAACTACAACTGATAAAACTAGTTATCAAAAGCTCTGCAAAACAGTTCCTACAAACTGTCTTTTCGGTTTACAATTACAAGTGTCGGATCCTTATTGGAGAGATTGGAAGTGGAAAAATGAGAAAGCTTTTTCATAGCTATTAGACAAAATCCTTGTATAATCATATCAAGCATGCCACAATTCTTGCCCCATGTTTGAATAAGTGGTGGCAAGCATAGGATCAAGCAATTTGATGGCAAAGGCAATGCCAAGCTATTTGGTATGCATGGACATATTTCAAGCACAAAGTTTTGGGGTCGCTTGTGATTCATCGAGCACTACCTGCTAGAGAAAGTTTTGGCAAAATGGGCATCCAAAACTCTTCTCTCATCTTATTTGTGAGAGAGGAGACAGTTGATCACATCTTTTGGTGTTGATCCATAGGTAAGTCATTTTTGGGCTTGGCTTCAAGCTGAATTTAATTTCCTTTTTATCACTCCTTTGACTTGAGGAGGACCTTTGGTAGGAGACTCTTAGATGATTAGGTGCAGTGTCAAAAGTGTTTCCAGTACCATTCATTTGGCTTCTATAAACTTCTTGTGGAAAACACGATGCAAAACTACCTTTCAGGGTTATTCTTCTACACTCTGCATGGAGAAGTTGAGTCTCTTCAAGGAAGAGTTATCTCTGATTGTTAAAGCTAACTAGCAATTTAAAAATAAACATGTTACTCTTTGCCAATCAGGGCATAGGCCCACGTGCTTTCTTTCCTTTCTTATAGAAAGCGATTTTCCTTTAACTCTTTTTCTCCATTGATGTAAACTTCATGCTTATTTTCATAATATAATATAAACAATGTTTTCATATTGAGCCAAGCAGTGGTCTTGGCCCTGGCTATTAAAAAATGCCTCTTGCAATTTGTTTGTAGGTTTGCAATGTATGTTTTAAGGAACTATTCTTTGGGATAAATTTATTTTAAAAGGTAGTTGTGTTGAGGTTGACTTTGATGTAAGAACTTGGTCCACATGTAAGATTTAATAGTTTAGGTGTGAAAAGGAAGACTATGCATGAGTGCTTTTGATAGACAAAACCTTTTGGTAAGAGTAGGCAAAACCACCGCAATTGAATTAAATGTGCAAAAATGTTTTTATGTTAAGAAAACATCTATTTGAGCTCCTCTTTGATCTATATATTTGTCAATATGAGTGAAATGGGTTTTGTTTTCTATGGCAAGTGATACATAAAACCTCAGTAAAATACATGAATTAATTGCTCAAGTCACCTAATTACATCAAAAGGATGCAAT
Source organism: Torreya grandis (assembly GCA_037957365.1). Lineage (NCBI taxonomy): Eukaryota > Viridiplantae > Streptophyta > Pinopsida > Cupressales > Taxaceae > Torreya > Torreya grandis. The sequence goes on from JARHVA010000411.1 coordinate 2,253,891, forward strand.
CTACAGCACACTTCCTATGTTATGAGTGCTACCAAATAATACAGAGGCTTTGTTGTGAAAACATCTCTTTATGCTTGTGTTTGAACTAAATATTTGTCAGTGTGTGTGAAAAATGTGTTTTGTTTTCTATGACAGGTAATACATAAACCTCACAATAAAATACAAAAATCAATTGTTGAAGTTATCTAATTACATCAAATTTCAGAAGGATGCAATCTAGAACACACTATCTATGCCATAAGTGCTACCAAATAATAGATGGAATTTTGTCTATGTACTTTGAAGCGAACACACAAGGGATGGCAAAGGCATACTTTTTACTACATAAAATAAACTTTAGTTAAATGTGGGAGTAGAAACCAAAATAGTTGAATTTGCTCCATGTCAATCTGGATCTTGGCTTACATAAGATGTGGATATCTACACTTATCCCTTAAGAAAGATTTTGACAATGCTAAATGTAAAAATCAGATGCCGAACTAGAAAACTCACCTGGAGCACAGGGATGATCTGGGGGACAACTCACTAAAACATGGTTCCCAAATCCTCCTAGATCGGTCACCCTTCCTTGAGATGCAATGGTCCTTATAGCAGCAATAGAGTAGGTGTGGAAAGAACTCTTTAACTTAAGCCCTAATCTAACCAAGCCAAGCTTGATGACCTAGTAGGGTGGAATTTTTTAATTCCTCATTTGTTGGACCCATGTGTCAATAACTCGATCCTCTTCTGCTAGCATACTGCAATTAAGACTGGTTTCGATTGGCTGGAGTTTTGTTGCATCTAGTATGTTCCACAAAGGTGGAAAGTAATGATGCAAGAGCTCTCCATTGAGAACTAGATGAATCCCAAGATAAACTGGAAGATTAAGGTCAAAGGCGTTATCTCCAACCTTCTTATGATTGGCTGGAGTTTTTTTGCATCTGATATGTCCAGCAAAGGTGAAAAGTAATGACATGAGAGTTCTCTGTTAAAAACTAGATGAAGGCCAAGATAAACTGGAAGTTCAAAGGCATTATCTCCAATCTTCTTCGTGATGGTGTATGGGCCATACCGAAGAGGTCAGATTTTGTGGTAAGCTCATGAATTTTTCCTTCTACAAATGAAGCCATACTCTATCACCAACCTTGAATTAGTATGACATCAAATGCTGGTCATGACCTTGCTTGTCTTTAGCATTGGCCTCTTGCATGATTGTGCACACTTGCTATTGAATGTGTTGAATATTTTGGTGAACTTTATTGCTTCATCAACTTCTTTTTGAACTACATAAGTTGTTATTAGCAGCATAAGTAAGCTACATTAATGGGTTTCAATGGTTGGAAATCCAAACATACCTCAAAAAGGCTATGTTTAGTAGATATGTAAAACAATCAATTGTAGTTATGCTGAATGAAAGGTAGAATATCATCCCAAATGCAATGCTTCTTGGGATTGTAAATCTTGAGAAGATGTATGATCATCCTATTCACCACTTTTGTTTGTCCATCAGTCTAAGGATGGAATGCAGTTGACTTAGTCAACTTTGTATCCATCACGGACCAAAGTTTTTTCCACAAATTGCTTAAAAACATGGTATCTCTATCTGATACAATGTTCCTTGATAAGCCAATGTGAACCTACACATTGAAAGAACATTGGAGCTATTTCCTAGGCTGAGATAGCATTTTACATGGCACAAGAATTGCCAACTTTGAAAATCCATCCACTATTACATAAATACAATCCTTTCTCTAATGATGGGTCCTTGTAGAGAGACCCGTAATGTTGGAGCTAGATATTTATATGCAATTGATTCTAGAAGAACCTCTCAATAAATACAATCGTTACCATGCTTAGTAGTAGGAGAACCTGAGAGAAAATTCATGAAAATTGATTCCCAAGTATGTTTGATACCGGAAAAGGGGTATGCATTATTTTTGCTTCTTGTTAGTCAGCTTGGCTATAGCCAAATTTGAAAATCCATCCACTGTTACATAAATACAATCCTTTCTCTGATGATGGGTCCTTGTAGAGAGACCCAAAATGTCAAAGCTAAATATTTATACACAACTGATTCCAGAAGAACCTCTCAATAAACACAATCATTACAATGCTTAGTAGTAGGAGAACCTGAGAGGAAATTCATGAAAACCGATTCCCAAGGTATTTTTGATACTGGAAAAGGAGTATACATTATTTTTTGCTTCTTGCTAGTTGGCTTGGCTATAGCACATGTGGTACAATATCTTATGTATTTTGCAAATTCTGATCTGAGATGTCGCCAAAATAAATACCTATTCAATTCCAAAAGGGTCATTTCGACTCCCAAATGACATGCAACCTTGCTAAAGTGAGCCTCCCATATCAAATTTTAATACTCTGCTTCATGTGGTACGCACAAGTATCCCAACTGATACAAGAGACCATTTTTCAAGTTGTAATCTAGAATTGATTTACTACAATTCAATGCTTGATAGTTTTCTGCAAAGTCTGAATCTGCTTAGTACAATTCTGGCCGAGTTTTAATCTCGTGTCCACATGTCAAGCATGGATAGAAGGGCTTTGACCGGTGGTTGAATTAAGCAATCTACTAACGGATTGGCACTCCCTTGCTTATTCCTAATGTTAAGTGGAACTATTGAAGGTATGAGGGCCATTTTTTATGTCGTTCCTACTGCAACTTGTTTAGTGTCTGTAACAACTACTGTGGTTTATGGTTGGTATGAATGACGGCCTTGTTTCCCAATATGTGGTGCTTTCAATGCTTACATGCTTGGACAATGGCATAAACATCTTGGTCATATGTGGGGCGTTCTTACCACAATAATAAATGTTTCGCTATGGTAAGCAATTGGATGTCCAAATCAATCTCTATGTCAGATTGGTGCTGAAGATCTAGCAGTACGAGCATTGGTGTGGAATAAATTTTGGATTCCAATTTCTCCAATGCTTTTCGTTGTGTGGTTGACCAACTAACATTTTCCTTTGCCCCACCTTTAGTAACCTGATTCAAAGGCCAAGTGATGTGAGAGAAACCAAGCACAAATTTCATGTTGAAATTTTCTGACCCTAGGAAACTACGAAATTCTGTAAGGGTATTTTTTGCGGATCCACATTTACTCCATGAGCATCAACAAAATACCCCAAGTATTGTATTTCCTTCATCACAAAAGAGCAATCCTACAAATTTACATATAATTTGTGCTTCCACAAAGTGTTGAACACTTTTTGAATTTGATTCAAGTGTTCTTCCATGTTTTTATGAAAATAAGTTTGTCATACAAATAGAAAACAACAAATGAGGTTGTAAAGGGTTGTAGGATGTCATTCATCATCTACGTAAATGTCCTAGGAGCATTGATCAATTCGGAGGGCATAACCAATTAGAAAAAACCTTCTTTTGCTTTGAATATGATCTTCCAAACATCTGAGGGTTTAACAAGAATCTGATGATATCTTGATCTGAGGTCTATCTTGGTAATGAATTGTGCACTGCAGAGCTGATCCAGTAGGTCTTCTATCGTTGGAAGTGGGTAGTGGTTCATCAACATAATCTTGTTCAAGGTTGTGTATCGATGCAAAACCTGCATGTGCCATCCTTCTGTGACACAAGCTCAATTGGAATGCCACAAGAAAAAGAGCTGGGGCTGTATCATTTATTCACAAGTTCCTAAATCTGCCATTTGATCTTTTCATTCTTCACGAATGAATGGCATTATAGTGACACATTAGGAAGAGGTAGTCCTAGAATTAGATCAATACTATGTGTTACCGTTTGACACACCAGTTGAGTTATGGAAAAGCTCCATATATTCCTCCAATATTTCTTGACCCAAGGAGTTACAGCATCACCTTTTGCCTCAAGGGTGTCTTTATTATGTTCAGTTCTAACTTCTAACCATTAAGAGCACAAGCTTTTCACTACAACTAACCAACTTCTTGCATTTCTTGGCACTAATGAGTGAAAGTTGAGGAACTGCTTCCAATATATGGTATCTATCTTTGTCAAAATGTATGACATCATTTCGAGTATTTACATTATAGATTCCATGATGCTGGTAAAGATATGGTTTCTCAGGTAAAACATTGCATGCCTCTAATGGCACACCATCACAAAGAACTTCAACTTTGAAAGCCTTGATTTTGTATGCCAAATAACATTGCAAGCTGACATGTTTCTCATAACCTGAGTTGAACCATCCAATGTATATAGTTGAAGGTGAGACATCGGTGACAAGTTTAGTCTCGAAACAACTTCAAGTAAAATCAATTTCTTCTATCTTCCATTGTCAACGATGAAGTGTGTTTATTTTCGATTGAACACCATCTAAGAATGGAACAATCTATCTACTTACTCTGCATCATAATTGAAAATGATGCTACATGTGCAATTGCCACCATAGCGCTAGGCTTACAGTCCATGATCTCTTTTCCTTTACATAGTGCCATCGCAGTATAACTTGATGATTGTATTTGTGCCAATAGTGTTTTCCATGTATGACGTTCCTCGTCAAAGTGGCTGCTGGAATTGTGTGTGCTGCACCACTTACCGGTCTTAGTTTGCTTCTTTTTCTCTTCAAACGATGTGTTCTTCTGAAAATAACACGGTTCTTCTGGAAATAACATGGTGGTGCTTTTCCTTATTGTTTAGTGTAATGAACTTATTATATCACATAAGTAGAGTCACAAATAGATTGCAATTCAACAATTGGCATGAACAATTTAACAACACTCACTCGCAAATAAGAGCAAATGAGAGCAAACGCACGCAATATAAATGAAACAAAGAGAAAAATATTGAAATATAACACTAGGCCACCTTAGGGGAGAAACCTCCACAATCCTTACAACAAGAACATAATTCGTAATATGATGTTGTAATACTCAAACACTACCTAATATATATATTGTAATTAGGCTATAGGGACTCCATAATCCAATTAGGCCGACTAATACTACTAATATGAAATATAGAAATTATTAAATCCCTAAGTCATGGATTATGTGTGCCATAAGTCAGCCACACATATCCTAAGTCACCCTATAGACTAAGGGCGTAGCATTCCCCATTCAACAAGTGTTTTCCTCAACATTGATCATATGTAGATGCTCCTGCATGAAACCTTTATCTTCGTATGGTATATCTTCCTCAGGGAAGTTCTTCCACTTGAGATACTCTATGATCACTCTAGTCCACAACCTCTTTGTGCGCATTTGAAGAATTGCTTCAGATTCCAAGATGATTTTTCCCTCTTAATCAAGCTCTAGGAACTTTGTCTGGGCTAGAATCGTCTGGCCAATGAATCTCTTCAAACAAGAAACATGAAAGACTGGATGCAAATATGTTGACTGCGGCAACTCAAAATTGTATACCACGTTGTCAATCCTATGCAAGATCTAATAAGGGTCATAATAATTAGGTGACAATTTTTTATCCTTATTTTGTTGCTTCAAGAACATTTATTTATATGGCTCCAACCTCAGAATAACCCAATCTCCTACTTCAAAATATCTTTCACTCCTGTGTTGGTTGGCCTGCTATTTCATTTTGTTTTGTGCCATTGCAGATCTTCTCTGAGACTAGAAAGAACCTCATTTTGGTGTTGAATGTGCTCTTCTATTGCACAAACTCTTGGTTGTGCTTTCAAGAATGATGTGATGGATGGAGGGCGGTATCCATACAATGCCATCAAGGGTGACAATTTGGAATAAATATTGATATAAGTGTTATACCACCATTCTACTAGTGGCAACCAATCAATCCATTGGGACTGCTTATCAAAATTAAAATAACATAGATATCCCTCTAAGCATTTGTTGACAATCTCAATTTGCACATTAGATTGGGGGTGATATGAAGAGTTGTGAGCCAATTGACTACCCAAACAAGTGAAAAATTTAGTCCAAAAATTACTAGAAAATATAGGATTATAGTCACTATAATCTTTGTAGTACAATGTATATTTTGAATTGTCTCCATGAAGGTTGTTGCCATCATGTTTGCTACAAAAGGATGTGACAAGGAGCATAAATGGGTATATTTTGTGAGTCTATCAATCACCACCATAATGACATTTTTCCCTTCTGATTTTGGCAACCAGCGATGAAATCCATGGAAACCTCCTCCCATTGTTGGTTAGGAATAGGTAAATGTTGCAAAAGCCCTGGATTTTAATTAGCTTGCCCTTGCTTTATTGACACACCAAACATTCTACCAAAAAATTATGCACATCACCTTTCAGCCCTTCCCAATAGAAATCGTGCTTAATCATATGATAACTCTACACGAATCCTGAGTGTTCATCAACTAGAGAAGTATGTATCTCTTTACAAACCTTATTCTTAAGGCTCGATTTTTTGCAAAGGAATAGCCTATCCTTGTAGCAAAGGGAGTCAACCTTCGACATAAATTTATCCGAAGTGCTCACATCTTGTTGAACTTGTTGAATGAGATGTAACATATATGAGTCGTGTTGCCACTCCAATCGTGCCCCATCCACCCATTCTACCAGAAGTATTGACATGGCACACAACAATGCCTCTATATTTTCATCTCGTCTAGAGAGTGAGTCTACCACTACATTCTCCTTCCCTTTCCTGTAGATGATCTTGAGGCCATACCCCAACATCTTAGTAACCCATTTATGTTTCCATGATGATAGTCTTTGTTCTAAAAAATATTTCAAATTGTCATGAAAACTTCACTTTGAAGTGTCTTCCCATCAGATGGGGCCGCCTTTGTTTTAGCGTATAAAAAAAATAGCCAACATTTATTTTTCATAAATGGGGTTGAGTAAATTCTTATCTTTGAGTTGGCAACGTCTAAAGCAATGGGTCTGTCTTCTTGCATTAAAATTGCACCCATACCATGCCTTAAAGCATCACACTCCATAACGAAAATTTTGGTGAAATCTGGAGTGGCTAGAACTAGAGTGATGCACATGACCTCCTTAAGCTTCTCAAAATGTTATGGTTGTTGCCTCGCTTCAATGGAAGGAATCATTTTTCAATAAAGTTGTGAGTGGCCCTGCTATGCTCCCATAAATCTTGACAAACCTACGGCAATATCCTATAATTTCTAGGGATTCTTGTAATTTTAAGCACTTTCCATTCTATCATGACCTTGTTCTTGTTAGGATCCACCTAGAGTCCTTCATGAGAGACAATGTGACCCAAATACTCCACCTCCTTGACTCCAAAAGTACACTTAGAAGGTTTCACATAATGTTGATGTTGCTTGAGAGTTTGTAAAACACGATCCACATGTTGCAAATCGTCTTCCCATGTTTTGCAATAGATTAATATATCATTAAAGAACATGTAATGTCCCCCTTTTTGGCTTAGTTTGCTTTTGGAGTCCTTCGCTTGGTTGTTCCCACAAAGCTAAAGGAAGGAAAGGGAACATGAAGGGGGGCTGATCTATGAACAAAAAGATAGAAAGTACTTAAGTGTTATAATAAACAATTGAGTTGGCGATGGTGAGGAAGGGCGAGTGCAGTAGCTTGCTGAGAAGCTAGGGCAGCCGTGCCCTAGCTGGGAGATGCTTTTTTTGTAGCTGCGCTGGTGTGGAGTAATCCTGGTGGGAGAAGAGGAAGCGTAGGGTGTCCGATTGGCTCAGCTGAATCAGATTTAATCAGCTGAAACAGAATTAGCTTAAGGGGGAAAGAAGCGTGGAGAGCCGGTGAAATGGAGCAGCGAGATCAAAATAAACTTAAGGGGGAAAGAAGTTTCAGGGATGTGGTAGGCAAGGGATCTCAGGGGCAGGAAGCCAGAGAGCAGGAAGTGTCAGTAACCAATCAGTCTATAGGAACGCAGGGCACTGGCTCGTATGGAGGACCAAGAATCAATAAGGTAAATGGATGCCTGGAGCGATGCATTGAAAGGCCAAAACTGATAATTCCGTTTGACATGATATCGGAGGATGTGGAGTATTACTCTAAACATTCTTTGTACTGCAAATTCTTGGGGTTGAAAGTATCTCTCCCTTTCCTGGAGAATTGGGCACGTAGGGTATGGGAGCCGGCAGGAGAGATGGAATTAGTGTTGCTAGCAAACAGTTTTTTTATGGTTACTTTCAATTGTTTGGAGGATAGGAACCGGGTGTTCGAAGGTGGGCCATACTTTTACAACCAGGCTGGTCTCTTCATGAAACCGTGGCAAGCTGGTTTCAACCCTACAGAGGAGCTTCCTAACAGAGTTCCAGTGTGGGTCCGCCTACCGCGAATGCCGATTGAATGCTGCTGAGAGGATGTCCTGCTAAGGATAGCTTCATTAATAGGAAAACCAATGGGAGCATCTTCACAAACATTGGGTAAGAGAATTATGACATATGCAAGAATTTGTGTAGAAATTGACCTGAGTAGGCCGCTGCCAGACGCAGTAGAAATGTGTGCAGGATCATACTCTTGGGTACAACAATTAGATTATGAAACCCTGCCCTTTAGATGCCGGCTATGTCACGAGTATGGCCATTTGGTTAGAAGGTGCCCGAAGAATAAAATGGAAGAGCAGCAGCCGTCTCCTTCGTCTCTCTTGAATAGAGCAGCGGCTGAGGATAAAGGAAAGAGGACTGGAGGTGGAGGAGGTAAGGATTCAGAAGGTTTTATGCAGGTTAAAACCAGGGGCAGAAACAGAGGATACAAGAGAACTTTTTTGGAGAGACAAGGAGAGGATTCCTATAATAGATTTGAGTAGCTGGAAGAATTGGGACAACAAGAAGTTAATCCGGGGTTAGTCAGTGGAGAGGAGCGGATGGAGTATGAAAATGCAGCAGCTGTCACGCCACTTTCTCCAGGAAAACCAATTGAAGCACCCTTACCAATGATCTTGGATGGACAAAGGGGAGGGCTGAATTCGGCAGAGATAGTAGAGGAAAGGAGACAAGGCGCAGAGGCCGGGGAAAAGGCACCACAGGGAGGGGGGGAAGTGGCGGAAAAGTAAGGGAAGGCTCCGCCATGCCTGGGGATTCTCCAAAAAGAAAGCAAGAAGGGAGCCTCAGAAAAAAGTGTGAAGGTGGGAAGGAGAAAGGATATGGATAGAATTAAGATGATTGGAGAGAATTTAGTTGAATCGGGGTCAGTTAAGACCTTAGATGCACATTTTCTGCCTCCCTCGAAATGAATGTAATATCATGGAATGTGAGGGGCTTGAATAGCGGCCCCAGACTAAAAACTACTCGCGAATTAGTCAAAAGTCAATACCCAGATATTTTTTTTCTTCAAGAGACCAAAGTATCAGTGGAGCACATGATGGATATGGCCCCGAGGATATGGGGGCAAGGGTTATGCCAATGCATTGGGGCCTAGGGGACAGCAGGCAGCTTGGCGTGCTTCTGGAATCCAAGTAAGGTTACACCGGTCGGATGAATGGCATTCAGATCGTCGCCATCCGTGGTCGCCTTATGTACGGATTCAGGGGAGTATGTACTTCTGTCAAATGTTTACGCCCCCAATGATTTGCAAGGTAAGATTTCTGTGTGGAATAGCATTATGTTGGTCCGTTAGAGAGTTCCCTTACCTGCCATGGATTGTAGCTGGTGATTTTAACGCGATTATGGACCTCTCGAAAAAAATGGGTGGAAACACCAGATTGGAGCCGTCATCTTTTCTTCTTAGGGACAAGATTTCGGAATTAAATTTGGTGGACATCAAACGGAGTAATGGGCAATTCACATGGAATAACAGAAGACCGGGTAATAGCTACATAGCAGAGCGTATAGACAGATTTTTGGCGTCTTGTTTTTGGGTGGGTGGTAGGTGGACGCTCAGCTTTGAGATTCTCGATTGGCGGAGTTCGGATCACTGGCCAATCAAACTGAACATCTCTTTGGCTTTCAGGCTACAGAAGCCGCCCTTCAAATTTCAGAATATGTGGCTACGAGACCAGGATTTGTTTGGCCGTATCACTGAATGGTGGAGAGAGGGTCGACCAGAGGCTGGGACAGCCATGTATGTGTTTGCCAAACTCCTCCAATTCGTTAAATACCAGCTTCAAAGATGGAACAGGCACAGCTTCGGGAACATCTTCCAGGAGAAGAAGAGGGCGCAAGAAGAGTTAAATGACATTATCAGATTGATTAGGGAGGAGGGCTTGACAGAGTCTTTGCTGAAAGAGGAAGCAATCGCTGTCAAAACCTTGGAAGAGTGGGAATTGAGAGAGAAAATTTTTTGGAGACAGAAATCTAGGATCGATTGGCTACAGGAAGGGGACAGAAACACAGCATTCTTCTTCAATTCGGTCAAAGCCAAGCGACACGGAAATGTCATCAAGTCTCTAGTCACGGAAAGAGGTGAGACGGTCTCTTCAACAAGAGGAATCTGTACGGAGGCAGAACAGTATTTAAGCGCCTTCTTCCAGGAAGAAGGGCTGAGAGATGAAGTTGCGGAGGGTTCGATCTTATCCTGTATTCCCTCTATTGTGTCCCACAACATGAAGGAAGAGTTGAACCGACCGGTAACGGAAGAACTAAGGAAAATTGTTTTTTTGATGAAGAAAGGAAAGGCACCAGGACCGGATGGTTTTCCGATTGAGTTCTATCAGGAGTTCTGGGAAATCATTAAAGGAGACTTACTTGCTGTGGTTCAGAAGTCACAAACCAACAAACAGATGTTGCGGGCGCTGAACTCTACATTCCTGGCCCTCATTCTGAAGAGAGAGGGGGCTGACCGCTTTAGCCAGTTTTGGCCCATATCCCTTTGTAATGTTATTTACAAAATTCTTTCGAAGCTGATTGCCGAAAGGTTAAAGAAGTGCTTGAAGGAGCTAGTCTCAGAGGAGCAAAGCGGTTTTGTGGAAGGAAGGCAGATTCTGGATGGTATAGTGATGGCTACGGAAGCGGTCCACTCGATGGCCAAATCCAAAGAAAAGGCAATGTTTATGAAGTTGGACATGTCAAAGGCTTATGATAGGGTTCGGTGGTCCTTCCTGCAGAAGGTGATGGAGGCGTTTGGCTTCGAGAAGGGGTGGATTGAGTGGGTAATGAGCTGTGTTACCTCGACCTCTTTCTCGGTGCTGATCAATGGAGAACACTCCAACTTGTTCGGGGCAACCAGAGGATTGCGGCAGGGAGACCCTTTATCCCCCTATTTGTTTCTTCTCATGGCGGAGGGGTTAGGGTGGAAGATTAGAGAATACACTAGAGAGGGGGAGATTCAGGGGTGGAAATGGGGAGGTGGCCTGCCTGTGCTCTCTCACCTCCAGTTCGTTGATGACGTGGCCATGGTGGGAGCGGCAACCATGAGAGAGGCGAATAATATCCGTAGATGCCTGGATGCTTACTTAGCGGCCTCTGGACAGGTTATTAATGAGGAGAAATCTTCCATTTTCTTCTTCAATACGCCTTTGGCTATTCAAAAGAGAGTGGCTGAAATTCTCCGATTTCAAATAGGTAGCCTTCCGGTTATGTATCTTGGAATCCCTGTCACTTCGGGAAGACATTCCAAGGAGTCTTGGCAGGGGATTCTAAACAAATTCAGGGTCAAGGTAAATCACTGGACTCATAGATGGCTTTCGTTTGCGGGCAGGGTTCAATTGATCCAGTCGGTGGTGCAGGCCCTCCCCCTTTACAGATGTATGTTACAGGTGGCGTCCGCTAGTTTTGTTAAGGATTTAGACTCCCTGGCCAGACAGTTTTTGTGGGCTGGTAATCTGTCTGTAACGAATTGGAGTCTCATCAGATGGGAGGTGGTTTGTAGCCCGAAGAGACTTGGAGGATTGGGACTGAGACAATCCACGATGGCAGGTACAGCCCTGGCGGCCAAATTATATTGGAGATGGTGCATTGAGCAGGACCGGGGCTGGGCTAAGATTTTGGCGCATAAATATTTTTCGGAGAATCCCCACAAGGAGATTCCAAGGTACGGGTTGTTGGGAAGTGGATCAGTGATTTGGGAAACGCTGAAGAAAGGAGCTGGCCTGATCAAAAGAGGGTTGTTTTGGATATGCAAGAGTGGGCTGGAGGCGCAGTTTTGGCAGGACTCGTGAGACGGGTTTCCCCCCATAGTGACGCAGTACCCTCATTTACAAGCTCTAGCACAGAGATTCTGTGAGGCCGGTTGGTGCAAGGTAAGTGATTTCAAAATTGTTGGGCAGCAGAATCAGCTTATGGAGGCAAAATGGAAAAGTGTGGAAGAGTGGCCAATCAGGGGCACGGAGGAGGAATGCGTTGAGTTGGAGAGGATTCTGGCTGGGCGAACCTATTCTGCACTTAGAGGTGAGGATGAGTTGGTTTGGTTCCCACATCCCAAAGGGAAATACTCTGTTTCGGCTGGGTACCAGGAACTTGTAGAGCAGAATTTAGGGGAGCAGAGGAAGGTTACTTGGTGGAAGCAGACATGGAGCAGCTTCTCGTGGCCTAAGTGCAACTGCTTTGTGTGGACGCTGGCATGGAACCGCTGCTTAACTTGAAAAAATATCAGGAAAAGGGGATTCGCAGGGCCATCCCGCTGTGTTTTGTGTGGTGCTCAGGAGGAGAGCTCGCCCCACATTTTTTTTAGCTGCCAGTTCACTAGCCGGCTGTGGCACGCTTGGTGGAGCGTGTGGAGAGGCAGCTGTGTTCACGCTTCCTCCATGGCCGAATTTTGGATGAAAATTGCTAAGCCGCCCCTTGCTGCGCGCTTCCTACAGGACGTCTGGTTCGCAGGCCCCATTTTTTTGCTTTGGTAGGTATGGCTGGAGCGAAACAGAAGAATTTTTAATAATGAGAGGATGGAAGTTGAGCAAGTGTGGAGTCGAATCATCAGGATGATTCAGGAAACAGTTGAAACCAAAAGTGAGGTTCCTTTGTCGATGGTTAAAAGTGATGCAGAGCTGGTCGATTGACTTGGGATGAAGGATTTCTCCCCCGGGGCAGCGTGTGTCAGCAGTGGAGGAAGGAAGCAGAGAGTACAGAGGGATGGGTGGTGGACGCCTCCTCCTGGAGATTTTCTGAAGGTCAATACGGATGGATCTTCTAGAGGTAACCCAGGCCCGGCGGGTATTGGGGGAGTAGCGAGGGATGCATCGAGTTCGGTGATTTTTATGTTTTCGGCTCATAGGGGAGCACAGACGGTGAACATGATGGAGGGCCTGGCCATTTTATATGCTTTACGGAGAGCTTACGAGCTTGGATGGCGTAAAGTGATATGTGAGGCCGATTCGCTAATATTGATCAATATGATCTGGGAAAGACAAACTACTGAGGTGAGCTGGCAGCTATCATTGATTGTTCAGCAGATTTTGCAGATTTATATACTCATGGAGTCTGTGATTTTTGCCCATGTTCCGAGAGAGTGGAATGGAGCGGCTGATTGCTTGGCTAAATGGGCTTCAGAAGGGGCGGAAGAGCAAATGGTGGAGGCAACGTTGTTGCCGTTAGAGGTCAGGGAAAATTTGGAAAGAATTTTATATGAGGATAGGACTGGTATAAAGGAGTGAAGTTGGTCTTGTTTCGGTGTCTGTGGTGTAGGTTGGTTATCCGGGCTTTGGCAGGTATTTGCTTTGTAATCGTTTTTCTGAGATTTAATAAAGTTTTTACCCCTGGTTTTTATTTAAAAAATAATAATAAACAATTGAGTTTGCAAAAAAAGTACTTTTAATCTTATGTTCACTTAAGTTGGGGTCATGGGAGCCTAAACCCTCAAAAAGGGGAGTTTTAAAAAGATGAAATGCTTATGTTTTGAAAATATGCAACCCTCCAACTTGGACACCACCCTTGAAGGTTGGTTATAAAAGCAAAGAGGAAATCTGGTGGATGCTATGTTGAATATTGAATTGCAAATTTTGATCAAGTATGTCAAGCTTGATTACCACATCTTGAGGACAAAAACCTTTACGAAGTGTCAAGGGTTTGGGGACGAAAACCTTCATTCCTTTTACTTGGGCAGCTTTATTCAAGGGCTGTAAATGAGCTTCAAAATTGCATGTGTACATGCAATTGGATCTACAAAGGTGTTTTTGGACACCACCTTTATTGACAAAATATTGCAAACTCTATGGGAAGCTGGTTTTGGTAATTTTATAGGTCATTGGAGAGTGGCAAATTACCTTGGGAGCTTGTTCATGGTACGGAAGATCATTCCATGGTGTGGCGGCTTGCCTAGAGAGTTGAACAAGCCATTTGGAAGAGTTGTTGAGACCAAAGATAGTTGCTTAACATTCTATGTAATTTTCTAGCTATGGCGATTGATTGGAAGGCTGATCTTGAGGATTTTAAGGCTGATTTGGAGTGTTCGCATAGTATAAAATATTATAAATATTTTATACCAATTTTCCAACTTGGGCGACTTGCCCTAGGAGTCTTTTTGGAGGCCATTTTGAGGATTTTTGGTGAGTAAAATAATCTAATTTATTTCCTATATTTTTTTGAGGTAAGATGAATCAGTTGGGGGAGAAATTGAACATCGTTTGAGGGTTTTTAGACTCTGCTTGACCAGGTACAAATTGTTGTATTATTTCTGATTTTTGTGACTATTAATTATGAGAACTTGAAGGAAATTGGAAGGGAAAGGTAAGGGTTTCATTTTGAAAATTCTGCCCTTATTTTTGAGTGGGGCGATTCACTTGTGAAGGATGTGCAAGGGTTTAGGGTGCCTTGTTTGGCCCAAAACAAGAGGTCATTAATTATTGTTGATATTTGTGAATTTTATAACATTTTTCCAGCGGGTTTTGGCATGAATACAAGTCTGATTTTTTTATTTATTACATGATATTTATTCCTATATGTGGCGACTTGGTTGTGGGAAAAATTGATCATGTTTTAGGCCCTAACATTGGCCAATTTGATATAATATGCATGCTGGAATTTGTCTACAATTTATCTTCAGTTGTAGAGAGTTTGTTAGAGTGGATTTGGGTGACAGGATGAGGATATTAAAATCAACTTTGGGGCGTGGCAGTTTGGAGGGATAAACATCAATTCAGCTCCCTTTCCTCTTTCAATGTGAGCCATTGTGGGCTAAATCTCATAAGGTATTTTTATATTTATTTTTTAACATATGGAAGTGTGAGATTTTCTATTTGGTGATGCATATACAACTCTAGGGTTGGCTGGTTTTAAATTTTCAAAATTCAGTTTTGTTTGGGTTTGTTGGAAAACCTCTTTTTTGTTCATTGTCCCAATTTGGGGACATTATAGAACACCAAGAAACATTTCCTCAAAAATAGTTTGATTATGGAATTCATCAATGATCAAACTTTGAAATATAGAAGGGGCATTTAATAAACCAAAGGGCATAACAAGAAATTCATAATGTGGCCTTTATGTGTTATGAAGTTGTTTTGGGAATATACTCCTCCCTGATTCTGATTTGATGATATCCAGATCTAAGATTTAGTTTGGTTAAAAAACAGCTCCATTTAACTCATCTTGCAAGTCATCAATTACAAAAATAGTAAACTTATCTTTGATGGTGAAATTATTTAGCTCTGTGGTCCAAGCACATGCACCAATTTTTATCCTTCTTATACACATCACTACTGGAGAAGAATATGCGCTTTGATTGTGACGAATAACACCCGCTTCCATCATCTCCTGTACCTTTTGCTCAATCTCAATCATTTTCACATACAATTACCTATAAGTTCTAATGTTGGGTCGCTGGCTCTCCGATGCAAGTTGGATGGCATGATCATGATCTCTTTTGGGCAAAAGTCCTAGCATATCTCCAAATATGACTAAGTGTTTGTCAATGATAGATTGAAGATTTGATGGTGTAGATTGATGAGCTTCTAGTGAATATAATTGTGCCACAAATCAAACATATTCTTTTTTAAGCAGCTTATGCATTTGATAACAACTTGCCATTTATGGAGCCTTCACTTGCAATCCCCACAATTCAAATGTTTTGCCCTCTAAACAAAAGCGCATAAGAGCTCCTACAAATTCATCTCTATTGTGCCCAAAGTAATGAGTTATTGGTCTCCCAAAAATATATCCACTCCCCATGGGAATGACAAACATAGAACTATTCAAAAGGTAGTCCCCCATTGCTAATTTGATACTGTGATATTTTATTGAATAACTAACTATACCATCATCGGCGATCATAACTTGAAACTTTGGTGCTGGAAATACAAAACAATTCAGACACGCTCCCAACTTCTTGTTGATGAAATTGTGTGTATGTCTTGAATCAATTAACATTGTCACTCTTTGTGGGGTACTAATCCTTGATAGTACATGGCAAGACATGGTCAGTTGTGGATCCTCCGACACTTCCTCCAGTTCCTCTTCAATCTCAAATTTTTCTTCTTCCTCCTCTTCTCTCTCTCATCTTGGTTTGTGATTCACTCACAAGCACTTAACTACATTGAGCCCTAAATTCATGCATGAGATATATGTCGATGCAACTCCTCAAGAGGTTTCCCGGGTCAACTAATTTGCATATTTTTATTCCTCTCGAGACATTGTGGAGAATTAGATCAAGGTCAAAGGAAAAGAATATCAAACAATTTTGCCCATCAATTCTGCAAAGGAAAGCCAAGATCCTGTTCATCTGTCTCTGTTGAAGTGACCCTGAAAATTACAAAACTTGAGAATCTGCAGAAGTCAGAATAAACAGTGGATTTTGTACGAGGTCATAATCGGCAGTCTACCAATTTTGACCCTTTTCCAGATTGTAGTCAGATTTCAGGATTTTCATTTTGCCAATATCACATTCAATTGCAGTCATCAGGTTTGTTTGTTTCAGTTTTCTATCTCTCTCTTTCTGTTTTCATTCATTGCTATTACTTGTCCAATCATTTCTTGGTACTTTCAGTTATTATTTTAGGCACTAGATCAGATCTGAATGTTGCTATTGACTATATTATCATAAATATTTATTGTGCCTTCGTTTTACTTAGTTGCACATAGTTTAAATCCCATTGTGAACTAAATAGTTAAAAAAACAATACAATTACTTGTGGGTACCTATGTACCATCATGTAGTTAAAATTACATTTGATTACCTTAATGCTTGAGCTCAAGCTATCCAACTAGTGTACTTTTATTGTTGACTTCTTTAGCTGATTTCAGTCACAGGAGGAATTTGTATGGTGTTGATGTAACCATCCTCACTTGGCATTAGCCAAGATGCTTTTTGGTTTGTTTCATTGGAGTTACCTTGTAGGAGATGGGATCTCTCTACAATGTAAATATCCCTCTCTCAATGTTTTCCACAGTCTAAGCTACGAAGATTCCTCATGGTTCTTGTGTTTTTTGATTTGGTATAACTGATATTTCAAGACTTTTGGCATGATGACTACTTTCGACCATGCTATGATAATCTCTCGAGACTAAGTTCTATGTTGTGAGAGTTGCTTGCTACGGAAAGATGAATTACCATCGATTATGTATGGAATACATGAATGTGCTTACCATAAGAACACCACTTGACTTTATATAGTGGATATTTTTACTCATGGCTCTACTCTCCTTGTAATGATCAACTCTTATGTTCAAAACCCAAAAGGAATGGTCTTGGTGCAAAAATACCTTGGCCTTGTACTTCCACTTGTTAATTGGTCATTGTTCATCTGAGATCACTTCATCTTCCTATGGGTGTTTGTTTTACATTCTTATTTTTATGATGTGAACTTGTTGAGATAATGCATAGGAATGTAAGGTCTTATGGGGTGCACCAGGAATCCTAATATGATGCAGCCACAGTCAGAGGTCTCAGTTAAGAGTCATCTTCTACCATGCAGCCCACAAATGTAAAGCAGAAATTCACACAATAATAACAGAAATTTATTGCTTCAAACAGAGATTACATAACATTAGACCAATCGCCAACATACAGCCTTACAACGATCAAACACACAATCATAAACACAGCCCACAGGCTTCCAAGCATCATCCCAACACTGCATTGTGTTTCCAAACGACTTAACTCCACTAGTTCCACTAGTCCTCCTTACATCTACACTCATAACTACTTGCAGTACTCCTTGAAACTGCACTTAGTCTCTTTTCTCCAATCTGAAATCAAATGATTTTCTCAAGTGTGGGGGATGTGTTTATATAGACACACAATTCACACATTTACATTAATTTCTTTCAACAACCCACTAGGGCCATAAATATTATTTGCCCGAAAGGCATCAAGATGCACTAAAATTATTTAAATGCACACAAGTCCCGATGGTAATACACCCCAAGATAATGCATCACCTAAGCAATGCACCATAAGACATCATGAACCCCTTATGTCATCACAAGCCCCATCCCAAGCGTATTACCACTTATCAATGTAAGGTGTCCAAAGGACTAACATTAAGCTCTAAGAAGTGCGAAAGAAAGATATACAAAGTCGAAGACCAAAATTAAGTTCGTTGAAACTATGCAACTGACTAAAGCTAATACGTGGGTTCGTTGAAATTAAGTTCGTGGAATTGGCATATGAAATACGTGGGTTTCACGTGGCATATATGTGGATGTTTGGGCATGTAACATGAATGTAACATGGGGTCACATGGAAACTTAAGGCATGACATGTGGCAAATATGTTGGGTAGAATATGGAACATAGGATTACATGTACGTGGTGAGGTGGATGTGTTACGGGGAAATGGTATGGTTATTTGGTTTGTTTAGAACCTTCGAATATTTAATTACAATATAGTTAAAATTGGACCATGGTAAATAATTGATTGGTGGCAAGCCATGTGGTGGCTTGAAGACCCACCACGTGGTCCAATCTCCTCTCGCCACTTGTCATCCACTTGCCACTTGTCAACATTCAACTGGATGTTCTATCCAAACCCCAAATTTTTTTACTTGCCTGGTTCGATCTTCAACGTGCAATAACTTGCCCAGACAGGCTCCGTTTTGCGAACCGTGAAATGCATTGGAAAGCTCTCGACGAGCTCTTCATCGTGACAACAATCAACCTAAAATTCGACATCTTTTTCAGAGCGAATATGGATCCTTCCGGATCAGCTTGTGTCTTCATTGCTATTCTCCATCAGTTCTTTGTTACCGTCGGCCTTTGCTTTGCCTATTGCAATACTTCGTTTGCGTGTCAACTTCTCTTCTGCTCTTTGTTCATATTGATTCGCTTTCTCCACTATCTGCAATCTCACTATGTTGATCTCATCTTGGATGACCCATCGCAATCCGTTAATGTACCATGCTAGCTTCTCTTGGTCCATCTCGCTATGACTGGTCCAAATAGTGATCTTGTAAAATTATTCTGTATATTATTTCACGCTTAGCTTGTTTTGTCACAGATTCTAAAATTCTTCAACAAATCCAACTGATAGTCCCTAGGCAAAAACTTGGCTTTTGATTCACAACCATCCTTTCTCAATGGGTGAATTTGTCTTTACCCTTGCAATTCCACTCAAGTTGTACCTCCTTCCACCATAGAGCTGCATGCCCCTTCAAGTTTTTCTATGCGACCTTTGTCTTGCGCTCATCTACTACTTCATCAAATTTGAAGTATTCTTCCATCTATCTTAACCAATCTACAACTCTTATGGGTTTAATGTTCCAATAAAACATGAAATCTTCATTCGCAGTCCTCTTCCTATCTTAGATATGGATTTAATAAGCCTCTCTTCTCCCTCATCCAATCACACTCATGCTAGATATTTTTCATCATCATCACCCTCTTGCAATTTATCCTCTACATCGCTCACATCATCTCTCGAGATGAATCCTCTTCTTCTATCTTCCTCTATTGCAGCCAACCTTGTCTACATAATTCGCAACATTTTTGTGATCTCATCAAGTCTTCCATTCAAATTTGCAGATATGCGCCCACTCACCCTACTCTTCTTGGCAGCATCTTGACTTTTCACAACCTTCAGAACTACTGTTGCACCTTTCACTAACCTACGCAAATTGCACTAATTTTGCACTTTAAGATATGTTGTGCCACTCACAATCCTACATAGTCCTCTCTTACGCACTCCTCATGTTCTCTACTCACCTTCACAAAGAACAGAGAACACAAACCTGAATCTCTCAACCCCAAAGTTTTTTTCCTTGCTCTGATACCAAATGATGCAGCCACAATCAAAGGTCTCAGTTAAAAGATGCTTCTACCACACAGTCCACAAATGTACAATGGAAATTCACACTAATAATATAAATTTATCGCTTCAAAGAGAGATTACACAACTTCAAACCAGTCGCCAACAATACAACCTTACAATGATCAAACACACAATCATAAACACAGACCATAAGCTTACAAGCATCATCCCAACATTGCAGTGTGGTTCCAAATGACTCAACTCCACTAGTCCTCAAAACTGCTTGCAATACTCCTTGGGACCACACTTAGATTGTTTTCTCCAATCTGGAATCGAATGTCTTTCTCAAGTGTAGGGGATCTGTTTATAGAGACACAATCCACCCATTTACATTAATTGCTTTCAATAACGCACTGAAGCCACAAATATTATTTGCTCGTAATGCATCAAGATGCACTATAATTATTTAAATGCACACAAGTCCTAATAGTAATACATCCCAAGATAATACATCACATAATCAATGCATCATAACACATCACAGACCCCTTATGTCATTGCAAGCCCCATCCCAAATGTATTACCACTTATCAATGCAAGGTGTCCAAATGACTAGCTTTAAGCTCTAATAAGTGTGAAAGAAAGAGATACAAAGTCAAAGTCAAAAATTAAGTTCACTGAACTGCACAACTGACTGAAGCTAACCCCAAAGGAAGACTCATTGTAGATTACCGCAGGGCATTTGCGATACGAAACCAGCTTATGCAAGGAACCCTTGAAACATAAATAACCTGAAGAAAAGTAGAAAGAAAATCGAACATGCAGTGACTAAAAAAACATGATGCTTGCAACCATATCATAGACCACCAAACAACTAAAGATGTTACCACACTTTATTACAACTAACTACACATGTTTCTGGTTGATGCAAGATTACACCTAGACCCAAATGCTCCTGCATCATAATAGCTCATTAATAAGAGATGGAAACCGTACATGGGTTACTTGTGTGAGTTTCATGAGTATTTGGCCAAAGTATTAATGATTGTCAGATCATTTGTTTCCCTTATTAGCATGATTACTGTCTAGGGTTTGCATTATTTGTTTTGTAACATGAATGAGGTGATAGTAATATATTCACATGATTTCTCTCTCTCTTACGACTTGCTCCTAGTTCGAAGACCCTCGTGAAGGGTAAGGCTACTTACAGGTACATGGAAGTATTTGGGGAAGCTCATGGCTCTGTGGTTGGCAGAAAAGCACCCTAATGATGTTCTCCCTCTATCTACTTCATTCTCTCCTTCACAAGCAGATTTATCTTGACTTCTATTGACACAATTATTGTACTAGATATACAAGTTGTACTTTGTGCCATGATTTATCCTAAAACATAATTGGTTGTAGCCTGATGTACCTTATGTATACCTCACAGTACAGGTGGTTATATTTGATGTTCTGTAGAATATTTACGTACTATCCTTTGACAAGTAAAGATGGAAAAGAGAATTGAGCATCATTATGATCTGTACTATTTTGTTAAATAGTAGCATTATAGTTGTATTGCCTCAGTATTTGATCATGATTACATGGGAAATGAATTCGTACAGGACTGTACTTTATGAATTGTTTCTAGTATCATTATATTTATGCAATCAATGAAAATAGAATTAGAGGAATAGGCTTTCCTGCACTTTGTATATTTCAAACTCAGGTAAGTAACTTGGCATGAATAAGATGAACCTAATAACTAATGACTTGAACATTTAACAAGGTCCCTAGGGTGTGTGAATTAATGGAGGTGACCTATCGGGGAACCCCACTCAACACACACCCTCATCGGATAAACATGAATTGGAATTAGACCTTGTATCTTGTTGTTGTGACCTGAGCAATTTAATGCATGAAAATTTTGTACTTTAAAGAGTAAGGTTCGTAGATAAGATAAGATAAGATAAATATATTAATGTCCAACAAATGACCACAAAAGTAGGTCAAAGGGACTGTAGAGTACAAAAGTGTCAGAGCAAAGAGGGAAGACCAAACGGTTTCCCAAGGAGAAAGCAAAGCTAAAAGAGAAACAATACAACAATGAGCGGGAGTAGCAAAAAGGAAAGAGGCAAAAAACAACCCGCAGCCAACGACCTAAGCCAAACGAAAAGGTGGGAAAATACAAGATGGGAGAAAAACCCGGAGAAGCAATGAGAGAGGTCCATCAAGGAGTGGACCCAACTCACTTAGCATCCAAAGCCATTGAGAAAAAACTCAAAATAGATGGATAACCAGTGGAGGAGGTGGAGTGTCTGGTATGTCTCGTGTGTTGTTTTTTGTAGGGAGTAACACGTCGCGATGAATTGGTGGATCTAGTCTGACTCCTGGAGCTGGAATTGGAATGGCTATGCCAATGAGATCCCGGGGGGTTGCGAAAGGTCCCTCGGATCCGTACTGATCTGGAGTGTGAAGTTGTGCTGGTGTCGATCTGGCACTTAGTGACTCTCTCCGAAGGTAGCACAGTGAAGAAGGAAGTAAATCCACTCGATAGACTGTGGTCTAGTGTGGCCTCGAATCATGTGGTCACGAACCCTAAGGGCTTCCTGCATATATAGAGCCAGACATCTCTGGTCCTCATATCTGAAGAAGACAGAGAGAGCCCAGGTCTCCCTGAAGAGGCAGTGGAACCTTCCTCCAATCTCGTAGTAGATGGGGCAACGGAAGATGAAGTGCTCCTCTAACTCCACCACTTGAAGGCTGCATAACTGGGATATCTTGTCCGTCCAATCCATCTAGGGATCTATCTCGATCCGAAGCCTATGAGAACCCACTCTGAACTGTCCAAGAGGAATATGGAGAGCATGCATCCAATGGTGGAAAGTGTAGTGAGGACGGATAATAAGCCCGTCCCTCAGTTCCAGATAGTGCTCCGCATAGAAGGCCATCTTTGGGCGTAACCCCCCATAGGGGTTAACCCAAGTGGTATGAATATACTGTATGTAGATATCCTCCCTGATAATCCTGTTCATCACCTGTCTGGTAGGTAGAAGGTGGCTCAGAGCATCCAAGGAGTAATGAAATGGAGGGAGACGATCCATCATAATCCCCATAGACCCTAAGAGATCTGAGACCCCAGCGTACCAACAACGAGCTCAACCCGTAGGGTCAGAACGGGCAATAGCCTCTAAAGAACAATAAGCTAAGTACAGGTATCTGTCACGCCCCTTCACTGAGTCAACAAATCTCTGGATTCGATGCAAGAAAGAGATCAGATCGAACATAGTCTCCAATCTGAAGGGATGGGCCCCAAACTCTGCAAGGATGATGTGTTAAGGAACAGTCTGTTTGCCCCTGATAATGCAACAGAGAAGTGTCTGGACTCTCTTAGCCGAAGCCCAATCTAACTCAAGCAAAGAGGGTCCCCAAACCACAAACCCATAGAGGAAAGTAGCACTGATAAGTGTGTCCATGAGGGACATCTTGGAAGAGATGTCATGAAGGTGGTGTAGAAAACACTATCTCTCAAGGAGGGCTAAAGAACCGTACCCCTTGTTGATGTGAGGCTGGAGGGCCTGTCTCATGCTAAAGCGGGGTCCAGAGAAACATACCCCTAAGTAGGTAAATGTGTTGGCAATCTAAATCTCCTCTCTTCTGAAGAAGAAATGGAGGTGTGAGGTCTTCAACCCATTGAAAACCATAACCTTGGTTTTGTCCAGGGTGACTGTCAACTGTCGAAGATCACATAAAAGAGCCAGGGCATCTAACTGTCGCTGCAACCCCTCAAGGGAAGAGGCCATGAGGACCACGTCGTCCACAAACAATAGGATAGAAATCAACACCTAGTGGAGAAGGCAACCATCACCATCCTGGATATGCTCATGAAGGAAGGTCTCTAACTCATCGATGCATATACCAAAGAGAGTGGGGGATAGGGGGCAGCCCTGTTTAACCCCGATGGTACTCCTAATAAAGTCTGACAACCCATGGGCAGTGCAGATGCGACAGAGGACCATCTCGTAGAGGCACATAATGGCTGTCAGAAGGGTCTCGAAAATACTAATGTCTCTGAGCCTCTGGAAAAGGGCCTCCCATGGAATAGAGACAAAAGCTTTCTGAAAGTCTACAAAGCAACAATTAGACTTTCGATGAGCGATGATGTGCCTCCTCAATGATGGCTCGGAGAGTAAATATGTGGTCAATGGTCCGATGAGCTAGTTAGAACCCTCCATGCCCCTAGCTCTGAGGTGTCGCTGCTCCAACTCTCTCGAAAGCCACATGTGGAGAACTGTAGCATATAGTTTTGAGAATGTATGGCCAGCCACGATCATCTTGTAGTTATTGGGATCTGAGCTAGGGCTCAATTTGTGTATCAAATGAATGATGTGATGTGACCAATATGGTGGAAACCCTGAAAGAACCACATGGTTGAAGAGATCAACCAACTAACTACCCAAAATCTCATATCCGTGTTTGAAGAATTCTGCTTGAAATCCCTCCTCATCAGCGGCCCTACTACTGTTCATCACTCTCACAGCTTCTCTGATGTTCTCGTAGGTGAATAAGTGGCAAGAAGACAGTGGGGAGGAAACATGAATTGGAGATTGCCCCAAAATATCATAAAGAGTGGATGTGTGGGAGATCATTGATCCAAGGTTAAGCTCAAGAGGGAGGGGAGAGTGGTGGGCGAAGATGGTACGCCAGAACTGTTTGGGAGAGTGGGTGGATGAACCCTGTAAGATCCGTCTCCTTTGAGAGATAAAGAGACATTTCTTGCGGCGGAGGAGACAACGATATGAGGATTTCAGTGTGGGGTAGGAGTGGTGCTCATGGATGAAAGCATGGCGGATCTGGCGGTGGAGAGTTTTGCAGTCCTCATCGTACCACTTGTTCATGGGACAAGTGTTATGTGAGCATGGATTATTAGGCTGATGTGAAGGGAGTGTGAGCCTGGTGGAGCTAGGAAATGACTTAGGGCAGCTTCCCAAATGATGGACGAAAGAGAGGTGAATTTGGCGGCAAGACTTAAGGGGTCAACATGGAAGTTGATCCCCGGTGTTTTTGGAACCTGTTCAAATGCCTCAAAAAACAATTCAACATGTCTTTTTAGATTCTGCAAAAGGGGTTCTGACACATGGATTTTACTTAGGGCTTGCACAAACTTATGTATTCGTATGTTAGCACATTCTTATTTTTGTTTATGCACATGTTTGATGTGTTAGTATTAAGGGGGTTTTCCTAGGTAATGAAATTCTACCTCAGAAATTCCATGCGGATGTTGGTACAAAACCCCATTACACCCTATTGACATGGTTTTCTTGATCTTACCTACAGAAATGCAAGAGCGGAGAGGGGTCTCTAGAAAACCTCATAACTATAGGGTTACGAAATAGGTTTGGAGCCATCTACAAGCCACTGCTGATCATAGGCTGGAGACAAACTTAAATGGTAAAAAACTTAGAAGAGGAAACTCCTATAGAAGGTTTGAGCTGGTCGTAACTCTTTCTCTATTTGGCTGATTTAGCAGACGTACCAATTGATAGGTCCAATATCCCTAAGCTTGGATTAAGAAAATAATAGTAGAAAACTTTATAACGCACATTTTAACCTTTCCCAACTTGTCAACAATGTCATTCAGATGTGTCGTTGGGCATGCCTGTCAAATCCAAGAATTAATCAGTCAGACCTGTCTGTAATTAGAAAAAAATGTTGTGTAATTGAAACAAGTGAATTAAAAACAAGTAACCAAAAAAAGGGGAAAAAACATTATTTTGATATTTTTTAATTCTGTCGTCTTTTTCTAAATTGTTGAGTTTTTTCATTTTTAAACTCGAAATAATTGAACACTCCAATGAGATTGTTCCATTGCCGTGGAATTGTTTTTCTAAAATGATTGATAATATTTGTGCACATTAACATTCTCTATAATGCATGCTTTGGTGTGCTATGTTTCCAAGAATGGAAAACCAGTCTTGGAACAATGATACCAAAGCTAGTTCCCCAGTCCAACACCCCTTTAAAATGACACTCTTAAGCTATGTTATATAAGGAGTGGATATCATCAAGTTTTCATTGCTAAGAACCATCTTCGCTAACAGTCAGGGACCACTGAATTTGTTGTGATGCCTTTTGGGCTCATAAACACCTCAGCCACTTTCATGAGGAAAAAGATCTCTTCAGACTGTACTCAGAAATTTGTAGCTGCTTTTCTTGAATATTTTTAGAAATATAATAAATCAACACAAAAACATTTACAGTGCCTCGATGGTGCTTTGTTCAGGCAGGCCAAGCTTTATGCCAAAGTATCAAAGAGTGATTTCTTACAAAAACAAGTTGTAATTCTAGGAAACATTGTATTTGAGAAAAGGATATTCGTAGACCCTCATCAGATTCAAGTCAATGGAGAGTCGAGGGGCCCAGTTAAGATCCATGAGACGAGAATGTTTCTTGGATGCATTGCTTTTTACCGAATATTTTACCTGGTTTCTCTCAAATAACTGCACCTCTTACTGAGTTGTTAAATAAATCCAAAAAAAAAAATGGACCCAAAGGCAGCAAGATAGTTTCGGCCTGCTCAAGGAGAAAATGGTAAATGCACAAGTTTTAAATTATTTAAAAAATTATCCAAGGCTCCAGGAAATCACTTTAATTGCAGAAGTGGGAACCAGCCATAAAAAGATAGGAAGACAAAAATAGTTATTAGATTGCGCACAAAATGCTCAAGGAACGAATCATGGACAAACAAAACCATTGGGAAGAAAGTCTGACTTTTATTGAATTTACTTTTAATAACAGATAACATGTGCCTACAAGTATGACTCGTGTATGGCTGTGTTCTTAATCCAATATACTCATACTTGCAAACTTTTAAGGACAAGACACAAGTTTCTTTAGAGTTACTCATAATGATGTAAGAAGAGTTGAATCAGTGCAGAATGAGTAAAGTGGGCATAGGTTAGAGCAAACTTGCATTGGGATCAGCATCATCCCCTATAGACTTTTGAGGTGGTAAATCAAGTGTACTACAAGTCAATCCAAATAGCTCTCTCTATATAGCTGGGTTTACAAAACATTCACCAGGAGTGGAAAAGACAAACTAAGCACCTTACAGGTTGAAGTTGCCAGCACATGTAAAGACGCATCCTGTAATTTATGTCAATTTTTTATAAAAGCTCCTCTGTGTCATAGTTTCCTGCCTGCATATGAGGATGCCCAGGAAGTTGAACATGAAACACAGGTGCCTACGACGATCACAAATAAGAGAGCCCGGAAACTCTGCGCCTGAGAAATTAGTATCTAATTGAATGGTCCAGAAACTAGGCAACCTAGGAATCCCCTGGATTTGTGAAAAATGTTGGCCTCAATGAGGGCAATGAGATTTACAAAGGATGAAAAGATGTTACAGCCTTGGTGGTCAGTACAACTAAGTCCAAACTTATTGCCATACTCAGTTGACATGTTATGCTTGTGAGATATATATTAAATCTTAAATGAAGAAACAAGTGCCAAACCACATCGACAGTCAAGTCAAAAAAGAGCTTGAGGAGAAAAAATGCACATGAGAAAAGATAAATTAACAACAGAGATGCCTAATGGGACAAGTTGGGAGGGGGCCTCACTAAGGGGAGTTCCAAAAGCCACAGGGACCACTCAAAAGGCAAAGGAAAGGAACAGATTTCTCCTATTCAACCCAAAGGTCACAAGGGTTTCAACTTTCAAGAGACGTCAAATTCCATACAAAACCCCACAAAGCTCATTTGAAGCATAACTTGTGATAGTACGTAAATAATGTTAAAAAAATATAATAGAGATCAAATCGAGGAGATCTAAAGAGTTGCTGGAGGAATTACAATGATCCAGGTGGCAGCTAGAATTTTGTAATTGGCACCAAACCCAGCTTCATGATCAACATCAACCTTGCTCCCTTCCTTGGGGCTAGGTCTGACGGTTACATCTTGATGTCATTCAATCATAGGGTATCTCTTGGGATCTGGATCATAAAAGTCATAATTCCTCATTTTCTACATTATAGGTGTTTTTAATGAGCCTTGATTTGTGGTTGCAAGTAATAGAATGGATGGCATTCCAAAAATGATGTTCATATGTGGTAATTCACAAATGAGGATGGTGATATCCTAGGAAGTAGCATCTATGTGGTATGATAAGGCAAGGTTCCCTCTACAAAGCTATGGTCATTGGTGATTATCGCCAAGATGCCAAGGGCTAAGAAGCTAATTCTACTATATCTTGAGACTTGCGGCTGATGTTTTCCATAAGTAAGCCAAACTTAACAATAAACATTAAATTTATTCCAAGAACTGGAGATCCTTATACCTCTTTCGATATCTAATACCACAAGACAACATATACTAATGGGTCCAAGATGTTGATGAAGGGGAACATGGTCATCTCAAACTTTCCATTGTAAGAGATCTAGGACTGAGATACTTCAAATCACTAGACCTTGCAATGGCCTATAATATTTGACAATAATTAATGCTCCCAAGGGAGTGACTCGCTTTACACCTCCAGAACCCATTTATGTTGTGCCCTAAGGCCTCCTAAATAAGAGGAGAGAAAATTATACCCAAAGATTTCAGATTTTTCCTCCCGGACCTTAACTAGAATTTCTTCTATTTCTCAAGCACATTGTGATTCCCAATTATAATCTACAATATATGCACTACGAAAATAGCTATCTTTGAATACAAGAGAAAATGCATAGAAAGGAGCCATCTAGTCAATCATGTATTACCGTCTAGTCGATATCAATAATCATCCACTCCATATCTCTTGGACAACAGGAAATAAGGAATGGTCATAACATGTGTTTGTAACATTGGTATACAATCAGGTTTCCACCAGTTTAAAGGTTGCTCATGTGACCAGCATGAGTCCTAAAACCCCTTATGTCTTGGCATTTATTTTCATCAGATCTTCACCAGCTCATCCTCTTCATAAATTTATTGGCTATTTCCTTAAGACTTGGTCTCTGGCTCTCTAGAACTTATGCATTATATCTATTCATACATGAATTGTAATACATTGTATATTCAATGTAATCCAGATACTCTTTTATATCACACAGCATCTCACAATCAAATTCATCATTAAATACCATACCGTGAATTCTAGCATTACCACCCTGAGTATGAACGTTATTATTAAATCATAGATGGCATTGTATCAACTTCCAAACAAGAATGAGAGACAAGGGTCAAGATTAAAAACCATTAGAACACTAGGCAGGTTGACCTTCATCAAGGTGATCTTATATGAAAAAAAAAGTAGTTAAATAGCTAGCCACCACCCCTTCACTTCCACATCTTTTTGCCACAGCCACATACTTGAGATGCAATTCTCTGCAGAACATTGTTTAGAGTAAAGGAAACTCCTCTTATTGGATATATTACAGTTTTACTTTCAAATATGAAAGCCTCTATGTTTATGGTCTCACTTGAAATGCAATAACTCTTTACTTGCAGCTCAGAATTAAGCATAAATTCATTTGTTGGAAAGTATAGACTGAGCGGGTATTTTGAATGTTATAGCACACAGTTTCAATAAATATCGAGATAGTATAAGCCATCAAATTCAATATACAAAATCTGCCCCAACTCCAATATATGACGGGTTTCCCTCCTCCATAACTCATGAGAGCTACAAAAGCTGCATAAAAGATCCAAATTTTGAGAAAATAGCAAATAATTAGCCTTAATAATGCTGTAGCACCCTTTCTTATGGAGCCAAAATGACTTCATAACCTCTTCATGTGAGTTACTCATCAAACAAACACGTCATTGGACCCTACACCTATATGCTGTAATACATGCATTGATGTGAAAAGCAATCAACAAGGAATAAGTTTTAGGATGTTTTCTTATTTTTATATACATGTCTGTTCATCAAATGGGCCCAATAACTTGTCTGAGAGGTGTTTGGCCCTGACATACATCCACTCAGTTATTTCTCCAAGGCGTGACATAATATCATCCCTCAATGAAAGCAGATAGTTCTTAAGCTTATTCTTGAGGCTTCTTTACCTTCTTATGGAGCTTCTCTATGACTATGTAGCTCCTTTTGGTTATGTTTATGTTGTTATTGACCGTTTGAATAATATGAAACTTGAGTACTGTAGATGTAAACCAAATCCAAATATATAGAACTTGCAGGATATTATAAGTGAATCAACATAAGGGGACAAAATTTATTCCACAAAAAAACAAGAATAAACTTCAAGTTACCAAGATTATTTTGTCAAAATTTTAAGGAATGTAAATGAATATGAGGGGGACGATAGCTATAATCTTCCACAATCATATTTCAAATATAGATTTGAGTTCAATAAGGGGGGAACTGTATCCTCAACTAAAGCATGAATAATGCTACTAAGATTATGATTCTCTTTTTCAAATATTTAAGGAATGAAAATAAATATAAGGACGAGAACATCTGAAAGCTTACCAAATTATGCTCTAGATATAGAATGTGTGAACTCTCACATAGTATTTCATATATAAGGCACATGACAACGGGAATGAGTCATAATGTTTTCAATAATGTAATCAAAGTCGAAGCAAGATTGTATCCACACCATTGCATCAGTAATCCTAAAGTTGTCAAGATTGTGGACTCTTTGTCAAATATTTAAGCAATGTAAATAGAACACAAGGGGAAGCTTCAATAACTGTACTGCTAATGTTAGTCCACCATGAAGATATAATACATTGAAATTGATGATAGAGTAACATTAGTAATCTATTAATGTCATGCACTCAAGCCTAAAGTAGGCTTTAATATTTATTGTGCTACTCTAATCACTGCAACACTTTGTAATAGCATTACATAATTTGTCTCTACACAGTATGTACTTCGCCTATTTGGGTGTGGAGTTCTTTATTGGCAGTGTCCATTTAGACGCAAACCTGTTATTTAAATAGTGGTAAATTACAATTACAAATTCATAGCACTAAATGCCCAAGGGTTCTCATTTTTATTTCATTTGTTTAGTATGCAAAAAACTTTACTAGGACTCAGAAGTTTTAGCAAAAATAATAAATATTTATTACAAGAACCAACTAGTACAAGATTTGCAAAAAGATATTCCATTTTGAATTCTCATGCAGGGAATTTAGTTCTGGAGACTTACTAGGTATATTATCAACATCCAATCTCATAATCTTCCCCAATAAGGATTTTTTGTTCTGTGCAAAATTAAAAGGGTCGCCACCACTGCCTCCATCTCCCATCATAAAATATAGATATTTATCAGTAGGTCCAAACAGAATTTGACCTGCATGATGACCTTCATATGGAAGACCCATGGTGAATATTCTTCTTATTTCTGTAGGTTTTGCAAACGTAGCCTGTCACAATCACATATGTTAATTTTTTATCATATTAGTATCTCCAACTACTCAATTTTGGAAAAACAAAAGACACATCCAAATAAATATTACCTCAGATGGTGAAGTAGAAGTGCCGTTGACAGTGTATTCTGCAATTACACTATGATATTGACAAGGACTTGTTCCACTACCTGTATCCAATTGTGAAGGATCACATCCCACATCAGAATTGCAAGCACATCTTCCCAAACAATTTGAGTTCTCTGTCTTATCGCAATTAAATGAAACAAAGAATCGGCCGTTGTTCTTGAAATTTGGATGGAAAGCTAATCCCAACAACCCAAATGCTGCGTTAAAAGTCAACTGGTCACTTAAATCTATAAATGGACTTGATTTATTTAGTATCAATTGCTTCCCAGAGCCATCATCTGGTATTGTAGCCAGCCACACCTGACCTGCCTGACTTGCTAAGAATACACGGTTGGACCCATCAGGGTGAGGAACCAAGTTGAGATAGGCTTCATCTCCAATCCTCTCTAAGCAAACACCTTCAATAGTAGATTCCTCTTGAGTGACATTGGGTACAAAAACGTTGCCATTAAAACAAGAGACACCATCAATTATTGTACCTCCAAAAGCTGCACAAAAATCATTCTTTGACTGCCAAAGCTCAGTGAGCTTTGCACGTGTCCTATTCATCGGTGATCCCAATGCCCCACCCTTCAATAAAGGCGCAAATGGAGAATTTACTATAGAAACATTTTGGCATGCATTCCATACTTGGGAGCAATAGCTTTTCTCAATTGTGTCATTTGTTGAGGAATTTGTTCCTGCAGTTGAATTGCACAATACAGGAACCAAACGCTGTTCTTGGAGTTGACTTTGAAATAGATCCGCAGCAAATTGATCACATTCCTACAATATGCAAAACGACCTCTACTAAGAAGTGGAAGTAATGAATGACCAAGGAAAAAACAAAGGAAATTTTCAAAAACACAAGCAATTGAGATGAAATTAATTTATATGGAGGGGTATCAAAGAACTATTTTCAAGCGTGACTTCATTGAATAAAGTGTATTCATTTTGAAAAGTAAGAAACACTGCACCCAATCTATTTATCAATATGCATGCCCTCTGAATACAAAGGAGATTAATATTTTACAATTAATTGCATCAAATAAATAATAGATTAGGTATACCAAAAAAAGTAAATACTGAAGCAATGCTTTTGATATTCTGCATAAGCAAGCAAACAATTATTTGAAGAAAAGGTTTGCCACATAAAAGGAATTAAATTAAATAAAAATTACGTAGTAGTTTCCTGAAACAAAAAAGGGAACAAGAAGGGGAAAAGATGTACAATTAATGGTTGTATATATCATAAGTAAGAACTCAAGATGCAAGTACAATCAGAAACTTTTATGGGCTATTTTTTCTAAGACATTATAAGTTGACCAATTTGTCTTCTGAAAATAAGAAAACTTTGTACTAATACTAATCATTTATCTAGAGTTCGTTGATAATCTAGCCATATTATGCAATGATCAATCTATACATGAACTGATATGTATAACTAGCCATTTAATGTATTTTCTTCATTTCAAGATTGAAAAGAATCCACATATATGAAGATAAAAAATACATTCAACAAAGAAATGAAGTCTTGGAGTTTGATGGACATTGAAATAAGGATCTTTACAATTTTATAAGTTCTTGATTATATATGAGATTACTTTAGTTTTGATGATGAATATAAAAAGCAATTAATGATGATAAAATTTTATTCGTTTGTTCTAATGCTTCACAAAGAGTAATATGTAAACGAGACATTGGATGTAACAATAAGATTTAACTCAAAAACATTGGCCAAGTGGGTCAAAGTCCCTCGACAAGTCGACCTAGGATGCCATTGGAATAAGGGAAAACCCATGTATTAGTTACCTTACTAGCTTAGACCCAAATAAACACAGGTCTTAAATTCGGCAATAGGTGAAAGTCCCAACATTTTCACTTCCACGTCATCTATTTATCTCATGCTCAAGAAAAACATGTGGAGGAGTGTCACCTATCAAGGAATTTTAGATTCAGTTTATATAGGTCTAAAGTAG
This sequence comes from Torreya grandis, assembly GCA_037957365.1. NCBI lineage: Eukaryota > Viridiplantae > Streptophyta > Pinopsida > Cupressales > Taxaceae > Torreya > Torreya grandis. Next base: position 2,287,248 of record JARHVA010000411.1, read on the forward strand.
GAAAAGCCATAGGGGCATTGATGAAATACATAAATGATATTTTTTTGGTTTTTATTTTTTAGAACCCCTTCGTCCTAACTCATTATTTATACTATTTCTTTATAACTATTGTCTTTAATAAAAGTTATGGACGTATATGCTTTGTAAGTCATTCCTTGAGCTAATTGTAATAATCCCACATACATGGGAAGTAGTCGTTAGCTATGATAGAATTAGTATAAATAAAAGCCTAGACTAATGGAAAGGCATCCACAAAGTATGCTATATTGAGCTTGCTCAAAGGAGGTTGCCTCCTCGAAGAGACAAGCGATACTGTAATGCAATTTTGCTCCCTTTTTTATGCAATAGTCTTTTTCCGTTCATTTGCAATATTATTTCTGGTATTTGCGCTATTGTTCTAATCTATTGCAAGAAGGGTCATAACTATTGTAATGCAAATTTGTTCCCTTTTTTATGCAATAGTCTTTTTCCATTCATTTGCAGTATTATTTTTGGTATTTGCGCTATTGTTCTAATCTATTACAAGAAGGGTCATAACATTTGGTATTTGCAATATTGTTCTAATCTATTGGAAGAAGGTTCTCTACTTCTATCCACCGTATGCTCTCACCTCACCCAATCGGGATGTTGGTGATTAAAAAGTGGTAGCAAGGTGGTGACACTAAGATTCTTGCCCAAATTTTGTCTTGTCTTCTTTCTTCATGTTATAAATTGTGTTCTAGTAGTTTTAAAACTAACAAAAAGTTGTCGTTTCAGGGTAAGTGGTTATCAATTTTCTCTGATTTCGTGGAGTGGGGCTATGCCCCAATATGCAAGCCATTAGATACAGTTGTATACAAACTTGTGCTTCCGTGTACCTTCAAGTACATAGGACGACCCCTTCGTTATTTTCACAACCTAGTCATAGGAAGCCTTCAGCGATTTGTTTCTATGATGCAACGGTAAGCGGTTAGCCCCAAGAAGTTACTTGCACCGTACCTCAAAGACGGGATAGTGGGCTATGGAATGGTTATTCATTGTAATTAGAATATTAAGCCGAAACTATTTTACAAACGAGATTAGTATATTTTCAAGCTCACAGACCAAACACACCCTATAGTAACCTTCCCTATAACCGTAGCATTCCTACAATCAAATTTGACTCTGATTTCTTGGAAATGCAGTAACAGCCAACAGTCAGAAAAATAATATCATACTCTATTAGTCGACAAAAACATAATAATTGCAATGGCCAAAAGGGTTAGAATGTCCCAGAATGGTTACCTGAACTCAGTACAGTAGAATCTGTTAGAAAAGCAAAAACAAATTATGCCTACAGTCCCAAAAATACTTTTTTCCCACCCTTGCGAAAATTATACCATTGTGATCGTCTCATTGAGCTAATCATTTTAACATATAACTTTAGTCAGCCTTTTTTGACACCCGTGGACCCCTTTAGTCAATGGTTGTCACCTGTGCGGGAAGCCAAGCCACAACCCAAAACATTGAAGAAATCCGAGCTAAATTCCAATCTCAACTCGACTCCCAACTCATTGAGTTGAACAAGTGATTACACGACATCAATCCACAAAGTACCATGCTCTCCAACAGACTCAATGGTGATAGGCATTCTGAAGGTGGGTTTTTATCCCGATCCACATCGTGTGGCTCTAAATTGGACTTTCTAAAATTTGATGGTACAAATCTGATCGGCTAGATTTACTATGTCGAACAATATTTTAGCTTACACAACACATTTTCGATAAAATTTGATGGTACAAATCTGATCGGAGTAGATAAGGACGCATCGCATCATTTCATTTAGAAAAGGAAGTTGTCCAGTGGTACCCAATGTTATCAAAAATATCATACATAACCCACTTGGGATAATTTGTTCAAGTTTTTGTTGGCTCGCTTTGGTCCTAATGTTTATGATCATTTCACTGGAGCCTTAACCAAACTACAACAAATGAAATGGTTCGCAAGTATCAAGCTGAATTTGAAAAGTCAGCCAATCAAACCGAAGGGTTAAAAAATGACTTTTTCAAGAGTTGTTTCATTAGTGGGCTCAAAGATATGATTCACGCAAAGGACAAGATGTTTAAACCAGAGAGCATAATGAAAGCATTAGTATTGGCCAAGCTTGTGGAAGATAAGATCGCCTCCCAGTGTCGATCTTCCAATTTTGGTTCTTTCAATACATCTACAACACCATGGCCAATCACAAACTCTCCTCCAAACGTCACCCCCATTAAACGCCTTACAAAGGTACAAACGTGTGCTCGTCACAGAAAAGGGCTATGTTATAACTATAATGAAAATTCACCAGAGGACACAAGTGCATTGAACAGAAGTTGTATTTGTTGGGTGTCAAGTCACCACCAGATGCTGAAGAATGGAAAGATACTCAAGATTCCCACAATGAAGAACCTGAAGTCGAAGAACCCAACACCAAAGAGTCACACCCTCAAATTTCGATGCATGCCTTGGCTAGGGTAACTACTCAGACTATGAGAGTAAAGGGGTATTTTAAGAAACACCCCCTCACTATTCTCATACTCTGGTAGCACACATAATTTCATTGATCTTCAACTAGCCAAACAAGTTGATTGTTTCATGCACCCCTGTTCCAGCGGTGACGTGATGATTGCCAATGGAGGAACATTTCTGTGTAAAGGCAAACGTTGCAATGTTCGTATTTTCATGGGGGAATATACCTAAAAATAGACATGTTTGCCTTGCCCTTGAGGGAATGTGATGTGGTTCTTGGAGCCCAATGGTTGTGCACTCTTGGCTCTATCTTGTAGGACTTTCTAGAACTTTGGATGCAGTTCTCTGACAACAACTAGCAATACACACTAAAAGGTCTCTTACTAGGATCTGCCAATGTCATCAACTCCCACCGCATGGAGAAGTTTCTCAAGAAAGTCTCACATAGAATCATTGTTCAACTCTCCTCTATTCACCACACATCTCATGATTCCCACTAGCCTACTAACTTGCAAAATGTTCTAGTCAAACATGCATCACTATTCGAAGAAACAAAAGGTTTGTTGCCTCATCAACTAGAAGACCATTGTATTCAACTCCTTTTGGGTGGTCTACCCCCAACATTTGGCCATATCGCTATCCTTTTTTCTAGAAAGCCGAAATTGAGAAGATGGTTCAAGAAATCCTTTAGACAAGAGTCATTTGTCCAAGCACAAGCCCATACTCTTCCCCAATTTTAATAATCCACCAAAATATGGATCTTGGTGGCTCTGCATTTATTTTTGTGAGCTAAACAAGCTCACTATTAAAGTTAAGGTTCCTATCCTAGTGATAGATGAACTTCATGGTGCTATTTCTTCTACAAATTAGATCTACGGTCGAGCTATCATCAGATCCACCTCTGAGGTGAAGATATTCCAAAAACAGCTTTTCGCACACATGACAACCACAATGAATTCCTAGTCATGCACTTTGGGCTCACCAATGCCCCTTCCACCTTCCAAGGTTTGAACAAAATCTTTCGCCTCTTTTTGCAGAAAATCATCTTGGTCTTCTTTGATGATATCTTGATTTACAACAAAACATGGGAAGAATGTCTCTAGCACATTGACGCCACTTTACAACTTCTTACAGATCACCAACTATGTGCAAAAAGGTCCAAATACTCCATTGGTCAGGTGGTGGAGTACCTAGGCTACATTGTCTCAGCAATTGGTGTTCGGGTCAACCCAACAAAAAATTGAGGCCATGACAAATTGGCCTAAACCCAAAACACTCAAAAACCGTCGTGGATTTTTTGGCCTCACAAGGTACCACTGAAAATTTGTCAAAGATTATGGGTAACTTGCTACCCCATTGACTGCCATGATCAAAAAAGACTCGTTATTTTGGCCATCCGCAACTGAACAAGATTTTTGGGTTACTCAAACAAGCTATGTACTACACCCTATTTTGGCCATCCCAGATTTCTCGAAGAGATTTTCATTGAAAGTGATACTTGTGGCAATGGTCTTGGTGTTGTCCTCATGTAAGAGGGACGTCCCATTGACCTCACCAGCAAAGCCCTTAGTGGGCGCAATTTGGTGCAATCAACATATGAGAAGGAAATGATGGCTATCCTCCATGCTGACAGTAAGTGGCGACTATACCTAGTGGTCGGCATTTTTACATCAAAATTGATTAGCAAATCCTCAAATACTTCTTGGAGTAACAGGTCTCTTACCTGATTCAACAAAAGTGGGTTTCCAAATTAATGGGGCATGACTATGATATCATCTATAAGAAAGGCAAGGAAAGGTCACTGATACACTATCCCACTAGTATGAAGAACAAACACATATATTTGCCTTATCCATCCCCATTTCAAAATGGATGCATGGCATCTAGCAAGACTAGCAACAAGACAATCACAGGCAACAAATCATCCAACAATTGTCGAGGAAGATCAATGTCAAGCTGAAGAACATCATCAAGAGTCTCACAAGGCAAGAAAATACAGGAAGAATGATTTCAGTGATATTCCATTGGTCAGAAGGACCTTTTCCTTGGACCACGAGAAAACCACCACTTCATGCAACTAGCAGTTTCACCCACGTCTGAAAGATACACAAAGTAATTGCTCAGATCAAGAAAACATGAGGTGTGGACTGTTTTCTAAGACAAAGGGAGCTCAAAGAGTGTGGCAGGAAGTCAGTGTCAAGCCACAAGGATTAAAAGTCAATTTTGGAATAGCATGGGAGAGTCAATCTCAATCATCTAAGGCAGAGAGGAGGATCAAGCAAGTTGGGAGAGAGAGAGAGAAAGAGTCCAACTCTAGAATAGAGCAAAACAAGGAGAGAAGCTCAAAGAGTGTAAGAGAAGAGCTAGAGGCTTGTCGACTGATGTATGTTCATTGTAACCCAATCATTGCACTGAGAAAGTATTCTTCATAGTCATAGGGGAAGGGAGAGTGTGAGTGTGTGTAATCCCTATAACAACTGAACATCAATAAATAGAATCTTTTGAGTCACATTTTGAGTCTTGTGTCTGAAAATGCCCCTGAGAGTGAAGGAAGTGTTCATTGGGGAGTAAGGCAGCGTTTCACTTGGCCCCTTCATTCCCGTCTACATCAGTTCTTCAAAACTTTGTGCAAATTATGAGATCTTATAAATGGAAGGGTTTCAAGAATAATATTCACTTTTTGTTATGTCCCTCTTTTGATAGGGACATCTTGGAAGACCATTAGCCTTAACTTATTCCCGGGGGCTAAGGGACAAGTATAAATGGAAAAGAGTATTGAATGTTTTGTTTGAATATTTGTAAAGTACCTTTTTGGAAAGTTACTTTATGTTTCTTATTTCACTTAAAGAGGGGACCTTTAAGGGCCATGAAGGCTTAAGTGATTTTAAGAAAAGATCATAAGGAAAGGTCTTTTAAAACATTTTTAGTTACCATCCCTTCCTCTTTTAGGCACCACACTTGGAGGGCTACAAAATTAAAAGAGGAATCATTTGGAAAGGTTATGTTATGATTTTGGATATTGAAACTGGTCTATTAGCACAAAAGCATTTAATTGTTTGCTTTGAAGACGAAACCCTTCAAGCATCAGAGTTAGGGGACAAAAACCCTCTTCCTTCTTCGAGGTAGCTTCATTCAGGGGTTACCATTGGAATCAGCTTGTCCTACAAGGGTGTTTTAGACACCATTTCGTCATTTTCAAGTTGGCGACTTGCTCTTGGAGGAGTGACGACTTGGTTAGGGTGTGAATTCTCATGTTTTTGGGGGTTTTTGTGCCCTAAAGACAATTCTGGAATTATTCCTAATTTTCTGCACAGTGGCGCATTGATTTGGGAGAGGTTTGGACCTCTTGTGAAGGTCATTTTGTCTTGAATTGATTTCTGTAATTTTATAGCTTGGGCAATTGGTTTTTTTGGGTTTTTTTAGCCATAAAAACATTCAAAAAAATCATTAAAAATTCTGACTTTTATTGCAATAATATTTATGCAATTTATTGAGGGTTTCATAAGATTTGTGGCATAATAAAACAACTGTAATTTTCAGTTTAAATTTGCATCCAAAGATGCCTAGGGTTTGAAAAATAAATTCTATTTTTGAAGGGATATAATTTCTTGTTTGGAGCAGCTACTGATTGTTTGGGGTTTAATATATTTTTAAATTAATTTTGAGCTCAATTTGAAGGGTTGTTGGCAGCTACGGTTTGCTGCAATTAAATCAAAAAAAAATCCTATTGAAGTAGGGTTTACAAATAATATTAATATTCAACAAATCATCCTATTTGGGACATTTCAGTGGTATTAAAACCAATTTCTTGGTTCGCTGTGGGGTGTGAGTGACTTCAATAGATTGCCAACCTAGGGTTTTGTTAAAAGAGAAATACAAAGATCATATTCAAAAGGTAGGGATGAATAAGAGGACAATGGATGAATTATTGCAAGCCATGGAGAATTATCAAAGGGACTAAAGGCACTAAGTCCCAAAGATGTGGCAAAGTCTATGGAGTTAAGCCCTAGACCTAAAAGGTTTCTTTTAGATGAAGAGAAGATTGAACTATATGTGAATGATGAGCTTCAAAAATCAGAAAAATTGGGACAGCCAATGATTGAATTTTTTGAGCCACAAGAACCAAAAATTCAAGCGTAGCATAGTGAAGGTAAGGACATCTTGGAAGGCCCTTAGCCTTAATTTATTCTCGGGGGCTAAGAGACAAGTATAAAGGGAAAAGAGTATTGAATGTTTTGTTTGATTATTTGTAAAAGTACCTTTTTGGAAAGTTACTTTATGTTTCTTATTTCACTTAAAGAAGAGACCTTTAAGGGTCATGAAGGTTTAAGTGATTTTAAGAAAAGATCATAAGGAAAGGTATTTTAAAACATTTTAAGTTACCCTTCCTTCCTCTTTTGGGTGCCACACTTGGAGGGCTACAAAAGTAAAAGAGAAATCATTTGGCGTGGTTATGTTATGACTTTGGATGTTGAAATTGATCTATTAGCACGAAAAAACTAAGCCATTTGCTTCGAAGGCAAAAACCTTCAAGCAATGGAGTTAGGGGACGAAAACCTTCTTCCTTCTTCGAGGTAGCTTCATTCGGGGGTTACCATTGGAATCAGCTAGACCTACATGGGTGTTTTAGACACCATTTGGTCATTTTTAAGTTGGCAACTTTCTCTTGAGGAGTGGCGACTTGGTTAGGGAGTGGATTCTCGTGTTTGGGAGGGAGTTTGTGCCCTAAAAACAATTTTGGAATTATTCCTAATTTTTTGCATAGTGGCGACTTGGTTTGGGAGAGGTTTGGACCTCTTGTGAAGTTCATTTTGTCTTCAATTGAATTTTGTAATTTTCTCATAATTTTCCAGCTTGGACGATTGGTTTTTTTGGGTTTTTTAGCCATAAAGACATTCAGAAAATTCATTGAGAATTATGCTTTTTATTGCAATAATATTTATGCAATTTATTAAGGGTTTCATGAGATTTATGGCATAATAAAACATCTATAATTTTCAGTTTAAATTTGCAGCCAAGGACGCCTAGGGTTTGAAGAATAAATTATATTTTTAAAGGCCTATAATTTATTGTTTGGAGCAGCTACTGATTGTTTGGGGTTTGACATATTTTAAAGCTAATTTTGAGCTAAATTTGAAGGGTTGTTGGCAGCTAGGGTTTACTGCAATTAAATCAGAATTTTTCCATATTGAAGAAGGGTTTCCAAATAATCCTAATATTCAGCAAATCATCCTATTTGGGACATTTCACTTTTTGGTAGCAATTTGTGATCATTGCAAGCGAAACAAAGTGGAGATAAACAAATTTTTGACATTACTTCGAGATTACTTCAGCGATTTCCAAAACCTAACAAAAAATGGGAATATAACATGGACTTAATCACAAGTACCTCTAAATTGAGTGCTAAAGGTTCCATCTATATAGCATGGACTTCATCACTTTATTCCTATTGATATCACTTATAAAGGCCATCAACTTGCAGTTGTGTTTACGGAAAACATTATATTGCAAAATAGAAACTCTCCCAGGTATTATGGTCCCTTCAATATTCTTTGATGAGTTGTACAAGTAGCATATGCTCTAAAAATTTCCCATTGGCACCAAGGGACATAACTCCTTCCACATGTTTAAATCAAAGAAAGGAAGTTTTCATAATTTGACGATTGCACCAACTTTTTAATATAAATCAAAAAGCTTTTCAATCAAAAAAAATAGACAATTTCACCAACTTGCCTCCTCTTGATGACGAAGGCAAAAATATTTGATACATGAGCAAACCCTAGATACAATAGATAAAACGCTAAGAAAAAGAGTTCTGAATGATTAGCTAGTGCAATAGAAAGATCTACCTATCGAGGATACCTATTGGAAGGGACATGACATACTCCAACATCCTTCCTTGCGTAGATTGAAAGGGGACCAAAAAATTCAAGGGTTGTGGACTTGTAATGAGCCCAATATGTTTCATTCGGAGCACTCTTCCTACAAGGGAATGTTGCATGTTAATAAATAATCAGTTTACTCTAGGAAGATTGGATAAAAATAAAGCACAAGTCTGATCCAGATAAAGAGGATGAGAATGAAGCATAAGCTTAATCTAAGTAAATAGGATGAGAATAAAGCCATGCAAACTAAAAATTACTTTAGGAGGATAAACAAAGGATAGGATCACATTTTGGATGAGGCTATATTTAGGAAGGTTTAAATATAGAAGAGGTTTCCTTGTTTTTAAGCATGGAAATACATATTATAATAAGGATCTTTTCTTCCTTAAGCCAAAACTAAGTGATCTAGCTTGACAATCACTCAATACATTGAAATTAGTTTGCCTTCAGAAAGTTTTTGGTATAACTATGTTCGATATTTAGTAAATCAGTGTCTCATGGAATACTTCTTGACCCTTTATTAGAAGTTGTAATTGATTGTTGAAAAATGAAACACCATAAATATATCTTTTTAAACACTAGATGTCACGTTGGCTATCTTTTGACATTTTTTTCTTTATTGTTTTTTCTTTTATGGCCTTAATTTTCACGAGCAGACCTCATTATTAAATTTTTGGATGATAGGTTATCAAGTTTGACCAAGGATACGCCCATCATCCCTATTCAGATTTTTTTGATGTTTTTTCTATTTTCACTACTTCTTTGAGACATCGTCTGGTGTAGTGATTGTTTGTGTTGTTTAGGGTGCACCTTGCAATTTGTTACATCAAACTAATTTTTTTAATAATATTGGTTTTTAATTCATATTGAAAGAATTAAGTGCAAGATCCCACAATCAACAGAAAATAAAACCCCACAAGCATTTAATAGATCATACATAAAAACACTGAGGATATTGGTGGATTCTATAAGGGACTCCAAAACACAATATATTCAATAAAATCAAAAAGAAAAATGATAACACATCTCATTGTTCGATATAGGTGGGTCAAAGCCTTCTATTTATATATGTTTTCCTAATAACATGTAGGGAGAGTCAACACCCTATAGCCTGTTACACTCACATTGATCCCAAACTATACCACAAATATTGGTAACTCTAGGAAGGTGACATTTACTCACCAAACCTTCCCATTGGCATTCCCCCTAAAAGATGAGCCACAATGAAAGATGTCATTACAAAAAGGTGGCGTTGCACTAACATCCCCCCTTAATGACAATTTTCCCAATCTAAAATATGATGATGAGCTGAAATGTTGAAGCTAACTATGATCCAAACACGTATTGATCACCAAATGCTCCCAGCCATGGGATATGCTTGAACCACTCCAACAAGAAGTTTAGAGCCTTACAATCCTCAAACGGATCATCCAAACAAGTCTCCAAGAGATTGTAGAAATGTTGGAGCCAACACTAACCTGACCACCAACCGATCACCAAATGCTCCCAATTACCAAACCTCCACAAATCAAGATGTGTACCCAAAATTTAAAGCAAAGCACAGAAAACATGATATCATTTGAAGTGATGATGATGGTCAAATTCTTGAAGCCAATTGTGACTCAACCATTAAGTCTATCACCAAATGCTCCCAGTCATGAGCATGAGTTCCCAAAACTAATCACAATCTATTAATCCATGCCAAAGAATAGAAGCCAGGCACCAAAAACTGCCATCCATGGGATCTGCCACAAACGCCCCAAAAATGTGTATGGACCTTACAACCCTTAAATTATCACCAAGCCAACAAGCTATAATCCTATCCATGGTCTGCATGCCAAAACAGGCCTCGAACCATCATAGTGTTCACAAACAAACAATGAATGATCTGATATCTCATTGTGTGGATATAGGTGTGGCAAAGCCCTCTATTTATAAACCTATTCCTAAAAACACGTAGGGAGAGAAAACACCCTATAGCCTATTAAATGACATGAATCCAAGGTATACCACAAATATTGGTAACTCTATGGGCCTGATATGATGAGTTTTACAACTCTAACAGATATGCAATGCACTTGGGCTTTGATCTGATCAAGTGAGAAACAATTCAAGCATTAAGCCTAGTTGTTTGAGAGTTAAATTTATTTTGAACAAAATAGTTCTATTTTGGAGCAAAGGGCAACATGTTAGTCTTAATGTTATGCTCATAGACTTTATCTATGTTATGTTTCGGTCATGGAGTAGCCGACATGATGCACTCATAACCCTAGGTTAGTCTTCTAGTAGGTTCTTATATTTTCTCTCGTGTTACGTCAACTTAATTAAAGGCTTATGGGTCTCCCTAACCTAACTATGGCTATATAACTAGATAGAAAAAAAATCATTTGAGATCATCATTGTGGAATTATAATTGAGACAATGTATATTATGAGGTAGCCTCTTCACTATGGCATTGTTATTAGAATCTTCAACTACCTTCAATAATTATTATTTGGATCTCTGTTTGACTTTCAACTTTCATCAGCCAATGCTCTTCAAGGATTCTTACTCCCCCTACATGGCTAATTCAAATTGTATTGTTACCCTACCCATATGGGTTGGGGAATTTTCTTGCGTTGGGTTTACTCCATGTTTACTTTCAATGCTTTTGTTCTTCTTCTTTTATTTAGTTAGACATTTTTCCTAAGGTCCTTTTACCCCAGCCCTTTCTATTGCAATTGGGTGTATTTTCGAGTCCCAAAGGCCTACTTTTGGTTATTCGTGGACATTAAGGTATTTTATTTATATATTTATTTCTTTCTTTCTCACTTTCACACTATATACTATTATATTTTTTCTAGTATTGCTCTGCATTACATTATTCAGACTAGGCATTCTACTATTTTGTCGTTATCAATATAGCAATATCCTTACAAGTGGTACAACTTTCAATCATGGGACATGTGGGTTATGTGCCTACCATGCTTCTACTCACCATTCTATTACTAATAATTACGCCTTTGGAAACTTACCTTGCAATTTCCATAAAATTCCCATTGAAAAAAATATTGTGTGCTCCATTTGCAATAGAATCTTTAGCATCCATCTATCAAGGGTCTTCCATAATCTATTTATAATTGGCTACCTTGGATGGGTTGTAGCAATTAATTCCAAATTACAAGGTATGATCATTGTACAACTTAATAGCTTGTGCATTGTCTATAACCAACTAGTAGCTAAGGATTCTTTTTTTGAAGAAGAAGAAGAAATACATCTTATACTACTCCAAAGAAAAGATGATTTACATCAATTGAGCATTATGATTACAAAGAATATTCGTCCCTGCATAGGCAATGAAAGAAAGCACTTGGACATATGCCCCAATTGGAAAAGAATTCACATCCTTCAAAAACACTCAATCTTAGCTTGCACAATCAAAGCCAACTCTTGTCTAAAAGGTTACAACTTTCCCATATTCAGTAGGAAGGTATCTTCTTTAAAATGTAAACTTGCATCTTGTCCTCTAAAGGAAATTGATCGCTGCCAACTAAATGTGTCATAGGCTTTTGTATTTGTCCCTGATAATTCAAGAATCCCTAAGAAGAGGCCAAGAGAGTGGGGGCAAGAAAAATAAAAATGAACTCGGCTTGTAACCATCCGAAAAACCCTCTAGTTGTTGCACACTTCTAGGATATATGGTCAGCTGTTTCCTCATTCCCATATACAATGCAAAAATCATCCACAATACCCACCTTACCCAATCATGCTTTGACAACTTTAAACCTTAATGCATAGCTAGCCATCCTTGCACCTTGTGTTTGAAGGAGGTTCTTGCTTTCCAAAGATTTTAACATTGTTGTTGCTATCTCACTTTGAGGTCCTTGACCTGCCACTGATTTTGCAATCAAGGGGCAATACAATTAGAATGTCTCCCTTCATTATAAAAGCCATCTGTCTTATAGATGAAGAAGGATTTTCTGGTGCTCCACTTCCAATCCCTCCAAATATGGGCCAGAGGTTTGTAATTGCAATTTGAAGAGACAATTTTCAGGAATCATCTTATGGAACTCTTGGAAAGCCGGTTTTTCTACTGACATCAGCACGTGTGCTCTGTTTAAATCCTGCCATGAGTGACACTGCTGCCTGTCATTGTTCCAAAGATCGCCCTAGCAAAACAAACCTTTCCTTTGGCACCTTTTTCCCCAAAAAAGTAGTAGGAGCCCAACTTATCCACATTGCGATTTGAAAATTCAAATAAGCCATGCAGCTAGATCCCAAGCATCCCAAGGGCCCTCAAACTGCCAACAGAGTGAGCCCAAGAGAATATGCCAAGCAGACTAGATTATCATAAGTGGTGCTTAACCAACAATCAAAAATGCTCTGGCATTACCAATTATGTCACACAGCTGCAAGGGCCTCATCATTTTACTAGTATGGTGTGAATAAAGGATTATGTGGCACATTAGAATCTGCCAAGGAACCTAAACCTCAATTGCTATTTGATCCACTTCCCTGCAAGGACTATTCCTTGCACTCTTGTGTTAGGAATCCCCAGTCCCCTTGATCTCTTAGAAGAGCGCAGACATCTCAATAATCCTGTGGGAGCCCTTTACCCCTCCTTGTTTGCCCGATAAAAAAACTTATAGGAATCTTATTAAGTGCTTTATAAGCTACTTGTGAGGGGAACAAACAAAAAGGTATAGTACGTGTCCTGCTGCCAAAACTTAATCAACAGCCATAATCTTCCCAGCAAGGGGAAGATCAAGCTTATTCAACATTAGTATCTTCTTTTAAAAAAAAATCAATAGCCAATGCCATTGCTCTGCCATAGTGAGCTAAGGTACAAAACAGAATAACAAAATAGTGGATAATTTCATCTGGTTTTATGAGTTTCCATCTTAGGTTCAGCCACAAAAGAGGGTCATATTGCCTGATGAGAAACACTTAGGTGTTTTCTTTACTAACCATTCACCACTGCACCAGTAGCTTCAGCAAAGGTCTCCAACGAAATCATTCTCCTTTCAACTGATTGTTAAGTTAGCACGGGGGTTAAAGATCAGTTTATCCACAAAGTGTATATTCTACCACCTGGAAAATTAATACCCTATAATTTGTGCTTGAATTCTGACTTTCTCGGATAAATGTCCAAGCCATCAGCGACGATAACATAAAGGTAGATAGCTAAGGGGCATCCCTATTTGACCAATCTTTGCAATTAAAACAGATCTGTGGGAATGCCATTCACACTAACTCTTGCAGAAGCATGCGAAATCTGAGTCTATACTGCCTTGTGGAATAAGGATCCAAAGCCCAGCCAATCCAATATGCTCAAAATTGGGTACCAATCTATCCAGTCATAAGCTTTAGCAAAGTCTTTTTTTCAAAAAGAACTATTTGAGCAGAGTCTCTTACACATCCCATGCCTTCCCATGCAGTGAGAAGGTTATCCAGAATAAATTTTCCCTTTCTAAAACCATTCTGCTCCCTTTGGATTATTCACACCACTACCAGCATAGCATAATACTTCTAGCAAGGTTTTTTGCTAAAATCTTATAGGAAATATTCAGATGGGTAATAGGATACCAACCACATACCCACTCTATCTCGAAGCCCTATGAAATGAGTTTGATCAGTCCTGTATTAACTAGCTCACCCAAGACACCCCTTTTGATGGATTCCTGACGCATCTTTAAGTCGGTGAGTCCAACAATATTCCACATCTTATAGAACTCCGTTGATTCATGTCTTTCGTGGTTGCTTCCATTTGTCCTAAGTCCAGCTCCCTAGATATATAAATCCTCTCGTAGCATTCCACTTTCCAAAGGACAATTCATCTTCATGGAACATTCCAATTGTCTTATAGCTAGAAAATGAAAAACTTTGACATCAGTCCCAACGTCCCATTGGCACTTGATGGGTGGAAAACAAATCCAGCCAGTATTTACCCATTTGATGAACAATTTGACTGGGAATTCCCAAACTGATGGCACCGTGGTCCCATATTATGAGATCTCACTAAAAATGACAAGACTTACAATAAATAGTTGGCCCCGGTTTGGCTCTAAGGCCGTTTGTATAGGAATTGCAGAGGACAGCTCTTTCACTCAACATGGGTGTGATATAACTCAGGGAAAACCACAAAAAACTGGTTTCCATTCTTGTTCAGAAAGGTCGCGATCTGTATGTAGATTGTTTCTTTAGAGCTTTTCGCTACTTTTTGTTTTTGTTCTTTTTCAGTTTTATATCTCTATGCCGGGGATGCACGAGACGCTCCCATTTTTATACACTTTTATGATTACATATTTTCTTCAGTTCCATAGAATGGCCACTAATGGACACTAATACCGAAATTAGATTTAAAAATATTATATGTACAGCTTTTGCCTGTACAGATTTCTGGTAGGCAATTCAGAGCCCTATAAAAACTACCATAAGTTTCTTATCTCATCAATCAAAATCCTCACTTCTATTCCCAACCCAACGAGCCAACAAACACGAGAGTAATAGAAATTCAGTCTGCACAGAGACACAGAAACATTAAAATGGTAACTTACAGCACAGAGAATTTGTTTTATGAATGCAGCACACCCTGCATTGGACACATTCATAGACTCAAACTTGCTCAACAGAACCGCATCCTCTTGTCTGCTGCAACACCCATTTTTCTCATACCCATCTTCGGAGCAGAAACTTAAAGGAGCGACTGAAGGCTGTGGAGATCCTGACACCCATAAATGAAATTAGGACGTGTCAATCCAAACAACAACAAAAATTGATAAGGGGCAAACATAAAATACACTACTTACTTGAATCAATACACATGGGAAGAGCGGCACAGGCATTGATAAACACAAGGAAAAAAATTCCAGCACCCACCACCTTGCTTTTACAGGTTAAGGCTCTTCCCATCATGAATCATAAATGATCTTCAGACAGGTCTAAACATGTAAAAGTTCAGTCAAAACCAAATTGAATACATGTAGCTTCGGTTCCTGTTATGTTTCAATAAATGGGTATAATATATTTCCGCATGAAGTGAAGGCGGTTGGTGTATAACCGTGTACATCTGGATTGATAGCAAAATAAATGAAGGAAGAGTATACCATATTCAATAGAAAGCTCCATCGTGTGTCCCCAAGCAGCCAGTTGACTGAATTGCATATCATCATTTTGAAGTTTCAGTTGTTATGTTGAGTTTCAGTTGTCATGTTGGGAAGTTTAATTCCATATCAGTCAACTGCTCGACGTCAACTGCTCGACGATGTTCACAATTTCAAATTCTTCAGAGAAATCTAAATAAAAAGGAATGGGCTGAGTGGGAGATGAATTTGGTAGAATGGATATGCTTTAATATTTTGAGATTAAAGAGGAAGATAAGTAGTATTATGTCATGAAGTTCAAGTTGACTTTGAATTCTATTTATAAAGTTATTTATATTATTTATTAGTAGGAGGAATGGTAAATATAATCTTTTGTTTTTTTTTGGACTTTTTATCTTTAAATTTTTTTTTATAGGTAAAAGATTTGAAGTGTGTAAGGTTAAGTTATTTTTGTCTTATAATTTTTATAAATGTGAAACTAATTTAATTACAATTCAATTATGTAATTTTAATTTTAAAGTGGTGTTTCACTTGACAATGATAATTGTGTTAAGTAATTTAAGGAGCGGTATAATATTAAAATACATTTGACAAACTTAGAGTTTGAAATTATAGCACACACTCAGATTTTGGTTGCTTCTCTCAATTTTGAATTTTTCTTATTTTCGAAAGTCTCACGTCTACTCTATATTATACCCTTTGGCCTATCTCTTGGTCCGATTAGTCTTATGTTAATGACCCAGAGCTACTATCTTGCCCATAATGCTTAAAACTTACTTCTCTTACATCTTTGTAAGGTTTGAGTCTGTACCTACTTTCATGTTCCTTGGACACTAGCATCTCGGATAGACACCTGCATCGATGCATGTGTCCTGCTCTCACGCAAATGCCCAGTGCCCTAAAGTCATCCAATTTACAGATGAAATATATCTTATTAGTCGGCCTAAGTGCTTTAATGTGAGTTATTTCTTCAAAAGTATTGATATAAATACAAGATCAACCCTCATTCATTCCTAACCTAGAAACTTCTTACCTACTCACTAGGTAACTTACAAAATATATTCAATTAAACACTCAAGTGAACAAAGCTTCCATATTTTCTCATATTTTTATATCAATCATAGTGACAACACATCTACAAGTCTGAAGTACTGAAGGAGCAGCGTAAGAGCTATATTTACCAAGTTACAAGCTAGACCATTGTTGTACTTGCTTTCTACATAGTGCATGATTCACACACAAGCCAACACATAAGGGAGAACTACATCAGTCTGAGGCCCTCTTCAAAGAATTGGCTATGTAAAAAGCACTCATTAGCAGAGGGATATTTAAGGTCAGCTCGACACTTTGTGCCCACTAATCTATTTTTCTCCAAGGTCACTATGAAGATGAAGAACTATGATTTTGCAATTTCATGAGGAGTGATAGTCCGTGACCCAAATCTGAATGCACTAGAGTGAAGGTGAAGACAAACCCAGAAGCATCCATATGATCGCATATTTTTTTAATAAGTATTCCTTATAGAACACATGTATCAGGTTCAGACAACAACGTCAACGTAACCGTCTAAGGCTAACACTAGTGTTCAAGGCTCCAAATGTACTCAAAGCAGAATTTGGTGACTATTCTAAAACCTCTTTAGTCTGATTCCTACTTGTTCTAGATCTAGAACTGTGTCAGCATCAAAACTAAGTATATTACTTCTTTGTCATTTTTATATCTCACGTGGTTGTACTTATTATTTTTAACCTATCTCAATTTAATGAACTCAACATATATTATATCTGAGTTTAGCATCTAATTGACCTGCTATAGAGATAGTTTATCACCCTTGCACTTTAGTCTATCTCTATCCCCTTTAACCCTAAATAACCCTAATCTATATTTTTAGGGTTAAACATTTGATGACCTTGATCTTTGAACTCCAAACCCTAAGTCAATTAAGTTTTTTTTATTTTTTATGTTGTTGATCCTCGATTTTTATACAATATGTGCAACATGGATGCATCTATCACCCATTTTGGGTTCTAATTTGTCATAGTCGTTATGGTTTGCTACATTATTGCCCTTGTCAAAACTGTTAAGCAAATTCATAAAAATCATGAAAGGATTTTAAAGTGGAAACAACACTTGATCTCTCTTCAAAATTCTTTTTGCGATGTTATAGAGCCAGTATCTACACATCAACGTGCATGCTCTCAACCATTTGTTATACCTAAATCTCATTTGAATGATAGCTATCATCCCACACTCATTATTCGGCCATGGCTTATATTAGATTTT
The DNA here is from genome assembly GCA_037957365.1 of Torreya grandis. Classification (NCBI taxonomy): domain Eukaryota; kingdom Viridiplantae; phylum Streptophyta; class Pinopsida; order Cupressales; family Taxaceae; genus Torreya; species Torreya grandis. The sequence goes on from JARHVA010000411.1 coordinate 2,304,967, forward strand.
GTGGTCCATGTTGTTACTACTTCAAAAGGTAAGGTAGCTCAATCCATTCCACCACTTGTTAATATACAATAGGTGCCTCTTAAACCTAACATTGTAATAAAATCTAAGGGATATGACGTTATGGACCAACTAACCAATACACATGCTAAAATTTCAATCCTTGAGATCCTAAAGCAATCTAATGTTTATAAGGATATCATATACAAGGCATTGTGTGAGACACAATTTCCAAGTAATATTAAACCTACTTATTTTACAGATATCATGAAATATTTCTAGAACAATACCAAGCTCATTACCTTTGATCCAACAAATTTACCATCCAAATATATTATTGACCAAAATTTGTCTTTACTCATACAAGTGACCATACAAAATAAAGGCATCAAAAGGGTGCTTGTTGATAATGGATCGAGCCTAAACATTTGTAGTAGAAAATTCCTAACCACCATGGGTATTAGCACCAATCTTCTTCAAAAAATGGTTATGCACATAAAAGGATTTGACAATTCACATAGCCCTTTGGTTGGTCAAATCACATTGGATGTGACATTAGGACCAAAAATAGTTTCAATTACCTTTCAGATAATGTCTCAATCATTACATTATAATTTAATTTTGGGTAGACCTTGAAAAGTTGTCCCATCTACACTTCACCGATGTGTAAAATTCATACATGATTTGACCTTATTATCCATGCTCATTGATGATGAACCTTTCAAATTTTTCAAAATGATACATTCTGAAACTAAAGGCATTCCTACAGGGGTACCTAAAAAATGCATTCCTCTTAAGCACATGCACGTGTATGAAATAGGTGAGCCAAGTACAATGGCTCATTTTTGTCTAGACGTAAATAAGGCACTAAATACTGAGGTACACATAAATGCACATCAAGAGCAAGAAACATTACTTAAGGAGCCAATAAAACCACAAGAGCCCCCACCATTTGAGCTTCCTTTATTGGTCATACTAAGTAGACAGATGGCCGTGTTTCAAATTACTATGACAATGATGATGATATCACTTATGATATGACAAATGAGAAAATGTGAAAACTAAAATTTGATCCACTTGATCACCTTTCGTATAACCTACTCGAACCTACAGGTCTCAATACATATAAGCTGAATCCACTTTCAGAAGATACAAAATTGAATCCAAATAAGAGAAAAAATAAAAATATAAGATGAACATGTAAATGCTTGTTATTCCATACATCCCTCTTAGTTGAAAACATTGAGTCAACCTTATAAGGGTCAAATGCAAATTCATCATGTGAACAATGTAGAGTCTTCTCAAAAGGCTTCACAGCAAATTTTATGGACCATGACACAACAAGATACTCCAGATACCATATTATTATGTTACTTAAACATAGAATGGTTTATTTACCTTCTACTAGGCGCAAATCATGCAATCAACTTATACCTATAAAATACAAGGTACCATATTGTAAATATCATCAGATTGTTGGCCATAATACTAATCAATGTGAGGCATTGAAGAAACTCATTCAAACATATAAGAATGAAGTACATATACACATTGTGTCTAACATAAGAAAAAGGCAAAATCCTTCATATCATTCAAAAAATAATTATCTCTCAAAATGATCACAATATGAAGATTTAACTATTAATGTAAATATTGATGGGGTACATTGCCACCATCTCCAGTTTGATATAAATAAGTGGATACAACTTGTGGCACCACATTTATCGCATAATTGGGACATACTACAAATAAACTAATATACTCTCCATTAATGTCAGAATCTCAAGGATACATTTGATATCATATAGCTTGTGGCCCACGTGTGGAATCTTCTACCATATGGATATTAAACCTCAAACTACATTTGAAATTAAAATTTGGATGAAATTAGCTAGTCGAGTGGAATGCTAAGATAGATACTACAAACATATGTGTTATTTTTTTGATATGGATTTAGAGATTTGCATACAACATGATGGGTATAATTATTTGCCTACACCATTGGCTTCAAGTAAAGCATTAGAGAAAAACATTGAAGAGGTGGCATTACATTGATATAAACAAATCTTGAGAAATTTTCTAGTTGGTCTTACACCTTTTGATGATGAGGACTTCCTTGATTAGACATCTTCAAATATTTCAAAATACCAAAAAATAAAAAATAAACATTTAAAAATACAAAAACATTTTCAGCATAAAACATGTTCTATTGGTTCCTTAGCATCTATGTGTTAGTTCCATGTTAATGGATGGCATATCGGTTACTTTTGCATACACATGTGTGTCATGCTTCTATGTGAGTATGATACATGCATACACATATACATGATCTATTCCTATTTAAAAATTTTGGACCTTTCCTCTAATCATGTCATATAGACATTGGGGGCATCCACCTCTATGATCACGATACTTCCAAGGTATATAATTCTATGGTCACTTTACATTATCATGTTTTGAACTCATATATGTACTTACACATGCCTTTATCCATTATTATATATTTCACATGGTACTTGATATACTATACACTTGCTATTTTTTGCTAACATATTTGAGCCATGGGCTACTATGGTATGTTTGTGTTGGTTGTTTATGCTTTCCTTTATGCACTTCCTTGAGTGTCTTTCCTTGCTATGGTCTTGCTTGTTTGAGAATTTGAATATGCTCTTTTGTTTACAGCCCCCGTGTTTATATGTATGTTTTTTTTGACATTTGAACATGTCATTGTTTATTTTGTTGACATTTGACTAAGTTATGTCCCTTCATTTGTGTGACATTTGAACATGCCCCTTGTTTGCATTCTCTTTGGACCATTGCCTTTTGACTTGATTTTGAGTGCTCTTGTGCGTATGCTTAATTTGCTTTTTGAGATTGCATTGTTACTATCTAGACATTATCATGATTTTAATCATATATCTTAGGCCTTCATGTGATCACATTGTTCTATGCATTTGAATGATACATTTACTTAGACAAGTTCTTATATATGTTACATGGTTCCATTCATAGATCATATAATTGTCTTATCCTTTTGAGGTGAGGTAACTACCAGTTTTTATTCTTCCCTCACCTTAAGTGGTGGTGTATTAGTGGAGGCATGTCAAAGAGGCACGTTCTTCACACTTGTGACAATTTTCATATTTAGTGGGGGCATGCTTTGGAAGCATGTTCTTCATACTTATTCAATATTTGACATAATTTTTAGATTCAGTGGGGGCATGTCATATAGGCATGGCTTCCACACATTCATAGTTTCAGATTTAGTTGGAACATGTTTTCAAAGCATGTTCTCCACACTTATTCAGTGTTCAACACACCTAGATTTAGTGGGGGCATGTTTTAGAAACATGTCTTCCACATTAGCACTTATTTTAGTTTTCATATTTCTTCATATATAATGGGGGCATGTTTTGGAATCATGTTCTCCACACTTACATAGTTTTTAAATTGACCAAAATGTATAGTTATATAATTTAGATTCATAGTTATGATATAATTTTATGCATTGGTACCATTGTTATACACAATTTCAGCATGAGACACATCTAAGGTGTAATGCTATGCAATGTGCACCTAATATTGAAAAATCCAAATCAATTTTAGATTTCAAAACACTCTCAAGGACTATCATCACCCACCATAATAAACTTTTATGAATTTTATTGAGCCAATCTACTACAGTAGTTGGTTTGCTTTTGGTATGGTTGAGGTGATTAAATCACTCGATCTTGCCAAGTTTTTAGTTTGCACTTGATTGCATCATCTAACTTTACCAATTTAATAATATGAATTTAGTTTGTTTACTTGTGCTCACCAAGTTATAAGTATGATTAGGTTGCATAGTTGAGCTAATCTCAACTATCATGTGGCAATTCACATTTTCTCATAAGTTGGGGGCATGTGCCTTCCAACCTCTGTCTCTATCTCTTTAGATATATTCACTTTCTAGATTTATATATGTTTGTCCTAATCTCAGTTTTAGAGCCTTACAGTGACATATATTTTCAAATCAACTTGCTAGTAGGCAAGGCAGTTACATTGATACACAAGTGTACTCCTAAACATTACTCTTTCAATTTCAATATTTTCAATACTTTCAATTTCAAATTATATGCATTGATTATGTAATGTAACATGCTTTTAGTTGCAAGTCAGTCACCATCAAATCACTCAAGTTGGACTCAAGCAAAGGCAAGTTGTGTTATACACACCCATGTATGCATTTTTTCTCTTTTAAACCATAAATTTCATTACTAGATTAAAACAGGGGCAAATGTAGATTATATTTATGGATTTTATAGCACATTAGTCTTGTACACTTGGAAAAATTAGACCTTGTTGTTATTATCAGTTATGGCCCTTTATCGCTTTTAGAAGTCTTACATCTACTTTATCTTGTATCCACTGGCATATCTCTTAGTCTGACCAATTTTACGTTGATGACCCAAAATTGTTATCTTGCATAGAATACTTAAAACATACTTATCTTCCACCTTTGCAAGTTCTGAGCCTATACCTACTTTCCTATTCCCTAGACACTAGCATCCGAGATAAACACCTACATTGATACAAGCATCCTATTCTGACACAATGTTTAGTTCCCTAAAGTCATCCAATTTGCAAATGAAACGTGTCCTAATGGTCAGCTTAAGTGCTTTAATGCGAGTTATTTTTCCAAAGGGCTTGATATAAATACAAGATCAATCCTCATTCATTTCTCACATAGAAACTTATTACCTACTCACCAGAAAACTTATAAAATGCATTCAATCAAGTACTCAAGTGAGCAAAGCTTCCATATATCTCTTATTTCCATATCAGTCATAGGGAAAACACATCTACAAGTTTGAAGTACTAAAGGAGCAATCCAAGAGTCATATCTTCCAAGTTACAAGTTAGGTCACTGTTATACTTTCTTTCTACATATTTCATGATTCACACAAAATCCAACACATAGGGGAGAACTACATTAGTCTAAATCCCTCTTCAGAGTATTGGCTATGTAGGGGTCTTTGGGGTCAGCTCGATATTGTGTGTCCACTAACCTATTTTTCTCCAAGTTCACTATGAAGATGAAAAATAAGAGTTTTATGATTTTATGAGGAGTGATAGTCCATGACCCATATCTGAATGCACCAGAGTGAAGGCAAAGGCAAACCTAGATGCATATAGGTGGTCACATTCTTTTCTAGTAGGTATTCTATACATAACACCTGCATTGAGTTTAGATACTAACATTGACACAACCGTCTAAGGATGATGCTAGTGTCTGAGGCTTCAAAGGTACTCAAATCAAAATTTGGTGACTGTTACAATATCCTCTTCCAATCTACTTCTTACATGTTTTAGATCTAGAATTGTGTCAGCATGAGAGCTAACTAAATACATTGTTTATTTTTGATTTCCATATATAGCGTAGTTGTACTTACTATTTCTAGCCTATCTCAATTTAATGAATTCAACACATGTTATATCTAAGTTTAGCATTTAATTGGCTTACTATAAAGATAGTTTATCACCCTTGTACCTTGAGCTATCTCTATCCCCTTTAACCTTAGATAACCCCAATCTAAATTTATAGGGTCAAAATCTAGGTGGAAGATAGACATGTCTTCACATCCTCATGAATGTGAGATTATCTTCGTAAGCAAGCTAATTATACTAGGTAGGTAAAATCATAGGTGGAAAAAACCTACACCAACAACCCCCTTAAGCATAGCTTAGGTGGGTAGTAGAATTAGGTCACAAAAAATGAGGCCTGATGAGGTACCCAAGTACATAGTAATCTCTCATAAAGTAGAGAAAATGAGTAAACCCATAGGAAAAACTCCTCCCAAAAGAGAGAAAAGATGAAGAGTGGGCTAAAAACCTCCACTATAAGCTACCATTGCTTGTAGCCACCTTGTATCCTAAAAAATATGGTGAATGAGTGCCTCCACATAGAAGATAGAGAAGGTAAGTGCAAAATGTATGGAAAATGTTGTAGTAAGTCCCTCTCTAATAAATGATGTCTCTTCCTTTTAGAAGAAAGATACCTTGAGCTATCAAACTATTGAATTTCCATTCAAGTGGAATGCAAGTAGGAATCAAGATGTAAATCTCTATAAAATACTTAAATGTCTCTAAGCTCATGCTTAAATGTGCCAAACTCTGATCAATAATCACATGCCTAATTGTAGAAGATGGAAATAAATAAGCATAAAATGAAAGAGAAAGAGTTGGAGGGTTTATAAATATCCTCATTACATCCAAAGAAGAAGATGCAACTCCGATAGAGTTGTCATCAAAAAGAAGACTAATGTCTTCAATGGTGTCATCTAGATCCAAAATATGAGACTATACAAACAAAGAAGAGATGTCTAGTAGAAAAGTTTCCCAATAAGGTAAACCCAAAATTTATATGTAATCGTATTGCAAATAATCAATGGAAGCTCTCAAAGGAGTAACTATGAACTTTGTACTAGCAATAAGGGAAGGTGGAATCTTAGTGCATGTCATGTGGCTACACTATACATCCCATAAAATGTCATGTTGTGAAGAGAAAAGTTGTGATGGATTTGGAAGATCAATATCCTAGATAGGAACAAATATGGATTATGTTATAAGACAACTAAAGTCTGGCAGAATCTCATCTTGTAGTGGTGAATCAATAGAAGGAATATCATTATTCATCAGGAACTTGTCATCATAAGAAATAGAAGTAGTAGGAAGAGTGATATAAATCTCAAAAATATCCGAAAAGAGTTTGAAGAGTGTTCCAAATAATAGAGGGACACTCAGTGTACTCCACATGGTGGTGTAGATCCCATGAAATGTGCATCAATAAGTGACCATAGACACAATCACAAGAATTGGCCCAATCATTCTATTGACAAGGGTCAGTGGGGCTAAGAATTTATCCATATAAAAATGAAATAAGGGTGTGCTCCATGCTCAAGCATTCCATGTACATCTATCATGAAGCACATTTGTTCTTTCTAAGAAGAACCATTGGAATAGAATCAATTATCCTCATCTGATATATCCCAAGTGGAGATATGTGAGTTGACATTACCACAACTAACCATACACGCTCAATGTGATAGACATCAGATTCAATTAAAAATGCATCCACGTGAGAAATATATGCAATAGTCACCAAATTCCCTCAGTATTGCATAGGTTGGCACTTTATAATTGAGTGCATACATAATCAACACATTTAAGTGTGTATGCAATCAACACGTATTTAGAAGCAACACAAGTATGTAAAAGGGAAGAAGAAATTAAAGCCACCTGAAACTATGCATGATCAATTTTACAAGGCTTTAGCATAAATGCATAGAGCTTGAAAAAAAATTCACTTTAAAAAAAATGTATCTAAAAAGGAGTTATATGGTAAAAATTATGCGAGTTTGAAATTCTTTAAAAAAAAACCACCTTGCAAATTGAAAATTTTGGGTTTGAAAAAAACTTGACTCAATTTTTTATTTAAAATTTAAGTCCCCTTGGGTTGGTTTTGACCAAGGGCTTAATTTCCATGTGACCAAGGGCTAAGGGTGACTATAGACTATGCACACAATCTGAAAAAATATCTTGAAACCCTCCAAAATGGTAAAAAAATGGCCTGCCATGAAACTAGGTCATGTTTATAGTCGATCCTAGGGTTTTGGCACCTTCTGAATCCAATAATACTATTTGTTTTTCATTTAGATATATCAGCGATATAGATCTGCATGAAATTTTTAGAAACCTCATAAAACCCTTTAAAATCAAAATCAATGAGGAACACCAAAAAGGAGTTAGAATGCAAGCAAGATCACAACAAAATCCTTTGCATTTATCTACCATCACTGCTTTGATACCATGTTAGAGTGGGCCACACTTGAGGATCGATAACTAGATATGATCGAATACACGAAGGTGGATATGTATGGAAAAGTGAAATCATGAACACATGAGAGGAAAAAATCTCACATTGTGCAAAATCATTTAAAATACAATAACATTTCTGGTTGGTTCTACATTAATTAGCTTAATAGCTTTAGGAAAGGTAGATATATAGGTGGAAGATAGACATGTCCTCACATCCTCATAAATGTGGGATTATCTTCCTCAATGACTTTTATTACACACATAAGTGACACTTAAGAAAGTTAACTATACCATGTAGGTAAAACCACATGGTGGGAAAATCCTAGACCAACATATTTTACTAAAATGTGACATTTGTGTATAATGGCACTATTAGTATAGTAAAATAATATGTGCAAAGTAGATCTAGATTATAGCATACTAAAATAGTAAATAAAATATAATCTAGTCATTAAGAATAGTAAAAACATGTAATTGAAATTAATTTGAGAAGCAATAGACAATATTAAAAATAAAATAGATGGAACAATCACACCTTGACAAATTTTTAGAATTCTAGAAGTGCAACCATAGTCTGGAAGGAAGGAATGAGTTGTGTAAATTTTGGGATGCATGTTATAAATTAATAAATTCAATGCCCACTATTTAATCAACAAATCTACCCAGGGAAGATTCAACATTGTGCCTCTATGACCAATGACTGTGTCTTTGAACAATGAATCTATATTGCACACCTTTTAGGATTTTGAGTGTAGGTTCACCTTTTGATATCATACAATATTATATTTACACTTCTCTAAATTGATAGGAAGAATCCCAAATTTGATCTTATTGACCAAATTCTCCACAAAATAATTACAAAAGAGAAGGGAAGAAGTAGTTAGGTTGGGTAACCTCAAGAGGAGTTGCAACTATATATCTTGCATGTTAAAATCAAACTCCACATAGTTCTTGTGCATTGTGAATGGATAAATAAAATTAGGAGTTCAACCTCCTCTTCCTAGGTGGAGATTCAACTACATGCACACTCACTATTTTTATTTTGGTACAATATGCAATTAAAACTTTGAATTGAAGTTATTAAAAGCATAAATAAATCTTTATAGAGTGTGCCTAGACTTGATTATCCTTATAATGAGTAAATAAAATTCTTTGATACTTCTCATTAAAATGTCTTTGGATGATTTGTATATATACTTTTAAAGTTTGAATTAAATCCCTATTGGCACACAAACTAGCCAAAGAAAAAGCAAAGAATTGATATACACGATTCTAAACACCAAAAGGATGCAAGGTAAGGCAGAGGGGTCCAAAAAAAAATAAGGAGCATATTCAATGGGATCAACAAATGTGTCCCAAACAAAAAAACAATATAAGACATGCAAAACATAAAAATAGGCTTGTATACACAAATAAACAAATGTAAATAGAAAACAAAAGAAGATAAGACTATAGGATCACATAAAGAAGAAGAAGAAGATAAAGGAAAATACATGTACAAACACCAATAAGACCCTAATTTGAACCAATGATCCATATGCACAAAATAATATTAAAACCATTGTAATAACAAGACCTGTATTACAATTAGGAAGAGTGTGATAGAAAGTGTGGAGAAGAGCTTTGTTAGGTAGCAAACCTTGCATCATTAATCCCTCTAGAATTTTTTTTTGAATACATTCATTACAACATGAAATTAATTTTGTTTATGGTTTAAATGGATAGATTCAAAGGATACCCAGGGTTTCACAAATTCCTTGAACTCATGTTATGAATCATTGGGATTTCATAAATCCTCAAAGATCTATAATTAGTGGATCTACTTGGAGTACCAAAACATGACAATATTTTTGAGGGTGTATTTCACCATGTTGTCCTCGAGTCATTTTAATGGCATTGTATTTCAAATTAATTTTTTATTCTCCCTCCCTCTAGTCACTATTTTGTTTGTACTTGTAATGGTTAATCCCACATAGTTTGATCTTTGTCTTCTATATTTTTTTAATAAAAAGGGTAAAAACATATTAATAAAAAAACAAGAGCATTACAATAAGTACGGGGGACCGAAATCCCCAAAGGAAAACAAAAAGCGTAGAAAAACTAGAGACGAACCCACCTATATGTTGATATGAGCCTTCCTATCTTCCTCCAAAATACGTTCCAGATTAAAGCGAAGCTCCAGGGAGAGAGACTCCCAATCCTCATAATTACCACCATCTAAATGCTCGAACGCACGCCCATTTTTCCAGACAATCCACTGCTCTATTCCATTCACAGGGAATATGAACAAACCTAATTGTATCCATGAGCGAGCTAATCCTCAAAATTTGCTGCAAAATCGCAGCCAATTGCCAATTGACATCCAGCACTTTCCTCTTAACAAGCAGGTTGATCACGACTTGAGAATCTGATTCACAAATGATCCTCTACCAACCCAACACCTAAGCCTTCTCAAGATCATAGAGAATAGTCTGGCCTTCCATCATGTTGTTGGTTTGCGTCCCCTCATGGACCACAAAGAGAAAAATCACCGTACCTTTAGAGTCTTTGCCTATCCCACTAGTACCTGCAAGGCCGGGATTGCCCCTAGAAGAGCCATTCGTATTGATCTTGAGAAACCCATTGGGAGGGTACTGCCACTAACCATCCCTATGAATCTTCTCTTTGCCCTATCAACCTCTCCTAACACAAGCCAAATTACCTGCAAATCTCTGGAATCTTAGGCACGCCACCACCTCAGCATCCTATTTGGATAAAGGGAGACAAACCTCACTCTTGGCCTGCACAGTCTCCTGAATCATCCCTACAACTTTCTGCCATACTTATTGTGCCATAATCCTCTCATTCCAAAATATCTGCCTATTTCTCTCCAACCAAAGCTGCCACAACAAAAAGATGGGCCCCCCTAACCAAACATTCTGCAGAAAAGCCATCCTTGAGGGGGGTTCTCCCACGCCACTCCAAAAATTGACCAAGGATGAAACATGGAGACAAACGCACTGCCATACGTCCCACCAATAATGCCAGAGTTGCAAAGCAAAGGAGCAACAAAAAAATAGGTGAGCAAAATCCTCCTCAGCTGCTCTGCACATAACACAAATGGACGGGCCTTGGAAGCCTCTTTTTTGGAGATTATCCTAGGTCAAGCACCTGTTCCAAGCCAAAAACCAAACAAAGCAGTTGCATTTTGGCCATGAGAATTTATTCCAGACCTGTCTCCACCATTGCACTTCTCTCCTACCCAATCTATGAGATAATAAAGCCTGATATCCAAAAGCAATTATGTAATTTCCTTTAGGATTGGGAGACCAAGTAAGCTCATCTTCCTCCTGGAGGGAGCTACATCAGCACCTAGAAAGGAGGTTCAGTAGCTCAGCATGTTCCTCCTGCATTCCAACAACCAGCCAAACCTCAAGCGCTTTCCATTTTGCCACCTCCAGCTGTCCACAGGAAAAGTATGATTTAAAGTCACTCACCTGAGACCAACCAGCATCAAGGAATCTCTAGCAAAGGTTTGACAAATTAGGGAACTGAGAAATAATGGGAGGGTTACGGTCCCAAGAATTAGTCCAAAAGAGAGCCTTGGATCCCCGCTTACAAATCCAGAATAAGCCTTCCTTAATAAGAGCAACCCCTTTTTTGAGAGTCCTCCATATCGCTGAGCCTTTTCCTATGAGTGGATAACAAGGAATATCACTCTGAGTGGACCTCGAATAGTACTTCTGAGAGAGAATTCTAGCCCAGGCCTTGTCTTGTTCATTGCACCAGTGCCAATAAAGCTTAGCCGCCAAAGCAACTCCATTTAAGTCTGTCTGCATTAGGCCAAGCCCCCCATGTTGTTTGGGGCTACAGACCATCTCCCATCTAACTAAGCTCCATTTTGAGGTCATCAAAGTACCAGCCCATAAAAATTGCCTAGTAACCGAGTCAAATTCCTTAACAATTCCCATTGGGGCAACCTAAAGCATACATCTGTAAATGGGCAAAGCCTGCACCACAGATTGAATTAATTGAACACGACTCGCAAAAGAAAGCCATCTGTGAGTCCAATGATTCACCTTCACCTAAAATTTATCCAAAATATTCTGCTAGGATTCTTTGTGTACATGGCTAACTGTAATAGGAATACCCAGATAAATCAAGGGGAGAGTCCCAATCTAGAAATGCATAGTCCGAGCAATTCGCTGCTATATGGGAGCTAGTGTATTAAAGAAGAAGATGGATGACTTATCTTCATTTACCTTTTACCTCGAGGCTGTTAGATAAACATCCACCACCCTACGCAAATTGGCAGCTTCACTCATTGTGGCCATGCCCATCAAAACAGTGTCATCAACAAATTACAAGTGAGATTGCGCGAACAGTTCACCCCCCCATTGCTAGCCTTGAATATGCCCATCCTCTCTATTTCTTCTGATCATCCTCCCCAAGCCTTCAGCAAGAAGAAGAAAGAGATACAGAGACAAGGGATCTCCTTGTCGCATCCCCTTAGAGGCACCAAATAACTCCGTATGTTCCCCATTGATAAGCACCAAAAAGGAAACCGAGGAAATGCAGCTCATGACCCATTGGGTCCATTTGTTTGCAAAACCAAAAGCTTTGAGAACCTTCCACACAAATGACCATCTGACCCTATCAAAAGCCTTGGCCATATCCAGCTTAATAAACATTGCCTTATCCTTGGAGCTGGCCATGGAGTGAATAGACTCAACCGCTATGACAATACCATCAAGAATTTGCCTATCTTCCACAAAACCACTATGTTCTTAAGAAATCACATCGCTGAGCCCAATTTTTAACCTTTCTGTAATGATTTTAGATATGATTTTATAAACAACATTACAAAGAGATATAGGGCGAAACTGACTTAGCCTATTAGCTCCTTCACATTTTGGTATGAGGGCGAGATAAGTCACATTTGAAGCCTTAACCATTTGCTTATTCCACTGAGATTCTTGAACAACAGCTAAAAGATCCAATTTGATAATATCCCAGAATTCTTGATAGAATTTAGCTGGGAAGTTGTCAAGACCAGTCGCTTTCCCCTTTTTCATCTAGGAAATAGTCACCTCAAGCTCCCCAAGTGTGACATCCTTCATTAAATTCTCAATCATTTCACGCATCACCAGGGGCATAATGTAGTAGAGAACCTGTGCTTCTTCTGGTAATTCCTCATTCACATCTTACCTAAAAAGAGTAGAGAAATACTGCACCACCTCCTCTGACATTACAGGAAAGGAATTAAGCCGCTCACCTCTTTCATTAACCAGGATCGAGATAGAGTTGTTGTGCCTCCTGGCTTTGGACGATTGAAAGAAAAAATAAGTATTTATATCACCTTCTTGGAGCCATTATATCTAAGCTTTTTGCTTCCAAAACACTTCCTCCCATAGCTCGCATTCCTCCATGTCTTTCACAGCCTGAGCTTCATCTTGAAGTAAGATTTTAGTCAATCCTTCCTCCCTAATTGTTCTCGTGATACCATCAAGCTTAGACTATGCATCAGCCTTAGCATGAAAAATATTCCCAAAGCTTTGATGATTCCACTATTTAAGCTTATACTTCACAAACTACAGTGATTTAGCAAAAATATACATCACAGTCCCATGGGCAGGCCTTTCGAACAATGACTGATCTCGCAGCCACATGAGTTGGAATCTGAAGGAAGGAGAGCGAGGCTGGTACTTTGAAACACTATTCAGCTTAATAGGCCAACAATCTGATCCTCTCCAATCCAAAATTTTAGACCCTGTAGACCACATACCCCCGACCCAGTAGCCAAAAACCAAAAAATGATCCAATCTCTCAGCAATGCAATGTTGGCCAGTCCTGCGATTGTTCCAAGTAAATTGTCTATTGTTGGGCTAAATTTCGACTAAATTCAAAACTTCAATGTAATTTCACATAAGCAAAGCAGAGGGGTCAAGCTTTGTCATACTACCACATTTTTCAGTCAAATCTAAAATAGCGTTAAAATCTCTAGCCATAATCCAAGGTTGGAGGGGAGCCAAGCTGTGAACAAAACTAATGTGGCCCCATAGGGATTGTTTACCCTACCAATCAGTAGGGGCATAGACATTAGATAGAAGAATTACTTCCCATGTCTCAAAGCTGGAAGCCATCATAGTCAAGGAAAACTTAGAGGACAACCATCCTATAAGGCCAATCTTGTGGGGATTCTAAAGGTAAGCTAATCCTCCTAAAGATCTGATAGCCCCAATGCATTGACAGTCCCCTTGTCTCCACAACTTAGGTGCTAATTTGGACATAGCATCTACTGAAAGCTTAGTCTCCTACGAAAAAAGGACATCAGGTCTTTGACTTCTAATCAAGTTGTGAATATCATTTTGTCTAGGGCTGTTGTTCAAACCCCTTACATTCCAGGATAGTATAATCATTTCAAAGGATTTAGAAAGTGAGCATCTAGAGTCTTCACTGACCCCGACTCCACCAAAGTCTCTCCCATTAGTTTCATCTTTTCCAGGTCTTTTTTCCTGCCAAGCTTGACCAATTTCTCCCCCCACCCTTCTTAAGGTCTTTTTGCAAAAATCCCAAGCGAGGAGAAGATTTACTACTCCTTGCTGCTCCTAATTCTCTGGATTTCCCTGTTAAAGATAAATTCCCATCTTCTTTTGAGGGAACAACTGAGGAAGTCAAAACATCCAATATCAACATCTATTGGTCCATAGCCATGTGCCCATCCCCAACATCCTGTGATTCAGTTAAATCAACTGAAACATTGTTCTCCTGGGCTGGGCCCTCAATCTGTTGATCCAAAATCATTAACCCTAGGTTCACCTCCTGTTGGTTAAGGTCATCTAGAATTTCAAATATGTTAAGCGAGTCATCTGCCTGTCTTTCCTTCAAAGACCATTTTTGACCCCTGCTTCTATATCGCCCTTTAACTGGGATAAAACCATCAGTTTCTGGTGCCTCACCTGGAATAGGGCCCTTCCCTTTGTCAGTTTTAGGTGGATTACGAGCAGGTTGAGTAGGCTGAGATTCAAAGATTTTAGATTTGGGACACCATCATTGCAAGTGACCATAAGCATGGCAGAGACGATAACAAAAGGGAAGAGTTTCATAATCTAATTGTTGTACCCAGGAAAAGGGTCCCACACTCATTTCAACAGCATCAGGTATTGGCTTACTAAGATCAATTTCAAAAAAAATGCGGGCATAAGTCATTACCTTTTTCCCAAGGATTGACATTGATGAACCGACTGGCCTTCCCAGGAGGGACGCAAGCAATTGCAGGGTATCTTCACGACAACATTCCACCAAAAAGTGAGGTAGCCGCACCCACACCGGAACACAGTTTGGCAATTCCTTTGAAGGTATAAAACCAGCATGCCACAACTGGATAAATAGCCCCACCTGATTGTGAAAGTATGGACCTCCAGCAAAGACTCTACTACATTCAGTCAAGTAGGTAAAAGTGACCATAAAATAACTGTTGGCTAACATTGTGATATCCATTTCTCCTTTCGGAGCCCATGTCCTATGAGCCCATGCTTCCAAGAACTGGAGCGAAGTCCTGAGCCCTAAAAACTTGTAATACAAAGAATGATTTGTATAATATTTGATATCCTCAGCAATCATGTCCATAGGTATGACCAATTTGGGCCTCTCCTTGCATCTTTCTAGGCATCCATTGACCTTGGGAAGTCTCATGCCAGTTGGCTCTTCAGCATCACATGGACCTAGAAACAGTGGGGGGAAAACCATTCCAGCACTCCTCAGAGTTTGGGTGGACTGTTGCACTCCCTGGGTCGATTGTTGCACTCCCAACGCCGCCCTATAGGTGCGACCTGCGCTCTCCCCCTTCGTGCCCTCCTTCCCCCATGTGCCTTCCTTCTCTCTTTTCGCCATTTTCATCATAGTCCAAGATCGATCTTTGTCTTCTATATTATTAGTAAAAAGTGTTCATTAATAAAAATAAAAAATTACCTTCACCTAATTTGGACCATATTTGATCCCATCTCCCCTCTACTTTCTAGCACAATATGTTTAAGTCATGTTTGGGTGTTGTTTGGTTAATACTAAACATTAGTGAGTTCGTTGATGCCTGCTAGTTGATCATAATCATTGGTCAATGATTCAGGTCATTACCACTCTCATTTGTGTCTCCTTTATAGTACAATAATAATATGACATGATTGGCTATGTTAATACTATAATTTTGTTTGACACTATCGGTCATCGAATCCTCAATAATGGTAGATGTCACTTTATGTTTCTTGGGAGTATGTTCCAATCATGTTCAAATATGTCTACATATGCATTTTTTATCTTTTTTATTGCAAGTATGAATTCCATAACAATTAAATTAATGGGAAAATTTATTGTGTATTTATATGAAATATCATGGACCAAAAATACTGATTATGAATTGAAGTTTTATCCCTTTCAAATAGTGATTAATTCAAGTACACATATTTTGTAGACCCCTCGTAACAATCAAATATAATTTAATGTATATAAATTAATAGATTGGATCAATCTCAATATTATATATTACAAATCACTTATCGATGGTCTATCTGCAGTGTTCACATGTGGGATTTTATGTTATGGGTGGAAACTAATTCACAACTTATATTCAAACAAAAGATCAATGACTATAATGTCAATGATAAAAAATTGAGAGAGTCTTATGAAATTAGCTGCATAGAAATAATTTGAAACTTTATAGTAAATCTGTGATGCCCCTATTCCACAGTGTTTACTTATTAACAGTTTGGTGTTTTACACACGAACTGTTGAGACGTGCCTTATATATTATTGAGACTCGAGATGTTATTGGTTCATTATGATTGAGATAAAGATTTTATATGTTATGAGATCTTATGTTTTACTTATGCAAGAACATTTATAATCTAATCTTATATTATTATTCTATGCATTATGATATCAATTACTTACACTATCTGATTGTTCATTATGATGCTTATTAATTTCTAAAATGTTAAAGATATTGTTCTTAAACATGTATTTTATTATACATATATTTATATGATTGGTATTAGTTTAATACCATTGATATGTGATGCCTTGGATATATCGTGTGCTTGTTGTGTGGATTTAGATCACTTGTATTGTTTATATTCTATAGCTTCAACTATCTAGGGTAGGGCATTATATATGTGCAAAGTTATGTAGGTGATAGGGGAAGTCAATGAGGTAACTAGGACTACATGGCATGAACACATCATTGGTAGAGTCATGACATGTCCACTTGACCCTAGCATGATCCAAACTACTCCTTGTATATTTGTGGACCTAGTTGGAAGTGAAGACATTCTAAACTCGTTTAACATTATTCACCACTGGGATACTATTAACACCTTTCATTCTTAAATGTAATAGTTCTCTTTGAGTTTTTTTTCACTTATAAGGTGTTTTTAAGCTACTTAAGTGGCCGCCTTTGACTCAAAACATGGATGGATTGGAACTTTAGAGAGTGACATAAAGTAGTTTTTAGATATTTTGGGTTGGTTTTTTGTCCTTAGACCAATAGGAAGGTTAGAGAATGTTTCTAGGAACCTTAGAGGACTTTTGAGGTAGCCTGTATGCCATTGATGCCATGGGATAGTGGGTACATTTATGAGGTATGGACTTGCTTGCTTGTCCACATGGTCTTATAAGAGGATTTATGGAGGGGGGAGACTTTTTGACCAAGAGCCAAGGGATGGTAAGGGACACATGTCACCTTCCCAATGTCTTATTGAAAATGGAGTTTAGCCTATATGAGGAAGGAAAGACTTCCTTGAGAGGACTTTTGCTCATTTTGGAAAATTGAATTAGTGAAGAGAATGAGAGAGAGGCGAATGAGCTTGAGGAAGAGCTTAGAGAAGGAGGAGCTTAGCCATTTCCCAAGCTTGTAGAGGTGTTATTCAGTGGAGAAGGAACCAAGGTAGTCTTCCATTTGCATGAGGAATAATGATAGAACAAGTGAACTATTTAACAATATTTATAATGTTTGGTTGTTGGGAGAAACTGGGGCCTAATAGTTTATCTTTATAAAACTAAAATCAATCTTTTCTAAGTAAAGTGAATTGTGCTCAAAGAACTAAATATAAGTCTAAGATAAAGTGTATATTTTATTTTTATTAAAATTCTCTCTCTTTTCCTTTGTTTTTTATTTTTGTGTAAGGTCATTTGATGTATCCTATTTCTTTATTGGTATTCCATGGTTGTGATTATGGCCACCCTATGATTTTAATTCCCATTTGGACTTGGAGATGTAATATCCCTCCTAAAACTCTTGGTTTTTTTATGTTATTTTCTTATCTCAAAATGGTATAGTTATGCTACCAAAATTTATGTGATTTTGCATGTTTGTTGGGCTCTCATATAAATTGGAAGTGGTGGTGGAACCAGGTTTCCATGCCATCCTATGTGGGTTATTTGTGTGTATCAATACTAGTAAGTGGAATTGAAATCCCCATGCGATCTTATGTGTTATTTAGAATGGTGGAAGGTGTGTATGCCGTTCCATGGCCAAGAGATGGCAGAGCAAGGGTAAGGAACTCCCCACGTTCTTCTTCTCATTTGGTGGGCCTATTTATGTTGGAAATGTGTATGGTTTCCTTGTAATATTTTATCATTTTAAATGGTTTTTTATTTCCTTATATGTTGATTTTGAGGAATGAAATCCTCCTCTATGTAGATAAGATTATAGCCTCCTAGATGTATTTCCCTAGTGAGTGTTCCTTGTCTCATCTTGTTACCATCTAGACCTTATTTTACTGATTTGTCCACTTAAACCATGATGTGATAATGCCCGGATCTAGGTGTTTTAGGTTTGGGGGTGCCTAAAGCAGCTGCCTGATGATGGAAAAAAGATGGGAGGTGATTCTTCCTTTGGTTGGTCTTGTAGTTACATGCGGAGTCCATGTGAAGACAATGTGTTCAACATTTTATATATACATGTGAAGAAATTATATCATTCATTTGAGATCCATTATTATTGTTATTATTTTAGTTGAAATTATGTATATATTGGAATAATTTTTTTAAAAATCCATTATGAATAGCATGATGCTTCTTTAGCACTTGCATACTTTTCTTAGTGAGTGTACTTAGTTGTAAAAATAATGAAATGGTTATCTTATGTTCAAAATCAATCTGCATATTTTTTATTATACATGTGTATTTATGCATTTTACAATTGAATAAAAATTAATATTTTTTCTTTTCTAAAAATGTGAAATTCATTGATTAGGGTGATGCCAAGGAAGCTAGATACATTCATATAATTTTTACACATTTGAAAGCATCCCAATTTAACCCACTTTTTATTTTACTAGAAAGTAGGGATAACTAAGAAATTAATGCAATTAATGGCATAATTTTTGGAGTTACAAGTGAATTTATATTAATTTTTAAAGTTTATGCTCTAAATCTCTTTGTAAACCCCTTATAAATTAATCCAGCTCTGTGAAAATTTAAATAACGCAAAATGAGGTTTTTAGGTCCCCAAATTTTTTTAATAATAATATTGGAAAAAAATATGACCCAATGCCATTGGTTTCATAATTTTTCAACCCCGATGCTCTAGTTATGAATTTTTGAAATTTAGCCCTCTATAGGGCACTTTCCCAAACCCATAGACCCTCTAAAAGGGCACAAACCACTTGGTGGAGGCCAGGTTGTTAGTTAAGACGACGGTTACTCATGTGATCATGTGATGTTTGGTGGAGACTCCTAAGGGTCTAACATTTATACTTCAGGTAGCTATGCTATGATTATGTCAATAGTTAATGTAGTTAGGGGAGAGAAATCATTTATACTTTAGGCAGCTATGCTTAAGCCACGAGGCCACCCCTCACCTTTTTTTTACTTTGACCATGGGGGCATTCAACCTATGTTGACTGCCATCTAACTTTATATTTGGTTAGTGGTTTTAAATAAAATTTAATTTAAGGTTATTTAAATTTTAAAAACTTTGGTGTTTATAAAGTTTTTAACTTGTAAAAAAATCTAGAAAATAAATGCAAATTGTAGTTTTTTTAAAACCTCAATTGCAAAGAATCAGAAATCTAGAGGTGGGGGTGATCCCAAAACAAACCCCCCTAATTTTTTCATGCTCTTCTGCATGAAATAAGTTTTTGAGGCATGGAATGAAGTAATTTTCTAGTTATGACCACTTTCTCCTCAAAGATGCCTTATACCTCTTTTGCAACCCAGTGACCTATTTTGTACCCATGATTGCAGAGACCTAATGGATTAGAGGTAAGGGAAACCAAAAAGGACTCCCTCAAAAAAATTTCTACCTTTCGCATGGAAGTATCATAATTTTCACATTGTGTTTATTTTGTCTTGGGGAGGCCATTTTGGGCCTTGTTGGCTATCATAAGCTCTTGGGAGCCCCAAAATGGACTAACCTAAAAGGGGACCCATGTTACTTTTGTGTCCCCTTTAGTATAAGAAAAAATTTAAAATATGAAACTGACACTTTTTTAAAAATTTACCTTGAACCTTGTGGTAGCTATTAATGGTTATGGTGGAGCTTAAAGCTCTCCAGACTTGTTTGGAAATCATGGGAGACTAAGACATCCTATGCAATTTTTGTCGAACTGAGTACTTGTTAAAAAAACTCCCATAAATTTTTATCATGTAAAAAAATTAAAAGTGAAATAATTGGTTTTGATCAAAAGCTTAGAGACTCCATTGATGGTAATCATCTAGGGTTGAGGAAGGAGAGGGATGACTATGGAAAAGTCATTCTCCAACACCTCTTCCCTCCTTAAAAAATACAAGTTTAAAAATCAATGATTGATTTGGAGACATTATAGCCTCCATAAGGTTATTTAGGGTACCTTTTACTTTGACTAGATCTAACAGTCGAGATTGAATCAATCCAATAGTTGAGATGGAGTGTTCCATTCTCAAGGGGCTTATTTGGGATATTTTAGGCATATTTTTGGGTCTTAAGGGGACTAATTGATAATTATGTAAGCACTTTCCTCTAATTCAATTCAATGTAAGATTAGAATTCTTTTATGACTTAAGTGTGAATCAGTCCTTGTGATTGGTCAAAATTACTTGAAACCCTCCTTGAACTCCATTGTGAGTTAAGATGCATCGTTCGAGCAAGTGGTTGCTTGAACCCACCTCTATTTAATTATGCATCCATTTTTTTCCTTAGGGTCATAGGGCCCACTAGGAGTGATTAGAGATTTATAGGATTGTGAGAGATCCTATAGGCTGATTAGAGCAAGTGGAACATCCATGATTGTGTGGTGACTATGAGTCCACTCGCACATTACCTCCTTCTCACTCGGGCAATACAGTTATTCAAAATGTGCATTGTAAATTATCAAAAAAAATTGGCCTATTTTTGTGTGTGTTTTAATTATGTCAATTTTTGGGCATCACAAAATTATTTCTACACAACGAATTCTATAAAACTTTCTCAATGCAACTCACTGTGATTTGTCATTCAAAATTAAGATCAAAAGTTGATCAAACTTCATAACAATGTAAGGTCCCTTGTTGAACAATTTATCTAAAAAAAGCTAATATATACCAATAATGTATGTGATGTTAAGCATTAGGCAATGTGGACCTAAACCTACAATAGTGAAAGTTCAATAATAAAGTGAGGATAAATTTGGAACAAAGTAAAATTCCCATGATGAGTTGGACAAAAGTGCACAATCATGCATGTCATTTTGAGAAGAATAAAGGTTTCAATGCTTACACTTTTGTAAATATTGCCCAAATAATAGTGATTGTTGGTGTTGTAATTATTTTTTATGTGTTTTGTATAACATTTGGGTGTCTTGTGAGTGGAAACTATGATTGAAAATAATGATTTATGTGGGAAATGAACAAATTATATTTTTTTAAGGTCGTAGTTATTCTTTACTTCTCGAACTAGGATGTTACATTTAGTGTTTTGTCAATTTTTTAGTTCCTAAATTATATTGATAGGGTATTATGTGTTTACTTCTTGTTTAGAATGATGTATAATTCCTAGATTCTTCTTGTAGTTTTGGAATTTCCATAAATATAATTATATTCTTTGTTATTTTATCTTTATGATTTAAGTTGTAGTGCTACTCAATTTTTTGTTTCCTAATTTTATCTGATTATATTAGATTGAATGATGATAGTAAAATGATAACATGTTTTTGTATGCCTGCACATGCATATTTTATATATTTTATTGTAAAGTATGCATTGAGTGTTTAATTTATACATAGTGATGTCTATGTGGTCAGGGATAAGGACCATAGGCAAGAGGAGAACATTTATTTTTGAAATAAACTTTAAAAATCATCCAAGAAAAACCTTATATTTATTTTATTAATATAAGTATAATATTTTATAGACCCTATCATTGGTAAGCTGTAAACATGTCAAAAAATCCTCTTAAAAAATAAATAAAGACTGATACCTTACAAACAAGATAATACAAACGAAGAGGATAATAGAGAGTTTGAAATAGTATGCAGTGAAAATAATAAGTCATTGGTGTAATTATGTCCCAAGAAGACTCTAAATTTTCTAAAATTCAACATGAAATTTTGGATAATGAGATTGTTTTATATCCTTTTGAGTAGTAAAGGAAATTATCTAAATCCAAAGCAAGAGAAAAACTAGAAAGTTTTTGGGACAGTTGTGGGTATTAAAAAAAATTAGATGAATTAGATATTGATACACTCCAGTCAAATCTAGTGGTAAATATTATAAATATTGATGAAATTGGAGAGAATGTGGAAGATCTTGTGTAAAAAAATTCAAAATTTTATAGTACTTTTAATTCAGTACAATAGATTATGGCACTAATTGTAATTTTCTTTTAGAAAAAGCATTTGTGTAATTTAAAGGAATGATTTATCAATGAGAAGCTTCGTGTCCTAGCATATTTAAAAGAAGGGAAAGTTTAAATACATATCTAGTATGATTCTCATGATATAGATTACAGGTCAAGTGATGCATCCTCGACAACTCAATTCATAATTATAAAAATTCTCACTTGAATTGTCAAAAAGATCAACAAAACATTAAAGTGAAAGTGAAATATTGTCTATTTCATCACCATCATCATTGTCACTATCACATAGAGGTTCTACAAGTGCAATACCATTAATTTTGGGTGTGTTACAAAAGTTTCAATTTCAATTAAATTCCTTTCTTTTCATTATTCTTCATTTGTTAACTTAATAGTGGAATAATATTGTTGTTTTATTGCATGCTTCCATCTTATTTTAGTTTATTTATGTCCATTTTTATTAAAATTTTGGGTTTTTTTCATCTTTACATTGATTGAAAGGGATTGAGGCTAAACACAAAGGTCTTATTGGATGACCAAATGGGATGAAAATCATGGGCCATAGAGAAGCATAATTAAAGGATGTGATGCTATAATAGTATCAAATATCATATTGATGGTACTATTAAGCATATTAAGTGTCAGAGGGTTATCGAATTAGGAATCCCTTTTTATTCATTCACGTATATTTTTTGAGTTGGTTCCCACTAATGGTGACTTTAGGATGATCTTATATAATGAATCAATGAACTACATTAAAATACATTTGAGAGATACAGGGGAAGGGATAATATTTGACTATTTAACTCAAACTAAAGTCAAATTTGTAATATTATCTACAAATAGACATAGACTAAAAATGTGGGCTCTTTGGTAGGAGAAGATGGAGGTTGGTTCATTGTATGTCATAATGAGGTCCCTAAAGGAAAAGTTATTGGAATCAACAAAGAAGAAGAATCAAATAAACAAGGAAAATTACAAGGTAAAGAGGTAGCTTGGGAGTTTATCCAATAAATATTCCACAACGTTATTGATTCCAAATCAAGGAGATGATATAATAGTTCCACTAAATCCATTTTTGAGATGATCAAGTTATGGGGAGGTCCTAGATTATATAAATTTCTCATCTTGAATTCAAATGGACCTTCAATAACAACATCTTTAAGATAAGTTAGAAGAGAACTGAAATATATTTCAAGGGAACATGAGTACATTTTATTATATTGTTTCAAAGGTTTATGCTTCTTATAAATAAAATCTTATCATTGAAGGTTTGATTCACATGTGGCTTGCTTAAGATGAAATTATTGTGAAAGCACAAGTTAGTGTTTTAATGGAAAGTGAACAATGGGATGATAGGCTAAAAAAATTATATTAAACCAATATAAACATGCACATTATACTGATATGAACTGAATACATCAATATTGTAATAGACAGATTTTAAATATGCAAGAACTAATAATTAATAATGTTTGGTATTGACAAAGAATGTTCATAGAGTCAGTACCTTGATTTTGACTTACCTATTCATTTTCAGAGGTGGAATATGACTGAAAAGAGATCTATATATGAAATAATTTTAAATTTTTTGTTCATTTGTTTGAGATGATAAAAACCTCTCTATTTTCTCAAAATTCACTTTGGATTTTCTTAAAATTTCCTCTCCTCTATCCACACCATAATTGACATAAAAAGTAGAGGTCACCTCCATTTTTGTTTCGATGAATTTTGGTTTAGGGTAAAAAAACCAGACTCAAAACTCATTAAAACTAAGGCACATGGTTGATCTATATAAATTTGGTCAAAAATAATTAAAAAATCTACCTTAGGGCATAAAACATTTATAAATTATAAATCTAAAGAATTGGACAAGTAAGAGAATTTAAAAGTGACAATGATTGATAGAAACATACCCTCTTGGGTAATATTTATACTTCTAGAGATAACATAGGCTTCTAAAAGTGACATCTTACAACTTTACAAATCTGACTATGTTTTTTTATTAGTTCAAAATCGATAGACCACCAATTGTGTCCTGGTCAGAATTAATTAAACCACCAATTGCGTCCTTTTGTTCCTTTCAATTCTATACTTAGATACCAATTATGTCCTTTTATGCCTTCTAGGTTCTTTAATTTTCTTGACAAGTGTACAAGCGAATGACAAACATGATTGTGGCTTAGTTTTTATGATTTGATGGGTTGAATATCTTGAATTATTTCTCCTTTACTCCTTAACTTAATCTTAAAATGCATGTATAAAGGAGTTCATGCAAGTTAGCTAACTCAAGGAACCTCTCGAAGAGTTATAACTACACATATCACATACTTGGAAGTAGAGTAAATGTAAATATAATGCATATGATTGAATCCCAACCTAAGGAGTTATAATACTTCACCTCGTCTCCCTAAATAATCACAAAAAACTATATGCTTCACTATAATATTTTTTTTGCATAAAATGATGATGGCACAAGACTTCAAATTGATGTAGATGCAATGTACATTCAATGCGTAGGATCCGTAGACAAGTGTGCATAACTCTTGATAATAATGGATGTTGGATAAGAGGAATCTACTTGGTAAATTACTAAGGATAGATTTATATATATAGGAAACTCTATGACACTTCAAACATAGGCCGACCTTAGAAAATAATGAAAAGTGAAATTTAAGGTATAAGGTATCAAGCCAAGGTGGAATATACCCACAAAAGGATGAGGGTTAGAATTGGCAGAATGTTGATTCTAATCAAGACAAAATCAATAGGCCACTGATTTTAATCCAAAGGGAAAAAAGGGTCAAAATTGAGTTCAAGTTTAATAGGGATTAGATTATTAGGATACTGGAGCTGACAACAGGCAAATCTGAGGTGAATTTGAGGAAATCTAGATCGATCAAGGTCTGAGATAACCTAATGTGGGTTAAAATGTGTTTGAAAATATCCAAAGGTATAAAACTGGACCAAATGCGGAAATACATGACAATGATGCAATGGAAAAGTGTGTTGTACCAAAATTATATGTGTAATTAATACCCCATTTTGATGTGCATGTGTTTAAATGCATGTTTGTGTCAAAGTAAAAAAATAATCAAAGCACTTAGTTACTCTTACCTAAGGGAAGGGAGGATGAATAATTTGAATGCTTTTGATAGGCTTCACTCACATGTGTTGGTAAAATCCTAATATACCTACAAACACTCACGAATGGGATAAAGTAGTCAATGCCTCTGTATATTAGTGTGAATGTATCAAAATGAAATAATTTTTAAAAAATGAGCATAATAATGAATAAACTTATTGACATATAAGTTGTAGATACATAAATTAACATTTGTCACTAAAATAATGCACTTGTAACCACTCCTTGTACACAATTAGCTTCTGCTTATTTCTACAATCCTTGACCACCCTTTCTTCACTTTTCATGTGAATGAACCTTACTTCTTGAGTAAATTCTAATTCTAAATATTCCTATTCAACATTTTAAGTAACCTAAGCCCACTTTCAAACTGATCCACTATTCCATTTTATATGTCTATGCTCTCCATACAAGACCATCATATTTGGACTATCCCACTCCTTAGTATCATCCAATTTTACCAGTCGCATCCTTACGCCAAATAACTACCATTTTTCAAATTCAAATTCCCCAAATGGGTCATCCTATGCATTTCACAATCCCTATCCAAAGGAATTCTAAAATTATCACTATAAAGCCACATTTTCAAGTCATTATCCACTATAGACTCATATGATTGAAAATCATGAGCATATCTAACTGCACATTAGAATAAAGCATCTATTTTTCAAAATTCATCGTCCACACAACCCTAGTAGCCATGAGCTATGTCTAAATACACCTTTAAGGTCACAAGTCATTGTTGAATCACATAAATACAACATAATTGCATTGACATTTAACATTATTTTAATTGTATTTCACACACACCATCATAGCATGGGATAACTACAAGGAGTTTGATCCCTCTTCAGAGTATTAGTATGTAGGCAACACTCAACATAGGGGGTGTTGAGGTCAAGTAAAAATTCAACCATTAAAACCTTTTTACCCTATGATTGCATTCATCCTCTTGAGTCATTAAGCTAGGGTTTTAGTGAATAATAAGGTATATAATGGTTTTTACAATGGATTTATAGCTACCACATAATCAAACAAGACACACAGGTGAAGTGAACCTACCATATCGATCATAAAAAGCAAGTCCTTCTCAAACGCTAGCACTCCCTAAGGAAATTAATGCACCATGGCCCTGTACAAAACAAGCGACCTTATTTGAGATCATAATAAAACCTTGTTCTTGATTCATAGCATCATCACACAATCACACAATCATCTTTACAACCTTAGTCTTGGTCCTATATTCTAACTTTCTAGCAAAGTTATTTCCTTATTGCATTTTCCCTTTTTAGTTTCTTTCCAAATATAGTGAATTAAAAATTAGTGAATGCTTAATTTATGCATATATTTTACAACCCAATTTAGCTAAGTTAATTTTATCTAATTAGGATCTAGCATCTCCTATTTCCCAATATTTGATAAAACATATTGGTGAACTAGTCTATTATCTAATATTACAATCCCTAACTATAAATGTTTCTAGGGTTTCATTCCTTCGTTATGTTATTCTCAATTTTTGTCTTTGGTTTTTTAGATTTGATAAATTATTTATAGAATAAATATTCCAAGTTTCTATTTCATATTTTACACAATCTAAGAAATTTTTTTACACTTATATTTTAAAAAAATTGTATGAGATCAAGGTATCCTCATTTTAAGCATTCCCAAATGGAAACATTCCATAATCGATTTTATGACACATATAAACAACAATTGTAAGGGTTTATTTCAAAAAAATAAGATTTGAAAGATGTGTTTATAAAGATTTTTAGAGTGAAATCCAAAAAAAAATTGAGAAAAACTTAAATGCTATGGGTTCCTTACCTTTCTCTACTTCAATTGATACAACTTTTTACCACCATCTATTATGGGGATAACTCAAAGGTTTATAAAAATAAGCATGCCCATTCCTACTCGGTCATTAGTGACACCACTTTTAGTTAGTACATATTCTAATCCTAATGTATAATCACTTACGCAAGAGGTTCAAGCCTTGAAAATTACGGTGTTACATTTGGAACAAGGTACTTCGAAACCAAATCAGGAACTTGATTCATAAACTTTATTGCATACTCCATTGGTTCAACATATTACAACATATCCTTTACCAACTAGTTTTGTGTCACCTAAGCTTACCTTGTATGATGAAAAAGGTGATCTTGATCAATATTTGAGAGCATTTTCATGAAACATGTTTGGACTATTCATACATTGATAGGTTGTTGACCAAGTTATTTCTGATAAGCCTAAAATAATATTCACTAAGATGGTTTTACAATTTACCACATTACTTAGTTCATGCATTTAATCCTTTAGTAGGTTTATTCCTTTCACATTTCTCAATCAATATCATTGAAAATATTTCATATGCTCAGATTGCTTAGCACAAACAAGAATCCAATGAACCTATCACATGATATATCTCAAGGTATAAGACCATGCTACCCAAGATGATGAATCCTATCATAGATAATGAATTGAAATACATTTTAAAGCAAAGTTTGATTCCACCTTTACATGAATTAATTATGTTTAAGAATTTTTTATCGTTCACAACTTTGTGCCATATAATTAATGAAAGAGAGGTCAAGTTATTAGTAATGAACAAGCTTAAGTTTGCAACAAATTTTGAATCTAATTATCATGCTAAGAGTCCAAGTAAGCCACCATACAAGGTGATACAAACTAAGAATAAGAGTGATCAAAAGGAAACATTCAATGTAATTTTACAACCTACTCCACGTATTGTATTATTAACTCCTCTAAGGGGGCAGTTTACCAACTCACTAGAAGCTCCCTATAAGGTATTGAAAAATTTAATGAAATCCAATGTCATATCTCTCACTATTAATAATTATTACAAGATCAAAAAAGAAAATTTAAAACATGAAATAATGAATGAAACAATATTATCTCAATAGTAAGCCACAAGAGAATGCAAGAGATAAGATTTGTCAAGTGGGGAAACAATAAATGGAATAAAAACACACATATATAAAGAAGGCTTGCAAAGTAAAATTCTCCAAGTACAATATCAATGGATGAAAAGAGAATATAGAAGAGAGATGGGACCCAAGCCACGAGAGATAAATATCAAGATCAAGAGTTATCTAGTGTGCAAAACGAGAGAGAAGATCTCAATAAATAGAGCTAGAAAGATAGAGGAGTTACTCACACAACCTTCTTGTATGTGGAAAACATCCTTAATCCCCATAAGATTATGGTGATGTGTGTGAAAAGTGTGGTGGGAGTCACATGTGAATTTAACTCTAAGATTCACTACAAAAGGACAAAAGAGGTGTGACACCTCATGAATACAGAATAAAGTGAATTTCTTATAATAATAAATGTACAACTAAAATAGACTTAAGATAAACCTAAATTAGCCTAAATAAATATTAATATCCAAACTCACTCCCATTAAATAGGTTGCTATGGTTGAGCCTCTTCCAAAGGGATTTGATCTAAATGATTTTTGTGACTATTATAGAGCACTAGGGCATACTAATAACAAGTGCATCAGTTTGTAACATAAAGCACTATTAATGTTCCACAAAGGACACAAACATAGAGTTCTCCTTACACTCGATGATAGGTTCCAAAGAGTCCTAGAGTTCATCATGTTGAACAACATACACAATATAATATAAAGCATTGTCATGACCATGACACTTATTTTTACAGGATAGATTAGTTTTCAAATTCCAAGTTGACACTAGTTGATTCACTTGGGAATAATCATATCCATTTGTAAGAGGTTATCCTTCTGATGTTATACACATGACTTATTGGTTGAGATTCTCTTGCATGAATCATCAATTAATATCCTTCTTTTTATTTTTCAATTCATAAATGCAAATATATATATATATATATATATATATATATATATATATATATATATACATACATACATATATATATATATATATATAATTATTTAAAAAAATTCAAAAACTAGGACTTATGTATGTTATGTTTAGTTCATTTACATCAGCTGATTTGTGCTCCGTATATATAGTCTTCTCTATATCTAGTGTTATATCAAATATGCTTCAAGAGTGTACTTAAGTGAGTTAAAAAACATATAAGTTTTCATTTATAGATGCAGTTGTAGATGGTGATACTATCTCAATCGTAGAAAATCTACATAGATAAAACTACTCTATTCTAGACAGTAATGCACTACACTCTTATCCAATTTTTCCAGACTCATCCTAGTGAAAACAGGCTATATTTTTCTAGATTCAAACTAGTCACAAGATCCCTACAACTTTCCTATATCACAAGTTTATTGGGGGCATATTTTTACACAAATTATATTATTTAATGACTATCCATATTATTCATACTTTAGTACATTATATTACATGATTATTTTCTCACTTAATTTCACATTACTATCTCATTGGATACCCAAGTTGTTGAATATACTAGTTTTATAAGTTGTTAGTGTTGACAAAATTTACCTATCCATGCATGCCTTTTGTGTTTGATTTCTCACTTCATGTTGTGTGTCTATTCATCTTGTTTAGATTTTGTACATTTGAACATGTCCTTGTTTGTGGCTCTAAGCCTTCATTGCTTGTTTCTATTATGTGAGTGGCATTTGAACATGTCCATTGTATATGGACCCTTATCCTTCTTACATGCATTGTGTGCTTTACGTGCACTCTTTGTGTGTGTGCATCATAACCATGACATGTTTGCTCAATTTTCTCAAATTTATATGTCATGATGGATATCATCCATCTTCCTAATTATTTGATGTAGTTATGGTTATCAAGAGTCCTCTTTGTGTTGTTCTAATCAATTTTAGTAACCTTTAGAAAATGATCAGTTATCTATGTGCATAATTGCTAAAATCTATCTTGACAATGTCATTATGTATGCTTGTTTCCATATACATCTTATGTCATTATTTTAATCAATTTATATATGATTATTCCATACTCTTCATATTATTATTACTATTTAGATTCACATATTTTCATAACATCTCTTGTATAATTTTTTCTTTTGAGTTAAGTTATTGTGTAGGTTTCACAACTCACCTCAAAAGAGGGGGCATATGTAGTGGCTTGTATTCGATACATTTGATAATGATCCATACCCATAAATCACCCATAAATTAGTTTTGGATAATAACGCTCCATCTGGACAAGGTCGTAGTCTGGCCATGTCTAAAGTAGCACATTGTTATCCCATTAGGGAGAAAATAGTAATTTTTAGAAATTATCATAATCACAATTAGTAAAACGTATATTTTAATCAGTACCTATTCATAATTTTTAGTAAAATGCATAGGTTTATTCCAAGTTGGGGGCATCACGTGCAACATGTGTTATAACTCGATTTACATAGGTTAGCTCATAAAGTTTACTTGTAATCTCTCAATTTTTAGATATTTATGCCTAGATATCAAATTAGGGGCATGTTGAAGGCACATGATCACTTCCTCGCTCATTTTTTCTAAAGGTTTACACCAAAAATGAATATTATTGTGTATGTAGTGGTTGATTAACCTTTTTGCACTAGTTTTACACCATAATGATCTAATAGAATTCATATAATGATTCCAAGTTATTCTAATAATTTTGGTATGCAATAATGGATTCAAGCACACCTTGACTTCTTAAACACATTTTCATATCAATGATTATTGGATCATGCACAGTCCAAACCAACTATTTCAACAAAAAATAAATTTCCAAGGGTCTTGTTGGCTAATTTAACCACCCTTGATCATGGTATGTTCAAATAATGTTTCGAATTATCTAACCTTGAAAATGAAGTATTTTTGTAAGTATTTTATCAAATTTTAAGGTATTTTTGGAGAAATTAAGGTTTCACTTTGTTTTGTTTTATTGCTTGTTGCAATGTGGCAAAATGACTCCCTTGAGAGATATCAAGTATGAAGAGTCAACACCATGTGTAGAGGTTAAAAGAAGTTCTTTCCAATCATTTGTAATTTGATAAAGGTTATATTTTATTTCATTACACCTGTACACTCAGCCAAAATGCTAACTCCATACATTTATAATGTTACTCACATTTGAAAAATCACTGTCCAAACTAACTATTTCAACAAAAAATAAATCTTCAAGGGTCTTGTTGGCTAATTTAACCACTCTTGATCATGGTATGTTCAAAAAATGTTTTTAATTATCTAATCTTGAAAATGAAGTATTTTTGTAAGCATTTTATCAAATTTTAAGGTATTTTTGGAGAAATTAAGGTTTCACTTTGTTTTGTTTTATTGCTTGTTGTAATGTGGCAAAATGACTCCCTTGAGAGATATCAAGTGTGAAGAGTCAACACCATGTGTAGAGGTTAAAATAAGTTATTTCACATCATTTATAATTTGATAAAGGTCATATTTTATTTCATTACACCTTTACACTCAGCCAAAATGCTAACTCCATACATTTCTAACGTTACTCACATTTGAAAAAACTATTTTGTTCATTATTTTAATATCCAAGTTTGGCATAATGTGAGAAGGAAAGGGAAGGAAGGTAAATAATATGCTTGGTATGTTAAGTTTTCATTTTTCAAGTTTATCAAATTCCATTTGACATATGGTACAAACTATAGTAGGACATCTTTCTAAATGAATAGGTTTCATAGTAAAAGCAAGCACTTTGGATGAGATTTTGCAAGTTTCTATATTAGATCAGGTGTATCCGACCAAGTGAATCATGAAAAAAGGTGGTAAATCCATAACACAACCTCCTCCTACCTTCTCAGGACCAAAACCATGCTCAATCAGAAGGTTTAAGTCCAAAAAATGCAAAAGATTGCTCAAGAACTAAATCAGGTCATTCACAAGCAAAGAAGGTCAACAAGTTTAGTGTTGGTCCATAAAGGAGAGAGTGTGTGAGGACTAGTTATATTATGGGTTTAATAGAACCCTTGTTACCTACAAATTTCTGGTAATAGTTCTAAGTTTGAGGGGCAGAGTTTTATGAACAATCATAAGAAATTTGTTGCCTCTAAAATTGTACAAAACCCCAACAGTTTGGTTTTCTCCTCTCAATAGCATTTTGGATCCCTATGGATGCTTGGAATCAAATGGGAAACATTAAAATTAGGTGTAATAACCCATAAAACACTAAAATTGATGCAAAATTCAATGGATCAGACCTCCATTGGAAAGAAAATCTCATTGTTCTGCTATTTTTGAGATGTCAGGAAAGGTTATTAAGATGTGAAGTGTTTTAAATCATGATTGGTGATCAAAGACTAGTTTTAAATACTGTATTAAACCTTATCAAGACCTCATAAATCATAATAAGTGACTATAGGTCTGAATTTCTAAGAGACAACTAAGTATGCATGCCTAGCTTGATTGTGTTAACACTACAGGCCTGCAAAGAGTGTTTTTGGAAGGTTTTATTTATTTATTGAATGGATATAGTGATTGGAGGATATATAGGGGTATATTAAGGTCATATCAAAAAAATAATGAGGTCTTTAGGTCCTATTAAATATTTTTTCCATTTGTCTTAGCAATCTGACATGATTTTCAAGTTGATGCTTCTCTAAAATCCCAAGGATTTAAATTTAATGCCATATATGACTGCTTAAACCAATAGTCAACCTAAAAGATCAAAAATATCTAATTTTTACCATATTTCCCCTAATGGGAAGATATAATTTGTAAGAAGTTAATCATCACCTCATTTTAAATTTTAATTAAAATTGTTCCAATAATATGATAAAAAATGAAAGAGATTGATATCTTAACAAATTATTTCACCAATATCTCCCAATAAATTTGAGCTTAACATGCAGTCTTCACCTTAAAATAGACTTTCACCACCTCAAAATAATATATTTCCTCTGATAGAGGAATTATCAACTTACAAATGTGCATTTATGACAATGCCATGCAAAAATGCAAGGCTTGATAGTTAAGGTTCAAAGATTATATGAAGTTACACTTTTGAAAAGATTATCCAACCTTATTTTAAAGTTTTTTTTGGCAACAAAAAAGTCTTGAAGAACTTGGGAGTGGAATTGATCACTTAATAATTTTAGATGATTCAATTATAAGGAAACTTCAAACCACTTGCACCTTACATTGCATGGAGGAAGGAAATTTCAAACCATTTATGTTGTGATTTGCATGGAGGTGGTCTTAAATAAGGGATTACTGATAAAATCTACATTATCAAGGTATTACAACAATAACAAAATTGGATTATCAGCACATTAATTTTAATGTAGGCTATGCTTTGAATATAGTAATTTAGTTAAAAATTATTTAAAAATTATATAGTAAATGTGTTGTAATCACAAAGGGTTCAAAAAATGTAGATAAAATCCACATAGCAAGGAAAAGGCACAAAATGAAAGCGATAAGATGAAAGGATGTTGTTGATAAACATAATTAGATAGATTTGCAATGATGAAATTTTAAACAAATAACAACTGAATATTGAGACCCCAAAAATATATATTAAAGTGAATGCCAAACCAACCTAATAGGGATAATATCACTAACTCTTCAAGAATATGGCCCACATATAACAATTGTCATGGATATGAATGTGTAAAATATTTACATAAATGAATTTATCGACAACAAAAGTGTGAAGAAAAAGTACATTTTGGAAATGTGTGAATTTTAAAACTTGCAAATTAGAACATCTACATTATATTTTTCTAATTAATATTTTGATTTTGGTGATGGGGATTATTTTCTCTCTTTTAATCTTTAGTGTTATTATATTTGGTTTTATTCTTTTCTTAAGATGATATGTTTAGAGATGTTAGAGGTACAATCATCGAGAGGCAAGGGGTGAATCAGTGAGCCCAGATATTTCAATCTCAATTCCAATCATTTCAAATTATTTAATCAATTAACATATATCAACTTGATCAAGCAACATTAACGAGAGAGCTCAATCATTCAATGCATACACAAGATCAAACACATAACACATAATTCATGCGTGAAACCCTCATGGAAAATAAAACCCAATCTGAAGCCTAAAATACATGGACTACTTATCCTATAATAAATTATAAACAAGATACTGGTCAAATACTTTAGACCATAAAACCTTGATCAAATCCTCCTAACCAAAGGTCTTTAGTGAAACACCTATTTCACAAGGAGCAACTACCCCTAAGGAAGATCAAGTCCTTTAGACCCTCCTTTGAAGTGAACACCTCCACCTTAGAACAGATTCCTCCAACACCTAATGATGGATATCTAATTATCTAACCTTGCATAAATCTCCTCTCTATCTCATACAGGTTTCTCAGATAAGCAAGCCACAATCTCTCTCCTTTACTCAAACTATCCTCATATGCACACTCAGACCTCTTCACATATCCTCAAACTACAAGAGAAATTATTTGACATCATAATAATGACCTATAGGGAATACACAGTCTTCAAGCTACTCTACTCATCAATTCATCAATTGGGCACTCTACCTCTCTTTCACTCCACAACTCTCACATATACCTTGTATTAGTCTCCCTCATAAATCTTCCACAAGCCTTTCACCAAATCTAGAAACCATCATATTTGGTTTCACTATTTATAGATAATTCATGAATTATAAATTCCATAATATCTCCTTGTCAGACACAACACATGTCCTCACCCTAAAGGCAT
This sequence comes from Torreya grandis, assembly GCA_037957365.1. Taxonomy (NCBI): domain Eukaryota; kingdom Viridiplantae; phylum Streptophyta; class Pinopsida; order Cupressales; family Taxaceae; genus Torreya; species Torreya grandis. Next base: position 2,340,385 of record JARHVA010000411.1, read on the forward strand.
CTTACATGGCTCACACTTAAGCACAACTTTCTTTCAAATAGATCACCTTTTAGGTCCTATGGAGACCCATTCACCTCTTTGACACTTATCTAAGCAAACTAAGAACATAGAACGACTTTCAAAAGCATGGACCCATTCCAAAAGACCCCTTTGACATCTTCAAATGATCACAATTTCCAAAACACTCTTCTACTAAATCACAATTTTCTCAAACAACATTTTGTGCACACAGTCGCCATGAATGAATACACAGTCAACTTCTAAACCTCTATTTATATTGTATACAATTGTTCAAACCTTAATAATTCAAAAAAATGGTCCTCATGGAATCTAAAACACTTTTAAATATATAATTCATCATGAGACATTGAAACAACATTAGAATGAGCTCAATTACCCTTCTTGAGTCACTTGCATAACACAGTCGAACACATAGTCAACTTTGGACCCTCATAGCTTGACTACACATACTTCCAAATCTTCAAATCTATATTGATAGATGTGAATTAGAGTCCTCTACATATTTTATTCTTACATCAGATTCAAATTTAATCTCAATTTCAAACTATTTAATCAATCAACATATATCAAATTGATCAAGCAACATTAATAAGAGAGCTTAATCATTCAATGCATACACAAAATCAAACACATAATACATAGTTCTTGTGATAAATCCTCATGATGAATAAAATTGACTCTCAAGCCTACAATAAATGGACTACTTACCCTATAATAAATTACAAATAAGACATTGATCAACTCCTTTATACCATAAAATCTTGATCAAATCTTCCTAACCAAACGTCTTTAGTGAAGCCCCTGTTTCACAAAGAGCAACTGCCCCTAAGGAAGATCAAGTATTTTATACCCTCCTTTGAATTGAACACCTCCACCTTAGAAAAAATGTCTTCAGCACCTTATGATGGATCTCTGACCTTGCACAGACTATCTCATACAGGCCTCTCACATAGGCATGTCACAATCTCTCTCCTTTACTCAAACTACCCTCGTATGCACACTCAAACCTCTTCACATATCCTCAAACTACAAGACCACTTTTATAAGATCATAAATATGACCTATATTTCATACACATAGTCATCAATTTGATCTACTCAGCAATTCATCAACTATCCACTCTACCTCTCCTTCACTCCACAACTCACATATACCTTGTAGTAGTCTCCCTTACAAGTCTTCCACAAGCCTTTCACCAAATATATAAACCATCATATTTAGTTTAAATATTTATAGAGAATTCATGAATTATCAAGTCCAAAATCTTTCCTTATCAGTCAATAATACATGCCTTTACCCTTAAGGCTTCTTACATGGATCACACTTAAGCACAACTTTATTTCAAATAGGCCTAAGTCACCTTTTAGATCCTATGGAGACCCATTCACCTCTTTGACACTTATTCAAGTAAACTAAGAACACACGATCACTTTAAAATGTATGGAACCATTCCAAGTTACCCCTCTGACATCCTCAAATGATCACAATCACTAAAACACTCTTCTACTAAAGCACAATTTACTCAAACAACTTTCTGTGCAAACAATCACCATGAATAAATACATAATCAACTTAGAAACTTTTGTTCATAATACATATAATTATTCAAACATTAATAATGCACACATATGGTCCTCATGTATTTTAAAACACTCCCAAATATCTAATTCATCATGAGACATTGAAACATCATCAAATCAATTACCCTTCTTGGGTTACTTGTAGAACATAGTCGAACACATAATCAACTTTGGAACTTCATAGATTTTACTATACATACTTCCAAATGTTCAAATATATATTTATAGATGCGCTTTGGAGTCTTCTACATATTTTATTTTTACACCATGGTCAATTTCTACATAGATCTAAAGATATAGCACAAAACCTAGAAACTAGTTTTTACTTTATTAAATTCAAATATTTGAATTCAAATGGTCACAGTTAAACCTCAAACACCATGCTATCATCTTGAGTCCTCGTTTCTTAGATTAAACATGCATCATAAATATTATTATAAAAATATTGACCTTTAACACATAGTACACCAATACCAAATGTTAAACCTTGAACATGTTGACCTCATCTAATGCACTCTTGCAATATTGACTCAATGTGCACTGCCGATCTTTGCGGATTAGTTAGGTCTTTATCTTATAGCACTCACCATTAAATCTTGATAAAGACCCTTATGATCATTAAACTTGACACCCTTATGTGCCTTTTGAGCACTTGTACTATTAAACATCATGCACTTCTTACCACATCACTCAACACGCACCGTTAGATCAAAACTGTACGATCCCCTGTGCACTATTATATCTTAGAAGAAACTCGATCTTTATCTCTATTAACCAAGGAACACTTTGACCTATTTGACTTAATACAAACCATATATATTCACTTTATGACCACTCATGAGCCATTAGATCTCCATTTGGTCCTGATCTTTAACATCGTGCAAAATAGACTATGTATGGGGACCATTTTTATTTGCTTGGAAGGCCAAATTTGCACCTCCATGTCTTTTGATTCACTCAAGTGCATGTTCTAAAATTTAGACCATATGATCTCCTCACATAGGAGAATCCAACCATAGGATAATCCAACCATGTATCAATATTCTCCTATAACCCTCACATGTTTTATATATAATGACATTAAAATTTTCACTCAGATTTATCTATTCACATAGCCAACTATGTCAAGAACTATTTGGAAGGACCAACATTGCACATATATAGCATTTATCACACTTCAGTGCTTGACCTAAAAGTTAGTAAAAATCAACTAGACATGAAACTTAATAAACCCATATGATCACCTTCTCTTGAAACATCCACATGTGTGAGATATGCCACCATCAAAATGCCTATTCAACTTTTCTTGCCACATTGTAAATTTGGCTAAGTATGGGAAAATACTATCAAAATGCTTGAGAGCCCAACTTTGCACTTGCATAGATTTTGTTGTGCTTCATCACTAGACTTGAGAATTTGTATATAAAAAATAGGGACTAATTTTATCACAAACATATTATCAGCTCTCCCTGACTCATCCACACGTGGAAATAATGATGTCAACAAAATGCCTATTCAGATTTTCTACCACTAGACCCAAAATGTCTAGATGAAAACAATGGACTACCAAATAAATTCCACTCATGCACACAATAAATGAAATCATATAAAACTTCTTATGGGACCTCTTTCACATGCTCAATACACCATACTCATCCCTGAACATATCTAACCATGCCAAAACTGAATATCAACCAAGCCTCCTTTAAACATATTAGGACAAGCACATTGTACACTTTATCATTGTCACTTAGACTATCAAGGTACTTCATCCACTCACCTAGAAACCTTCATGACATCACCATTACATCATTGATAACTCACCAATAATCTCCTCCTTTTTATTTATGTCAACACACATCATACAACTCACATTACTTCTCTCTCTTCAAGCACTCTCACAATAGAAACTTTCTCCACCTTTGACACAATCACAAAGTAGGCACCAATTGATCTTGAGGACCTAAAAAGACCATAAATAGGAAAGTACCACCTAAAAATATGATACAAACTCCTCCTTACCTTGAGATTATATCTTCTTTGCCTTAACAACTTCCTCTTACTACATGCTAATACTCTCTTCAATCAACCATTACAACCAATGAAGAAAGAACAAACAACTATGACTAAGTTTGATCAAGTTATCATACCAAAATTATTGAAATCTCATAAGTGGAAAATATCAACACATTTTCAATATGAATGAATCACCTCACATATGCTTCCCCTCACATCATGCAAAGCTCCTCAAGCCATTCAAGCTATCTTGAGTTAACTCCCCCTAACTCTATGCATACCACCTTGTACTTTTCAACCATGCACTAAAATCTGATGGAACTCACTAAGAAACATTTGAGAGGGACTCCCCCTAATATTTTTGAGCCATTTTACATCTTGAGCATCTTCAGATATCCACACACCATGAAGAACCACCATACATGCTTACTAGCCTTCTCTCTCCGACCACCTCAAGGAACACCAATAGAAATTTATGCAACTCACCAAAAATAAAAAATGCTCTAAACCAACCTAATAAATCTCCTAGAAACACTCATACCTTACTCTTTTGGAGAAACTAACAAAAAATCACTCTTCTTCTTACTAAGCCTATCTAGACTCCTTGTAGCCCTACCTTGAACTTGTAGATTCCACAATTTTTATTAGATGTACCTTCAAGACCTTAAAATTCATATCTAAATCACTATCATATTCCCCCTCAAACACACCAATTTTCATCACCAATATCATCATCTACAACATACTTCCTTCACAAACCTACTAGACAATTAGGCTTCCATCTTGACAAAAACATGAATAACTTGAAAAACACAACCTTCAGATCTTTGTGAAGCTTGATTTGATAACCCATTTGTCCCATTTAACTTATTAAAAAGTCTTAGATCTCAAATCATAAGGCAGACCATTTTCTGGCAAAGACCTTAGAATCTCAAAATAAATAGACTCGACAAACCTCCTTCTGCTCAGCGTCCACCTCTGAAACTTGTTGTACACCTGGAGACAACAATTACATACTTATGGACCAAAATTTGAGCAGCCACATCTTTGGTAATCCATACATCATATAACCCATTTTATGACTTACATACTCTCAAGCATAAACTAGGAAACCCAAGAGCAAACAAAAATCTCCAATTTGACTTCAACATACCTTCAGACCACAAAACGACTCGGAGCATGCTATAATAAGGTCAAAAAACCTTTATATGCAAAAAAATTATCATCTTGACAAATCGCAAATCATATTTTTCCACTTGAAAACCTTCAATTTGACCTTGTAGATTGACCATAGACAACTATGACATCATTCTGATATCACCACAACATCTCTTCCAGTTATACATACCTGAACTAAATGAAAACACTCATCTCTAGCCTTCTAGGACCATCTAAAGAACACCATAGTAACACTTGATTCTTCACTAAAAGGAGTCTCTTAAGAAGCATATACAAAGACATCCTTTGCACCATAATGATCTTAGAACAAAGTGAAGCCAGGAGTGGCCCACATCTCCTCAGTAACCACTAGAATCCTCTTATAGCTATAAGACTTCTTGATCTTTTTCTTCTTCTTTTTTGTCTAAACTATGATAACTGGTTCCTTTCTATATCACTCTCTTCTTCTAAGATATAATTGACAACACATCAAGCAACTATGGAATCTTGACATACCTTTTCATTTGAAGGATCGACCTTGTAGCTTGGAACCTCATCAATAGGCATAGACAATTGATGTTCTTTGCATGATACATGCTTAACAACGGTAGGATGTTCACTTGGATCCATACACATATCAAAACTAGCCTCAACAAGTACCTTGGTCTTTTCTTTGAGCTTGGTCTCTTTATTCTCAACATGAGCAGACAAAGAGAACCCTTAGCACTCTTCTCCTTTTGTAGCATTCTCCACCATAGCAAACAAATTACTTGGACCAATAGATCCATCATGACTCATACTTACCACCTTTGGTTTCTATGAGTTAACTTTCCCTCTTCCTTACACTCGACTGAATATATTCTGACTTAATGGCCTTTGATTGCAAAATGTAGTAATGTGACCTCTCTATTCACAGTTGTAGCAAACCATACTCCTTGATGGAAATTCAACTTGTCTTACCTTGTTTGGACAATAACTATCAATGTGTCCAATGTCATGACAACTAAAACAAACTACTCTTTTTAAGGAACACTTACTTTATCTTTCCTTATTTAGATAATGTTTAGCAAAGTGTCCTTCATTAAGAAAATTGAAGCACTTAACCTTGCTCACTCCTTTTGACCAATGACCCCCATCATAGTCCCATGAAAACTCATTTTTAACAGGTATTCTGCATTCTCTAGCTCTATGCCCAAATTGATTACAAGTATAACAATAACCATTGAAATTTGCATACCTCATGGCATTTGGTTATCTAATCTGATTTGTCTTCATTCTACCAGCACCTTCATTCCTTGTCTGATGATTTGTCTTCAAAGGTTGATCCACCTTGCTCTCATTGATAATTATGTTAATATGAGAATCAAATTTGGGCTCTTCATTAAAACCCAATCTAGCTCTATCACTAGCTAACTTTTGACTCTCTAGGAGATCATCTAGATCATTAGAAATTTTATCAAACTTGATAAATGATTTTACTTTGCATGCAAACTTCTCTAACTCATATTTCAAAGACACAATCTTAGAAGCATACCTTGAGCATTCTTTTTCTTTGCCTCCTAGACTTGTAGACATTGATTCCAACTTAGAATTAAGAAAAATGACAACAATTTCATGCCCTCTAGAGATTTCAACCAATCTTGCCTCAAACACATGGAATTGCTCCTTATAGTCCTTGAATTGTGACTTCATCTTCTTGTTAATCTTCTTCTCAATCTTCAGTTCTTCAAGAGCATTTGTTAATGCAGTATCATAGTCCATCTCATCTTCATCATTATCTGAATCACTCCAAGTAGACTCCTTTTGATGTGAGCAACTACCTTCCTCAATCATGAATAGGTATTTATCTTAAACAATACCATCATCTTCATGATCATACTCTGAGTCACTGACTTCACTCTCATCTAATGAGCTGCAATCTTCTTTGGTGTAGAGACTCTTCTTGTCCTTGAAGTACTTCTTGTTGTCAAACCTTCTAAATCCCTTTTTGCTTTTATCAGACCTGAATGATCTCTTACCATCATCGTGACCTTGATCCTACTCTTCATAATCATCCTTCTTATACTTATGAGGACACTTATTAACAAAATATCATATCTCACCATAATTGAAGCATTTGAGGGGTAGTTTACCTTTATACTTGCCTAAACATGTTCTCAATTTCCTTGAAATCAAAGAAATTTGTTCATCCTCATCTATATAAAAAATGTCATCCTTTTTTATTTTCTTACCTTGGAACTTCTTCTTTGGCTTCATCTCTATCTTGAATGTTGCTTCCTTCTTTTTTGGTATATCATCATTCTTCCTCATCTCATAGGTAGTAAGAGTGTCATGCAATTGATACATCTTCAAACGAGTAAGATCCTAACTTTTTTATATAGCAGATACATTTGGATCAAACTTGAAGGATAGAGACCTTAATACCTTTTTAACTATTTTAGCCTCTTTAAGGTTCTCTCCAAGACCTCTGATAATGTTCGCAATTACATAAACTCTCTATAGAAAGGATGCCATAGAATCTTCTTCATTCATCTTGAGACTTTCAAATTGCCTTCTATGAGTTTGCAACTTAGCAATCTTGACTTTTGAATCTCCTTCATAAATGATCTAAATTTTGTCCCATATATCTTTAACATATTTACAATGGATTGCCTTGGTGTATTCAGTCTCTAAAAGACCACAAGTGATAGCATTCATTGCCTTGGAATTATTCTAAAACAACTTCTTGTTTGCAACACTAGATGGAGGAGTAGTAGGAACAACATAACCATCCACAATAAATTACCATACATCAAACCCTAGGGACATAATGTATGTCCTCATCTCAGTCTTCTAAAATATATAATTGGATCCATTGAACATTGGTGCTTACTTAGTAGAGAAACCTACTTGATGACTACCCATATTGTACCTTGGATCACCTTCAAGCTGTCAAGCCTTTACCAAAGGACCTACTTTGATACCAATTGTTAGAGGTAAAATCACTGAGAGGGGGAGTGAATCAGTGATCCTAAATATTTTAATCTCAATTCCAATCCTTTCAAACTATTTAATCAATCAACATACATCAACTTGATCAAGTAACATTAACAAGAGAACTCAATCATTCAAGGCATACACAAGATCAAACACATAACACATAGTTCATGTGGGAAACCCTCATGGGGAATAAAACCCACTTTCAAGCTGGTAACACATGGACTCCTTGTCCTATAATAAATTACAAATAAAATATTGGTCAGCTCCTTTAGACCAAAAAACTTTGATCAAATCCTCTTACCAAAGGTCTTTAGTGAAACACCTGTTTCACAAGGAGCGACTGCCCTAATGAAGATCAAGTCCTTTAGACCTTACTTTGAAGTGAACACCTCCACCTTAAAATTGATGTCTTCAACACTTGGCAATAGATCTATGATTATCTAAACTTGCACAAAATTCTTCTCTATCTCATAAAGGCCTCTCACATAGGCATGCCATAATCTCTCTCCTTCTTTACTCAAATTGTCCTCATATGTACACTCAGACCTCTTCACATATCTTCAAACCACAAGAGCACTTTTTTGACATCATAAATATGAGCTACAAGTCATACACATAGTCATCAATATGATCGACTCATCAATTCATCAAGTGGCCACTCGACCTCTCCTTTGCTTCACAACTCTCACATATACCGTGTACTAGTCTCCCTCACAAGTCTACCACAAGCCTTTCACCAAATATATAAACCATCATATTTGGTTTCATTATTTATAGAGCATTCATGAATTATCAAGTCCACAATCTTTCTTTATCATCCATAATACATGCCTTCACCCTTAAGGCATCTTACATGGATCACACTTAAGCACAACTTTATTTCAAATAGGCCTAAGTCACCTTTTAGGTCCTATGGAGACCCATTCACCTCTTTGACACTTATCTGAGCAAATTAAGAAGACAAGACCACTTTAAAATACATGAAATTATTCCAAATTACCCCTTTGACATCCTCAAATGATAACAGTCACCAAAACACTCTTTTGCTAAAGTACAATTTGCTCAAACAACATTCTATGCAGATAATCACCATGAATGAATACACAGTTGACTTCTAAACCTTTGTTCATACCACATACGAGTAGTCAAACCTTCATAATGCAAAAAAATAGTCCTCATGGAGTCTATAACACTTCCAAATATCTAATTCATCATGATACATTGAAACAACATCAGAACAAACTCAATTACCCTTCTTGGATCACTTGTAGAACACAGTCAAACACACAATCAACTTTGGACCTTCATAGCTTTGACTATACATATTTTCAAATCTTCAAATCTATATTGCTAGATGTACCTTGGAGTCCTCTACATCTTTGATTTTTACACTAGGTTAAATTCTACATAGATTGAAAGATATAGCACAAAAATTAGACACTGGTTTTTCCTTTGTTAAATTCAAATATTTGATTTCAAACGGTCACAATTAAACCTTCAACACCATGCTATCATCTCAATTCCTCGCTAATCAGATTAAACATAAACCATTGATCTTATTGTACAAATCTCAAAATTTAACACATAGTGCACCAATTCCAAACATTAAACTTTGAATATGTTGACCTCATCTCGTGCACTCTTGCAATATTGACTCAATGCACATCGTTGATCTTTGTAGATCAGTCAAGTCTTTATTTTATATTGTTTACCATTTGATCTTGCTCAAAACCCCATTGATAATGACACTTAACACCCTTGTAATCCTTCTAAGCACCTATACTATTAAACATTATGCACTTCTTACCATCTCTCTCAACATGCACTGTTAGATCAAAATTATATGATCACCTACGTACCATTAGATATTAGAAGTTCGATATTTATCTCTATTAACCAACAAACACTTTGACCTCTTTGACTTACTATACACTATAGATCTTCACTGTACGATCACCTCTGAGCCATTAGATATCCATTTGGTCTTGATCTTTAACATCATGCAAAATAGACTATGGGGACCATTGCTATCTACCTAGAAGGCTAACTTTGCACCTCCATATCTTTTGCTTCGCTCAAGTGCATGTTTTGAAATTTGGACTATATGATCTCCTCACATAGGAGAATATAACCATGTGTCAATATGCTCCTAGAACCCTCACACATATGAGATATAATGACATTAAAATGCTTACTCTAATTTATCTGTTCACAGAGCCAACTATGTCAAGAACTATCTAGAAGGACCAACTTTGCACATGCATAGCTTTTGTCATACTTTAGTGCTTGACTAAAAGTTAGTGTAAATTAACTAGGCACAAAATTGAATAAACCCATATGATCACCTTCTCTTGAAATGTTCACATGTACGAGATATGCCACCATCAAAATGCCTACTCAGCATCTCTTGCCACATTACAAATTTGGCTAAGTATGGGAAAATACTGTCAAAATGCTTGAGAGCCCAAATTTACACTTGCGTATCTTTTGTCACGTTTTATCGCTAGACTTGAGACTTTGTGCTTAGAAACTAAGGACTAATGTGATCATAACCATATGACCAGCATCCCCTAACTCATCCACACGTGGCAATAATGACATTAGTAAAATGCCTATTCAGATTTTCTACTACTAGACCTAAAATATCTAGATGAAAACAATGGATTTTCCACTCATACACATAATCACTCAAAGCATAGAAAAATTCTTATGGTACCTCTTGCACATGCTCAATATATCATACTCATCCCTGAACATCTGTAACCATGCCAAAACTGAAGATCAACCAAGCCTCCTTCAAGCATACTAGGGTAAGCACATTGCACACTTTGTCATTGTCACTTAGACTATCAAGGGACTTCATCCACTCACCTGAACACCTCCATAGCATCATTGACAACTCATCAACAAGAGATACCAACCGTGTAAAAAATAATAATTTAGTGACATATCATCACTTAGGAAGTATTTAAATCAATAAATTGAATCAATTAAAGTGAAAAAGAAATAAAAATGCTCAATCCCTTATACCAAAATAAGGCATTTAATGTCATAAATTCATGAAAACAAGTCTTTATAAGGTGACCTTTTAAATTTGATCATTATAAAAAATTTCAGAAAAAATATCAATGAAAAAATTATATCATTACTGCCTTTTCATATATTTTTATAATAAAAAATAAATAAATTTTCAAAATCAAAATAATAATAATAAAAAAGGAATTTATATATATTCTCACAATATCACACCATGTCTTACATTGTTAAAATCATTCACTAATCAATTTATCAATGTATTTCTATAATCAATAAATAAATCATTCTCTTTTTAACAAAACAATAATACATTTTTTTAATCATCTTTCTTCACTCTTAATTTTTATTTTATTTTATGTAAATATTTTGATTTATAAAAATATGCAATTATAAATTATTTTTAACTTATTTAATGTGTCAATTTTAAACCTAAACTATTTTTATGATTAAATATTCATCATAAATATATTATATATTAAATTAATATAAATTGATGATACATGAACATTGAATTAATATAAATTGATGATACATGAACATTGATGTAAAGTTGTAAATATTACATCACAATAAAAAAAGGCCATTATGCCTTACCAACTATGGCTTATTTTATTTAATAAAAAGGGAGCTTCTTTTGGTGTATCTTTCTAATCTAAAGAAGGCCAATATGCCTTACCAACTATTTGACTTTAAATGAAAGCCATAAAAGTTACCATGTTTTTATGATAGTTATCTTGAAGGGGTTGACTTTAGAAATGTTTTATTATGTTAAAATTAATGGTAGAACTGAGCTCCATTAATTAAACCTGAGGTTTCTTCAATATATATTATATTTTGATTATTTTGGGAGTTATGAGAACATAAAGAGATTTGTAAATAATAAGAAATACTTTCAGGATTTAGTAATGATGTTTGAGGATGTTTTTTATTAATTATAATTTAAAAATAAAAAATTTAATTTAAAACATTTAAAAAAGTGTTTTGTTTGGGAGAGAGAAAAAACACTTTTTTAAAAGAGGAAGGGGCGTAAATTTTTTAAGTTTCACATAATCTCAAAAAAGTTCTTAAGTAGTTTATAAATTTATCTCGATAAGAAAAATATGTAGAGTTTAAATAATTAGAGTTTGGGCTATCCTTTTTCATAGTACAAATGATTTTAGAAAAATAGGGGTGTTCTCGCAAGGAAAAGGATGTGGAGTTTGGGTCATTTTTAAGAAGAGAGGATAACAATTTTTATTTAGTTTTCTAAGAGATTTTAACATGTGGAAATAATACTAATTATATGATGATATGTTTATTTTGTGTTTCATATTGTAAAAATGGATAAAAAAGGTGGCACATGGTTGTTGATTGTTGTTATTAATTATCTCTAGAGTATTGAAGTATTTCATCACATTTTAAATAGTTTTGAGTCATTAATCTCAAGTTTTGAGTGTTTTAATAGGTATAAAAATCCTCTTTTTTGAGACTCTTTTATATGTTCGTGGGGTTCTTACCTTGATAAGAGAAGCCTATGATGTTTGTAAATAGTGTTTTGTTATTTAATACTTAAAAATACTTTTATTTCTCCATTGTGACAATAATTTTATCATTGAACAAAGAGTTAGGCTTATGGATGTTGGCATTTAAAGATCCTTCTTGTATATTTTAAGTACGAAATTCACATTGAACATAAATTTTATTAGTTATTAGTGTTTGTGGTTAAGGATGCATGACAATTTACAAGGTGATGTTGATCATAGACACCTTATCCTTGACTATATCATTTAGGTAAACTTGATTTACTCTTGAGTTTTAAAATAGATGTGAAACTTAAATAGACAAACTTTGATCTTTATATAAATTCTAAATAATAATTAAATAATTAAATATATATATTTTATTATAAATTCATATTAGATCACAAATTAAAATATAAAGATAGTTTTTAAAACATTGGTTGGTTGGTATGTGTGTCTCAAAATATTAAAGGATATAGAATTTTTTATTTATTTCATAAACTTATTATTTCCAAGTACAAATTTATGTATAAGTAGCAACTTCACACAGATACTTAAAGCAAGAATACGTTCTATACTAACTTTTTATCAGAGTGTGGATTTAAAACCTTAATTGTTTCATACATAGTTGAAATAATAATAATTAAAAATAAATAATATAATCATTCATACATATATATATATATATATATATATATATATATATATATATATATATATATATATATATATATATATATATATTCGCTTTTGACTGGAGCTCTAACTGAAAACTATTTTTTATTATCGGAGCAAAAATTTGTCTAGGACACAAACGAGGGCCTTAGATCCTCATAAATAATCTTTTTTAACAACAATACCACTTTGACAAGATGTTATAGCTCACAAATTGCAAGTCACTTTAACTATTGAATCATACTAGCTTCCAACATTGTCATATTTACTACAAGACGGGACACTATAGCCCACCAACCACAAACCACTCAAACTGTTCAACAATACCAATTTACCAAATATACCACAACGACTACATATTTATCATATACTTTATAGACACCAATACCACTATTAACGACCACATCCAGCGTTACATACATCAACAAGAATTCAACCTTAATGAACTTGAATACATCAAAGTCACCTCCACCTTATTAACAATATTATAATTATTTTATTCATATATAAATTTAATGAAAAAAATAAAAAATAAACTCATACATTAAATATACTTTCATACTACCTACCTCTTTATACAAACTTGCTATATTCTTTATATTGAATATACTATAGTTTTCAATTGTATATGATTGGGTCATAATTTATAATAAAATAAAAAAAACTATATCCAACATTATTTCCCAAAACAATGTCTATATTTTATTTTTTATTTTTTAAACATCCATCGAATTAAGGCATTCATGAATAGACATATTCCTTCATATTCGTTTGTAGTTTCTATCTCAAATAAATTTAGAGTGAGTATGTCATAAATATTTGTGGGGTACAATGTCGTATTGTATGTAGATTAGTGGGGTCGGTTGCAATTTTAGCAATTGAACTGTGGGTTAATATTTTACTAAGAAACAAAACAACATGGATAGATAAGAGCACAAAACAACATATAAATGGGTGTAATTGGTGCATTTTTAGGGTGAGTTTAGTTTATTCATTGATAGTTTGATACTATTTATGTTACATATGTAGCTTGGCATGGTCTAATCTTATGACTATAGTAGAAGAGAAAAGACAACATGTTATATGATTTAAGGAGATTGTAGTATGATTCTTCTCGATGTCTTGTTAGGGGCTTTGATATTATGCTCTAGGAAAATTTCAGTGGATGCTTTTGTTGACCTGAATATGTATTTTTGCAGGGTTGCTTATTGGAGGGATATCTTTCTATTAATTATGTCTTAGCTTCTATCCCTGAATATTCAACTGCTTTATACTCTGTAGGTAAACATAAAGGAAGAATCTATTTGGGGCCCTTCCTTGGATAAAATACTTGAGTTCAGATTACATAGATTCATTTACTAGCCTAAACTATTGAAGACTGATAACTAAGTGTGCAAAATTCTATAAAGAAGAGGAAAATTTACTCTTCAAAGCCAGAGTTTTATTACTCCCCGTAGGGACTTGATGCTCTACACTCTTGTTGGTAGACTATGACATTCAAGCTTGAATGGTTAGAAAATTTCAAGTAGAAATGAATTGAGAAAGGAGAGATGTTTACTTCTTAGGTACCCTTTTTATTTTTAAAACCTCCTTTACTACCTAATGATAATATGTTATTCAACAAGTTGAGAAGAATATTTCTTACTAGATCATTGAGTTTGTATCTTTTATAGTTAAGTTCCAGGGTTGTACCAAGATTCTTACATCTATTATTCCTTATGTTTGGTGGCGTTTAAAGCAATTTATGATAGAATTTTCAAAGTTTTGTGAGACATTTTAAAGGATATCACTATGCAGACTGAAGGCTTTCATAAAGTTGCGTAGGACATTTGTTTCCTTCCTTAAGAAAAAGAGGAAGATGCATAATTGATGTCCGTAAACAAAGTATTGCCTTATGTGCCAAGTAGGTCATTCAATTTATTAATGGGTATGAGGTCTGGGAAACTCTTTTCAGACATTATATCTCTATCAAGTCCCCTTATGATAAGAAGGTTTGAAAAGTGTCAGGGTTCTATAATTTGCTTACCACTAATGCCCTTATTAAAATTGAAGGCAATTTTATTGTTTGTAGCATTTGAAAATCTTTCAAGTTTGTCAAATTATTTCTCAAATGGGTTAGTGATGGCTTCAAAAGAGGTATTTATTTCAATGATCATAGTCTATGGTGGTCTCTCATCATTAGTAGCAGTAACTTTCCATTGGCAAAAACTCTTGGAATCAAGGCTCTCAATATCTTTAAAATGGGTAAATTAAGATTATTTGTTATCTTGTATCTATTGTCTCCAAATCTTGCACCCTAGAGGAATGTTGTTCAGGCCTCCTCCAGATTTGGGCAACATTGGGACATTTCCAGGCCTGTGGGTGTGCTTATAAATGGAAATGAACCTCAAGTTGAAAGGGCTACCTCCCTGTATTAGCTTTTTGTGCAATAAAACTGCTGAACCAATTTGTATGAGTGAAAAGAGTCAAAAGTTTGCATAAATAAAAAGCCTAGTCTAAGATGGTGATGCACAAAGAATTAGTATCCACATGTATGCCCTATACTTATACACAATACAACATAATATAGTCTATAACTCAAGCTCTATAAGATTCCAGCATAAGTATTTTAATGTAGAGATAAAATGAATGAGATCACACAACGTAAATAACTAGAAAAGACAACCTGTATAGTCCAAAAAAAGGGTTACACATGTGCAAAATCTCATACAACTAGAATGCACTCTACATGACCTGTTGGATCAACTCTTTGCTCAAAAACATGAAGGACAGAGAATAGAAGGATAAAACATCACTTGTTGTCACTTTGTGTCTCTTGCATGCCCAAGCAAATGTCTAGAACTTAGAAAGAAAATAGACTTATGCTTCTTTCCTCAAAGGCAAGAAAATGGAAAAACATTCTAGCAGGGCTTCACCATATTATTTGTGGATGATAAAACAAGAGCCCAAGGGTCCAATTTATAGAAAAAAAGGGAGAGAAGAGAGAGATCTTGGGCACCAAAATATAATCCTCCAAACCGGTTTGCAGTCACCATCCTAGTGAAACTAATTCTAGCTATTATCTCATTCAGTTGGAGTTTATCCTTCTCTTTGATTCTTCCTAAAAGCTTTCACGTTTTGCACTATAGACCCATTTGGGTTTTCCAAGTGACTTTACTTCTTAATTGCTTCTTCAGGTTCTTTGATTGGTTCTACTTATAAAAGTCATAAGCAAAGCTTGTTTGAAAACCCAATTTGCACTATCTCTACCCTTTTAGGTTTTTTGATTATTTTTGCTTATAAAAGTCATAAGCAAAGCTCTTTTAAAAACCCGCTTTTGCTTTGCTTAAGACCATATCAAGTTTTTTGAATGGCTCTCCTCCTTGATTGAAGACTTTAGGCATGAATTTGACGTCCTTTGGCACGTCATCTTTGAATCTCAGTAGCTAGTTGGCCACCCTAAATTTGATGTCCTATGACACATCATCTTTCCACCCCAATGGCTAGTTGGTTGTATTAAACTTTACGTCCTATGACATGTCATGGGGATCCATCAGGGCAGGTTTATGTTTCAGGCAATTTTCCCAAAGTAATTCCTTTAAATAATTTGTTTGAAGGAATTCTTTCGAGGATTTTGCCCAAAAGGCAATGGCTAGTTCCTTCAAGAACTTTTCTTGAAGGACAATTGAGAAAGTGCCCTTCATAAAAGTTTTGAAGGACACTTGGGGAAGGCACAGGGTCCCTTTAAAAAAAATTGAAGGGAATTTCCAAATGAAATGGCCCTTCAAAACTTTTCCAAAGGGCATTTCCACAAACAAAGTGCCCTTCGAAAAAGTCGGAAGGGACACTTCGGAAGAAAAGTGCCTTTTGAAACTTTTTCTAAAGGGTCACTTGGACAACAAAGTGCCCTTCAAAAAAGTCTGAAGGGACACTTGGGAATAAAAGTGCCCTTCAAAACTTTTCTGAAGGGTCACTTGGATAATAAAGTGCCCTTTGAAAAAGTCCGAAGGGACACTTAAGAAGAAACGTGCCCTTCGAAACTTTTCCGAAGGGTCACTTAGAAAGAAAAGTGCCCTTTGAAAAAGTCCAAAGGGACACTTGGGAAAACAAAGTGCCCTTTGGAATTTTCTGAAGGGACACTTGGGGGGGAACAAGGCAAGAAAGGCCCTTCAAAAAAGTCCCAAAAAGGCCACTTCTGAGAGGCATTATCAAGACCATTTTGGGTTTTCTAAGCCCTATTAATTACTCACTTCAGACCTCTCATTGCTCGCTACTTATAAATCAATTTAAGACTTTCTCCTTAGAAAACTTGAAGTTAAGCATCATTGGAAACCCACAAAGCATTGGAAGGAGTAATTCGGGTTCATAAACCTGGATTACTTCTACTCATGAAATGTTTACAAGTTGAGTCGTTCAGAGAACTTGACTTGGTCTTGAGGAGTAAATTGTGTTTATAAGGGGCCAAGACTTGACTTCTGGAGAACTTGAATTACACTATAATGGAGCCAAAACATTTTAGCCTCCTTGACTTATAATTTTGGACCTCTAAAATGACCTATTCTTGCAACTACTATTTGGTTCTCCATGAAAATGGTCGAAAAAATTATACTGAGATGAAAATTGGTCAACATTAGTGGTGATTCCAAGAGGAGGCATGCCTACTATGTCAAAGACCATTCACATAAATCCTTCAATTGGACATGGATTCATGCATAAAGGCACTTCAAAGAGAACTGAACAAGCTTTGGTTCAAAAACACAGTAGTTGTCTTAGTGTGTCTATTTATCTTGACTTAAATTTTCACATTGAATCTGTTAAAACACCAAATGAAGTATAAACCACACTAGAAAAACCTTGTAAAATATTAAGTATCATATAGATGTAGAGACCTAAATTTGGTTTATGACACTTTGACAACATCAATTTTGACACACTTTAACATAGACAGTGCATATGTGTTTGAATATTGAGCACAAATTCCTTCTATTTGTACGCATATCTATTGTCTTATTTAGCTCTATTCATCAGACATATTTATTCAATCCCAATTTATTCTTTATAAGAACCCTTCAAAATCCTAGATAGATATTTTTTATATTTCATATCCTTGTTTTCAAATTCTACGACAATACCGATAAACCCAGATAATGTTAGGTATTGTACATGTTATACTCTTCCAATAGTGTCTAGGAGCCCTCAACGATTATTTTTAAAATTTGGAAGTCTCCATTAGGTTAGCCAAGAAATGTTTCATGGGTCAGTCATAGTGAAAAATTAACGAAGAGTCATTTATAAATAAAAATTACCTCTAAGGTTATTATTCGCTTGGAAAGTCTTAGAAACATTAAGGGATCACCTAGCACTCTCTTAGAACATTATCAAAAGGTATACACAATCTCAAATATTTAAGGAGCATCCCTAGAGTAGTCCATAAAGACAAATTTGAATACACAAATTCAAAGTTGCATTGTGTCAAGTATCAAATATCGAAGGATGGCATTGCATTCTAGATTGTTCATGATGCACGTGTGCACACGTATGTACACACACACACACACAAGTGGGAGAAATATATGTAGTTTGAGTCCTCTTAAAAATATTGGAACATGGACAATACTTAACTATTCAACAGGGAGTGGTTGGAGTTAGCCCAACCAAAAATACTAACATTTTTTAAGGGCATCTTATAGTCAATCAAACACAATTAGGGTTTAGACAAAAGAGATAAAAAATTATTCTAGGTAAGCTCGAATAATTTTACCCACACATGATCATATTTCATGCATAGGCAAAAGGATTTCAAAAGTTTCAGACCTCCACTATGTAAATTGACACTTATGGTAAACCCTGATAATGTTGGTTGGTACATGTGTCTGACTTTTCCAATAATGTCCATGCCTATTTTCAGAATTTTTTTATAATCTTAATAGTTTACAAATCACATAAATATCATTTCCAGATTCAATGACATATTTCGTGGGCAACATGTAAACATAGTTAGCTAAGTACATCATCTCTCTCTTGCTCTGTTATTTCTAAATCAAGTAGTTACAATTTAAACTAGTGTTTTCAATTTATATTATTGTGTTAATTTCTATATTTTTATAATCTAAATTAGTATACATTTTTCATTATTTTATATCTCTTAGACAAAAAATGAGAAAAATATTTTGGTGGACCTGATCATTGCTTTGAATGTGAAAACCCTAGGTTTCCTTCTACATTAAGGTCTCATAATTTCCATAGGGTTTCAATTTTTTACCCTATTAGGGATTGATTTCATGTTTAATTTCTAATTTTTCATGGGTCCAAATTATATATATCTAAAATTTATAGCCATGTTATTTAAAATTATGTATTTCCTATAGCAATTGTATCATAAATTCATATCGGAGACAAGGAAACATGATGAATCAACAAGTAATGAAACTAGGGATGTTACTATACATGAATAATTGTAAGCTTACCTTGATAACATGTATTACATGAATGTCAAATTTGAAATGCTTCTGGTTACTACTCGAAGAAAATGAGAATGTATGGCTCCCTTTACCCCTCTTCCTTTCCTATCCCATGGTGAGATTAACAATAACCCCTCAACTATTCTTTGACCTAGAATTAAACTATATACTAAGGCTATTTTTATTACAACACACAGAGGTAGGATACATAATCCTATAGTGGGAAGTGGGGGCAATCAAAATATCCTTGTGAATCTCACTCCATCACCTAAAGTGTCAGCCAATAGAACTAGAGTTTATGACATTATCTATCAACTTAAGAATACTCGTGCAAAACTATTTATATTATAATTGTTGAAGAAATCAACTATTTATAAGAACATTATTTATACAATACTACACAATACAAATTTACCAAGTAACACAAAACCTGCTTATTGTGCGTATGTTGTCAATGCATTGAAGAAAATTGAACATATAATTTCATTTGAAAAAATAAGATTTACCCATCCAACAAGTTCTAGGTCAAAACCTCCAACTATATTTTTAAGTACGGATCTTAAGTAAGGGGGTTAAGTGAGTAATGGTAAATAATGGGTAAGGGATGAAAATTTGCAACATCATATTTCTCCAAGAACTTGGTATCAATATTGATTCTATCAATAAATTAGATATGAGGATCAAGGGTTAAAGTGTACCTTGTCAAGCTTTGAGAATAATTACATTTGATGTAATAGTTGGATCTAAAATGTTACCCACTACATTTCAAATGATGTCAAACCATTTAAATTATAACCTCTTACTCTACATACCTTGGATTCATTCTATGGACGTTATCCCATCCACCCTACATTGATGTTTGAAGTTTTTACATGATGGATATCTGCATACATGTTTTATGGATAATGAACCTTTTAAATATTGTAAATTCATAGAACCAACTAAAAGATTTATACCACAATTATGTGTTACTCAATCATCCATAATACCCCACTATAGTTCATACCATTAGAATGAATACATACACATGATATAAGATAAAACAATAAGACTAATGAAAATAAATTATTGTTTCCATTAACCTTGTTAGTTCATCAAAATGTGGTAGAATGACTAGCACGTATATATGAAACACAAAAGGAATAAATATCAAATCTTCAATTATTGATTAATTTTGAAAATCCAAAATTAGATAATATAGAGGACAATAGAGATGATGATGATAATGGTATTTTTGGAAACATAGATGACTACTTATCTCATCTAAAATTTATTCATGTTGCACTAGGGTAATATCAAGATATTTCAAACATGGTGAATGTTGATAAATTATGACATCTCCTTCATATTCAACTTCCCCTCGATAACAATAAATGGAAGGCACCCCTTCATGATAGTTATAAGAATACAAATGATGTCCTACAAGATAAACACGAGAAAAGTGGATATTCTATGGCACATCATCAAATAGATCATGATCCACATTATAAGGAAAACATGAAAGTAACTTTGGAAGCCTGTTACAATATTAATTCAAGCCATGAATCTCTTCAAATAAACAATTCATTAAAAAATATTGTCATATCTAACATGACATAATTACAAAAATTGTGTCAAATAGCATAATGTTTAGCTAATGAGTATCCAAAATTTGTATGACATCCATTCAACAATATATAGCCCATAAGGGCACAAATTCAGCAACTAGTTCAAAATAATGCATTGATGAAAAATAATTGATTGTCGGCCACATACACAAATGATGCAATTCCCTCAAAGAGTATTTGACTAGGTAGCAATTGATGTCTAGATTACAATTGCATTGGTTAATCGATTACATCCTACATTATCCTTACACCATCCTTGTGAGAATGTTCCACAAATAAAAATAATGTATTCTCTTAATATACAATATATTTCACATGTTACTCTGACTACTAGAGCTATACAATGCTTACACGATTATATCGATCGTACTAACAATTTCAGACATTCTATAGCTTATGACCATTTTTAAATTTTTGATAGTGATATACATGTTATACCTCTCCATTTGAAATTTGCACTAATTGATCTAGGACTATCACATCACCCAATCAATTACATCATAGGTTAGTTTCAATAAAGTTTATTGTATATAGCTTCTTGTTGTTTGCTTTCTTGATCACCCTCTCTTGAGTTGACTCATTGATTTATCCATTCTTCTATGTGGATATGTATATATGATTTTTATTTAATCATTCTTTTAGCCTTTAGCTTTGGTTTCATTATTTTGTTTCATTGGCCTTGGCCTCTCAATTGATTACCTTGATCCAAACATTGAAACTATCTATCCTACAATGACATATGCACATACATCCTTTATAGTAGTCTAATATTTGTTTTCATCTTTTGAGACATGTTACACCTCAATGTGGCATAGTACTTTCCCACCTCTCCATGTTTATTATTTATTCTTGCATTTGTCATGGCACACATTAAGCTTGCATGATCGCATTTATTTTATGTCGACACATCTTATGACATACACATCGACTATATCACATTTGGGGGCATACGCCTATTATGATTTATTCCACATTCTTCTTTGAGACATGACTTTACCATATAGTGGAGGCATGTCAGTTTCCTTTTTCATACTACTTTGTTACTACATTTGGTGCACACTATGTAGTGACCTATGATATTTATTGTTTGGATCCATCATATTCTTTTACTTTTGAAGCCTTTGCCTCTTGGCCTAGCTTCATTTAATGAGTGCTTATTTATATAAATATTTCAAAAATATAAAAATTAAAATATATAAAATAATTAAAATATTTATAAAAACTAAAATATTCAAAAAACAGAAAATCAAGACCTATACACGAATTGTGTTGATGGTACACATAGTTTATTAATGTCCTTTTTAATGTACATGGTGAGTTGCATATTCATTTTATATGCATATGATTTACACATTATACATGATCTAGATGCAAGACATACAAGTTATACACAAGACATAGACATACAAATGCATGAAAATCATCACACCCATAGACAACCTTTCAACATTGGGGGCATGCCCATGTTGGGGGCATCTTGGTACACTTTTTAGATTATATCTTTCTATACCCTTCCATTGATAATATTTATATATTTAGACTATTTATACATAATTTTATCTTATTTTTACATTTTAGAGTGTTATTTCCTATGGGTCTTGTGCTTTGTTATGCTAGAGGTTGACATTGACTCATTATGCAAACTATTTATACATGACTTTATCTTATTCATACATTTTAGAGTGTTATTTTCTATGGATATTGTACTTGTCTATGTTAGTGGTTGACATTGACTTTTCAGATTATATCTTTCTATTCCATTCTGTTGATAATATTTAGCTACTTAGACTATTTATACACGACTTTCTCTTACTCATACATTTTAGAGTGTTATTTCATATGGATATTGTGTTATTTATGTGACTTTCTCTTACTCATACATTGACTGATAATGCAGACTAACATTACTTGCTCATAATTATTTGATGCTAATGATTGTGACATTGCTTGACCATTGTTGTGTTCTATATTGCTTGTTTCATGTTCTATAGGTACAGTGACTATGTCTTTTCGTGTCATATGTAATTTCTATTAAAGGATCATCTAATCCATGTCATGGCCATGTTGTGTTTGTTTTAGGTCATAGTCAAGTCATTTCGTGTATGCTTATGTGTTTCTCCATTGTGATGGTTGTGCTTATGGCTTATTCACTATTATATATTGTGTGTGTGCATATGTGTGTTTACATATATTTATATGGAGCTAATTGACCATTATTTTGTGCTTGGTATTATGATTTCTATCACATATATTTCTATTGTGTGTTATCTATTTCTATTTGATGTTGTTATTATTTATATCAAGCATCTACTATGATTCTAATTATCACATGCTTCATTGACATATCTAGTCAAATCTGACACCTATTTTCAAAATAATTATCATGATTATATCTTGTATACAATTAACAAACAACTTTCCTTGCCTTGGATTACATGTTTTATATGTGCTTTTAAAGATCATAAAAATTTGTATGATGACATATATTATCATGTTTTTATATGTACTTTACACAATTACATTTTTTCTATATAATATTTAATATTCATAACTCTTTCTTTTGAGATGAGTAATTCATAGGTTTTATCCCTCATATAAAAAGTGAGGCATACAATGAGCTTGTTTTAGAGATTCAGGCCATATCAGATAGAGTATTTTGCATTCTAAGACATTATATGGGTGAAATGGGTCAGAATGAGAAAATTTAGACATTCACATGATTTTAAAGAACAATTGAGAAATTCTAAGATATTGTGGGATAGATAACAAGTGAATTGTATCAGGCATGGACTTTGTTCATGAAACCCTTTTTCTATTTTATTTTTTGAAGATTAGTGGAGAATGATGGTACTCTATAAGCACTTTATGTCTATATCTGTCTACTATGGTTAATCCTTCTACATACGAACCTAATTCTAGGGTTCCAAAAAATAGATATTTTGATACTTAGGGTAGTGTGGTTGAGGTTATTGCATCATTTAGTGTCTAATACCACCTTCTCAATGGAATTTGAGGCATGTACACTCCTCAACTCACTATTTTAACAATTACATTTCCTTGGGGCATGTTCGCCCCATAGTCTTTCTCTAAACAAGTTCCACAAGTGACAACTTGGTTCACATACCATCAAGTATATTTGTTCCTTAACTTTTCAATGATTCAAATTATTTCAGATTTCTTATTGTGAGAGGACATTGATCTCTGCATGTTTCTTATAGGTTTCAATTGGATCAAATGATACATTTTTATTGTAACAATCAACACAAAACACGATTATCACAAGTATCAAATTTCCTTATTTTATCCTTTTAATTTAGCATTTGAAATATTATATTAAAAGTGGGCATTTGTAGACATAAATTTGGCCTTTGGCACTTTCATAACATAAAATTTGACGTACTTTGACACACTTTGACAATGCAGATATATTTGACTCTTTATTCCTCTTGCCCCATCTATTATCTTAACCGCATCTATTCTCTAGGCATATTTATTCAATATCAGTTTAGTCTATATAGGAACCCTTCAGAATCTTAGACAAACATTATCCATATTTGAGATCCTCATTTTTCACTTCTACGACTATACTAGTAAACCTAGACAGTGTCAATTATTGCATGTGTCATACTCTACTAATAGTGTTTAAGAGCTCTCAACAATTATTTTCCAAATTGGGAATTCTCCATTAGGTCAACTAGGCATGTTTCAAGGGTTGGTCATAGTGGAAAATTAACAAAGAGTCATATATAAATACAAATCACCCCTAATGTTATTACTTACTTGGCAATTTCTTAGCAACATTGAGGAATCACCTTGCACTCTCTTACAACATTATCAAAAGGCATACATGCATCTTGTTGGGGATCAATAAAAAATATGATTACAATATGAAAGCAATAAACACGGAATTAAATCAGATAGATAAGTAACTAGAATCAGACTTAACAAGAAACAAGAGATACAAGAAACCACCCTGAAAACTTGTATTCAACTCTTTACAGAAGGAATTACAATTGAAGAAACTTCTTTTCTTCCACACCTCTCTAGATGTACAGATCTCTTCTTAGATCTCTTTCCCTCAAGAGTCCTCTCTCTCTCTCAATTACAATCAACTCCACAATCTGGATTGATTCACATATACAAATATTGTACAGTCCAATTCTGCTATGAAGATCTAATCCTATATATAAAATAAGGAAACATGAGCATGCACTTACAACCAATAGATGCACCTCCTAAACAAGGGCTCTAACTAGTTCTACTCAAAATAGAAACGCGGACTTAACAACCAACAGTTTGATCCTTAACATGCAAACATTCTGTTCACGCACGAAAATAGATTCTAGACGCCACAGGTAACCGACATCGGTTCCTGCGTGCTTGAACCTACCGACGTCGGCCGATCCTGATCTGCTCCTGACCGACGTCGATCGCCTTTGGTCTATTTCTGACCGTCGTCGACGACTGTTGATTTCCAGCAACTTGCAACTCGCTCATGGATGAACCTTTTAGCTCCATACCCTAACAATCTCCCACTTGGAGATAAACAGCTGCACCAGTACCTGTACAGCAACATCTTCTAGCTCTTCCATCTTCAACTCAATCATGAAGACCAATAAAAGTTGAATGAAGATTCAACTTCTCCTTTGTAACCGGCTTGGTTAACATATCTACAGGATTCTTATCTGTATGGATTTTCTCCAGCTTCAACTCACCATCCTCCAATACCTGTCTAATGAAGTGGTACCTAAGCTGTATGTGCTTTGTTCTTGAATGAAAGGCTGAATTCTTAGCCAAATGAATTACACTCTGACTATCACTGTATAGTCTGCAACTCTCTTGCTTCTTTCCAAGCTCTTCCATGAACCGTGTCATCCATATCATCTCTTTGCTAGCCTCTGTGACTGCAATATACTCTGCTTCTGTAGTTGACAAGGCAACAACCTTTTGCAACTTTGATATCTAGCTAACCGTCATTCCACCTACAATGAAAACATATCATGTGGTGCTTCTTCTACCATCCAAATCACCTGCCATATCTGAATCTACATAACCATGTAGAAAAGTATTTGAACCGCCATAGCACAAGTGCCTACTGTTGGTTCCTTTCAGATATCTAAGGATCCACTGAACTGCTTTCCAGTGTTCCTTTCCTGGATTGGCCATATACTTACTTACAACTCCCACTGCTTGGGCAATATCAGGCCTAGTACAAACCATTGCATACATTAAACTTTCTACTGTGGAAGCATATGGAACTTTCCTCATGTACTCTACTTCATCATGTGAATTAGGACACTGTTCTTTACTTAACTTGAAATGTCCATCCATAGGTGTGCTTACCGATTTTGCATCCTGCATATTGAACCGTTTCAACACCTTGTTCACATAATCCTCTTGAGACAAAATCAACCTGTGATTTTTCCTGTCTCTCTTAATATTCATGCCAAGGATTTTCTTTGCTGCTCCCAAATCCTTCATGGCAAATGTGTGAGCTAATTTCACCTTAAGCTCAGAGATATCCTGCATGTGTGATCCTGCAACTAGCATATCATCTACATACAACAATTGAATAATATATCTACCATTATCCAATCTCTTAAAATACACACAATGGTCAGATTGACATCTACTGTAGCCATGCTCAGTCATAAATCTGTCAAACCTCAGATACCATTGTCTTGGAGCTTGCTTGAGGCCATACAAGCTTTTCTTCAATCTGCACACTAGCTTCTCCTTACCTTTGACCTCATATCCTTCCGGCTGATCCATATAAATTTCTTCATCGAAATCTCCATGAAGAAACGTTGTCTTAACATCAAGCTGCTCAAGATGCAAATCCTCAATAGCAACTAAAGACAGTACAGTCCGTATAGAAGTCATTTTAACAACAGGAGAGAAAATCTCACCAAAGTCAATACCTGGTTTCTATGCAAATCCTTTCACTACCAACCTGGCCTTATATCTCATTTGTCCATTCTCACCTTCTTTCAACCTGTAGATCCATCTGTTATTCAGTGTCTTCTTTCCTGCTGGCAACTCAACCAAATCCCATGTTTGGTTCTCTCTCAAGGAATCAATCTCCACACTCATGCCTAGCTCCCACTGACTCTTGGATTCCACCTGTATTGCTTCATCAAAACTCTCTGGTTCTCCACCATCAGTAAGCAATAAATAGAATAATGAAGGGGAATATCGAATTGGAGGTTTACTTACCCTTTTTGACCTCCTGTTGGGCATTTGAGACTCATCCACAACACGTTGTCCGCCCAAATTCTCTGACAGTGACCGACTTCGGTCACTTCCAGGCCTATAACTGACTGTCGTCAGCTCTGTCTGATCGACATCAGTTCCTTCCTAGCTGACGTCGGTCCCTGTATGACCGACGTCGGTCTCTGTGTTTTCCTTTCTGTGATTATTTATGCCCGCGAGCTCATTTTGGACCGTTACCTCGTCCAATTCTCCATTGCCTGCTCAGATTGATTCAGCTGATCACTATACATCACTTTTTCATTGAAAATAACATCACGGCTCCTAATTATCTTGTTAGTTCCTGGATTCCAAAACCTGAATCCAAACTCATTAGAGCCATAGCCAATAAATGTGCACCTCATAGACTTAGCATCCAGCTTCTTTCTATTTTCCTTATCAATGTGCACAAAGGCTTCACAACCAAAAACTTTGAGAAATGAAAGATTTACCTTTTTACCTGTCCATGCCTGTTCTAGAATTCCACCATCCAGTGCTGTAGAGGGTCCTCTGTTAATCAGGTACACTGGAGTATCCACGGCTTCTGCCCAAAACTCTAAGGGTAATCCAGCATGCAATCTCATACACCTTGCACGCTCCATGATTGTTTTGTTCATCCTTTCAGCAACTCTATTTTGCTGAGGTGTTCTTGGAACAGTCCTTTGCCTGCGAATCCCATGCATATAACAATACCAATTGAACTTGTGGCTACAAAACTCACCACCATCGTCAGATCTCAGGCACTTCAATTTCTTGCCTGTTTCATTCTCAACCATAGCTTTCCAAATCTTAAACGTGTCAAAAATATCAGATTTCTTCTTAATGCAATAGATCCATACCTTTCTTGTAGCATCATTTGTGAAGGAAACATAGTACTGTGATCCTCTAATAGAAGCAACTTGGGCTGGTCCCCACACGTCTGTGTGAACAAGCTGTAATTTGTGTTTCTTCTTTGTTGACCCAGTCTTGAGAAAACTCACTCTCTTCTGTTTTCCAAAAATACAGTCTTCACAGAAATCTAGATCTATGCTTTTCAAATCTGGAAACATACCTTTTGACTTAAAAAATGTCATTCCCTTCTCACTCATATGGCCAAGCCTTTGATGCCACAACTTTGCATCTACATGTGAAGTAGATAATACAGAAAGAGAATTATCAGTAATACAATTACATAAATAGAGAGTACCTACTCTCTTAACTCTGGCCAATACAAGTGCACCCTTGGTAACCTTCCAAGATTCAGCTGTGAGAGTTACTGTACAACCCTCATCCCCTGACTTTCCTGCAGAAATCAAATTTCTCTTCAAGCTGGGAACATGCATGACATCTCTCAACACCCATGTGTTGTTATTCTGCATTTTCAGCTGCACTTTACCTTTGCCAATAATTTTACAAGGCTCATCATCCCCTAGATAAACTATTCCAAAATCTCCATGGACATAGTCACTGAAATATTCTCTATTAAGGGTTGCATGGAAAGATGCACCAGAATCTAAAACCCAAGATTATATATTAGTATGCAAAGAGAATATAAGAGCATCTTGTGCAACAATACCTGCCACCTTTGCTTCTTCTTTATCATCCTGCTGTCTGTCCTCTTTAGGCTTTGACTAGCAATCTTTGCTTATGTGCCCTATCTTTCCACAATTCCAGCATTGTGGCTTCCTGCCATTTCTAGATTTAGATCTACCTCTCATCTTGGACTTAGATCTTGATCTCCCTTTCTTGCCCTTCTCTTTCTGCCTTCCCCTGCTCTCAAAACTTAAAGCGTTCCCTGATGTCTCCTCTGTGCTTTTCCTGCGAATTTCTTCATTCAAGATTACACTAACAACATCATCTACTTTTAAAATATTTGAAGCAGAAGCAGTATTACTAACTGTCATTACTAAGCTGTGCCAGCTTTTTGGTAAGGAGCATAAGATTAATAGAGATTTAATTTCATCATCAAACACCAGTTTGATTGAATTTAATTGATTCATAATTCCATGGAAATCATTTAGATGATTAGATACAGATCCACCTTTTTGCATTTGCAAATTAAATAACTGCTTCATAAGATATACCTTATTAGAAGCTGAGGGTTTTTCATATAAATTTGCTAAAGTAGTCATTAACTCTACCGTAGACTTTGCCTGTGATAAATTAGATATCACAGTAGATGCTAGACTCAATCTTATAGATCCAAGAGCCTTTCTATCAAGAACTTTCCATTCTTCATCATCCATGTCTTTGGGCTGCTTTGCAGTCCCTCCTAACGGTAAATATAGATTTTTTTGATACAGATAATCTTCTATCTGCATTCTCCATAATTGATAGTTCTTGCCATTAAACTTCTCCATTCTCAATTTACTTTCTTCTGCCATTGCTTCTCCCACTCAAACAGAAATATCTGTGAGTAACCTGTAATCAATACACACTAACCAGATCTGAACTACCTGTTAGTGAACCAAAGCTCTGATACCACTTGTTGGGGATCAATCAACAATATGATTACAATATGAAAGCAATAAACACGGAATTAAATCAGATAGATAAGTAACTAGAATCAGACTTAACAAGAAACAAGAGATACAAGAAACCATCCTAAAAACTTGTATTCAACTCTTTACAGAAGGAATTACAATTGAAGAAACTTCTTTTCTTCCACACCTCTCTAGATGTACAGATCTCTTCTTAGATCTCTTTCCCTCAAGAGTCCTCTCTCTCTCTCTCAATTACAATCAACTCCACAATCTGGATTGATTCACATATATAAATATTGTACAGTCCAATTCTGCTATGAAGATCTAATCCTATATATAAAATAAGGAAACATGAGCATGCACTTACAACCAATAGATGCACCTCCTAAACAAGGGCTCTAACTAGTTCTACTCAAAATAGAAACGCAGACTTAACAACCAACAGTTTGATCCTTAACATGCAAACATTATATTCACACATGGAAATAGATTCTGGACGCCACAGGTAACCGACATCAGTTCCTGCCTGCTTGAACCTGCCGACGTCGACCGATCCTGATCTGCTCCTGACCGACGTCGGTCGCCTTTGGTCTGTTTCTGACCGTCGTCGGCGACTGTTGATTTCCAGCAACTTGCAACTCGCTCATGGGTGAAGCTTTTAGCTCCATACCCTAACACATCTCAAATCTTCAAAGATCAACGCTAAATTAGTCCATAGAGCCAAATTAGAATACACAAAGTCAAATTTGCATGGTGCCAAGTATAAAATATCAAAAGATAGCATTACATTCTAAATTGTTCATGATATTGCACATGCATACATAATTAGGAGATTTACATGCATTTTAAGCCCTATTCAAAGTATTTGAACATAGCACTCATCCATTTAGTGGAGA
Organism: Torreya grandis; assembly: GCA_037957365.1. Classification (NCBI taxonomy): domain Eukaryota; kingdom Viridiplantae; phylum Streptophyta; class Pinopsida; order Cupressales; family Taxaceae; genus Torreya; species Torreya grandis. The sequence continues at coordinate 2,371,003 of JARHVA010000411.1, forward strand.
GTGGTTTGGGTTAGTCCAACCTAAAATACTAACCTATTTTTAAGGGCATCTTATGGTCAATTAAGCACAATTAAATTCTAGATGAAAAAGATCAAAAACAAGTATTGCAATGCATGATTAAATAAGTGCACACAGAGAATCAAATAGCAGGTGTATGCAAAGGACTCCAAAAAAAATTAGACCCCCACTTTGTGTAGGGACACTTTTGGTAAACCCTAATAGCACTGATTGTCACAAGCATATGACCTTATTGGTAGCATCCAAACAAGTTTTCAATAGTTTTTTTAATATAAACATTTGACGAATTGCATGCAGAGCATTTCCAGATTTAGTGATATATTTTCTGAGTAACATGCAAAAAAAGTTAGCTAAGTACATCATCCCTCTCTTTCTTTGTTATTTCTAAATCAAGTAGATGAAATTTCAATTAACCTTTTCAATTCAGATTATTGTGTTTATTGTTATTTTTTCTATAATCTAAATCAGTGCACAGTTTCCATTATTTTATATCTATTTGATGTAAAATAAACAAACAATATATAACATCTATAAGCTAGAGGAGGCCTTTAAATCATGACAACAAAAACGCCAACTATTTTAGTTCCGTTGAGAGGGAAAATGCTAATTCACATCCAAACTCATATTATAAATATCTAGCATTCTCTTATTGGAATCCCTTGTATCACTTTCATTAACTTTATTACCAATGTATCATGCACACTCATTGCACCGATAAATACATGCAAAAATCATGTACATATAATGTAGACACACAAGATAATATCACACCAAAGCACTCAATGCAATAGTCGTAAAGAGCCAAAATCATAATATTACAAAGTAGTCAACTGCCCAACAATGCCACATCATTGGTATAATCAACATTGTCAAGCAAGAGCAATCATGTCATGCCAATCACATTGTACATAAATCCAAGCATCATCTACTAGCATGATAATACTACCATTTGTTGTTTCAAAATAATCTAATCACCAATAAGTTACATATGATCAATCAAAAAACACAAAGTGTATTATAGTTTGTATCTCATAAGAATCAATAAAAACCACCATCTACATAAACAAATATAATATGTCTTAAGATTACATGCCAAATAAAATTCAGCAAGTACAAGAGACTATTAATATGGGAAATTATCAGAGGAGTCAAAATTGGGCCTCAAAATTTACAACTACAAAATATGAGCAAAATCCTTTTTCCATTATGTTTTAATGGATGTAAATATGTTGATTTAAAGCTCTTATTTTTTGCCATTAAAAATTTTCTTAGCCAAAATCCTAATTCAAAGTTTTGTATTTTGGAAAAAATTGCATTGCATGTTTTAATGCCAAAAACCCCAAAGGATGAATATAGTTAAAATTGAGTAATATAATCTTGCAAGGCTCGGCAATGAAACCAAAAAAAATGAACCACATAACGTTTTCCAACACAAATGGTAGCATAAAACACCCCATAAATAACACAAGAGAAAACCTAAGCAATCATTTTTAGAACTATCATTTTCAAATATTTTAATCTTAAAGTAATGTCCCACTAAGTATAAAAGCAAAGCTACTTTAAAGCAAGAAATAAAATTTCTTCCATATAAACCTATAAATCCCTAGAGTTTCACACATATCTATCAAACTCTAGTTTTTCAGATAGACCTATCACATTCTAATGTTTTATATAGACATATCAAACCCTACTTTTCTATTTAAACCTAACAAACCCTAGAGTTTCATAACAGGGCAAGAGTTCCATATCGTAAGAAATCTATCAAACTCTATGCATGTAACTTCAAATGAAAAACTTTATCAAAATATTGCAAATCATATCACTATATATTCATAAACAAAAAAAACATCAAACTAACCTCTTCCTTGGAAGAACTTATAATTTGAATGTGTCGACCTTTTGACTCAAAACATTACACAAGTAAGGTTTTAACTTCTCTACTTCTCTCTTCTTTGACACTCATATCTTTTGTCCTCTCTTTCCCAAATCTCTTAAAATGCATTTTTAAGGTATTAGGGATATTGTGAGGACAAAAAGGGACAAAAATGTTCAAAAAGGGATAGGAATGTTTGAGAAACTGAAGGGATTAAATAACATTGCCAACAAGCCTATATTTTTTTCTTGGTTTTAATTTCAAGACTTGGGGTGTCGTAAGGGTGTCCTAAATTATAGGGTTATGACTTAGTTAAGTGAAAAAACCACACGATAACAACACTTAAATGACAAATGATGGACATGATTACAAATTTCAACAAAAAAAACTATCGATAGGCATACAACTAAAAAAATTATGATAGGGTAACATTGATTGTATGACACCCCTCAAAAATTAAAGTTGTAATCATGACAGGAAAACAAATGTAAACTTAACCCTCACTGAAAACTAACTTAAATGTCTATCTTAAATATAACTTAAAACACATGAAATGTAGTATTGAGAGAGTTTAATAGATCATGTAATGTTGTTTAAAATGGTTTTTTATAGATCCCTATACATTGCACTCTAAGAATAGGTTGGGTAAATAAATTCGTCGCATGTCTATTTAAAAAGGACCCATAAATTAGTTTTTAGGGATCCTTGTATATGACACTCGAGGATTAGGTTTGGTGGAAAAATTTGTCACTTGTCTATATGAAAGAGAACATAGATTTGAAAAACACAAGAAAATTGTTCTGAAACTCCCTTTTAAGTGAGTGGACACTTTTAGTGGTGGCCCTGCAAGTTCTTAAGAAGAGTTGCAATGTGCCAATAGGCAACACCATGAATGTATTGAGGACACTTAAATGACAAAAAACAAGTGCCCAAAACACTCAAAACATGGGCCAAATGGGAAGCATGGAATTCAGGATGGTCAAGATGCCTCTTTACAAGGGCCTCTATGAGTTGAAAAACTCAAGGGACCTAAGAGTAGTCAATAGCCTTAATGAACACACAAGGAGGCCTACTACCAAAATGCCAAATGGTATGGACACCATAATACAAAGGGTACAAGCAACATGATTGTAAAATAGTGTCTAGGACATCATTACAGGGTTACTAGCCCAAGGGTTTCAAAATATCATATGAAAAATCCAATAATGATAATGGTAGATTGGGAACTTGACCCACCCGTACTTTGAGAAAACCCTATTAAGATACGACAAAATCATGAGATTAAGTAGTAAAAACAAGAAGCGTAGTACACATAAACCCACAAACTTATTCAAAATGGTCTAAATATGTTTAGGCATCAACGAATGAAATAAGAGAAAAAAATCCTTTGGCCATTTTATAACTTCAATTATTTTTATAGCATAATGTTCCTAGCATACTTAATTTAGGCTTTTAGAGTTTGCTTAGAGAGCATACAACCCACATAACTAGCAATGAACAAATTACTCATATCATTTGTATACGATTTCAATGGCATCATAACCTATGGGAATGTCAACAAATTGAGGGGAGGGGCCATAATTCTTACTTTTCATACCATTTTGGGCTAAATTTCAGAGCTCATTTTCACACCATGCTCTCCACCACTTATAACTTGAGTTACATTAGGCGTGATATGTGACATATTTAAAGGCTTCAACCTTTAGGACGTTGCTTAAATGCAGTGATGTGAATTTATAAGTCCTATAGAGGTCTCGCTAAACATATGGATGCAAGAAAAAACTTGTGATATGCATAAAAGTACCTAGGTAGAGCCCATATTTATCATTTTTTAAAATATTATTATATGATACAATTTACCAATGATATTATCTAGAATACATTATTAGTATTAATCAAAAAGATATTGTGAAGGTAGATGTGTTCACTGAAGAATTAGAAAGACTTCAAAATGAAATTTCTATGTAGATGGTAACCTAATTATTTTATCTACTTATAAGCAACATTTTGTTTATAATTGAAAATGGTGTCGGGTCTTTGCATTCGGCAAAAATTGATCCCTTGACCTTTCGACAAACCATTGAACTTCAAAATACATAAACAATGTTTTTTTGGTTAGGAAATTGTGGGGGCCATGCCGTATTAATTTGGAGCAAAATCATATCACATGGATCTGCCATTTTATAAATAGCTTGTAAAATAGTAAGCATTCTATAGATAACAACTATAAGCTAGAGAAGGCCTAAAGGGTTTGACAATGAAACCACCAGCCATTATAGCACCAGAGAGGGAAAATGCTAATTCACATCCAAACTCATATTTTACACATCTAGCATTTGCTTGGAATTGGAAACTCAGTGAATTGTATTGCAACCAATGCAACTTGGCTACCGAACCAAATCAAGATCGACATTTCATAAATATTTCAGAAAAAATAAATTACAAAGTTTTAAAGTCATAGTATGTCAATTAATACACCAAAACACACACTGAGTTGAGATACTTTGGCCATTATCAAAAACTTCAAAACACTAATGCTTTGAATCAATTCAATTTAAACAAGACACTATTAGGATTACATATTTTTTACGCTTAGAAAAATGCTTCAATATCCTAGCTTAGAATTCGGAATATGACAAGAAGGCTGGCTAAAAGCCAAATATTTATGTTCCTCGTCACAGCAGCAGATGACCCAGACGGAGATTGTACCTGACTTGGGGATGGACTTGGTTGTGAAGGACTAGAGGGCCCTCTAGAAAGTCTCTCTTTCTTGCATACATAATTACAATCACTAGGATGTAACACTCTGTACACCCCAGTATTGGCTAGCACATATACATCCTTCCTGTTGTCCTCTCCAAATGAAAATATATAGTTCAAAGTGGGGTATTTATTTTGGGCTGCATAAGAACAAGGAATTGGAGATTTAGCAGAGCAGTTGAAATCCACCTTTGTATTACTGAAGTTGCCACTGCCAATGGGATTTTCCATGTCAGCCCACATATTTGCAGCATACAGATCAGCATACAAATACCTGCAATTGCACAAAATTTAAAATGGGAAAATGAGTTAATAAATTATCCTTTAAGAAATTGGAATCACCATGTTAAAAGCGACACTAATATCCTAGAGAGAAAAATCAACTAGCGCTCCCTACAAATTGTATTCTTGAAAAAAACAATATAAGGTGTTTGTGTTAAGCTTTCTCGATTCTACAAGGTGGTAGTTTTTTGCTTAAACGTTTCAAGGGAGCTTCTTCACCCATCATCACAAAGAGAATCGATGTGTGATGAGTCAACTAAAAAGAATAGATATACGTATCAAGGTGCAAAAATAACAGGAATAATTATAAGGTGGTCTTTTCAAGTATATTGGTGGTAAAATGCTCTATAGTTGCATACCTTCCATATAAGCATGGATCCTGGGTGGATCTAGAAAGGTAGCCACCGGTAATAGAGGCAGATCCTTCCTGTCGATTGACACTGTTGTGATCATAACCCATTACTGGAAAAATTGGCTGTATAGAACTTGAACTTGTATTTCCTCCTGGGGATGACGGAGGATTGTAGAGATTCATTCCTTCATAAACACGCCAACCATAGTTCCCACCTTTTGTTACCAAATCCACTTCCTCATAGACTTCCTGCAAATTGATGTCATGCAAGGTTAGCATCAGAGATACTACGGTCCTAATATTTCCCAGATTTATCTGTCAAGAATGTTGTTTTATTGACTTCCATCCACTCATCCTAGAAGAAATATGCATTAACCTGGTCAGTCTAAATCTTCATTGAAATTTTATTGAGTATTTTGAATAATTTTTATACAGCTTCTCTAAAAGAATCTTAGCGGGCCCCTTATCTTGTCATGGTCATTGCACCTCCCCTAAGACTTTTTACTTTAAGTTGCCCTCTGACCCTCCCTTTGCAGTTGTTTCTTAATATACAAGTTCTGCATGGTAAAAGATGATCTTGCAAAGAATGTTATGGCAATTGCACTAAACATATAGCAGATCATGTAGCTCTATAAGTGTCCAGGAATGTTTTCATGGTTTGGGGATATATTTCTATTCCCAAAAACCATAAGAGGACATGAAAACACCACCCGTAACATTCCCCAGAATTTAAAATTGAGGGATATGTCCAGCTGGCAAGGTTCGTATCTAGCTTCATTTTTGCTTTTTTAGTAAGAACTAAACTAATTTTTCTCCCCTGCTTCCCCATTTCCTATCTATTTACCCACTTCCTAGAGATGTATGCCTAGTTCTAGACTGAAATGGGAATATATACATTCCTAGTTCATGTGTTTTATTGCGTTTGATGCTTGATTCAACTATGTATCCTTCTTATACTAAAGTATAACCTTACACAATTAGTCTGTTTTTCTGCACATTGACAAATCCATATGAAATAAGAACTGAGAAACATTTTGCTCCTACACTTATGCACGATGCATTTTTCCTTCTGTGACAAGTCACATGCAAGTAGCTTCCTGAGACGAAATCTTGAAATTTCACCAATAGAGTTTGAAAGGCATATGAAAACCTCATATGACAATTAGGTTTACATAAGCCTGACAGTGTTGTTTACATTTGTCGCACCCGTATTTTCTTCAATCAAGGCATTTAGCAAAATTCTATGACCACTGTCACGCCCTCATATCTATGTCTTGCTCATGACTCCATAATGTGTATTGCATTGTGATGTTGTTCAGGCTGATTTCACTCACCTGGTATGAATAGTTCAGTATTTCATTCTGAAGCTTCCTTGCATTTTTCCATAATGTAGACCTAGTTTTTTATGCAGTATTTATGTGATTTTCTTGGAAGGCTAACACTTAGGTGGTTGCATTTAATTTTCCCCATGAAGGATTGCAGACCTTTTGAGTTTCGATAGGGAACATGAACTTCAATCTTAATCTCTGATTCAGAACATTTACTATATGCCAACATTGTCTTCAAAGTCATTTATTTTTAAATCAACAAACCAATTCTCTAGAATAATAAAAAAACTGCCAAATAAACATGAATTTTTACAAAAGATTATTTTCAACAGATTCCTATATTTTCCATGAATTGGAATCATCAAAGACAGGTGTAAATCATCTAACCAAGGAAAGGATAAGTTTACAGCACCTGGCCAACATCTGCACAGAAAAAATATGTTGGATTCAGTGAATCAAAGCTGCAACGCCAAGGATTTCTGAACCCTAAGGCCCAAATCTCTAGCCGCGAATCATTATCTTTAACATATGGGTTGTCAGAAGGGATAGAATAATTCCCCCAAAGACCAATCACATCTCTATTATCTGCACATTTAAGTTGAAAGAATCAAAATAAAATAGTTGTAATTAGGCACACCCATGCACAAGAGGCTTGAATAGAAAAACATGTATTCAAACATGAAATATGTAGATCAAGCACTCTTTTAATTTCAATTTCAATTTTAATTTCAAAGCCTTAAGCAATAGCGCTAGTTGTGACTGCAAATCAAGTAGAACAATTTAAGATTTACATATGTAAGTTAGCATTTACACACGCACATGGACATAACGTGCAATAGTTTCAAGCATGGCTGAACACATAAAAGTCTTAATAGAAGTTGCCTTAAATGGAAAAAACATCCTTCTAGAATTCACTCAAGCTCTTCAAAACCATTACTAGCACATAAAGCGGTGCTTATGCAAAGAGGAATAAATGTTTTCCCAGCTATTTCATAGATATTGAGGTGCCCAGAAACAAAGTTTTTATATCTGGTATCCAATAATTAAAGAGGAGACCGATCTCTACCATATGGAAGTCAGCAATTGCATCACTGATAAGGACATTTACTCCATTAACATGGCCAGCCAATGAAGTTTCAAGTACTTATATTCACATGGTATGATATCTCTCTATTTCTTGATCTTCACGTACCATAAAAGCACGTGAATTTAAAACATAAACACACACAGGAGATGCAAGTAATTTCTGAACTTGTACTCTTCAAAGTATTGCTTCAGGTAACATACATGGAAGTAAACCTTTTCATATAGATTTGATGTTTAAGTCTCAGTATAGAACGGCAAAGTTTATTTACAATAAAGAATCTCCACCTTCATAAGTTCGATGTTCATCGTAGAATAATACTTAAAACATGGCTACAAAATCCTGGAAGGTAGAAAAGGGAACATAAGAGAAGTTGCCTAAGTGAGAAATAATAGCAGGACTCAAATGAATTTTGGAAGCACAAGGTTGACTCTAGAAAATTGATTTGTAAGTGTAAGAAAATCAATACTGCACACCTCAGCACTTCTATGTTATTCTATCGAAATAGTTTACAAGGTAAAGATGGCAAGAGTCCTCGAATGTTTCAAAATTCATAGTGAGAGTTGTAAAACATGCATGTGAAGTAATCAAGCGGGATAATAATTCCATCTTTCTAAGTGACTATTCAATTAGCCGTGTTCATGGTAACACTAACACAGGAATCAACATCCGAAATTTCGAATGTTTCCTTAATAAACTGAAAGAAATCACTTAACAAAGTTTGGGTTGGCCTAGAAAACGCTCATAATTTATCCATTGGAAATTTGAGGGCCCACCTGATGCTTGGGACCTGGCTTCACGACCTATTTGGACCTTCTAGGCTTTAAGGGGACAACTTAGTATTTTGCGCTCCGTAGGCAATCATTTTGCAAGGAAATAATTGTTTTGTTGGGGAGATATGAGGAAACAGGAACTCCGACAATGGAATAATTGGCATGATCTAAACAGGACCCAAATATTAACTACAACTGATAAAACTAGTTATCAAAAGCTTTGCAAAACAGTTCCTACAAACTGTCTTTTCGGTTTACAATTACAAGTGTCGGATCCTTATTGGAGAGATTGGAAGTGGAAAAATGAGAAAGCTTTTTCATAGCTATTAGACAAAATCCTTGTATAATCATATCAAGCATGCCACAATTCTTGCCCCATGTTTGAATAAGTGGCGGCAAGCATAGGATCAAGCAGCTTGATGGCAAAGGCAATGCCAAGCTATTTGGTATGCATGGACATATTTCAACCACAAAGTTTTGGGGTCGCTTGTGATTCATCGAGAACTACTTGCTAGAGAAAGTTTTGGCAAAATGGGCATCCAAAACTCTTCTCTCATCTTATTTGTGAGAGAGGAGACAGTTGATCACATCTTTTGGTGTTGATCCATAGGTAAGTCATTTTTGGGCTTGGCTTCAAGCTGAATTTAATTTCCTTTTTATCACTCCTTTGACTTGAGGAGGACCTTTGGCAGGAGACTCTTGGATGATTAGGTGCAGTGTCAAAAGTATTTCGAGTACCATTCATTTGGCTTCTATAAACTTCTTGTGGAAAACACGATGCAAAACTACCTTTCAAGGTTATTCTTCTACACTCTGCATGGAGAAGTTGAGTCTCTTCAAGGAAGAGTTATCTCTGATTGTTAAAGCTAACTAGCAATTTAAAAATAAACATGTTACTCTTTGCCGATCAGGGCATAGGCCCACGTGCTTTCTTTCCTTTCTTATAGAAAGCGATTTTCCTTTAACTCTTTTTCTCCATTGATGTAAACTTCATGCTTATTTTCATAATATAATATAAACAATGTTTTCATATTGAGCCAAGCAGTGGTCTTGGACCTGGCTATTAAAAAATGCCTCTTGCAATTTGTTTGTAGGTTTGCAATGTATGTTTTAAGGGACTATTCTTTGGGATAAATTTATTTTAAAAGGTAGTTGTGTTGAGGTTGACTTTGATGAAAGAACTTGGTCCACATGTAAGATTTAATAGTTTAGGTGTGAAAAGGAAGACTATGCATGAGTGCTTTTGATAGACAAAACCTTTTGGTAAGAGTAGGCAAAACCACCGCAATTGAATTAAATGTGCAAAAATGTTTTTATGTTAAGAAAACATCTCTTTGAGCTCCTCTTTGATCTATATATTTGTCAATATGAGTGAAATGGGTTTTGTTTTCTATGGCAAGTGATACATAAAACCTCAGTAAAATACATGAATCAATTGCTCAAGTCACCTAATTACATCAAAAGGATGCAATCTACAGCACACTTCCTATGTTATGAGTGCTACCAAATAATACAGAGGCTTTGTTGTGAAAACATCTCTTTATGCTTGTGTTTGAACTAAATATTTGTCAGAGTGTGTGAAAAATGTGTTTTGTTTTCTATGACAGGTAATACATAAACCTCACAATAAAATACAAAAATCAATTGTTGAAGTTATCTAATTACATCAAATTTTAAAAGGATGCAATCTAGAACACACTATCTATGCCATAAGTGCTACCAAATAATAGAGGGAATTTTGTCTATGTACTTTGAAGCGAACACACAAGGGATGGCAAAGGCATACTTTTTACTACATAAAATAAACTTTAGTTAAATGTGGGAGTAGAAACCAAAATACTATAAAAAGAAGACTTTGAATTTGCTCCATGTCAATCTGGATCTTGGTTTACATAAGATGTGGATATCTACATTTATCCCTTAAGAAAGATTTTGACAATGCTAAATGTAAAAATCAGATGCCGAACTAGAAAACTCACCTGGAGCACAGGGATGATCTGGGGGACAACTCACTAAAACATGGTTCCCAAATCCTCCTAGATCGGTCACCCTTCCTTGAGATGCAATGGTCCTTATAGCAGCAATAGAGTAGGTGTGGAAAGAACTCTTTAACTTAAGCCCTAATCTAACCAAGCCAAGCTTGATGACCTAGTAGGGTGGAATTTTTTAATTCCTCATTTGTTGGACCCATGTGTCAATAACTCGATCCTCTTCTGCTAGCATACTGCAATTAAGACTGGTTTCGATTGGCTGGAGTTTTGTTGCATCTAGTATGTTCCACAAAGGTGGAAAGTAATGATGCAAGAGCTCTCCATTGAGAACTAGATGAATCCCAAGATAAACTGGAAGATTAAGGTCAAAGGCGTTATCTCCAACCTTCTTACGATTGGCTGGAGTTTTGTTGCATCTGGTATGTCCAGCAAAGGTGAAAAGTAATGACATGAGAGTTCTCTGTTAAAAACTAGATGAAGGCCAAGATAAACTGGAAGTTCAAAGGCATTATCTCCAATCTTCTTCCTGATGGTGTATGGGCCATACCCAAGAGGTCAGATTTTGTGGTAAGCTCATGAGTTTTTCCTTCTACAAATGAAGCCATACTCTATCACCAACCTTGAATTAGTATGACATCAAATGCTGGTCATGACCTTGCTTGTCTTTAGCATTGGCCTCTTGCATGATTGTGCACACTTGCTATTGAATGTGTTGAATATATTGGTGAACTTTATTGCTTCATCAACTTCTTTTTGAACTACATAAGTTGTTATTAGCAGCATAAGTAAGCTACATTAATGGGTTTCAATGGTTGGAAATCCAAACATACCTCAAAAAGGCTATGTTTAGTAGATATGTAAAACGATCAATTGTAGTTATGCTGAATGAAAGGTAGAATATCATCCCAAGTGCAATGCTTCTTGGGATTGTAAATCTTGAGAAGATGTATGATCATCCTATTCACCACTTTTGTTTGTCCATCAGTCTAAGGATGGAATGCAGTTGACTTAGTCAACTTTGTATCCATCACGGACCAAAGTTTTTTCCACAAATTGCTTAAAAAAATGGTATCTCTATCTGATACAATGTTCCTTGATAAGCCAATGTGAACCTACACATTGAAAGAACATTGGAGCTATTTCCTAGGCTGAGATAGCATTTTACATGGCACAAGAATTGCCAACTTTGAAAATCCATCCACTATTACATAAATACAATCCTTTCTCTAATGATGGGTCCTTGTAGAGAGACCCGAAATGTTGGAGCTAGATATCTATATGCAACTGATTCTAGAAGAACCTCTCAATAAACACAATCGTTACCATGCTTAGTAGTAGGAGAACCTGAGAGAAAATTCATGAAAATTGATTCCCAAGTATGTTTGATACCAGAAAAGGGGTATGCATTATTTTTGCTTCTTGTTAGTCAGCTTGGCTATAGCCAAATTTGAAAATCCATCCACTGTAACATAAATACAATCCTTTCTCTGATGATGGGTCCTCGTAGACAGACCCAAAATGTCAAAGCTAAATATTTATACACAACTGATTCCAGAAGAACCTCTCAATAAACACAATCATTACAATGCTTAGTAGTAGGAGAACCTGAGAGGAAATTCATGAAAACCGATTCCCAAGGTATTTTTGATACGGGAAAAGGAGTATACATTATTTTTTGCTTCTTGCTAGTTGGCTTGGCTATAGCACATGTGGTACAATATCTTATGTATTTTGCAAATTCTGATCTGAGATGTCACCAAAATAAATACTTATTCAATTCCAAAAGGGTCATTTCGACTCCCAAATGACATGCAACCTTGCTAAAGTGAGCCTCCCATATCAAATTTTAATACTCTGCTTCATGTGGTACGCACAAGTATCCCAACTGATACAAGAGACCATTTTTCAAGTTGTAATCTAGAATTGATTTACTACAATTCAATGCTTGATAGTTTTCTGCAAAGTCTGAATCTGCTTAGTACAATTCTGGCCAAGTTTTAATCTCGTGTCCATGTGTCAAGCATGGATAGAAGGGCTTTGACCGGTGGTTGAATTAAGCAATCTACTAACGGATTGGCACTCCCTTGCTTATTCCTAATGTTAAGTGGAACTATTGAAGGTATGAGGGCCATTTTTTATGTCGTTCCTACTGCAACTTGTTTAGTGTCTGTAACAACTACTGTGGTTTATGGTTGGTATGAATGACGGCCTTGTTTCCCAATATGTGGTGCTTTCAATGCTTACATGCTTGGACAATGGCATAAACATCTTGGTCATATGTGGGGCGTTCTTACCACAATAATAAATGTTTCGCTATGGTAAGCAATTGGATGTCCAAATCAATCTCTATGTCAGATTGGTGCTGAAGATCTAGCAGTACGAGCATTGGTGTGGAATAAATTTTGGATTCCAATTTCTCCAATGCTTTTCGTTGTGTGGTTGACCAACTAACATTTTCCTTTGCCCCACCTTTAGTAACCTGATTCAAAGGCCAAGTGATGTGAGAGAAACCAAACACAAATTTCATGTTGAAATTTTCTGACCCTAGGAAACTACGAAATTCTGTAAGGGTATTTTTTGTGGATCCACATTTACTCCATGAGCATCAACAAAATACCCCAAGTATTGTATTTCCTTCATCACAAAAGAGCAATCCTACAAATTTACATATAATTTGTGCTTCCACAAAGTGTTGAACACTTTTTGAATTTGATTCAAGTGTTCTTCCATGTTTTTATGAAAATAAGTTTGTCATACAAATAGAAAACAACAAATGAGGTTGTAAAGGGTTGTAGGATGTCATTCATCATCTACGTAAATGTCCTAGGAGCATTGATCAATTCGGAGGGCATAACCAATTAGAAAAAACCTTCTTTTGCTTTGAATATGATCTTCCAAACATCTAAGGGTTTAACAAGAATCTGATGATATCTTGATCTGAGGTCTATCTTGGTAATGAATTGTGCACTGCAGAGCTGATCCAGTAGGTCTTCTATCGTTGGAAGTGGGTAGTGGTTCTTCAACATAATCTTGTTCAAGGTTGTGTATCGATGCAAAACCTGCATGTGCCATCCTTCTGTGACACAAGCTCAATTGGAATGCCACAAGAAAAAGAACTGGGGCTGTATCATTTATTCACAAGTTCCTAAATCTGCCATTTGATCTATTCATTCTTCACGAATGAATGGCATTATAGTGACACATTAGGAAGAGGTAGTCCTAGAATTAGATCAATACTATGTGTTACCGTTTGACACACCAGTTGAGTTATGGAAAAGCTCCATATATTCCTCCAATATTTCTTGACCCAAGGAGTTACAGCATCACCTTGTGCCTCAAGGGTGTCTTTATTATGTTCAGTTCTAACTTCTAACCATTAAGAGCACAAGCTTTTTACTACAACTAACCAACTTCTTGCATTTCTTGGCACTAATGAGTGAAAGTTGAGGAACTGCTTCCAATATATGGTATCTATCTTTGTCAACATGTATGACATCATTTCGAGTATTTACATTATAGATTCCATGATGCTGGTAAAGATATGGTTTCTCAGGTAAAACATTGCATGCCTCTAATGGCACACCATCACAAAGAACTTCAACTTTGAAAGCCTTGATTTTGTATGCCAAATAACATTGCAAGCTGACATGTTTCTCATAACCTGAGTTGAACCATCCAATGTATATGGTTGAGGGTGAGACATCGGTGACAAGTTTAGTCTCGGAACAACTTCAAGTAAAATCAATTTCTTCTATCTTCCATTGTCAACGATGAAGTGTGTTTATTTTCTCTTGAACACCATCTAAGAATGGAACAATCTATCTACTTACTCTGCATCATAATTGAAAATGATGCTACATGTGCAATTGCCACCATAGCGCAAGGCTTACAGTCCATGATTTCTTTTCCTTTACATAGTGCCATCGCAATATAACTTGATGATTGTATTTGTGCCAATAGTGTTTTCCAAGTATGACGTTCCTCGTCAAAGTGGCTGCTGGAATTGTGTGTGCTGCACCACTTACCGGTCTTAGTTTGCTTCTTTTTCTCTTCAAACGATGTGTTCTTCTGAAAATAACACGGTTCTTCTGGAAATAACATGGTGGTGCTTTTCCTTATTGTTTAGTGTAATAAACTTATTATATCACATAAGTAGAGTCACAAATAGATTGCAATTCAACAATTGGCATGAACAATTTAACAACACTCACTCGCAAATAAGAGCAAATGAGAGCAAACGCACACAATATAAATGAAACAAAGAGAAAAATATTGAAATATAACACTAGGCCACCTTAGGGGAGAAACCTCCACAATCCTTACAACAAGAACATAATTCGTAATATGATGTTGTAATACTCAAACACTACCTAATATATATATTGTAATTAGGCTATAGGGACTCCATAATCCAATTAGGCCGACTAATACTACTAATATGAAATATAGAAATTATTAAATCCCTAAGTCATTGATTATGTGTGCCATAAGTCAGCCACACATATCCCAAGTCACCCTATAGGCTAAGGCCGTAGCATGCCCCATTCAACAAGTGTTTTCCTCAACATTGATCATATGTAGATGCTCCTGCATGAAACCTTCATCTTCGTATGGTATATCTTCCTCAGGGAAGTTCTTCCACTTGAGATACTCTATGATCACTCTAGTCCACAACCTCTTTGTGCGCATTTGAAGAATTGCTTCAGATTCCAAGATGATTTTTCCCTCTTAATCAAGCTCTAGGAACTTTGTCTAGGCTAGAATCGTCTGGCCAATGAATTTCTTCAAACAAGAAACATGAAAGACTGGATGCAAATATGTTGACTGCGGCAACTCCAAATTGTATACCACGTTGTCAATCCTATGCAAGATCTAATAAGGGTCATAATAATTAGGTGACAATTTTTTATCCTTATTTTGTTGCTTCAAGAACATTTATTTATATGGCTCCAACCTCAGAAAAACCCAATCTCCTACTTCAAAATATCTTTCACTCCTGTGTTGGTTGGCCTGCTATTTTGTTTTGTTTTGTGCCATTGCAGATCTTCTCTGAGACTAGAAAGAACCTCATTTTGGTGTTGAATGTGCTCTTCTATTGCACAAACTCTTGGTTGTGCTTTCAAGAATGATGTGATGGATGGAGGGCGGTATCCATACAATGCCATCAAGGGTGACAATTTGGAATAAATATTAATAGAAGTGTTATACCACCATTCTACTAGTGGCAACCAATCAATCCATTGGGACTGCTTATCAAAATTAAAATAACATAGATATCCCTCTAAGCATTTGTTGACAATCTCAATTTGCACATTAGATTGGAGGTGATATGAAGAGTTGTGAACCAATTGACTACCCAAACAAGTGAAAAAATTGGTCCAAAAATTACTAGAAAATATAGGATGATAGTCACTTACTATAATCTTTGTAGTACAATGTATATTTTGAATTGTCTCCATGAAGGTTGTTGCCATCATGCTTGCTACAAAAGGATGTGACAAGGAGCATAAATGGGTATATTTTGTGAGTCTATCAATCACCACCATAATGACATTTTTCCCTTCTGATTTTGGCAACCAGCGATGAAATCCATGGAAACCTCCTCCCATTGTTGGTTAGGAATAGGTAAATGTTGCAAAAGCCCTGGATTTTAATTATCTTGCCCTTGCTTTATTGACACACCAAACATTCTACCAAAAAACTATGCACATCACCTTTCAGCCCTTCCCAATAGAAATCGTGCTTAATCATATGATAACTCTACACAAATCCTGAGTGTTCATCAACTAGAGAAGTATGTATCTCTTTACAAACCTTATTCTTAAGGCTCGATTTTTTGCAAAGGAATAGCCTATCCTTGTAGCAAAGGGAGTCAACCTTCCACATAAATTTATCCTAAGTGCTCACATCTTGTTGAACTTGTTGAATGAGATGTAACATATCTGAGTCGTGTTGCCACTCCAATCGTGCCCCATCCACCCATTCTACCAGAAGTATTGACATGGCACACAACAATGCCTCTATATTTTCATCCCGTCTAGAGAGTGAGTCTACCACTACATTCTCCTTCCCTTTCCTATAGATGATCTTGAGGCCATACCCCAACATCTTAGTAACCCATTTATGTTGCCATGATGATAGTCTTTGTTCTAAAAAATATTTCAAATTGTCATGAAAACTTCACTTTGAAGTGTCTTCCCATCAGATGGGGCCGCCTTTGTTTAAGCGTATGAAAAATAGCCAACATTTATTTCTCATAAATGGGGTTGAGTAAATTCTTATCTTTGAGTTGGCGACGTCTAAAGCAATGGGTCTGTCTTCTTGCATTAAAATTGCACCCATACCATGCCTTAAAGCATCACACTCCATAATGAAAATTTTGGTGAAATCTGGAGTGGCTAGAACTAGAGTGATGCACATGACCTCCTTAAGCTTCTCAAAATGTTATGGTTGTTGCCTCGCTTCAATGGAAGGAATCATTTTTCAATAAAGTTGTGAGTGGCCCTGCTATGCTCCCATAAATCTTGACAAACCTACGGCAATATCCTATAATTTCTAGGGATTCTTGTAATTTTAAGCACTTTCCATTCTATCATGACCTTGTTCTTGTTAGGATCCACCTAGAGTCCTTCATGAGAGACAATGTGACCCAAGTACTCCACCTCCTTGACTCCAAAAGTACACTTAGAAGGTTTCACATAATGTTGATGTTGCTTGAGAGTCTGTAAAACACGATCCACATGTTGCAAATCGTCTTCCCATGTTTTGCAATAGATTAATATATCATTAAAGAACATGTAATGTCCCCCTTTTTGGCTTAGTTTGCTTTTGGAGTCCTTCGTTTGGTTGTTCCCACAAAGCTAAAGGAAAGGGAACATGAAGGGGGCCTGATCTATGAACAAAAAGATAGAAAGTACTTAAGTGTTATAATAAACAATTGAGTTTGCAAAAACGTACTTTTAATCTTATGTTCACTTAAGTTGGGGTCATGAGAGCCTAAACCCTCAAAAAGGGGAGTTTTAAAAAGATGAAATGCTTATGTTTTGAAAATATGCAACCCTCCAACTTGGGCACCACCCTTAAAGGTTGGTTATCAAAGCAAAGAGGGAATCTGGTGGATGCTATGTTGAATATTGAATTGCAAATTTTGATCAAGTATGTCAAGCTTGATTACCACATCTTGAGGACAAAAACCTTTACGAAGTGTCAAGGGTTTGGGGACGAAAACCTTCATTCCTTTTACTTGGGCAGCTCTATTCAAGGACTGTAAGTGAGCTTCAAAATTGCATGTGTACATGCAATTGGATCTACAAAGGTGTTTTTGGACACCACCTTTATTGAGAAAATATTGCAAACTCTATCGGAAGCTGGTTTTGGTAATTTTATAGGTCATTGGAGAGTGGCAAATTACCTTGGGAGCTTGTTCATGGTACGGAAGATCATTCCATGGTGTGGCGACTTGCCTAGAGAGTTGAACAAGCCATTTGGAAGAGTTGTTGAGACCAAAGATAGTTGCTTAACATTCTATGTAATTTTCTAGCTATGGCGATTGATTGGAAGGCTGATCTTGAGGATTTTAAGGCTAATTTGGAGTGTTCGTAGAGTATAAAATATTATAAATATTTTATACCAATTTGCCAACTTGGGCGACTTGCCCTAGGAGTCTTTTTGGAGGCCATTTTGAGGATTTTTGGCGAGTAAAATAATCTAATTTATTTCCTATATTTTTTTGAGGTAAGTCGAATCAGTTGGGGGAGAAATTGAACATCTTTTGAGGGTTTTGAGACTCTGCTTGACCAGGTACAAATTGTTGTATTATTTCTGATTTTTGTGACTATTAATCATGAGAACTTGAAGGAAATTGGAAGGGAAAGGTAAGGGTTTCATTTTGAAAATTCTGCCCTTATTTCTGAGTGGGGCGATTCACTTGTGAAGGATGTGCAAGGGTTTAGGATGCCTTGTTTGGCCCAAAACAAGAGGCCATTAATTATTGTTGATATTTGTGAATTTTATAACATTTTTCCAGCGGGTTTTGGCATGAATACAAGTCTGATTTTTTTATTTATTACATGATATTTATTCCTATATGTGGCGACTTGGTTGTGGGAAAAATTGATCATGTTTTAGGCCCTAACATTGGCCAATTTGATATAATATGCATGCTGAAATTTGTCTACAATTTATCTTCAGTTGTAGAGAGTTTGTTGGAGTGGATTTGGGTGACAGGAAGAGGATATTAAAATCAACTTTGGGGCGTTGGCAGTTTGGAGGGATAAACACATCAATTCAGCTCCCTTTCCTCTTTCAATGTGAGCCATTGTGGGCTAAATCTCATAAGGTATTTTTATATTTATTTTTGAACATATGGAAGTGTGAAATTTTCTATTTGGTGATGCATATACAACTCTAGGGTTGGCTGGTTTTAAATTTTCAGAATTCAATTTTGTTTGGGTTTGTTGGAAAACCTCTTTTTTGTTCATTGTCCCAATTTGGGGACATTATAGAACACCAAGAAACATTTCCTCAAAAATAGTTTGATTATGGAATTCATCAATGATCAAACTTTGAAATATAGAAGGGGCATTTAATAAACCAAAGGGCATAACAAGAAATTCATAATGTGGCCTTTATGTGTTATGAAGTTGTTTTGGGAATATACTCCTCCCTGATTCTGATTTGATGATATCCAGATCTAAGATTTAGTTTGGTTAAAAAACAACTCCATTTAACTCATCTAGCAAGTCATCAATTACAAAAATAGTAAACTTATCTTTGATGGTGAAATTATTTAGCTCTATGTGGTCCAAGCACATGCACCAATTTTTATCCTTCTTATACACATCACTACTGGAGAAGAATATGCGCTTTGATTGTGACGAATAATACCCGCTTCCAGCATCTCCTGTACCTTTTGCTCAATCTCAATCATTTTCACATACAATTACCTATAAGTTCTAATGTTGGGTCGCTGGCTCTCCGATGCAAGTTGGATGGCATGATCATGATCTCTTTTGGGCAAAAGTCCTAGCATATCTCCAAATATGACTAAGTGTTTGTCAATGATAGATTGAAGATTTGATGGTGTAGATTGATGAGCTTCTAGTGAATATAATTGTGCCACAAATCAAACATATTCTTTTTTAAGCAGCTTATGCATTTGATAACAACTTGCCATTTATGGAGCCTTCACTTGCAATCCCCACAATTCAAATGTTTTGCCCTCTAAACAAAAGCGCATAAGAGCTCCTACAAATTCATCTCTATTGTGCCCAAAGTAATGAGTTATTGGTCTCCCAAAAATATATCCACTTCCCATGGGAATGACAAACATAGAACTATTCAAAAGGTAGTCCCCCATTGCTAATTTGATACTGTGATATTTTATTGAATAACTAACTATACCATCATCGGCGATCATAACTTGAAACTTTGGTGCTGGAAATACAAAACAATTCAGACACGCTCCCAACTTCTTGTTGATGAAATTGTGTGTATGTCTTGAATCAATTAACATTGTCACTCTTTGTGGGGTACCAATCCTTGATAGTACATGGCAAGACATGGTCAGTTGTGGATCCTCCGACACTTCCTTCAGTTCCTCTTCAATCTCAAATTTTTCTTCTTCCTCCTCTTCTCTCTCTCATCTTGGTTTGTGATTCACTCACAAGCACTAAACTACATTGAGCCCTAAATTCATGCATGAGATATATGTCGATGCAAGTCCTCAAGAGGTTTCCCGGGTCAACTAATTTGCATATTTTTATTCCTCTCGAGACATTGTGGAGAATTAGATCAAGGTCAAAGGAAAAGAATATCAAACAATTTTGCCCATCAATTCTGCAAAGGAAAGCCAAGATCCTGTTCATCTGTCTCTGTTGAAGTGACCCTGAAAATTACAAAACTTGAGAATCTGCAGAAGTCAGAATAAACAGTGGATTTTGTACGAGGTCATAATCGGCAGTCTACCAATTTTGACCCTTTTTCAGATTGTAGTCAGATTTCAGGATTTTCATTTTGCCAATATCACATTCAATTGCAGTCATCAGGTTTGTTTGTTTCAGTTTTCTATCTCTCTCTTTCTGTTTTCATTCATTGCTATTACTTGTCCAATCATTTATTGGTACTTTCAGTTATTATTTTAGGCACTAGATCAGATCTGAATGTTGCTATTGACTATATTATCATAAATATTTATTGTGCCTTCGTTTTACTTAGTTGCACATAGTTTAAATCCCATTGTGAACTAAATAGTTAAAAAAATAATACAATTACTTGTGGGTACCTATGTACCATCATGTAGTTAAAATTACATTTGATTACCTTAATGCTTGAGCTCAAGCTATCCAACTAGTGTACTTTTATTGTTGACTTCTTTAGCTGATTTCAGTCACAGGAGGAATTTGTATGGTGTTGATGTAACCATCCTCACTTGGCATTAGCCAAGATGCTTTTTGGGCCAATTTGTTTCATTGGAGTTACCTTGTAGGAGATGGGATCTCTCTACAATGTAAATATCCCTCTCTCAATGTTTTCCACAGTCTAAGCTACGAAGATTCCTCATGGTTCTTGTGTTTTTTGATTTGGTATAAGTGATATTTCAAGACTTTTGGCATGATGACTACTTTCGACCATGCTATGATAATCTCTCGAGACTAAGTTCTATGTTGTGAGAGTTGCTTGCTACGGAAAGATGAATTACTATCGATTATGTATGGAATAAATGAATGTGCTTACCATAAGAACACCACTTGATTTTATATAGTGGATAGTTTTACTCATGGCTCTACTCTCCTTGTAATGATCAACTCTTATGTTCAAAACCCAAAAGGAATGGTCTTGGTGCAGAAATACCTTGGCCTTGTACTTCCACTTGTTAATTGGTCATTGTTCATCTGAGATCACTTCATCTTCCTATAGGTGTTTGTTTTACATTCTTATTTTTATGATGTGAACTTGTTGAGATAATGCATAGGAATGTAAGGTCTTATGGGGTGCACAAGGAATCCTAATATGATGCAGCCACAGTCAGAGGTCTCAGTTAAGAGTCATCTTCTACCATGTAGCCCACAAATGTAAAGCAGAAATTCACACAATAATAACAGAAATTTATTGCTTCAAACAGAGATTACATAACATTAGACCAATCGCCAACATATAGCCTTACAACGATCAAACACACAATCATAAACACAGCCCACAGGCTTACAAGCATCATCCCAACACTGCATTGTGGTTCCAAACGACTTAACTCCACTAGTTCCACTAGTCCTCCTTACATCTACACTCATAACTACTTGCAGTACTCCTTGAAACTGCACTTAGTCTCTTTTCTCCAATCTGGAATCAAATGATTTTCTCAAGTGTGGGGGATGTGTTTATATAGACACACAATTCACACATTTACATTAATTTCTTTCAACAACCCACTAGGGCCATAAATATTATTTGCCCGAAACGCATCAAGATGCACTAAAATTATTTAAATGCACACAAGTCCCGATGGTAATACACCCCAAGATAATGCATCACCTAAGCAATGCACATTAAGACATCATGAACCCCTTATGTCATCACAAGCCCCATCCCAAACGTATTACCACTTATCAATGTAAGGTGTCCAAAGGACTAACATTAAGCTCTAAGAAGTGCGAAAGAAAGATATACAAAGTCGAAGACCAAAATTAAGTTCGTTGAAACTATGCAACTTACTAAAGCTAAACCCTAATAAAGACTCATCGCAAATTACCGTAGAGCATTTGTGGTAAGAAACTAGCTTATGCAAGGAACCCCTGAAGCATAGACAACCTAGAGAAAAAGTAGAAGAAAATGGAACATGTGGTGACTAAAAACCTGATGCTTGTGACCATATCGCAAACCACCAAACAGCTAAAGATGTTACTGCACTTTATTAAAACTAATGACACATATTTTTGGTTAATGCAAAATTACATGTGGACCCTAATGCTCCTGCATCATACACCCCGAGTAAGAAAATGTGTGAGCATGGTGCTCACACACTTAGGATAAGTGGGAAACCCACTCTTTTGTCCCCGCCCAAAGGTCTAGGTATGACTTTGCGCCCTATGAGATGAGTCTCGCCTTCCATTTCACTCAGCTGACAAAACGGATCAAAAAATGGCCTCCTCCAAAAGCCTTTCACTTCACTATTGCACCAACTTCCTCTTCACTTGAGTCAACCTCCTCTATCTGTGCTACACAATCTACTCTTCCCCTCTACTGCGATACTATCCACTAAAATAATCCTATGTTTGTGATTCGTGCTCTCATTCACCTTCATCTGTGTGACATTATTTTTCATCTTCACACACTCTATCTCTCACAAATGCTCTTTTCTACCATGCACAACCAAATGATTTTGGTGCACATCCCCTTTGTTCTTCAGTGGATTTAGGGTATGCACTCGTCCATCCTCCCTCACTTGTACTATATTTGATCTCCCATCATATAGTATCTCGCGGTCATACTGCCACAACCTCCCCAACACAACATGATATGCATTGATGTCTGGCACATCGCACAAAACCTCATCCATGTAGTTATCAATCATCATCTTCACTTTGCATTGTTCCTTCACAATGTTGTGTTGACCTTCTATAAACCACAACACCCTAAATGGTCTTGGATCCATCTTTCATACCAATCCTAGCATCCTCACCATTTTTGCGAACATCAAATTATTTGTGCTTCCACTATCTACCACAATTGTGCAACATTTACCTCTTGTCCTACACTTGGTCCAAGAAAGATGTCCTCATTGTCTCACATCTTTGCTCTTTCCTGCAACCTTCAAGACTCTCCATGCTACTTGTAAACTTTCTCCTTGCTTAGGTTCATCTATATGATGTACATGCATCTCTACAGATTTTGGCACCTGTTTGTAAGACTTGTGCACCGCCACTTCCCCTTTTGCCACTATCCAAATGTGCATGAGGGCACTCAAATGCACAGTGTCCTACCTACCCACATATAAAATATGTTTCTTCGAATCTTTGTAGAAGATGATACTCCCCTTGCTTGTGATGCTTGCACAGTGCTTGTGATTTATAAACTTTAAGCAATATTACACTAACATAGTTTGATTTTGCTTTATAATATTAACTTACGAAATAATAAAAAAATTGACTTACAAAACATGAATTTAACAAAATAATTAACTACATTCAATACATAATTTGATAACGGAGTTCGGCACGAAGGCCTGCATCTCTGGGTCCAATATCGGCCGATATATTAGGAAAAAATCTTGAGAAGTACCTACAAATGTCTCCAAATTGAAAAATAAACAACTGGAAAATTGTTCTATGGGCAAAAATAATGCTAGTCTCTTTTCAGACTTTTTGCTAATTTTGCCTCTAGCACCCTCTGTGAGCCACACGAACTCCTTTGTTATAGTCTTCTAGCAAACTTGTTTGCTTTCGATGCCTTTAAATACAAGTATTAGCACTTTATATAGTGCTATGTCCCATGGGTATGACGGTGGGATCCATATCCTTTTATCCCATAGTGCACGATTCGAATCCCTCAATAGTTTTCGGTGGTCAAAGTTATCCTTTGTCCCACATTTGTAAGTTGGAAGGTTCGTGAGATATGTATCTACCACGAAACTCGTGGTTTATAATGCCAAGTTATTGGCATTAGCTTGCTTTTCGGTGGGTGTGGAATTGGCATATGAAATACGTGGGTTTCACGTGGCATATATGTGGATGTTTGGGCATGTAACATGAATGTAACATGGGGTCACATGGAAACTTAAGGCATGACATGTGGCAAATATGTTGGGTAGAATATGGAACATAGGATTACATGTACGTGGTGAGGTGGATGTGTTACGGGGAAATGGTATGGTTATTTGGTTTGTTTAGAACCTTCGAATATTTAATTACAATATAGTTAAAATTCGACCATGGTAAATAATTGATTGGTGGCAAGCCATGCGGTGGCTTGAAGACCCACCACGTGGTCCAATCTCCTCTCGCCACTTGTCATCCACTCGCCACTTGTCGACATTCAACTGGATGTTCTATCCAAACCCCAAATTTTTTTACTTGCCTGGTTCGATCTTCAACGTGCAATAACTTGCCCATACAGGCTCTGTTTTGCGAACCGTGAAATGCATTGGAAAGCTCTCGACGAGCTCTTCATCATGACAACAATCAACCTAAAATTCGACATCTTTTTCAGAGCAAATATGGATCCTTCCGGATCAGCTTGTGTCTTCATTGCTATTCTTCATCAGTTCTTTGTTACCGTCAGCATTTGCTTTGCCTATTGCAGTACTTCGTTTGCATGTCAACTTCTCTTCTGCTCTTTGTTCATATTGATTCGCTTTCTCCACTATCTGCAATCTCACTATGTTGATCTCATCTTGGATGACCCATCGCAATCCATTAATGTACCATGCTAGCTTCTCTTGGTCCATCTCGCTATGACCGGTCGAAATAGTGATCTTGTAAAATTATTCTGTATATTATTTCACGCTTAGCTTGTTTTGTCGCAGATTCTAAAATTCTTCAACAAATCCAACTGATAGTCCCTACGCAAAAACTTGGCTTTTAATTCACAACCATCCTTTCTCAATGGGTGAATTTGTCTTTACCCTTGCAATTCCACTCAAGTTGTACCTCCTTCCACCATAGAGTTGCATGCCCCTTCAAGTTTTTCTATGCGACCTTTGTCTTGCACTCATCTACTACTTCATCAAATTTGAAGTATATTTCCATCTCTCTTAACCAATCTATCAACTCTTATGGGTTTAATGTTCCAATAAAACATGAAATCTTCATTCGCATTCCTCTTCCTATCTTAGATATGGCTTTAATAAGCCTCTCTTCTCCCTCATCCAATCACTCTCATGCTAGATCTTTTTCATCATCATCACCCTCTTGCAATTTATCCTCTACATCGCTCACATCATCTCTCGAGATGAATCCTCTTCTTCTATCTTCCTCTATTGCAGCCAACCTTGTCTACATAATTCGCAACATTTTTGTGATCTCATCAAGTCTTCCATTCAAATTTGCAGCTATGCGCCCACTCACCCTACTCTTCTTGGCAGCATCTTGACTTTTCACAACCTTCAGAACTATTGTTGCACCTTTCACTAACCTACGCAAATTGCACTAATTTTGCACTTTAAGATATGTTGTGCCACTCACAATCCTACATAGTCCTCTCTTACGCACTCCTCATGTTCTCTACTCACCTTCACAAAGAACAGAGAACACAAACTTGAATCTCTCAACCCCAAAGTTTTTTTCCCTGCTCTGATACCAAATGATGCAGCCACAATCAAAGGTCTCAGTTAAAAGATGCTTCTACCACACAGTCCACAAATGTACAATGGAAATTCACACTAATAATATAAATTTATCGCTTCAAAGAGAGATTACACAACTTCAAACCAGTCGCCAACAATACAACCTTACAATGATCAAACACACAATCATAAACACAGACCATAAGCTTACAAGCATCATCCCAACATTGCAGTGTGGTTCCAAATGACTCAACTCCACTAGTCCTCAAAACTGCTTGCAATACTCCTTGGGACCACACTTAGATTGTTTTCTCCAATCTGGAATCGAATGTCTTTCTCAAGTGTAGGGGATCTGTTTATAGAGACACAATCCACCCATTTACATTAATTGCTTTCAATAACGCACTGAAGCCACAAATATTATTTGCTCGTAATGCATCAAGATGCA
The DNA here is from genome assembly GCA_037957365.1 of Torreya grandis. Lineage (NCBI taxonomy): Eukaryota > Viridiplantae > Streptophyta > Pinopsida > Cupressales > Taxaceae > Torreya > Torreya grandis. The sequence continues at coordinate 2,397,189 of JARHVA010000411.1, forward strand.
CTATAATTATTTAAATGCACACAAGTCCCGATAGTAATACATCCCAAGATAATACATCACATAATCAATGCATCATAACACATCACAGACCCCTTATGTCATTGCAAGCCCCATCCCAAATGTATTACCACTTATCAATGCAAGGTGTCCAAATGACTAGCTTTAAGCTCTAATAAGTGTGAAAGAAAGAGATACAAAGTCAAAGTCAAAAATTAAGTTCACTGAACTGCACAACTGAGTAAAGCTAACCCCAAAGGAAGACTCGTTGTAGATTACCGTAGGGCATTTGCAATAAGAAACCAGCTTATGCAAGGAACCCTTGAAACATAAATAACCTGAAGAAAAGTAGAAAGAAAATCGAACATGTAGTGACTAAAAAAACATGATGCTTGCAACCATATCATAGACCACCAAACAACTAAAGATGTTACCACACTTTATTACAACTAACTACACATGTTTCTGGTTGATGCAAGATTACACCTAGACCCAAATGCTCCTGCATCATAATAGCTCATTAATAAGAGATGGAAACCGTACAAGGGTTACTTGTGTGAGTTTCATGAGTATTTGGCCAAAGTATTAATGATTGTCAGATCATTTGTTTCCCTTATTAGCATGATTACTGTCTAGGGTTTGCATTATTTGTTTTGTAACATGAATGAGGTGATAGTAATATATTCACATGATTTCTCTCTCTCTTACGACTTGCTCCTAGTTCGAAGACCCTCGTGAAGGGTAAGGCTACTTACAGGTACATGGAAGTATTTGGGGAAGCTCATGGCTCTGTGGTTGGCAGAAAAGCACCCTAATGATGTTCTCCCTCTATCTACTTCATTCTCTCCTTCACAAGCAGATTTATCTTGACTTCTATTGACACAATTATTGAACTAGATATACAAGTTGTACTTTGTACCATGATTTATCCTAAAACATAATTGGTTGTAGTATGATGTACCTTATGTATACCTCACAGTACAGGTGGTTATATTTGATGTTCTATAGAATATTTACGTACTATCCTTTGGCAAGTGAAGATGGAACAGAGAATTGAGCATCATTATGATCTGTACTATTTTGTTAAATAGTAGCATTATAGTTGTATTGCCTCAGTATTTGATCATTACATGGGAAATGAATTCGTACAGGACTGTACTTTATGAATTGTTTCTAGTATCATTATATTTATGCAATCAATGAAAATAGAATTAGAGGAATAGGCTTTCCTTCGCTTTGTATATTTCAAACTCAGGTAAGTAACTTGGCATGAATAAGATGAACCTAATAACTAATGACTTGAACATTTAACAAGGTCCCTAGGGTGTGTGAGTTAATGGAGGTGACCTATCGGGGAACCCCACTCAACACACACCCTCATCGGATAAACATCAATTGGAATTAGACCTTGTATCTTGCTGTTGTGACCTGAGCAATTTAATGCATGAAAATTTTGTACTTTAAAGAGTAAGGTTCATAGATAAGATAAGATAAGATAAATATATTAATGTCCAACAAATGACCACAAAAGTAGGTCAAAGGCACTGTAGAGTACAAAAGTGTCAGAGCAAAGAGGGAAGACCAAACGGTTTCCCAAGGAGAAAGCAAAGCTGAAAGAGAAACAATACAACAATGAGTGGGAGTAGCCAGAAAGGAAAGAAGCAAAAAACAACCCGCAGCCAACGACCTAAGCCAAACGAAAAGGTGGGAAAATACAAGATGGGAGAAAAACCAAGAGAAGCAATGAGAGAGGTCCATCAAGGAGTGGACCCAACTCACTTAGCATCCAAAGCCATTGAGAAAAAACTCAAAATAGATGGATAACCAGTGGAGGAGGTGGAGTGTCTGGTATGTCTCGTGTGTTGTTTTCTGTAGGGAGTAACACGTCGCGATGAATTGGTGGATCTAGTCTGACTCCTGGAGCTAGAATTGGAATGGCTATGCCAATGAGATCCCGGGGGGTTGCGAAAGGTCCCTCGGATCCGTACTGATCTGGAGTGTGAAGTTGTGCTAGTGTCGATCTGGCACTTAGTGACTCTCTCCAAAGGTAGCACAGTGAAGAAGGAAGTAATCCGCTCGATAGACTGTGGTCTAGTGTGGTCTCGAATCATGTGGTCACGAACCCTGAGGGCTTCCTGCATATATAGAGCCAGACATCTCTGGTCCTCATATCTGAAGAAGACAGAGAGAGCCCAGGTCTCCCTGAAGAGGCAGTGGAACCTTCCTCTAATCTCGTAGTAGATGGGGCAACGGAAGATGAAGTGCTCCTCTAACTCCACCACTTGAAGGCTGCATAACTGGGATATCTTGTCTGTCCAATCCATCTAGGGATCTGTCTCGATCCGAAGCCTATGAGAACCCACTCTGAACTGTCCAAGAGGAATATGGAGAGCATGCATCCAATGGTGGAAAGTGTAGTGAGGACGGATAATAAGCCCGTCCCTCAGTTCCAGATAGTGCTCCGCATAGAAGGCCATCTTTGGGCGTAACCCCCCATAGGGGTTAACCCAAGTGGTATGAATATACTGTATGTAGATATCCTCCCTGATAATCCTGTTCATCACCTGTCTGGTAGGTAGAAGGTGGCTCAGAGCATCCAAGGAGTAATGAAATGGAGGGAGATGATCCATCATAATCCCCACAGACCCTAAGAGATCTGAGACCCCAGCATACCAACAACGAGCTCGACCCGTAGGGTCAGAACGGGCAATAGCCTCTAAAGAACAATAAGCTAAGTACGGGTATCTGTCACGCCCCTTCACTGAGTCAACGAATCTCTGGATGCGATGCAAGAAAGAGATCAGATCGAACATAGTCTCCAATCTGAAGGGACGGGCCCCAAACTCTGCAAGGATGATGTGTTGGGGAACAGTCTGTTTGTCCCTGATAATGCGACTGAGGAGAAGTGTCTGGACTCTCTTAGCCGAAGCCCAATCTAACTCAAGCAAAGAGGGTCCCCAAACCACAGACCCATAGAGGAAAGTAGCACTGATAAGTGTGTCCATGAGGGACATCTTGGAAGAGATGTCACGAAGGTGGTGTAGAAAACACTATCTCTTAAGGAGGCCTAAAGAACCGTACCCTTTGTTGATGTGAGGCTGGAGGGCCTGTTTCATGCTAAAGCGGGGTCCAGAGAAACATACCCCCAAGTAGGTATAGGTGATGGCAATCTCAATCTCCTCTCTTCTGAAGAAGAAATGGAGGTGTGAGGTCTTCAACCCGTTGAAAACCATAACCTTGGTTTTGTCCAGGTTGACTGTCAACTGTCGAAGATCACATAAAAGAGCCAGGGCATCTAACTGTCGCTGCAACCCCTCAAGGGAAGAGGCCATGAGGACCACATCGTCCACAAACAATAGGATAGAAATCAACACCTAGTGGAGAAGGCAACCATCACCATCCTGGATATGCTCATGAAGGAAGGTCTCTAACTCATCGATGCATATACCAAAGAGAGTGGGGGATAGGGGGCAGCCCTGTTTAACCCCGATGGTACTCCTAATAAAGTCTGACAACCCATGGGCAGTGCAGATGCGACCGAGGACCATCTCGTAGAGGCACATAATGGCTGTCAGAAGGGTCTCAAAAATACTAATGTCTCTGAGCCTCTGGAAAAGGGCCTCCCATGGAATAGAGACAAAAGCTTTCTGAAAGTCTACAAAGCAACAATTAGACTTTCGATGAGCGATGATGTGCCTCCTCAATGATGGCTCGGAGAGTAAATATGTGGTCAATGGTCCGATGAGCTAGTTAGAACCCTCCATGCCCCTAGCTCTGAGGTGTCGCTGCTCCAACTCTCTCGAAAGCCACATGTGGAGAACTGTAGCATATAGTTTTGAGAATGTATGGCCAGCCACGATCATCTTGTAGTGTGGGCATAGGTTAGAGCAAACTTGCATTGGGATCAGCATCATCCCCTATAGACTTTTGAGGTGGTAAATCAAGTGTACTACAAGTCAATCCAAATAGCTCTCTCTATATAGCTGGGTTTACAAAACTTTCACCAGGAGTGGAAAAGACAAACTAAGCACCTTACAGATTGAAGTTGCCAGCACATGTAAAGACGCATCCTGTAATTTATGTCAATTTTTTATTAAAGCTCCTCTGTGTCATAGTTTCCTGCCTGCATATGAGGATGCCCAGGAAGTTGAACATGAAACACAGGTGCCTACGACGATCACAAATAAGAGAGCCCGGAAACTCTGTGCCTGAGAAACTAGTATCTAATTGAATGGTCCAGCAACTAGGCAACCTAGGAATCCCCTGGATTTGTGAAAAATGTTGGCCTCAATGAGGGCAGTGAGATTTACAAGGGATGAAAAGATGTTACAGTCTTGGTGGTCAATACAACTAAGTCCAAACTTATTGCCATACTCAGTTGACATGTTATGCTTGTGAGATATAGATTAAATCTTAAATGAAGAAACAAGTGCCTAACCACATCGACAGTCAAGTCAAAAAAGAGCTTGAGGAGAAAAAATGCACATGAGAAAAGATAAATTAACAACAGAGATGCCTAATGGGACAAGTTGGGAGGGGGCCTCACTAAGGGGAGTTCCAAAAGCCACAGGGACCACTCAAAAGGCAAAGGAAAGGAACAGATTTCTCCTATTCAACCCAGAGGTCACAAGGGTTTCAACTTTCAAGAGACGTCAAATTCCATACAAAACCCCACAAAGCTCATTTGAAGCATAACTTGTGATAGTACGTAAATAATGTTAAAAAAATCTAATAGAGATCAAATCGAGGAGATCTAAAGAGTTGCTGGAGGAATTACAATGATCCAGGTGGCAGCTAGAATTTTGTAATTGGCACCAAACCCAGCTTCATGATCAACATCAACCTTGCTCCCTTCCTTGGGGCTAGGTCTGACAGTTACATCTTGATGTCATTCAATCATAGGGTATCTCTTGGGATCTGGATCATAAAAGTCATAATTCCTCATTTTCTACATTATAGGTGTTTTTAATGAGCCTTGATTTGTGGTTGCAAGTAATAGAATGGATGGCATTCCAAAAATGATGTTCATATGTGGTAATTCACAAGTGAGGATGGTGATATCCTAGGAAGTAGCATCTATGTGGTATGATAAGGCAAGGTTCCCTCTACAAAGCTATGGTCATTGGTGATTATCGCCAAGATGCCAAGGGCTAAGAAGCTAATTCTACTATATCTTGAGACTTGCGGCTGATGTTTTCCATAAGTAAGCCAAACTTAACAATAAACATTAAATTTATTCCAAGAACTGGAGATCCTTATACCTCTTTTGATATCTAATACCACAAGACAACATATACTAATGGGTCCAAGATGTTGATGAAGGGGAACATGGTCATCTCAAACTTTCCATTGTAAGAGATCTAGGACTGAGATACTTCAAATCACTAGACCTTGCAATGGCCTATAATATTTGACAATAATTAATGCTCCCAAGGGAGTGACTCGCTTTACACCTCCATAACCCATTTATGTTGTGCCCTAAGGCCTCCTAAATAAGAGGAGAGAAAATTATACCCAAAGATTTCAGATTTTTCCTCCCGGACCTTAACTAGAATTTCTTCTATTTCTCAAGCACATTGTGATTCCCAATTATAATCTACAATATATGCACTAGGAAAATAGCTATCTTTGATACAAGAGAAAATGCATAGAAAGGAGCCATCTAGTCGATCATGTATTACCGTCTAGTCGATATCAATAATCATCCACTCCATATCTCTTGGACAACAGGAAATAAGGAATGGTCATAACATGTGTTTGTAACATTGGTATACAATCAGGTTTCCACCAGTTTGAAGGTTGCTCATGTGACCAGCATGAGTCCTAAAACCCCTTATGTCTTGGCATTTATTTTCATCAGATCTTCACCAGCTCATCCTCTTCATAAATTTATTGGCTATTTCCTTAAGACTTGGTCTCTGGCTCTCTAGAACTTATGCATTATATCTATCCATACATGAATTGTAATACATTGTATATTCAATGTAATCCAGATACTCTTTTATATCACACAGCATCTCACAATCAAATTCATCATTAAATACCATACCCTGAATTCTAGCATTACCACCCTGAGTATGAACGTTATTATTAAATCATATATGGCATTGTATCAACTTCCAAACAAGAATGAGAGACAAGGGTCAAGATAAAAAACCATTAGAACACTAGGCAGGTTGACCTTCATCAAGGTGATCTTATATGAAAAAAAAAGTAGTTAAATAGCTAGCCGCCACCCCTTCACTTCCACATCTTTTTGCCACAGCCACATACTTGAGATGCAATTCTCTGCAGAACATTGTTTAGAGTAAAGGAAACTCCTCTTATTGGATATATTACAGTTTTACTTTCAAATATGAAAGCCTCTATGTTTATGGTCTCACTTGAAATGCAATAACTCTTTACTTGCAGCTCAGAATTAAGCATAAATTCATTTGTTGGAAAGTATAGACTGAGCGGGTATTTTGAATGTTATAGCACACAGTTTCAATAAATATCGAGATAGTATAAGCCATCAAATTCAATATACAAAATCTGCCCCAACTCCAATATATGATGGATTTCCCTCCTCCATAACTCATGAGAGCTACAAAAGCTGCATAAAAGATCCAAATTTTGAGAAAATTGCAAATAATTAGCCTTAATAATGCTGTAGCACCCTGTCTTATGGAGCCAAAATGACTTCATAACCTCTTCATGTGAGTTACTCATCAAACAAACACGTCATTGGACCCTACACCTATATGCTGTAATACATGCATTGATGTGAAAAGCAATCAACAAGGAATAAGTTTTAGGATGTTTTCTTATTTTTATATACGTCTGTTCATCAAATGGGCCCAATAACTTGTCTGAGAGGTGTTTGGCCCTGACGTACATCCACCCAGTTATTTCTCCAAGGCGTGACATAATATCATCCCTCAATGAAAGCAGATAGCTCTTAAGCCTATTCTTGAGGCTTCTTTACCTTCTTATGGAGCTTCTCTATGACTATGTGGCTCCTTTTGGTTATGTTTATGTTGTTATTGACCGTTTGAATAATATGAAACTTGAGTACTGTAGATGTAAACCAAATCCAAATATATAGAACTTGCAGGATATTATAAGTGAATCAACATAAGGGGACCAAATTTATTCCACAAAAAAACAAGAATAAACTTCAAGTTACCAAGATTATTTTGTCAAAATTTTAAGGAATGTAAATGAATATGAGGGGGACGATAGCTATAATCTTCCACAATCATATTTCAAATATAGAATTGAGTTCAATAAGGGGGGAACTGTATCCTAAACTAAAGCATGAATAATGCTACTAAGATTATGATTCTCTTTTTCAAATATTTAAGGAATGAAAATAAATATAAGGACGAGAACATCTGAAAGCTTACCAAATTATGCTCTAGATATAGAATGTGTGAACTCTCACATAGTATTTCATATGTAAGGCACATGACAACGGGAATGAGTCATAATGTTTTCAATAATGTAATCAAAGTCGAAGCAAGATTGTATCCACACCATTGCATCAGTAATCCTAAAGTTGTCAAGATTGTAGACTCTTTGTCAAATATTTAAGCAATGTAAATAGAACACAAGGGGAAGCTTCAATAACTGTACTGCTAATGTTAGTCCACCATGAAGATATAATACATTGAAATTGATGATAGAGTAACATTAGTAATCTATTAAAGTCATGCACTCAAGCCTAAAGTAGGCTTTAATATTTATTGTGCTACTCTAATCACTGCAACACTTTGTAATAGCATTACATAATTTGTCTCTACACAGTATGTACTTCGCCTATTTGGGTGTGGAGTTCTTTATTGGTAGTGTCCATTTAGACGCAAACCTGTTATTTAAATAGTGGTAAATTACAATTACAAATTCATAGCACTAAATGCCCAAGGGTTCTCATTTTTATTTCATTTGTTTAGTATGCAAAAAACTTTACTAGGACTCAGAAGTTTTAGCAAAAATAATAAATATTTATTACAAGAACCAACTAGTACAAGATTTGCAAAAAGATATTCCATTTTGAATTCTCATGCAGGGAATTTAGTTCTGGAGACTTACTAGGTATATTATCAACATCCAATCTCATAATCTTCCCCAATAAGGATTTTTTGTTCTGTGCAAAATTAAAAGGGTCGCCACCACTGCCTCCATCTCCCATCATAAAATATAGATATTTATCAGTAGGTCCAAACAGAATTTGACCTGCATGATGACTTTCATATGGAAGACCCATGGTGAATATTCTTCTTATTTCTGTAGGTTTTGCAAACGTAGCCTGTCACAATCACATATGTTAATTTTTTATTATATTAGTATCTCCAACTACTCAATTTTGGAAAAACAAAAGAAACATCCAAATAAATATTACCTCAGATGGTGAAGTAGAAGTGCCGTTGACAGTGTATTCTGCAATTACACTATGATATTGACAAGGACTTGTTCCACTACCTGTATCCAATTGTGAAGGATCACATCCCACATCAGAATTGCAAGCACATCTTCCCAAACAATTTGAGTTCTCTGTCTTATCGCAATTAAATGAAACAAAGAATCGGCCGTTGTTCTTGAAATTTGGATGGAAAGCTAATCCCAACAACCCAAATTCTGCGTTAAAAGTCAACTGGTCACTTAAATCTATAAATGGACTTGATTTATTTAGTATCAATTGCTTCCCAGAGCCATCATCTGGTATTGTAGCCAGCCACACCTGACCTGCCTGACTTGCTAAGAATACACGGTTGGACCCATCAGGGTGAGGAACCAAGTTGAGATAGGCTTCATCTCCAATCCTCTCTAAGCAAACACCTTCAATAGTAGATTCCTCTTGAGTGACATTGGGTACAAAAACGTTGCCATTAAAACAAGAGACACCATCAATTATTGTACCTCCAAAAGCTGCACAAAAATCATTCTTTGACTGCCAAAGCTCAGTGAGCTTTGCACGTGTCCCATTCATCGGTGATCCCAATGCCCCACCCTTCAATAAAGGCGCAAATGGAGAATTTACTATAGAAACATTTTGGCATGCATTCCATACTTGGGAGCAATAGCTTTTCTCAATTGTGTCATTTGTTGAGGAATTTGTTCCTGCAGTTGAATTGCACAATACAGGAACCAAACGCTGTTCTTGGAGTTGACTTTGAAATAGATCCGCAGCAAATTGATCACATTCCTACAATATGCAAAACGACCTCTACTAAGAAGTGGAAGTAATGAATGACCAAGGAAAAAACAAAGGAAATTTTCAAAAACACAAGCAATTGAGATGAAATTAATTTATATGGAGGGGTATCAAAGAACTATTTTCAAGCGTGACTTCATTGAATAAAGTGTATTCATTTTGAAAAGTAAGAAACACTGCACCCAGTCTATTTATCAATATGCATGCCCTCTGAATACAAAGGAGATTAATATTTTACAATTAATTGCATCAAATAAATAATAGATTAGGTATACCAAAAAAAGTAAATACTGAAGCAATGCTTTTGATATTCTGCATAAGCAAGCAAACAATTATTTGAAGAAAAGGTTTGCCACATAAAAGGAATTAAATTAAATAAAAATTACGTAGTAGTTTCCTGAAACAAAAAAGGGAACAAGAAGGGGAAAAGATGTACAATTAATGGTTGTATATATCATCAGTAAGAACTCAAGATGCAAGTACAATCAGGAACTTTTATGGGCTATTTTTTCTAAGACATTATAAGTTGACCAATTTCTCTTCTGAAAATAAGAAAACTTTGTACTAATACTAATCATTTATCTAGAGTTCGTTGATAATCTGGCCATATTATGCAATGATCAATCTATACATGAACTGATATGTATAACTAGCCATTTAATGTATTTTCTTCATTTCAAGATTGAAAAAAATCCACATATATGAAGATAAAAAATACTTTCAACAAAGAAATGAAGTCTTGGAGTTTGATGGACATTGAAATAAGGATCTTTACAATTTTATAAGTTCTTGATTATATTTAAGATTACTTTAGTTTTGATGATGACTATAAAAAGCAATTAATGATGATAAAATTTTATTCGTTTGTTCTAATGCTTCACAAAGAGTAATATGTAAACGAGACATTGGATGTAACAATAAGATTTAACTCAAAAACATTGGCCAAGTGGGTCAAAGTCCCTCGACAAGTCGACCTAGGATGCCATTGGAATAAGGGAAAACCCATGTATTAGTTACCTTACTAGCTTAGACCCAAATAAACACAGGTCTTAAATTCGGCAATAGGTGAAAGTCCCAACATTTTCACTTCCACGTCATCTATTTATCTCATGCTCAAGAAAAACATGTGGAGTGTCACCTATCAGGGAATTTTAGATTCAGTTTATATAGGTCTAAAGTAGGAAAAGCCATAGGGGCATTGATGAAATACATAAATGATATTTTTTTGGTTTTTATTTTTTAGAACCCCTTCGTCCTAACTCATTATTTATACTATTTCTTTATAACTATTGTCTTTAATAAAAGTTATGGACGTATATGCTTTGTAAGTCATTCCTTGAGCTAATTGTAATAATCCCACATACATGGGAAGTAGTCGTTAGCTATGATAGAATTAGTATAAATAAAAGCCTAGACTAATGGAAAGGCATCCACAAAGTATGCTATATTGAGCTTGCTCAAAGGAGGTTGCCTCCTTGAAGAGACAAGCGATATTGTAATGCAATTTTGCTCCCTTTTTATGCAATAGTCTTTTTCCGTTCATTTGCAGTATTATTTCTGGTATTTGCGCTATTGTTCTAATCTATTGCAAGAAGGGTCATAACTATTGTAATGCAAATTTGTTCCCTTTTTTATGCAATAGTCTTTTTCCATTCATTTGCAGTATTATTTTTGGTATTTGCGCTATTGTTCTAATCTATTACAAGAAGGGTCATAGCATTTGGTATTTGTAATATTGTTCTAATCTATTGGAAGAAGGTTCTCTACTTCTATCCACCGTATGCTCTCACCTCACCCAATCGGGATGTTGGTGATTAAAAAGTGGTAGCAAGGTGGTGACACTAAGATTCTTGCCCAAATTTTTTCTTTTGTCTTCTTTCTTCATGTTATAAACTGTGTTTTGGTAGTTTTAAAACTAACAAAAAGTTGTCGTTTCAGGGTAAGTGGTTATCAATTTTCTCTAATTTCGTGGAGTGGGGCTATGCCCCAATATGCAAGCCATTAGATAGCGTTGTATACAAACTTGTGCTTTCGTGTACCTTCAGGTACATAGGACGACCCCTTCGTTATTTTCACAACCTAGTCATAGGAAGCCTTCGGCCATTTGTTTCTATGATGCAACGGTAAGTGGTTAGCCCCAAGAAGTTACTTGCACCGTACCTCAAAGACGGGATAGTGGGCTAGGGAATGGTTATTCATTGTAATTAGAATATTAAGCCGAAACTATTTTACAAACGAGATTAGTATATTTTCAAGCTCACAGACCAAACACACCCTATAGTAACCTTCCCTGTAACCGTAGCATTCCTACAATCAGATTTGACTCTGATTTCTTGGAAATGCAGTAACAGCCAACAGTCAGAAAAATAATATCATACTCTATTAGTCGACAAAAAATAATAATTGCAATGGCCAAAAGGGTTAGAATGTCCCAGAATGGTTACCTGAACTCAGTACAGTAGAATTTGTTAGACAAGCAAAAACAAATTATGCCTACAGTCCCAAAAATACTTTTTGCCCACCCTTGCGAAAATTATACCATTGTGATCGTCTCATTGAGCTAATCATTTTAACATATAACTTTAGTCAGCCTTTTTTGACACCCGTGGACCCCTTTAGTCAATGGTTGTCACCTGTGCGGGAAGCCAAGCCACAACCCAAAACATTGAAGAAATCCGAGCTAAATTCCAATCTCAACTCGACTCCCAACTCATTGAGTTAAACAAGTGATTACACGACATCAATCCACAAAGTACCATGCTCTCCAACAGACTCAATGGTTATAGGCATTCTGAAGGTGGGTTTTTATCCCGATCCACATCGTGTGGCTCTAAATTGGACTTTCTAAAATTTGATGGCACAAATCTGATCGGCTAGATTTACTATGTCGAACAATATTTTAGCTTACACAACACATTGGGAGTAGATAAGGTACGCATCGCATCATTTCATTTAGAAAAGAAAGTTGTCCAGTGGTACCAATGTTATCAAAAATATCATACATAACCCACTTGGGATAATTTGTTCAAGTTTTTGTTGGTTCGCTTTGGTCCTAATGTTTATGATCATTTCACTAGAACCTTAACCAAATTACAACAAATGAAATGGTTTGCAAGTATCAAGCTGAATTTGAAAAGTCAGCCAATCAAACAGAAGGGTTAAAAAATGACTTTTTCAATAGTTGTTTCATTAGTGGGCTCAAAGATATGATTCACGCAAAGGACAAGATGTTTAAACCAGAGAGCATGATGAAAGCATTAGTATCGGCCAAGCTTGTGGAAGATAAGATCACCTCCCAGTGTCGATCTTCCAATTTTGGTTCTTTCAATACATCTACAACACCATGGCCAATCACAAACTCTCCTCCAAACGTCACCCGCATTAAACGCCTTACAAAGGTACAAACGTGTGCTCGTCACAGAAAAGGGCTATGTTATAACTATAATGAAAATTTACCAGAGGACACAAGTGCATTGAACAGAAGTTGTATTTGTTGGGTGTCAAGTCACCACCAGATGCTGAAGAATGGAAAGATACTCAAGATTCCCACAATGAAGAACCTGAAGTCGAAGAACCCAACACCAAAGAGTCACACCCTCAAATTTCGATGCATGCCTTGGCTAGGGTAACTACTCAGACTATGAGAGTAAAGGGGTATTTTAAGAAACACCCCCTCACTATTCTCATACTCTGGTAACACACATAATTTCAGTGATCTTCAACTAGCCAAACAAGTTGATTGTTTCATGCACCCCTGTTCCAGCGGTGAAGTGATGATTGCCAATGGAGGAACATTTCTGTGTAAAGGCAAACGTTGCAATGTTCGTATTTTCATGGGGGAATATACCTAAAAATAGACATGTTTGCCTTGCCCTTGAGGGAATGTGGTGTGGTTCTTGGAGCCCAATGGTTGTGCACTCTTGGCTCTACTTGTAGGACTTTCTAGAACTTTGGATGCAGTTCTCTGACAACAACTAGCAATACACACTAAAAGGTCTCTTACTAGGATCCGCCAATGTCATCAACTCCCACCGCATGGAGAAGCTTCTCAAGAAAGTCTCACATAGAATCATTGTTCAACTCTCCTCTATTCACCACACATCTCATGATTCCCACTAGCCTACTAACTTGCAAAATGTTCTAGTCAAACATGCATCACTATTCGAAGAAACAAAAGGTTTGTTGCCTCATCAACTAGAAGACCATTGTATTCAACTCCTTTTGCGTGGGTCTACCCCCAACATTTGGCCATACCACTATCCTTTTTTCTAGAAAGCCGAAATTGAGAAGATGGTTCAAGAAATCCTTTAGACAAGAGTCATTCGTCCAAGCACAAGCCCATACTCTTCCCCAATTTTAATAATCCACCAAAATATGGATCTTGGTGGCTCTGCATTTATTTTTGTGAGCTAAACAAGCTCACTATTTTTGTTAAGGTTCCTATCCTAGTGATAGATGAACTTCATGGTGCCATTTCTTCTACAAATTAGATCTACGGTCTAGCTATCATCAGATCCACCTCTAAGATGAAGATATTCCAAAAACAGCTTTTCGCACACATGACAACCACGATGAATTCCTAGTCATGCACTTTGGGCTCACCAATGCCCCTTCCACCTTCCAAGGTTTGAACAAAATCTTTCGCCTCTTTTTGCGTAAAATCATCTTGGTCTTCTTTGATGATATCCTGATTTACAACAAAACATGGGAAGAATGTCTCTAGCACATTGACGCCACTTTACAACTTCTTACAGATCACCAGCTATGTGCAAAAAGGTCCAAATGCTCCTTTGGTCAGGTGGTGGAGTACCTAGGCTACATTGTCTCAGCAATTGGTGTTCGGGTCAACCCAACAAAAAATTGAGGCCATGACAAATTGGCCTAAACCCAAAACACTCAAAAACCGTCGTGGATTTTTTGGCCTCACAAGGTACCACTGAAAATTTGTCAAAGATTATGGGTAACTTGCTACCCCATTGACCGCCATGATCAAAAAAGACTCGTTATTTTGGCCATCCGCAGCTGAACAAGATTTTTGGGTTACTCAAACAAGCTATGTACTACACCCTATTTTGGCCATCCCAGATTTCTCGAAGAGATTTTCATTGAAAGTGACACTTGTGGCAATGGTCTTGGTGTTGTCCTCATGTAAGAGGGACGTCCCATTGACTTCACCAGCAAAGCCCTTAGTGGGCACAATTTGGTGCAATCAACATATGAGAAGGAAATGATGGCTATCCTCCATGCTGACAGTAAGTGGCGACTGTACCTAGTGGGTCGGCATTTTTACATCAAAATTGATTATCAAATCCTCAAATACTTCTTGGAGTAACAGGTCTCTTACCTGATTCAACAAAAGTGGGTTTCCAAATTAATGGGGCATGACTATGATATCATCTATAAGAAAGGCAAGGAAAGGTCATTGATACACTATCCCACTAGTATGAAGAACAAACACATATATTTGCCTTATCCATCCCCATTTCAAAATGGATGCGTGGCATCTAGCAAGACTAGCAACAAGACAATCACAGGCAACAAATCATCCAACAATTGTCGAGGAAGATCAATGTCAAGCTGAAGAACATCATCAAGAGTCTCACAAGGCAAGAAAATACAGGAAGAATGATTTCAGTGATATTCCATTGGTCAGAAGGACCTTTTCCTTGGACCATGAGAAAACCACCACTTCAAGCAACTAGCAGTTTCACCCACGTCTGAAAGATACACAAAGTAATTGCTCAGATCAAGAAAACATGACGTGTGGACTGTTTTCTAAGACAAAGGGAGCTCAAAGAGTGTGGCAGGAAGTCAGTGTCAAGCCACAAGGATTAAAAGTCAATTTTGGAAGAGCATGGGAGAGTCAATCTCAATCATCTAAGGCAGAGAGGAGGATCAAGCAAGTTGGGAGAGAGAGAGAGAAAGAGTCCAACTCTAGAATAGAGCAAAACAAGGAGAGAAGCTCAAAGAGTGTAAGAGAAGAGCTAGAGGCTTGTCGACTAATGTATGTTCATTGTAACCCAATCATTGCACTGAGAAAGTATTCTTCATAGTCATAGGGGAAGGGAGAGTGTGAGTGTGTGCAATACCTATAACAACTGAACATCAATAAATAGAATCTTTTGAGTCACATTTTGAGTCTTGTGTCTGAAAATGCCCCTGAGAGTGAAGGAAGTGTTCATTGGGGAGTAAGGCAGCGTTTCACTTGGCCCCTTCATTCCCGTCTACATCAGTTCTTCAAAACTTTGTGCAAATTATGAGATCTTATAAATGGAAGGGTTTCAAGAATAATATTCACTTTTTGTCATGTCCCTCTTTTGATAGGGACATCTTGGAAGACCCTTAGCCTTAACTTATTCTCGGGGGCTAAGGGACAAGTATAAAGGGAAAAGAGTATTGAATGTTTTGTTTGAATATTTGTAAAGTACCTTTTTGGAAAGTTACTTTATGTTTCTTATTTCACTTAAAGAGGGGACCTTTAAGGGCCATGAAGGCTTAAGTGATTTTAAGAAAAGATCAGAAGGAAAGGTCTTTTAAAACATTTTAAGTTACCCTCCCTTCCTCTTTTAGGGCACCACACTTGGAGGGCTACAAAATTAAAAGAGGAATCATTTGGAGAAGTTATGTTATGATTTTGGATATTGAAATTGGTCTATTAGCACAAAAACATTAAGTTGTTTGCTTTGAAGACGAAACCTTTCAAGCATCAGAGTTAGGGGACAAAAACCCTCTTCCTTCTTCGAGGTAGCTTCATTTAGGGGTTACCATTGGAATCAGCTTGTCCTACAAGGGTGTTTTAGACACCAATTCGTCAATTTCAAGTTGGCGACTTACTCTTGGAGGAGTGACGACTTGGTTAGGGTGTGAATTCTCATGTTTTTGGGGGTTTTTGTGCCCTAAAGACAATTTTGGAATTATTCCTAATTTTCTGCACAGTGGCGACTTGATTTGGGAGAGGTTTGGACCTCTTGTGAAGGTCATTTTGTCTTGAATTGATTTCTGTAATTTTATAGCTTGGGCAATTGGTTTTTTGGGCTTTTTTTAGCCATAAAAACATTCAGAAAAATCATTAAAAATTCTGACTTTTATTGCAATAATATTTATGCAATTTATTGAGGGTTTCATAAGATTTGTGGCATAATAAAACAACTGTAATTTTCAGTTTAAATTTGCATCCAAAGATGCCTAGGGTTTGAAAAATAAATTCTATTTTTGAAGGGATATAATTTCTTGTTTGGAGCAGCTACTGATTGTTTGGAATTAATATATTTTTAAACTAATTTTGAACTCAATTTGAAGGGTTGTTGGCAACTAGGGTTTGCTGCAATTAAATCAAAAAAAATTCCTATTGAAGTAGGGTTTACAAATAATATTAATATTCAACAAATCATCCTATTTGGGACATTTCAGTGGTATTAAAACCAATTTCTTGGTTAGTTGTGGAGTGTGAGTGACTTCAATAGATTGCCAACCTAGGGTTTTGTTAAAAGAGAAATACAAAGATCATATTCAAAAGGTAGGGATGAATAAGAGGACAATGGATGAATTATTGCAAGCCATGGAGAATTATCAAAGGGACTAAAGGCACTTAAGTCCCAAAGATGTGGCAAAGTCTATGGAGTTAAGCCCTAGACCTAAAAGGTTTCTTTTAGATGAAGAGAAGATTGAACTATATGTGAATGATGAGCTTCAAAAATCAAAAAAATTGGTACAGCCAATGATTGAATTTTTTGAGCCACAAGAACCAAAAATTCAAGCGTAGCATAGTGAAGGTAGGGACATCTTGGAAGGCCCTTAGCCTTAATTTATTCTCGGGGGCTAAGAGACAAGTATAAAGGGAAAAGAGTATTGAATGTTTTGTTTGATTATTTGTAAAAGTACTTTTTTGGAAAGTTACTTTATGTTTCTTATTTTACTTAAAGAAGAGACCTTTAAGGGTCATGAAGGTTTAAGTGATTTTAAGAAAAGATCATAAGGAAAGGTATTTTAAAACATTTTAAGTTACCCTTCCTTCCTCTTTTGGGTGCCACACTTGGAGGGCTACAAAAGTAAAAGAGAAATCATTTGGAGAGGTTATGTTATGACTTTGGATGTTGAAATTGATCTATTAGCACGAAAAAACTAAGCCATTTGCTTCGAAGACAAAAACCTTCAAGCAATGGAGTTAGGGGACGAAAACCTTCTTCCTTCTTCGAGGTAGCTTCATTCGGGGGTTACCATTGGAATCATCTAGACCTACAAAGGTGTTTTAGACACCACTTGGTCATTTTCAAGTTGGCAACTTTCTCTTGAGGAGTGGCGACTTGGTTAGGGAGTGGATTCTCGTGTTTGGGAGGGAGTTTGTGCCCTAAAGACAATTTTGGAATTATTCCTAATTTTTTGCATAGTGGCGACTTGGTTTGGGAGAGGTTTGGACCTCTTGTGAAGGTCATTTTGTCTTCAATTGAATTTTGTAATTTTCTCATAATTTTCCAGCTTGGACGATTGGTTTTTTTGGGCTTTTCTAGCCATAAAGACATTCAGAAAATTCATTGAAAATTATGCTTTTTATTGCAATAATATTTATGCAATTTATTAAGGGTTTCATGAGATTTATGGCATAATAAAACATCTATAATTTTCAGTTTAAATTTGCAGCCAAGGACGCCTAGGGTTTGAAGAATAAATTATATTTTTAAAGGCCTATAATTTATTGTTTGGAGCAGCTACTGATTGTTTGGGGTTTGACATATTTTAAAGCTAATTTTGAGCTAAATTTGAAGGGTTGTTGGCAGCTAGGGTTTACTGCAATTAAATCAGAATTTTTCCATATTGAAGAAGGGTTTCCAAATAATCCTAATATTCAGCAAATCATCCTATTTGGGACATTTCACTTTTTGGTAGCAATTTGTGATCATTGCAAGCGAAACAAAGTGGAGATAAACAAATTTTTGACATTACTTCGAGATTACTTCAGCGATTTCCAAAACCTAACAAAAAATGGGAATATAACATGGACTTAATCACAAGTACCTCTAAATTGAGTGCTAAAGGTTCCATCTGTATAGCATGGACTTCATCACTTTATTCCTATTGATATCACTTATAAAGGCCATCAACTTGCAGTTGTGTTTACGGAAAACATTATATTGCAAAATAGAAACTCTCCCAGGTATTATGGTCCCTTCAATATTCTTTGATGAGTTGTACAAGTAGCATATGCTCTAAAAATTTCCCATTGGCACCAAGGGACATAACTCCTTCCACATGTTTAAATCAAAGAAAGGAAGTTTTCATAATTTGACGATTGCACCAACTTTTTAATATAAATCAAAAAGCTTTTCAATCCAAAAAAATAGACAATTTCACCAACTTGCCTCCTCTTGATGACGAAGGCAAAAATATTTGATACATGAGCAAACCCTAGATATAATAGATAAAACGCTAAGAAAAAGAGTTCTGAATGATTAACTAGTGCAATAGAAAGATCTACCTATCGAGGATACCTATTGGAAGGGACATGACATACTCCAACATCCTTCCTTGCGTAGATTGAAAGGGGACCAAAAAATTCAAGGGTTGTGGACTTGTAATGAGCCCAATATGTTTCATTAGGAGCACTCTTCCTACAAGGGAATATTGCATGTTAATAAATAATCAGTTTACTCTAGGAAGATTGGATAAAAATAAAGCACAAGTCTGATCCAGATAAAGAGGATGAGAATGAAGCATAAGCTTAATCTAAGTAAATAGGATGAGAATAAAGTCATGCAAACTAAAAAATACTTTCGGAGGATAAACAAAGGATAGGATCACATTTTGGATGAGGCTATATTTAGGAAGGTTTAAATATAGAAGAGGTTTCCTTGTTTTTAAGCATGGAAATACATATTATAATAAGGATCTTTTCTTCCTTAAGCCAAAACTAAGTGATCTAGTTGACAATCACTCAATACATTGAAATTAGTTTGCCTTCAGCAAGTTTTTGGTATAACTATGTTTGATATTTAGTATATCAGTGTCTGATGGCATACTTCTTGACCCTTTATTAGAAGTTGTAATTGATTGTTGAAAAATGAAACACCATAAATATATCTTTTTAAACACTAGATGTCACGTCGGCTATCTTTTGACATTTTTTTCTTTATTGTTTTTTCTTTTATGGCCTTAATTTTCACGAGCAGACCTCATTATTAAATTTTTGGATGATAGGTTATCAAGTTTGACCAAGGATACGCCCATCATCCCTATTCAGATTTTTTTGATGTTTTTCAAATTTCACTACTTCTTTGAGACATCGTCTGGTGTAGTGATTGTTTGTGTTGTTTGGGGTGCACCTTGCAATTTGTTACATCAAACTCATTTTTTTAATAATATTGGTTTTTAATTCATATTGAAAGAATTAAGTGCAAGATCCCACAATCGACAGAAAATAAAACCCCACAAGCATTTAATAGATCATACATAAAAACACTGAGGATATTGGTGGATTCTATAAGGGACTCCAAAACACAATATATTCAATAAAATCAAAAAGAAAAATGATAACACATCTCATTGTTCGATATAGGTGGGTCAAAGCCTTCTATTTATATATGTTTTCCTAATAACATGTAGGGAGAGTCAACACCCTATAGCCTGTTACACTCACATTGATCCCAAACTATACCACAAATATTGGTAACTCTAGGAAGGTGACATTTACTCACCAAACCTTCCCATTGGCATTCCCCCTAAAAGATGAGCCACAATGAAAGATGTCATTACAAAAAGGTGGCATTGCACTAACATCCCCCCTTAATGACAATTTTCCCAATCTAAAATATGATGATGAGCTGAAATGTTGAAGCTAACTATGATCCAAACACGTATTGATCACCAAATGCTCCCAGCCATGGGATATGCTTGAACCACTCCAACAAGAAGTTTAGAGCCTTACAATCCTAAAACTGATCATCCAAACAAGTCTCCAAGAGATTGTAGAAATGTTGGAGCCAACACTAACCTGACCACCAACCGATCACCAAATGCTCCCAATTACCAAACCTCCACAAATCAAGATGTGTACCCAAAATTTAAAGCAAAGCAGAGAAAACATGATATCATTTGAAGTGATGATGATGGTCAAATTCTTGAAGCCAATTGTGACTCAACCATTAAGTCTATCACCAAATGCTCCCAGTCATAAGCATGAGTTCCCAAAACTAATCACAATCTATTAATCCATGCCAAAGAATAGAAGCCAGGCACCAAAAACTGCCATCCATGGGATCTGCCACAAACGCCCCAAAAATGTGTATGGACCTTACAACCCTTAAATTATCACTAAGCCAACAAGCTATAATCCTATCCATGGCCTGCATGCCAAAACAGGCCTCGAACCATCATAGTGTTCACAAACAAACAATGAATGATCTGATATCTCATTGTGTGGATATAGGTGTGGCAAAGCCCTCTATTTATACACCTATTCCTAAAAACACGTAGGGAGAGAAAACACCCTATAGCCTATTAAATGACATAAATCCAAGGTATACCACAAATATTGGTAACTCTATGGGCCTGATATGATGAGTTTTACAACTCTAACAGATATGCAATGCACTTGGGCTTTGATCTGATCAAGTGAGAAACAATTCAAGCATTAAGCCTAGTTGTTTGAGAGTTAAATTTATTTTGAACAAAATAGTTCTATTTTGGAGCAAAGGGCAACATGTTAGTCTTAATGTTATGCTCATAGACTTTATCTATGTTATGTTTCGGTCATGGAGTAGCCGACATGATGCACTCATAACCCTAGGTTAGTCTTCTAGTAGGTTCTTATATTTTCTCTCGTGTTACGTCAACTTAATTAAAGGCTTATGGTTCTCCCTAACCTAACTATGGCTATATAACTAGATAGAAAAAAAATCATTTGAGATCATCATTGTGGAATTATAATTGAGACAATGTATATTATGAGGTAGCCTCTTCACTATGGCATTGTTATTAGAATCTTCAACTACCTTCAATAATTATTATTTGGATCTCTCTTTGACTTTCGACTTTCATCAGCCAATGCTCTTCAAGGATTCTTACTCCCCCTACATGGCTAATTCAAATTGTATTGTTACCCTACCCATATGGGTTGGGGAATTTTCTTGCGTTGGGTTTACTCCATGTTTACTTTCAATGCTTTTGTTCTTCTTCTTTTATTTAGTTAGACATTTTTCCTAGGGTCCTTTTACCCCAGCCCTTTCTAATGCAATTGGGTGTATTTTCGAGTCCCAAAGGCCCACTTTTGGTTATTTGTGGACATTAAGGTATTTTATTTATATATTTATTTCTTTCTTTCTCACTTTCACACTATATACTATTATATTTTTTCTATTATTGCTCTGCATTACATTATTCAGACTAGGCATTCTACTATTTTGTCGTTATCAATATAGCAATATCCTTACAAGTGGTACAACTTTCAATCATGGGACATGTGGGTTATGTGCCTACCACGCTTCTACTCACCATTCTATTACTAATAATTACGCCTTTGGAAACATACCTTGCAATCTCCATAAAATTCCCATTGAAAAAAATATTGTGTGCTCCATTTGCAATAGAATCTTTAGCATCCATCTATCAAGGGTTTTCCATAATCTATTTATAATTGGCCACCTTGGATGGGTTGTAGCAATTAATTCCAAATTACAAGGTATGATCATTGTACAACTTAATAGCTTGTGCATTGTCTATAACCAACTAGTAGCTAAGGATTCTTTTTTTGAAGAAGAAGAAGAAATACATCTTATACTACTCCAAAGAAAAGATGATTTACATCAATTGAGCATTATGATTACAAAGAATATTCGTCCCTGCATAGGCAATGAAAGAAAGCACTTGGACATATGCCCCAATTGGAAAAGAATTCACATCCTTCAAAAACACTCAATCTTAGCTTGCACAATCAAAGCCAACTCTTGTCTAAAAGGTTACAACTTTCCCATATTCAGTAGGAAGGTATCTTCTTTAAAATGTAAACTTGCATCTTGTCCTCTAAAGGAAATTGATCGCTGCCAACTAAATGTGTCATAGGCTTTTGTATTTGTCCCTGATAATTCAAGAATCCCTAAGAAGAGGCCAAGAGAGTGGGGGCAAGAAAAATAAAAATGAACTCGGCTTGTAACCATCCGAAAAACCCTCTAGTTGTTGCACACTTCTAGGATATATGGTCAGCTGTTTCCTCATTCCCATATACAATGCAAAAATCATCCACAATACCCACCTTACCCAATCGTGCTTTGACAACTTTAAACCTTAATGCATAGCTAGCCATCCTTGCACCTTGTGTTTGAAGGAGGTTCTTGCTTTCCAAAGATTTTAACATTGTTGTTGCTATCTCACTTTGAGGTCCTTGACCTGCCACTGATTTTGCAATCAAGGGGCAATACAATTAGAATGTCTCCCTTCATTATAAAAGCCATCTGTCTTATAGATGAAGAAGGATTTTCTGGTGCTCCACTTCCAATCCCTCCAAATATGGGCCAGAGGTTTGTAATTGCAATTTGAAGAGACATTTTTCAGGAATCATCTTATGGAACTCTTGGAAAGCCGGTTTTTCTGCTGACATCAGCACGTGTGCTCTGTTTAAATCCTGCCATGAGTGACACTGCTGCCTGTCATTGTTCCAAAGATCGCCCTAGCAAAACAAACCTTTCCTTTGGTACCTTTTTCCCCAAAAAAGTAGTAGGAGCCCGACTTATCCACATTTCGATTTGAAAAGTCAAATAAGCCATGCAGCTAGATCCCAAGCATCCCAAGGGCCCTCAAACTGCCAACAGAGTGAGCCCAATAGAATATGCCAAGCAGACTAGATTATCATAAGTGGTGCTTAACCAACAATCAAAAATGCTCTGGCATTACCAATTATGTCACACAGCTGCAAGGGCCTCATCATTTTACTAGTATGGTGTGAATAAAGGATTATGTGGCACATTAGAATCTGCCAAGGAACCTAAACCTCAATTGCTATTTGATCCACTTCCCTGCAAGGACTATTCCTTGCACTCTTGTGTTAGGAATCCCCAGTCCCCTTGATCTCTTAGAAGAGCGCAGACATCTCAATAATCCTGTGGGAGCCCTTTACCCCTCCTTGTTTGCCCGATAAAAAAACTTATAGGAATCTTATTAAGTGCTTTATAAGCTTCTTGTGAGGGGAACAAACAAAAAGGTATAGTACGTGTCCTGCTGTCAAAACTTAATCAACAGCCATAATCTTCCCAGCAAGGGGAAGATCAAGCTTATTCAACATTAGTATCTTCTTTTCAAAAAAAATCAATAGCCAATGCCATTGCTCTGCCATAGTGAGCTAAGGTACAAAACAGAATAATAAAGTAGTGGATAATTTCATCTGGTTTTATGAGTTTCCATCTTAGGTTCAGCCACAAAAGAGGGTCATATTGCCTGATGAGAAACACTTAGGTGTTTTCTTTACTAACCATTCACCACTGCACCAGTAGCTTCAGCAAAGGTCTCCAAAGAAATCATTCTCCTTTCAACTGATTGTTAAGTTAGCACGGGGGTTAAAGATCAGTTATCCACAAAGTGTATATTCTACCACCTGGAAAATTAATACCCTATAATTTGTGCTTGAATTCTGACTTTCTCGGATAAATGTCCAAGCCATCAGCGATGATAACATAAAGGTAGATAGCTAAGGGGCATCCCTATTTGACCAATCTTTGCAATTAAAACAGATCTGTAGGAATGCCATTCACACTAACTCTTGCAGAAGCATGCGAAATCTGAGTCTATACTGCCTTGTGGAATAAGGATCCAAAGCCCAGCCAATCCAATATGCTCAAAATTGGGTACCAATCTATCCAGTCATAAGCTTTAGCAAAGTCTTTTTTTCAAAAAGAACTATTTGAGCAGAGTCTCTTACACATCCCATGCCTTCCCATGCAGTGAGAAGGTTATCCAGAATAAATTTTCCCTTTCTAAAACCATTCTGCTCCCATTGGATTATTCACACCACTACCAGCATAGCATAATACTTCTAGCAAGGTTTTTTGCTAAAATCTTATAGGAAATATTCAGATGGGTAATAGGATACCAACCACATACCCACTCTATCTCGAAGCCCTATGAAATGAGTTTGATCAGTCCTGTATTAACTAGCTCACCCAAGACACCCCTTTTGATGGATTCCTGACGCATCTTTAAGTAGGTGAGTCCAACAATACGCCACATCTTATAGAACTCCGTTGATTCATGTCTTTCGTGGTTGCTTCCATTTGTCCTAAGTCCAGCTCCCTAGATATAAAAATCCTCTTGTAGCATTCCACTTTCCAAAGGACAATTCATCTTCAAGGAACATTCCAATTGTCTTATAGCTAGAAAATGAAAAAAATTGACATCAGTCCCAACGTCCCATTGGCACTTGATGGGTGGAAAACAAATCCAGCCAGTATTTACCCATTTGATGAACAATTTGACTGGGAATTCCCAAACTGACGGCACCGTGGTCCCATATTATGAGATCTCACTAAAAATGACAAGACTTACAATAAATAGTTGGCCCCGGTTTGGCTCTAAGGCCGTTTGTATAGGAATTGCAGAGGACAGCTCTTTCACTCAACATGGGTGTGATATAACTCAGGGAAAACCACAAAAAACTGGTTTCCATTCTTGTTCAGAAAGGTCGCGATCTGTATGTAGATTGTTTCTTTAGAGCTTTTCGCTACTTTTTGTTTTTGTTCTTTTTCAGTTTTATATCTCTATACGGGGGATGCACGAGACGCTCCCATTTTTATACACTTTTATGATTACATATTTTCTTCACTTCCATAGAATGGCCACTAGTGGACACTAATACCGAAATTAGATTTAAAAATATTATATGTACAGCTTTTGCCTG
The DNA here is from genome assembly GCA_037957365.1 of Torreya grandis. Taxonomy (NCBI): domain Eukaryota; kingdom Viridiplantae; phylum Streptophyta; class Pinopsida; order Cupressales; family Taxaceae; genus Torreya; species Torreya grandis. Next base: position 2,422,256 of record JARHVA010000411.1, read on the forward strand.
TACAGATTTCTGGTAGGCAATTCAGAGCCCTATAAAAACTACCATAAGTTTCTTATCTCATCAATCAAAATCCTCACTTCTACTCCCAACCCAACGAGCCAACAAACACGAGAGTAATAGAAATTCAGTCTGCACAGAGACACAGAAACATTAAAATGGTAACTTACAGCACAGAGAATTTGTTTTATGAATGCAGCACACCCTGCACTGGACACATTCATAGACTCAAACGTGCTCAACAGAACCGCATCCTCTTGTCTGCTGCAACACCCATTTTTCTCATACCCATCTTCGGAGCAGAAACTTAAAGGAGCGACTGAAGGCTGTGGAGATCCTGACACCCATAAATGAAATTAGGACATGTCAATCCAAACAACAACAAAAATTGATAATGGGAAAACATAAAATACACTACTTACTTGAATCAATACACATGGGAAGAGCGGCACAGGCATTGATAAACACAAGGAAACAAATTCCAGCACCCACCACCTTGCTTTTACAGGTTAAGGCTCTTCCCATCATGAATCATAAATGATCTTCAGACAGGTCTAAACATGTAAAAGTTCAGTCAAAACCAAATTGAATACATGTAGCTTCGGTTCCTGTTATGTTTCAATAAATGGGTATAATATATTTCCGCATGAAGTGAAGGCGGTTGGTGTATAACCGTGTACATCTGGATTGATAGCAAAATAAATGAAGGAAGAGTATACCATATTCAATAGAAAGTTCCATCGTGTGTCCCCAAGCAGCCAGTTGACTGAATTGCTTGCACAAATATGGAAATTATGCTGTTTCACAAGTTGCCCACCGCAGCATTTGCGGTGCACTTCTTCCTCGTTTTTCATTGTATTATTTGATTATAATTTATTGTCATGTGACCCACCAGGTTGACTGCCAGGGAGATATACAGAGGCATAAAATAAACTATGAGCCACCAGATTTTGAAAGATTCCACAGTTACCTATATCGCGTTTATACTGAAGCTCTTCTTTCAAGCTTTTTGGTGTTAGAAGCTAAATCTAGCAGGGGTTATAGGGATTAGAAATTAAAATGATGTTCATTCATTTTGTGTTTTGTGGTTTGGATGAAGTTTGGGATTTAGTCGCGCGATTTCGATATTCACTCTTTAACGACTGCCGAGTATCATTTTGAGTTTCAGTTGTTATGTTGGGAAGTTTAATTCCATATCAGGCAACTGCTTGACGATGTTCACAATTTCAAATTCTTCAGAGAAATCTAAATAAAAAGGAATGGGCTGAGTGGGAGATGAATTTGGTAGAATGGATATGCTCTAATATTTTGAGATTAAAGAGGAAGTTGATTAGTATTTTGTCATGAAGTCCAAGTTGACTTTGAATTTTATTTATAAAGTTATTTATATTATTTATTAGTAAGAGGAATGGTGAATAAAATTTTTCGTTTTTTTTGATTTTTTATCTTTAAATTTTTTTTTATAGGTAAAAGATTTGAAGTGTGTAAGGTTAAGTTATCTTTGTCTTATAATTTTTATAAATGTGAGACTAATTTAATTACAATTTAATTATGTAATCTTAATTTTAAAGTGGTGTTTCACTTGACAACGATAATTGTGTTAAGTAATTTAAGGAGCGGTATAATATCAAAATACATTTGACAAATTTAGAGCTTGAAATTATAGCACCTCAGTCATATACACTTGACAGACTCAGATTTTGGTTGTTTCTCTCAGTTTTGAATTTTTCTTATTTCGAAAGTCTCACGTCTGCTCTATCTTGTACCCCTTGGCCTATATCTTGGTCCGACTAGTCTTATGTTAATGACCCAGACCTGCGATTTTGCCCATAATGCTTAAAACTTGCTTCTCTTACATCTTTTTAAGGTTTGAGTCTGTACATACTTTCATGTTCTTTGGACACTAGCATCTCAGATAGACACGTGCATTGATGCATGTGCCCTGCTCTCACACAAATGTCTAGTGCCCTAAAGTCATCCAATTTACAAATGAAATATATCCTAATAGTCGGCCTAAGTGCTTAAATGTGAGTTATTTCTTCAAAAGTATTTATATAAATACAAGATCAACCCTCATCCATTCCTCACCTAGAAACTTCTTACCTACTCACCAGGTAACTTACAAAATATATTCAATTAAACACTCAAGTGAACAAAGCTTCCATATTTTCTCATTTTTTTATATCAGTCATAGGGACAACACATCTACAAGTCTGAAGTACTGAAGGAGCAGTGCAAGAGCTATATTTGTCAAGTTACAAGCTAGGCCACTATTGTACTTACTTTCTACATAGTGCATGATTCATACACAAGCCAACACATAGGGGAGAACTACATCAGTCTGAGGCCCTCTTCAGAGAGTTGGCTATGTAAGAAGCACTCATTAGCAGAGGGGTATTTAAGGTCAGCTCAACACTGTGTGCCCACTAATACATTTTTCTCCAAGGTTATTATGAAGATGAAGAACTATGATTTTACAATTTCATGAGGAGTGATGGTCCGTGACACAAATATGAATGCACCAGAGTGAAGGTGAAGACAAACCTAGATGCATCCATATGATTGCATCCTTTTTTAATAGGTATTCCTTATAGAACACCTAAATCAAGTTCAGACAATAGCGTCAACGTAACCATCTAAGGCTAACGCTAGTGTTCAAGGCTCCAAAGGTACCCAAATCAAAATTTGGAGACTATTCTAAAACCCTCTTCAATCTGATTCCTACTTTTTCTAGATCCAGAACTGTGTCAACATCAAAACTAAGTATATTACTTTTTTGTCATTTTCATATCTCACATGGTTGTACTACTATTTGAAACCTATCTCAATTTAATGAATTCAACATATATTATATCTAAATTTAGCATCTAATTGACCTGCTACAAAGATAGTTTATCACCCTTGCACTTTAGTCTATCTCTATCCCCTTTAACCCTAGATAACTCCAATCTAGATTTTTAGGGTTAAACATTTGATGACCCTAATCTTTAAACTCCAAACCCTAAGTCAATTAGGGTTTTTTTATTTTTTATGTTGTTGATTCTTGATTGGTATACAATATGTGCAACATGGATGCATCTATCACCCATATTGGTTCTAATTTCTCATAGTCGTTATGGTTTACTACATTATTTCCCTTGTCAAAACTGTTAAGCAAATTCATAAAAATCATGAAAGGATTTTAAAGTGGAAACAACACTTGATCTCTCTTCAAAATTCTTTTTGCGATGTTATAGAGCCAGTATCTAGACACCAACGTGCATGCTCTCAACCATTTGTTATACCTAAATCTTATTTGAATGATAGTTGTCATCCCGCACTCATTATTCGCCTATGGCTTATATTAGATTTTGTGGTCCATGTTATTACTACTTGAAGAGGTAAGGTTTCTCAACCCATTCCACCACCTGTTAATATACAATAGGTGCCTCCTAAACCTAAGCTTGTAATAAAATCTAAGGGATATGATGTTATTGACCAACTAACCAATACACATGCTAATTTCAATCTTTGAGATCTTAAAACAATCTAATGTTTATAAGGATATCATATACAAGGCATTGTGTGAGACACAAGTTCCAAGTAATATTGAACCTACTTATTTTACAGATATCATGAAAGATTTCTAGAACAATACCAAGCTCAATACCTTTGATCCAACAAATTTACCATCCAAATATATTATTGACCAAAATTTGTCTTTGTTCATACAAGTGACCATGCAAAATAAAGACATCAAAAGGGTACTTGTTGATAATGGATCGAGCCTAAACATTTGTAGCATAAAATTCCTAACCACCATGGGTATTAGCACCAATCTTCTTCAAAATATGGTTATGCACATAAAAGGATTTGACAATTCACATAGCCCTCCGGTTGGTCAAATCACATTGGATGTGACATTAGGACCAAAAATAGTTTCAATTACCTTTCAGGCTATGTCTCAATCATTACATTATAATTTACTTTTGGGTAGACCTTGAAAAGTTGTCCCATCTACACTTCACATATGTGTAAAATTCATACATGATTTGACCTTATTATCCAATGCTATTGATGATGAACCTTTCAAATTTTGCAAAATGATACATTTTGAAACTAAAGGCATTCCTACAGGGGTACCTAAACAATGCATTCCTCTTAAGCACATGCACGTGTACGAAATAGGTGAGCCAAGTACAATGGCTCATTTTTATCCAGACGTAAATAAGGCACTAAATATTGAGGTACACATAAATGCATATCAAGAGCAAGAAACATTAATTAAGGAGCCAATAGAACCACAAGAGCCCCCCACCATTTGAGATTCCTTTATTGGTCATACTGAGTAGATAGATGGCCATGTTTCAAATTACTATGACAATGATGATGATATCGTTTATGATATGATAGATGAGAAAATGTAAAAACTAAAATTTGACCCACTTGATCACCTTTTGCATAACCTACTCGAACCTACAGGTCCCAATACATATAAGCTAAATCCACTTTTAGAAGATCCAAAATTGAATCCAAATAAGGGAAAAACAAAAATAGAAGATGAACATGTAAATGCTTGTTATTCCATACATCCCTCTTGGTTCAAAACATTGAGTCAACCTTATAAGGGTCAAATGCAAATTCATCATGTGAACAATGTGGAGTCTTCTCAAAAGGCTTCACAACAAATTTTATGGATCATGACACAACAAGATACTCCAGATACCATATTATTATGTTACTTAAACATAGAATGATTTATTTACCTTGTACTAGGCACAAATCATGCAATCAACTTATACCTACAAAAGACAAGGTACCATATTGTAAATATCATCGGATTGTTGGCCATAATACTAATCAATGTGAGGCATTGAAGAAATTCATTCAAAAATATAAGAATGAAGTACACATACACATTGTGTTTGACATAAGAAAAAGGAAAAATCGTTCATATTTTTCAAAAAATAATTATCTCTCAAAATGATCACAATATGAAGATTTAACTATTAATGTAAATATTGATGGGGTACATTGCCACCATCTACAGTTTGATGTTAATTAGTGGGATACAACTTGTGGCACCACATTTCTCGCATAATTGGGACATACTACAGATGAACTAATATACTCTCCATTAATGTCAGAATCTCAAGGATACATTTGGTTTCCTATACCACTTATCTACAATACCATTTTTATGTCTTTTAATGTTCTACTTTGAAATGTACACCTATACCACTTATTTTTTTGTTAGACACACAATACAAAATAGGTAAAATATAGTCTCTTAAAATTTTCTATTGTGATATAAAAGCCTCCAAAGTAGTTTTCAGTCCCCATCCTGGTGAAACTGATTCTAGTTGTTCTCTCATTCAGGTGGAGTATGTCCTTCTCTTTGATTCACCCTCTTGAAATGACCAGGATCATTGCAAAATCAAAGGTGAGATGACCCTCCATAATAAATGGCTCAGATCGTTGTTACGAACCTTAGGTTCTTTCTGAAAGCTCCCACATTTTGCACTGCAGACCCATTCAGGTTTTCCAAGTGACTTTACTTCTTACTTGCTTCTTTGATTGCTTCTACTTGTAAAAGTCATAAGCAAAGCTTGTTTAAAAACCTGATTTGTACTATCTCTGCTCTTTTAGGTTTTTTGATTATTTTTGCTTATAAAATTCATAAGCAAAACTCTTTTGAAAACTCATTTTTGCTTTGCTTAAGACCTTGTCGGGTTCTTTGAATGGCTTTACTCCTTGATTGAACACTTTAGGCATGAATTTGACATCCTACGACACATCATCTTTGAATCTCAACGGCTAGTTGGCCACCCTAAATTTAACGTCCTACAACATGTCATCTTTGCACCCTAACGGCTAGTTGGTTGTATTAAACATGACATCCTACGGGATGTCATGGGGATCCATTGGGTCGGGTTTATGTTTCAGATAATTTTCCTAAAGTAATTCCTTCAGACACTTTGTTTGAAGAAATTCTTTCGAGGATTTTGCTTGAAAGGCAACAACTAGTTCCTTCGGGAACTTCTCCCAAAGGACACTTGGGAAAGTGTCCTTCAGAGAAGTTTTGAAGGACACTTAGGGAAGACACAGGGTCCCTTCGGAAAATTTTGAAGGGCATTTCCAAAGACAAAGTGCCCTTTATAAAAGTCCAAAGGGTCACTTGGGAAGAAGAGTGCCATTCGAAACTTTTTTAAAGGGTCACTTGGACAACAAAGTGCCCTTCTAAAAAGTTCAAAGGGACACCTGGGAAAAAAAGTGCCCTTCGAAACTTTTATGAAGGGTCACTTGAAAAACAAAGTGCCCTTCGAAAAAGTCTAAAGGGACACTTGGGAAGAAAAGTGCCCTTTGAAACTTTTTTGAAGGGTCACTTGGATAACAAAGTGCCCTTCGAAAAAGTTCAAAGGGACATTTGGGAAGAAAAGTGCCCTTTGGAACTTTTTCGAAGGGTCACTTAGAAAGAAAAGTGCCCTTCAAAAAAGTTCGAAGGGACACTTGGGAAAATAAAGTGCCCTTCAGAATTTTTTGAAGGGATACTTGGAGGGGAACAAGGCAAGAAAGGCCCTTCAGAAAAGTTTTGAAGGGCCACTTCCAAGAGGCATTATCAAGACCATTTCAAGTTTTCTAAGCCCTATTACTTACTCACTTCAGACCTCTCATTGCTCGCTATTTATAAAGCAATTTAAGACTTGCTCCTTGGAAAATCCGAAGTCATGCATCATTGAAAACTCACAAAGCATTGGAAGGAGTAATTCAAATTCGTAAACCCAAATTACTTCTACTCATGAAATTTTTACAAGTTGAGTCGTTCAAAGAACCTGACTTGGACTTGAAGAGTAATTCGGGTTTATGAAGGGCCAAGACTTGACTTGTGGAGAATCCGACATACACTACAATGGAGCCAAAACACGTTAGCCTCCTTGACTTGCAATTTTGGACCTCTAAAATGCCCTGTTCTTGCAACTGTTATTCAGCTCTCCATGAAAATAGTTGAACAAATTGTACTGACGTGAAAATTGGTCAATAGTATCTTCATGGGATTAGACTCTTTAGCCTATTTTATATAATAAATATTGGTTGCTTACCTTTTACTTACCTTCCATCCTTTAGATTCAATAGCTTATACCGGATATTATGTTACACATGTTGGGTTTGAACAAAAAATTACTTGATGGAAAAAGTGATGGTGGAATGATTTTTTTGCTATAATTTCCATGTATTAAGCCCACACAGGGAAAATTATGTTGATGAAATTCATAGCATGGCATTACAAGGGTTTTTTTTTTAATTTGGTTAAGGCACGAGTCTCATTGTGTTTCATGCACTACACTCATATCTTGAGGGGAAGTAACTATAATCTATGTTTTCTACTGATAATTACCATGTCTTAGTATATGCAATATTATTTGTGATTATGGGATTGAAGGCTTGTTGCTACGTGACCTAAGGGTTGAACATTCGATTTCCAAATGCCTAATGACCTAGCAATCTATATTGAGGGTGTGGAGGCCTATTGCATGATTTCATATAGGGTTCTAACTCCACTGATGTATATTATTACATATAATTTTCATATCTAACAGTCATTAATTTCCATTCATTCATATTTGAGCAGAAAAATATTTTTTTCATGTTTTGAGACTCATTTTTTTTTCCAAAGACCCTTATCTGCAATACCGTTTTTATGTCTTTTAATGTTCTACTTTGAAATGTACACCTATACCACTTATTTTGTTGTTAGACACACAGTACAAAACAAGTAAAATAGAGTCTCTTAAAATTTTCTATTATGATATAAAAAATTGAGAATTTGAACACTTATGTTGTATTAAATACTAAGCACATATATTGGAAAAACAAACCTAATATTTAAGATAAAAGTGTTTGATATCATTATTATATACAAATTGATTATAATATATTTTCAATAGCTTTATGTATATTTTAGTTAAGTGTCTTGAAATTGTAGAATTGGAGATTACTTAGTATTCAAGTAGAAAGTGTTACTTAGCTTTTTGATAAACACATAACATTACCATTGAAAGCACATTGCAAGTAAATACCTGTAAAAAATATATCAAAATATATGCGAGTGATAAGTCCAAACATCCAATTATCAAAAAAAGTTTTTGATAAACACATTACATTACCATTGAAAGCACATTGCAAATAAATACATGTAAAAATATATCAAAATAAATGTGAATGATAAATCCAAACATCCAATTCGAAAAAAAATTAACTTTTCTATACATATCCAATAGTGAAACAAATGCAACACAGAATAACAACTTTATGACATGATATGTTGAAAAGTGAGTCCATAAAAGTTTTCCAAAATTTAAATCTTGAAAACTTTTAAGAATATTTTGTTTTTAATAAAATCAAAACCAAGAGACCATGAACAAAAATAAGATAATTGAAAACCAAATTTTTTGGCATTGTAAAATTTTATTATAGTTGGAAATCTCAAATTTGATATGCAACATTTTTGATGAAAAGTAAAAATAAAATTATAAATTAGAATAAAATTATTAAAATTTTATTTTTATGTTAGATAATTTTATTTTTTTCAATTTCTAAAAGTTTTTTCTCATTTTTAAATTGGGATAATCAAGAATTAAATAAGAGTTGTGGAAAATGTGAAATAATTTGGAAGTGAAGAATTAATTAACATAATTTAAAATATAAAATTTGTTTGAGATGTGAACAATATTTATTAATTTTGTATTTATCATTCATAATTAAAATTAGATAGTTGTGAAATAATTTATGATGCATTTAATTGTTTAATTTTAAAAATCAAACTTTAAGATGATTTCAAACTTTTTTCTTTAATTATATAATATTAACTGTAAAATGTGAACTTTTTATGTTTTAAATGTGAAATTAAAATTAAATATAAGTGTTATTGTTATTAGTGTGAATTGCTTAACAAGTTGCAAAGTAAAATAGTTGTTAAATAATTATTTAAAAAAAAATTTAAATAGAATTTTATTAATAATTCATAGTATATTATAAAATAAAGCATTAAAAAAAATTTAAAAAAAATTGGTTGATATACATGTTCTACAATCTTAAAGAATATAAAATAACAAATATTTAATATCATATATGTATTGTTTCAAGTATAAAATTATAGATATATAATAATTTTAGATGAAAGAACATACTTATCTTAAAGTGAAAACACACTTCATACTAGCATTGTATCAAAAGATAGATCTAAAATCTAACTATATTATACGTAATTAAAATAATAATAATTAAAAATAAATATTATTAAATTTTCATTCGTATATAAATTTAATGGAAAAAATAAAATATAAAATCTCATGCACTAATTAATTATTTCACCTAATCATAATTTAAAATAAAATAAAAACAACTACTCAACAATATTTCCCAAAATAATATATCTATATTTAATTTTTTAAAACTTCTTCATATCCATCAAACTTAGGGCAGTTGTGAATAGACACGTTCCTTAAATTTTTTTTTTAAAATTGCAAATCAACACCTCATGCCAACACTTAGTCATATAACAGATGAAAATGACACCAAATGTATTTTTTTTAAAACCCCATCCTTTTGAATAATACATTAATAAATAATATTATATTAAAGTTACCTTTATACAAGATCATATTATATTAAAGTTGACATGGTAAAAATTATTACATTAATATTTAATATTCCTAAATATTATAAATGACTGCAAGAGTAGCTAAGTTTTGATTTGATGTGAGATTTCATTAATAAGCGAAGCAACGTCACACTTGGAACCATGGTCACTACTTTGATCATTTTATATTTATTTTTTACTTTCCACTCAAAATCGGTATGAGTGATGTATTTTCTTCATATGAAGCCTTATTTTTTATTTGATAAGGTGAAGGAAAGGTTCATTGTGATCCTCTAATTTAATATAAGAGAATTAATTAATGTCCGATTCAAACAAAACAATACAATATAAAAGTGGAGAAATAATTGAGGATAATGATAAGTTAAAATGATGATAAGGTTTTATGTGATCCTTAGACAATAGAGGAAGCGCCCTGGAAAGCTGGTACAAGATGTTGTGGTCGTGCTAGAGAAAATCTTGATTCAGGGTCTTTTATTTTTCTTCCACATCAATTTCATGAGATGATTCTTAGAGGAACACCCAAGGGCATGGTGCCCAATGTGATTGCAATAGAGGTATTTGAAAGGAAGACCTTCAAAGTTGATGAACTCCACCCACGAGCCTCGAGAGGAGCAAAGCTTGATCGAGTGGCAAAGAGGCTTGAAAATATCCACAATTGCACATGCTCTCGCAAACATTTATCCCATAGAGTTATCATCGAGCCTCACAAAAGAACCCACCCAGTTAACCATCATGTTGATGCGCTCCTCGTTGCTCAAAATAGGCAAAATATTGTATAACATAATCCAAAGGAGGGTTGTGGATATCAACTCCTTCTCAGGGTCAAAAAAGGGGGACTAGGGATAAAGATAGATCCCAAATCTGCCAAAGATCCAGGGACCTTGCATCCACACCAAATCTCGGCCAACAATGCAGTGGAAAGTGACTTGGAAAAATCTATGATTGAGTAAGGTGAAGGAGGGGCCATCCGAGGAACACCACACGACAGTAGCCCACTTAACTAGGTCAACACGTGTGATTTGGGAGCCCACACATATGCCAAATAAGCTCTTGCATCCAACATCCATGTCCATGTCTTGAATGGATAGGTCACAAACTTTCAAGTCTACCTTGACTTTGTAATGGGATGAAACTTAATGTTATTAAGAGAGTATGATCTTCATGCTTGAATGGTTTATAAAATTTTAAGTAGAAATAGATTGAGAAAAGAAAGATGTTTATTTGTTTTTTGGTATTTTTTTTTAATCTTTATAAGTTATTTTACTTCTTTATGATAATATGTTATTCAACAAGTTGATAAAAATATTTCCTACTAGATCATTAGGCCATTGTCTTACACAACTAAGTCTCATGAATGTAATAAGATTTTTGTAGTCTTTCTATTTCGCAGCATTTAAAGTAACTTATTATAGGATTTCTAAACTTCTATGATATTTATTTTGGGATAATACTAAGCAGACTTAAGGATTTCACAAAATTACATGGGACATTTTTTGCGTTCGTTAAGAAAAAGAAAGAATATGCATAATAGATGTCCATAAATAAATTATTATCTTGTGTGTCAACCAGGGCATTCGAGTTATTGTGGTTCTGAGACCTGAGAAACTCTTTTAAAAAATTATGTCTCTTTCAAGTCCCCTTATGGTAAGAAGTTTTGGAATATATCAGGGTTCTATAGTTTACTCACCACTAATGCCACTATTAAAATTGAAGGCACTTGTGTGGCTTGTAGCATTTGTAAAGCTTTTGAGTTCATCAAATTGTTTCTCAAATGGGTTGATGATGGCTTCTAAAAAGGTATTTCTTTCAATGGCTTTAGTCTATAGCGATCTTTCATCATTAGTAGCAACAACTTTCCATTGGCATAAACGCCTAGAACCAAGGCTCTCAAGATCTTTAAAAGGGATATTTTAAGAATTTTTCTGACCTTATAACTTCGTGAAGTTGGACTCTTTAGCCTATTCAACAAATAAATACCAGTTGCTTACCTTAAATGTACCTTCCATCTTTTAGATTCAATAGCTTATGCCATATGTTATGTTACACATGTTGAATTTGCAACTACAAATTACTCAATAGAGAGAGTGGTGGTGGAATGATTTTTGTGCTATTATTTCCATATAATGAGCCCACATGGTAAAAAATATACAGATATTGACATTCATGGCATGGCCTTGCAGGGGAAAATTTTAATTTTCACATGACACGATTCTTCCTATGTTTCATGCATTCCATAGGGGGTGGGAAACTATATTACAATTCAAAGATTTTAAAAGGAAGCTTTTGTTAATATATAATATTATATTACATTAAAATTACCTTTTGAATAATACATTAGTATACAAATCATATTATATTAAAGTTGACTCGAATTCATGACATTAATGACCTTTTCAAAAATTACTAATTTAAACATTGATGGCATTTCCCACTTACATTATATTAAACCATCCTCACTACTTTGACCATTTTATATTTATTTATTTATTTTCCACTTATGTATGCTGTTCATGCTTGAACGGTTAGAAAATTTAAGTAAAAATAGATTGAGGAAAGAAAAATGTTTATTTATTTTATTTTATTTTGACTTATTTTTTCGTTTTTAAAAGTTTTTTATTTATTTTTTGATAATATGTTATTCAACAAGTTGAGAAGAATATTTTATGTCGAGAAGAATATTTTATATTAGATTATTATGCTTGTGTCTCACATAATTAAGTTTCAGGATTGTATTAAGATTCTTGTAATTATTTATCTATTGCTTCTTTTATTTGGAGGTGTTTAAATCAATTTATAATAGGATTTTTAAATTACGATGAGATTTATTTTGGAATAGTATTAAGTAGATTAAAAGCTTTCATAAAGTTGCACGTTATTTTTCTTAAAAAAATAAAGAATATGCATATTCGATGTCTATAAACAAATTATTGCTTTATATGTTAACCATGGCATTCGAACTATTATGGGTCTGAGGCTTGGGAAACTCTTTTCAAAAATTAGATCTTTATCACGTCTTCTTATGGTAACAAGGTTTGGTTCATGTGTCAAGGTTTTATAGTTTGCTTATCATTAATGCTGCTATTAAAACTGAAGGCACTTTTGTGGCTTGTAGAATTTCTAAACCTTTAAAATTTGTCAAATTGTTTCTCAAATGGGTTGGTGATGGATGGAAAAATGGTATTTCTTTCAATGACCTTAGTCTATGGCGATCTCTCATCAATAGTAGATGTAGCTTTCCATTGGTAGTAGAAACCCCTGCAAGCAAGGCTCTCAAGATCTTCAAAATGGGTATTTTAAGAATGTTTGTGATATTGTAACTTCATGAGATTGGACTCCTTAGCCTATTCAACATAATAAATATCAGTTACTTACCTTGGATTTACCTTCCATCTTTTAGATTTAATAGCTTATGTTATACGTTATGTTACACATGTTGGGTCTATAACCACAAATTACTCAATGGAGAGAGTGGTGGTGGAATGATTTTGGCGCTATAATTTTCATATAATGAGCCCACATGGGGAAAATATATAGATGATGACATTCATCGCATGGCCTTGTAGGGGAAATTTTCATTTTTACAAAACATTAATCTCCCTATGTTTCATGGACTCCATAGGGGGTGCGGATCTATACTCTACATTTCATTGTTTTAGTATATGCAATATTCGTCATGATTATAGGATTGAAGGCCTATCGCTAGATAATTTAAGGGTTTCATCTTCAATTCCTAGATGCATAATGACCTATGATCTATATTAAGGGTTCTGGATTCACTCTACCTAAATTTCTCCTTTGATGGTATAACAGATCCATGAGACTTCCACTACATACTGGGGATAAAGGAGGTATCTTATTACATATAATTTTATTATTTATAATTTATTAATATTCATTCATCCATGTTTACTCAAGAAAATGTTTTTTAAAGTTTTGAGACTCATTAATTCCGATTCGCAGGACCCATATCTGAAATATCTTTTTTGCATCCTTTAATGTTATAATTTGAAGTGTACACCTACACTGCCTCTTTTATAGCTAGGCACACACTTCAAAACAAGGTAAAATTTAGTCTCTTAAAATCTTTGACTATGACATTAAAGTAGAGAATCTAGACACTAGTGTTATGTTAAATACTAAACATATTTGTTGGATAGGAAAACCTCAATATTTAAGATGAAGATGTTTTATATCACTGTTATATGAAACTTGATTGGAGTGCAATTTGAAGTGCTTTGTGTATAGTTTCATTAAGCATCTTAAATAAAAATTATTAAATTCTAACTTTATTAATTAAATATAAATAATATTAAACAAAAAAAATTGAGATAGATGAATTTTAACATCGCACATCACTATATAGGTTCTACTAAAATAATATATTTACTTGTTTATAAAAAAAATCATATGAATGTTTAACTTTAAAATAAGTGGCCTGAAGTGGCTAGTCCTTGCCATGTGGAGTTAACTTTTACTATTGTCAAAGTTGTACAATTGGAGATGCATAACATCTATATAAGTGTTCTATTATAAGGTATTACTTATTTATATTTTTGATAAATACTATAATAATACCATTAAAATGTCATTGTAAGCAAATACATGAGAAAAACATATCAAAATAAATGTGATTGACAAAGGTAAATGTCAAATTGGAATGTTAACCTTACACAAAGTTTAACCAAAACATTGAGAAGTTTTGCCTTATACATCCAATACTAAAATGAAGGCAATAAAGGCTAGTTTAGACACTATTTCTAAACTATATAGCACCTCAATCTTGTACACTTGGCAAACTTAGACCTTGGTAGTTCCTCTAGGTTCTAGACCTTTTTTGCTTCTACAAGTTTTGCATATGCTCTCTCTTGTGCCCCTTAGCCTATATCTTAGTTGACTAGTCTTATGTTGATGACCCAGGCCTTTTATCTTGCCCAAGATACTCAAAACCTATTTGTCTTATGTATCTACAAGTTTTGAGCTTATACTTATTTTCCTACTCCGACACAAGTGTCCAGTTCCCTAAAATTCATGTGATTTGGAATTGAAAATAATCCTAATGGTCAGCCTAAGTGCTATTATGCGAGATATTCTCCAAAGAGATTGGTATAAATACAAGATCAACCCATTCCTTACCTACTCGCCAAGATACTTACTAAAATCATTCAATCAAACATTTAAGTGAGAAAAGCTTTCCTATTTTCTCTTATTTCCATATCACTTATAGAGATAGCATATCTATAGGTTTGAAGTAATGAAAGAGTGGCCCAAAAGTTATATTTTTCAAGTTACAAGCTAGATCATTATTGTACTTACTTTCGATATATTACATGATTTACACAAAATACAACACATAGGGGATAAATACATAAGTCTGAGGCCCTCTTCAGAGTATTGGTTATGTAAGTAATGGTTATTGATATAAGGGTCTTTGGGGAAACTCAACATTGTGTGCCCACTAACTTATTTTCCCCTATAACCACTATGAGGAGGAACTAAGTTTTTTTTATTTGATAAGGAGTGACAGTCCATGACCCAAAAGCATCCAAGTGGTTACATTCTATTTCAGTAGTTATTCCATACATGACACTTATGTTTGACCCAAGCACTAGCATTAATGCAACTATCCCAAACTGATGCAAGTGTCTCAGGCTATACATGCACTTAATCTAGAATTTGATGACTGTCCCAAAATATTATTTTAGTCTACATCCTACCTATTCTAGATCTAGATGAATATTATCATTGGAAGCAACTAAGTGCCTTATTTATTTGTCATTTTCATGTCTAACATAGATTTACTTTCCATTTCTAACATATCTTAGCATGATAAATTTAGTATATGTTCTAAGTTTTTGTAATGTCCCCTAATGAGACAACTTAATCAAAAAGGGGTTTTCTCCAAAATTCACAAATTCTAAAATTTTAAAATTAAAAATTAGCAAACCCTAGCTACTGCAATTGCACCTCCAATACTAAAAATTAACTCTAATTTACATTGAAATAAATACCTTGTGACTTTGGCCACTAATGACTTTTGCTGCAATGAAGAAAAAGCTTAAAATGGATGTTTCAACCCTCCAAACCCTAGTGCCACACTAGTTGAATTGAAGTACTTCTTTGCCACTCTAATCCCTCCTCAAGCTTAGTCCAATCCAATTGCCCAAACTCAAAAAGTTACTCCAATAATTAATTCATAACAAAATCCTTGCAAATTTGCTCTCAACAAATTTTATTTTTTACGAATAATTGAAAACTTCAAAAATTCATAACTCCCTCAATATTTGGAATTATAATGCAAACAATAGCTCAAACTAATCATTAAAATAATGACTAACAAATAAAAGTAATTCTAAATTTTTTTCTTTCATGGGAAGGTGACTAAAAATTGATCCAAAATTCTAAAAACCCTAGTTTCATGTCAAAAATAATTAAATAATAATATGAAAATTATTATTTAATTTTATATCAATTTAGGGCTTCAAATCTTCTCAAAAATCACACACTAATGTGTGGAAAATTAGCAAATAATTATAGAATATTAATTTGCATAAGTAGACCCTAAAAGAGGCCTTCAAACCCTCAATCAAGCTTCCAAAATAGTTTGCTCCACTTGAAAAAGTAGTGCAAATAATAATATGAAATAATAAGCATCAAAAGAACCTTAATTAGTTCACCAAAACCTCACAATAGCTACTTAATGCAAATTACCCTAGTCTAGGGTAAGTAACAAGATCTCCTTTAACAAAGGTGGTGTCAAAAGACACCTTTTGTAGAATGATCAATACCGAAACAACAAACACCTATTGGGCATGCATCCCTATAGCTTCTTCAAGCATGAAGAAATAATTATCAAATTCAACATGTCTTCAGTTGTGATCTTTACCTTGCATTTGTACCTTTCAAAAGGGGGTGAACCACCTTGGGCAGGTAAAATACCTCATAAGTCTCACTTGCCCTTTTAGAATATCTTTTCCTTTCTTTGCTTTAGCTCGCAAGCCGACATTCCTTTTCATTTCACTATAGGACTTTTTGAAATAATTAAATAACTTGCCTAAATAAATTACAAATTAAAATTATTTTTTGGCAAATTAAATAATTAGGTTCTTACTTAAATAATTAATTAAGTTAATCTAATAATTAAAGTGATAAAAATCACTTTTCAAGCACTTTATTAATTATAAATCCCCTTAGAATAATCATTAAAATTATCTTAATTTTCCGAATGGTTAAAACCACTTTTTCAATAATTCAAATAATTATCTAAGATAGTTCTATTTTAATAATTAATTAATTGCCTTATATTTTTGAATAATTAAAATCATTGTTCGGGTAATTTTATTAATTATTAAAATTATATGAAAAGGGGACATCACACTCTTCCCTTCCCAAATTTGTTTGCCCTTAAGCAAATACAATCTCATATGCCCAATTACCATGTCCAAATGGTAAAACCTGTTCTAGTGCTAAAAAAGTCTTGCTCCCATACCTGTTAAGTGGAATAATTGTTTCCAAAAAGCATAGTGTGACATACCCCAAATGGATACTAAATGTCATTCCAACTTGCTAACATGTCCCATAATGCAAACAAAATATTTCCTTGCTTCCCAAGAAGTGGTATCTCTCAACGGATCTATGAACCTATTGTACTTATACTTTGGCGGTTGACTCCAAGTGTTAGATGTGTCCTCATAGCCTTCCAAAGGCTCTACATGTTCCTGGTCAAACACCCCTTTCAATACCAAGTGGTGGATGAGGAAGTTCATTTCTCTTATACCCTCCAAGGGAGTGATATGTGGCCAACAGTTGAAATAAAAAATATAATAGAACTTGATTACCTTGTTTCTCGAAGGGTAATGACCCCCCAAATGCCATGCTATCATTTTCCAATCATGCAAAAATAAATTATCTAGATACCATCTTGTAAACTTACCATGATGTGAGGCCTCAAGGTAGTATAATTCAACATATATGGGCCTCTTAGTATAGGTCATGTACCCTTCCAAAGGCTGCCCCTTATCAACATTCCTATGCATGCATGTAACACTCCATAAGCTCATCAAGAGTCCCCAAAAATTTCCATAAGGAGATTGTGCCCTACTAGTATGAAAGTTCCTTATGTCACCTTCCCAAAGTGCCAAATCTTACATAAGCTGGACTG
Organism: Torreya grandis; assembly: GCA_037957365.1. Lineage (NCBI taxonomy): Eukaryota > Viridiplantae > Streptophyta > Pinopsida > Cupressales > Taxaceae > Torreya > Torreya grandis. The sequence goes on from JARHVA010000411.1 coordinate 2,440,051, forward strand.
TATTAATCAAATCAACATTTCCTTCATGATGACATGGTTGTTTATGCAAATAGATCATTGATTTTTCATGTAGACAAACATGGAAATAGACATCCTCATACCTTTTTTGTTCCCATGGCAGATATATGTCATAAAATTTTGAATTTACCTCTTCCATACATGGATACATTTGTTCCTTGAAGTTTGATTTTTATGAAGAATAAATTTTAGAACTTATATGCACCTTCTTCCTACCTGTCAAGTGTTGGTAAATTCTCAAAAAACTCATGTGTTGCCGTCCAAAAACCTGTTGTGTTTGCATACAAAAATCTAATTTTTGAGATAAATTAGAATCAACATGTGCATACTCAGCTTTCTCCCTTACCCTTGGCTACCATGTGCATGATGAATTGCCCATAGTGTATATTAGAGACCATGAATATAACAAAATGATTTTAGAATGTTTTGAAAAGAAAGGACACCACTTTTTCTTTAGAAAAATACCTTGAAAAAAATTACTCATAACTTGGGCCATTTCCAAATCCAAGAGAGGTGTCAAAAATTTACCCATACTTCCAAAATTATTTATAAACCTTGGCATAGGGGGATGCCCATAGAAAATTAGGTATTGTTCTTGTAATTCAAGTGTTTTATCCTCCTCTTCTATGCATGTAACATAAAAATCATATTCATGCATACTTACCAATTTCATGATAGGGAATGTTCTTTTTGGACTCATTGGCTGCCTATGCTTTGAAATTACAGCCCCTTTATCATTCCATCCAACTTCCTTCTTTTGTTCAAGCTCCTTAGTTTCACCCTTTGTGACTTCATTATCATGCACACAACTATTAGAAAATAAATAAACATATTTAAAAAGATATTTACCTTGTGCTTCTTTTAGTTCATACTTATTAATTTCCTCTTCTTTTTTATCATCCACTTGCACCCCTATAGGTTGCCCCAAAGTGTCATCCTTTTGTAGCTCACTTTCCTCTTTCAAATCTAATTTTTCTATTTCATTGGCCTCTTCATAAAGGGTTGTCTCTTCATTCTTTTCCTCCAAATCTCCATGCAATTCAATAATCTCTTCTTCTACATGATCCACTATCAAATAAGGTCTCAATTTCTCCACATAATTAATTGCAACATTTTCAAACAACATATGTGCAATTGAAATTTTTTCTTTTTCTAGCCCCAAACTTGTCAACAAGATAGATAATAATGAATTGGAAAGATCATCATTGTCATTGAGTGTCATGTTCAAGATTCTCTACATAGAAATTATAATACTCTTGAGAGGATTCTTACAAGCAATTACAAAAAAATGTTGAAACATCTTAACAATAAGTTCGTCACACTCCATATCTAACATCAGAATACATGCCCTGGTTGAAGCCATAGTTTCCATAATATTGACCCTTTTAGCCAAGGAGGGTCATTTGTCCTCTTCAATAATTTAGAAGCTCTCCACAATCAATGAAAATATCTCCCTCATGATTTTATCACTATCGGGATCTTTAGGAACCATTAGTCTTAAAACTTCATTAATACAACTAGTAACCAAGAGCCTTACCTCCTTATTTGTGTCTTTTAAGAGATCTTATTGAACCAAGCAAGTCTTTGAGGGCTATAACACCCACTTCATGGACACATATTGTGATTTATTTACCTTGGATAACCTATGTTCTACTTCTTCCAAGGTGTTTATTACATCCTCCACTAGTTGGCATAGGTCCCCTAACCTTCTACTTGCATTGTAGAGCCCTTTTTCTTCATTTCTTCCATGATAACACCAAATATTTTTATTTGATTACAACCAAATCTCATAAGTGGACAAGATAGGTGCTCTAATACCACTGTAATGTCTTTAAATGGGATGATTTAACCAAAAAGGGGTTTTCCCAAAATCCACAAATTCTAAAATTTTAAAATTAAAAATAGAAAACCCTAGTTGTTACAATTACACCTCCAATACTGAAAATTAACTTCAATTTACCTTGAAATAAATATCAAATAAATACCTTGTGAATTTGGCCACTAATAAATCTCACCACAATGAATAAAGATCTTGAAATGGATGTTTCAAACCTCTAAACCCTAGCACCACACTAGCTAAATTGAAGTCTTTTTTTCCCACTCTAATCCCTGCTCAACCTTGGTCCAATCCAATCACCAAAATTTAAAAATTACTACGATAATTAACTCAGAATAAAATCCTTACAAATTTGCCCTCAACAAATAGTATTTCCTATGAACAATTGAAAACTTTAAAAATTCATAACTCCCTCAATATTTAGAATTATGATACAAACAAGAACTCAAACTAATCATAAAAATAATGACTATCAAATAAAAATAATTTTAGAATTTTCTTTCCATGGCAAGGTTACCAAAAATTGCTCCAAAATTTTGAAAACCCTAGTTTCCTATTAAAAAAATAAATAATAATCTAAAAATTATTATTTAATTTTCTATCAATTTAGGGCTCTTCCATAAATCTTCTCAAAAACCCCATGTTAATGTGTATAAAATTAGCTAATAATTCTAGAATATTAATTTACACAAGTAGACCCCAAAAGGGGCCTCCAAACCTTCAATCAAGCTTCCAAAATAGTTCACTCCACTTGAAAAATTAATAAAAATAATATGCATCAAAATAACCTCAATTAGTTCACCAAAACCTCATAATAACTCCTCAATGAAAATTGCCCCACTCTAGGTCAAGTATCAAGATCTTCTTTAGCAAAGGTGGTGTCAAAAGACGCCTATTGTAGAATGATCAACACCAAAATAATAAACACCTATTGGGCATGCATCCCAATAGCTTCTTCAAGCATGAAAAAATAATTATCAAATTCAACATGTCTTCAATTATGATCTTCACCTTGTATTTGTACCTTTCAAAGGGGGGTGAACCACCTTGGGGAGGTAATATACCTCATAAGCCTCACTTACCATTTTTAGAATATCTTTTCCTTTTTTTGCTTTAGCTCCCAAGCTGACATTCCTTTTAATTTCACTTTAGGCCTTTTTGAAATAATTAAATAACTTGCCTTAATAACTTAGTAATTAAAATTACTTTTTGATAAATTAAATAATTAGGTCCTTACTTATATAATTAATTAAATTGTTTTAATAATTAAAATGATAAAAATCACTTTTCAAGCAATTTATTAATTATAAAGCCCCTTAGAATAATCATTAGATTACCTTAATTTTTCAAATGGTTAAAACCATTTTTTTGGTAATTTGAATAATTATCCAAGACAGTTCTATTTTAATGAATAATTAATTGACTTATGTATTTGAATGATTAAAATCACTATTCAAGCACTTTTATTACTTCTTAAAATTATATGCAAAGAGGACATCATAGTTTTGCAATTAATTGGTCCACTATAAATCTTTTTATCGCCCTTGGGCTTATTCATTTATATATTCTTAAACCTATCTATCCCCTGTATTAGGATCCTTATCCAAATTAGGGTTAAATATTTGGTGAACCTGACATTTGAGCTCAAAATCCTAGGTTGATTAGGATTTTATGATCTTTTCTATTTTTAATATATGATATTTGTACAATATGTGCACTATGGATGCATCTATCACCCATTTTGGGTTCTAATTCCTAATAGTTGTTATGGTTTAATATATCACCTCCCTTGTCAAATATATTAAACAAATTCATAAATATAATGAGAGGGCTTTTAAAAAGAGATAAATATTAATCACTCTTCATAATTCTTAATGTGATATTATAGAGACAATATCTAGATGCCAACGTGCATGATCTTAATCATTTGTTTTACTTAAGCCTTATTCAAATGGTTGCTACCATCCTGCACCCATTATTTGCCCATTGCTTATATTGGATCATGTGGTCCATGTCATTACTACTCAAAAAGGTAAGGTTATTCAACCTAACCCCCCACCTATTAATATACAACATGTTCCTCCTAAACTTAACCTTGTAATAAAACCTAAGGTATATGACCTTGTTGACCATTTGAGTAATACACATGCTAAAATTTTAATCCTTGAGCTCCTAAAGCAATCCATTGTTTATAAAGATATCCTATATGAGGCATTATGTGAAACCCAAGATCCAAGAAATATTTAACCTGCTTATTTTATGGACATCATGAAAGATTTCAAGAACAATACAAAGATTACTACTTTTGATCCAACAAATTCACCATCCAAAGATATTATCGACCAAAACTTGCCTATGTTCATACAAGTGACCATGCACAATAAGGGCATAAAATGAGTGTTCATTAATAATGGATCATGCTTAATATTTGTAGCATAAAATTCCTAACCACCATAGATACTAACACCAATCTTTTTTAAAAACTAGTTATGCATATAAAAGGGTTTGATAATTTACATAGCCCTCTGGTTGATCAAATCATATTAGATGTGACATTGGGAAAAAAATAGTTTCAACTAATTTTTAGGTAATGTCTCAAGAATTACATTATAATCTACTTTTGGGTAGACCTTGGATACATTCAATGGAATTTGTCCCATCTACACTTCACCATTGTGTAAAATTCATACATGAGGGGACATTATTAACCATGCCTACCGATGATGAACCTTTTAATTTTGAAAAAATGATACATTCTAAAACCAAAGGCATTCCCATAGTGGTACCACCTAAACAATGTGTTCCTCTTGAGCATATACAGATGTATGAGACAGGTGAGTCGATTACAATGGCTATTTCATCACCAAATGCATATAAGTCACTAAATGCTAAAGTACACATAGATGCATGTAAAGAACAAGAACCATAACCAAAGGAGCCAATAAAAGTACAAGAGCTCCCAACATTTGATTTTCCTTTATTGGTCATACTAAATAGAAAGATAGCCATGTTTCATATTACTATGACACTGATGATGATACCACTTATGACATGACATATGATAAAATGCAAAAACTAAAATTTAATCCGCTTGATCACCTTTCGCATAACTTATTCAAACTTACAAGTCCTAGTACATATAAGCTAAATCTATTTGTAGAAGATACAAAACTAAATCTAGATAGAGGAAAAATAAATATAGCAGATGAGTATGTAAATGCTCATTATTCCATATATCCCTCTTGGTTAAAAACATTGAGTCAACCGTATAAGGGTCAAATGTAATCATGTGAACAATGTGGAGTCTACTCAAAAGGCTTCATAATAGACTTTACATATAATAACACAATAGCATACTACATATTTCAAATTATCTATGTTACTTGGACTTAGAATGATTTCTTTACCTTCTACCAGACACATATCTGGCAATAAACTTTTACTTACAGAGGAAGTACAATATTGTATCTATCATCTAATCTTTAACTATAATACCAATCAATGTGAGGCATTAAATAACTTAATTTACATATATAAGAATGAAGGATGCATACACATTATATCTAAAATGTGAAGAAGGCAAAATCCTTCCTATCTTTCCGAAGATAATTATCTATTAAAGTGATCAAAGCATGAAGAATTAACTATAACTGCTAATAATGATGGGGTATATTACCACCATCTCCTGGTTGATAAAAAAAAGTGGGATATAACTTGTAGCACTACATTTCCTGCACAATTGGGGCATATTATAGATGAACTAATATATTATCCATTGATCCCAAAATAATGAGGATACATTCAATTACCTCTCACCTATGGCACACATGTGTAAACTTTGACCATATGGATATTAGACCCCGAACCACATTTGAAATTAAAGTTTGGATAAAATTGGCTTGTTGAGTGGAATGCTAAGCTAGATACAACAAAAATGTGTACTAATTTTCTAATATGACTATAGATATTTTCATACAACATGATGGGTATGGTTATTTACCTACAAAATTGGCTTCAGGTAAACCATTAGACAAAAACATTCAAGAGGTGGTCGTAAATTAATATAAACAAAGCTTGAATTTTTTGCCAAATGGACCTACACCTTTTGATGATAACGAATTCCTTGATTAAAACTCTTTATAGAATTCAAAAATACCAAAAAAATATAAAAATTTAAAAAAACCAAAAATATTTTTGGCATATACATATTCTATTGGCTGCTTGGCATCTATGTGTTAATTCCATGTTGATGGATAACATACTAGTTACTTATAAATATATGTGTTTCATTTTTCATAGGCATACACAAATACATGGTCTATACACTCTTAGATGTTAGGCCTTCCCTCTTCTCACATCACCCAGATGTTGGGGTCATCCACCTTCTTTGATCACAATACATCTAGGTTATATCATTCTATGATCATTTTACATTATCATGTTTGAGCTCATATATGTACTTACACATGCCTTTATCCATGCTTATATCCTCTACGATTTATTTGGTATGCTATGTACTTGACATTTTTGCTAACAAATTCGATCCATGGGCTACTATGACATGTTTATGTTGGTTGCTTGTGATTTTCTTTATGCACATCATTAAGTGTCTTTCCTTACTATTTTATTTTTCTATTAACCATTTGAATATGCTCTATTTATTGCACCCCCTGTGCCTTTGTTTGCTTCTTTGACATTTTAATATGTTATTGCTTGTTGTATGGACATTTGAATATGTCATTCTTGATTTTGTGCACATTTGACTAAGTCATGTCCCTTAAATTCTATGACATTTGAACATGCCCCTTGTTTGCGGTCTCCTTGGACCATTTACTTTTGAGTTGCTTTTGAGTGCTCTTGTTGTGTGCTTGACTTGCTTATTGAGTTTTTACTATTAATACCTATACATTGCCTTGATCTTTAGCATGCATCTTAGGCCTTGATGTGATCACATTTTATTCACTTTAATGATATATTTACCTAGACATGTTCTCATATATGCTACATGGTTCATTCATAGTTATATGATTATCTTATACTTTTGAGGTGATGTAGCTACCAATTTCTATTCTTCCCTAACCTCACAGTGGGGCATACCAATGGGGGATTTTCATAGAGTAATGACTTTCACACATTGATAGTTATAGACTTGATCCAGGCAACAATTTAGGAGACAATTCGGGTGATAGTTCTACCCCAATTGATGAGGAACTTCTGAGAGCCATAACTTTTGCACCGTAGCTCCAATTGACTCGCCGTTTGAACCGTTGGAAATCTAAGAATGAGGAGAAAGTTGTGAGATGACATGGAGATTTTCTCAATGAATTTTGATCCTCAAAAACCCAATTAAAGTGCCCCAAATTTTAATTTTAGTAGTGTAGTCTAAAAATAGTAAGTTTTTAAAAATAGTAATTCCTCGAATTCTATATTGTTTTGAATCTTGGAAGTTGAACCACTTAATCTCCCTTGTGATTGGTGACCTTCCACATCCTCCCCATGCTTTCAAAATATGTATAAATGAAGAGGTAAATTGAAATGTGAAGACAGACATTTCTTCCCAGAGATAAACATATATTTGTATTGTGATCTTGAGTAATACTACATCTCTTCTCAGAGAATTTATTATTACTATGTTATTTATATGCTATTGAATTATTTATCAACCAGAACTTCTGAGTTTTGGATCAGTGATATCAGAGCGGTTTGTCTTGAGAGTGTATGATCTCGAGGATGAGGTCAGGCTACAAGAAGCTTGGGTGGGAAACAACAGAGCTTCCAAATTTTCCACCTATTCACTCCAAATGACTTCAAATGGTGGATGACACCGAGACATCTGATCCTTTCAAGGAAATGGTGAATGAAGCCCTCCAACAGTAACAAGTGCGGATGCTACAACAATTTTCCCAAATTCTTCAAACACTTTCAATGGGAAATCCTGGCTCCGCAGCTCCACTTCCTGGCTCCTCATCTAGGGAACGTCCTTTCAATGCCCCAACACCCTTCAAGGTCTAGGTAAATTTTGATATTCCTACATTTAAAGGCAAAATCAATGCTGATGCAGTAGAAAATTGGTTGGATCAACTGTCTTCCTACTTCTCTGTAAATAAGTTCACCGATGGAGAAAATATTACTTTTGCTCTTTTGAAATCAACATTGCCTGTGAAAAAACTGGTGGGAAGTGTACAAAAAGAGGTTCAGTACAAATGACATTGGCCTTGAGGTGGAACCTACCTGGGATGATTTTGTGGAAGCGAAGAAAGAAGAATACTATCCCATCAGATCATATGATGATCAGTACATACAGTGGCAACAACTTCGCCAAGGTAAGAACCAATCTGTTCAAGATTACACAGACACTTTTCATTCTTTATTTGCAAGATTGGGCATTCAAGAAAGTGAGAAACATACGACTCTCAAATATTGTGGTGGACTACAATGGTACATATGGGGGTAAATGGAACTCTTTAATTTGGAAACCCTCAGTGAGGCATACAAATTCATAGTGAAGATTGAATAGAAGCATGGCATAAATAATATAAAGAGTCAACCCTCAAAATGGAAAAGTGACAAGGAAGGTCAAACACGAGGCCAAAATTGGAAGCAAAAAGGAGTTTCAGGATATAAATCCCAAAAAGGGAAGGCTGGAAAATGGTGTGATTACTACAAAACTGGAATTCACTCCAAAGAAGAATGTCGAGCCATCAAGTCATTGCTTCTAAGTCACAATACTCGACATCTACTACTCTGCCTCATACACAACCCAAAGTCAAAGCGGATGAAGAAGAAATTGTAGATGTTGAGCCTAAAACCATTGTCACTTCATCACAAACTCACGAGGAAAGACCAGATGACAAGGAAAGATTGTTCTACTCATAATTATGGGTAAAAGGTAAGCCTCTGCATTTCATTCTTGATAGTGGGAGTCAAAAGAACTTAATCTTTGCTAAAGTTGTGAAAAGTCCAAATCTATCCATGAAGCCTCATCCAAAGCCCTACAGTATTGGATAGTTGAGCCCAGGGAGATATCTCTGTGTCACCCATCAGTGTCTTCTTTCATATGCTATAAAACTATTCCAAGATGAAGTCTTGTGTGATGTGGCCAATCTAGATGTTTGTGATGTACTCCTTGGTTAGCCATTCATGTATGAGCAACATGTCATCTATGAATCACGAACCCAAAGGATCACCCTCACTCTTGGAACATGGCACTATAAGGTACCAGAGGTACCACCTCCCACATCTGTCTCCCTGATCAATGCTAAGAAATGAAGAGATTGGTGGAGAAAACAAAGCAATTTGTTCTTATGGTGGTCAAGCCACAGAAATCCAAGAAGGTTGATGTTGCAGTCCTGACTACATAATCAACACAACAATAGAAGCAAATAGGATGAATCATAGGAGAATATGATGACTTATTCAAGTCACCCACAGGAGTTCCATTGCATTGCCAAGTAAAACATTCTATCGATTTGATCCCAGGATCACCTTTGCCTAACAGTCTTGTGTATCGCAGATCAGTTTTGGAGAATGATGAGATAAAAAGATAGTTCAAGAATTGATCAAAAAGGGTCACATCAGGCCAAGCTCTTCACCTTGTGGTAGCCTAATTGTCTTGGCACTGAAGACAGATGGAACATGGAGGCTTTGCATTGACTACCGAGACCTAAATAAAATCTTTGTGAAGAATCACTATCCTCTCCCCAAGATTGATGACCTGCTAGACCAGCTCTGTGGTGCAAATTTCTTCACCAAAATTGATCTCAAATCTAGTTATCACCAAATTCCCATCGATCCCACTGATGTCTAGAAGACTGCATTCAAATCTAAGGAGGGATTCTTTGAATGGTTGGTTAAGCCTTTTGGCTTAACTAACGCACCTGCAACCTTCATGAGGATGATGGATGACATCCTACAACCCTTCACTAACTCATTTGTGGTTGTCTACTTAGATGACATACTCATTTATAAAAGAACATGGGAAGAACATTTGCAACTTGTTCATAAGGTGGTTTAAACTCTTCGAGAGCACAAGTTGTATGCAAATCTTGAAAAATGCGCATTCAGGATGACAACAATTCAGTACCTCGAGTACGTTGTGAATGAGGAAGGGGTCCATGTTGATCCAAAAAATATTTAGGTTATTCGAGAATGGCCCACATCAAGGACCCTCATAGAGCTTCGCAGCTTTTTGGGTCTTGCAAATTTCTACCGTAGGTTTGTTCTGGGATTTTCACATGTTGCTTGGTCACTAACCCAAGTGACTAAAGGAGGAGCTAAAGCTACATTTTAGTGGGGTGAAATACAAAAAAGGGAATTTGAGAATTTGAAGAACAAACTCTGCTCAACCCCTATTTTTGCCTTTCGAGATTTGCATCAACCTTTTGAGTTGATGACAGATGCATCTGAATATGTCATGGAGCTGTCATCATGCAACATGGCCATCCTGTTGCATATCATAGTGAAACTTTCACTAATACAGTCAAGAAATATCCAACATATGATAAGGAGCTTTATGCCATTGTGCAAGCCTACAAATAATGGAAACACTACATCTTGGGGAAAGAAACGGTCATCCACACTGATCACAGACCATTGGAATTCATCTAGATGCAAATCAAACTCTGAAATGAGAGGCATCAAAAGTGGGACACATATCTTCAACAATTCCACCTGATAATCAAACACAAAAAGGGGAGCTCAAATACAGCTACAAATTGTCTGAGCTGTCGACCAATTACTGCACTCACAACAGTTCTGGACCTGTGCGAACATGAGACTGCCACTTGGGGTGCTCTGTATGAAGCAGATCCTACCTTTTCTGATACATATCAAGCACTTCAAAAAGGTAAACATGTTTCTAATTTATATTTGCAAGATAATGTCCTCTATCATATGGGGCACATCTATGTTCCAGTTGCAGAACAACAAAAGATGATATGGGAAGCACACTTCAGTAAGACAGCTGGACACTTTGGTATTGAAAAGACATTGGCAGTTCTTCAAAAACACTTCTACTGGCCCCATATGCGAAAGGATGTGGAAATATATCTCAAATATTTCACCCCATGTGCGATAGCCAAGCCAACAAATAAGAAGCAAGGATTGTACACACCATTGCCAGAACCAACCAGGCCTTGCGAATCCATCTCAATGGATTTTCTCTCAGGTTTGCCCACTTCAAAACATGGTAAGGACTGTATTTTTGTGGTAGTTGATCATTTTTCAAAAATGGCTATCATGATGACTTGTAAGAAAAATATATCTACTGAGGAAACTGTTCAACTATATTTTAGTCATGTATGGCTCCATTTTGGTCTCCCCAAGTCCATTGTCTCAGATCGAGATAACAGGTTCCTGATCATCTTTTGGTCCACTCTATGGAAGATGATGGATACTAAGCTGATGAAGTCCACAGCCTTCCATCCACAGACTGATGGTCAAATAGAGGTGGTAAATCGCTTGATTATTCACATGATTCAGATGTATCACTCCAAACATCCACGCACATGGGATGAGGGACTTATGTTCATACAACATGGATACAATCAGGCGCTGCACAGCTCGACCAAGCACAGTCCATTCCATGTATGTTTTGGGTTACAACCCATGGCACCAATTGATATAGCTGTTCCATTTTCCACCATGGAGTACACACCTCATGGAAGATCTGAGGTAGCAAAAGCAAAAAAAATTTATTGAACAAATGCAACACATCTAGCAACAAGTTCATGACATCCTGGAGAAGATGAATCAAAAGTACAAGCAACGCCATGAAAAACATAGGATTGCACACCATTTTGCTATGGGTGACAAGGTTTTCTTGCGGCTTCAGAAGGAATGACTTGTAGGCCCACACAGAAAGATTCAGCCTCTGCGATATGGTCCCTACACCATCACCAGAAGAGTTGGAGAAAATGCTTTTGAGTTGAACCTACTAGCCTACCTTGGTCTGCATCCAATATTCAATGTGGAGTTCCTCAAACCATATCACCCACCTCTCTTGGACACTTCAGTTGTAGTAGAACAACTAGACATTGATGAGCTTGATCCACAGAGTTTTTCTCTAGTGGAAGAGGATCAGATTGTGGATACCTGGATGAAGACAGTAAGAGGACGCTCTATTCCACTTTATCGAGTGGTCAAAAGGGGCCAACTTAGCCATCAAGGTGAGTGGCTCACAGAGAATCAAATCAAGAAACAACTACCACACTTGATGGGGAACATTGATGCAATGGGGACCATTGCTTTTCAAGGAGGGAGGAATGATCTAGGCAACAATTTAGGTGACAATTCGGGTGACAGTGCCACCCCAATTGATGATGGAAATTTTGGGAGCCATAATTTTTGCACCGTAGCTCCAATTGACTCACCGTTTGAGCTGTTGGAAAGCTAAGAATGAGGAGACCATTGAAAACCCAATGGAAGTGCCTCAAATTTCAATTTTAATAGTGCAGTCTAAAAATAGTAAGTTTCTAAAAATAGTAATTCCTTGAATTCTGTATTATTTTAAATCTTGGAAGTCAAACCACTTAATCTCCCTCGAGATTGGTGACCTTCCACATCCTCCCCATGATTTCAAAATGTGTATAAATGAAGAGGTAACCCAAAATGTGAAGACAGACATCTCTTCCCAGAGATAAGCATATATTTGTATTGCAATCTTGAGTAATACTACATCTCTTCTCAGAGATTTCATTGTTACTATGTTATTTCTATGCTATTGAGATATTTATCAACCAGAACTTCTAAGTTTTGGATCAAGACTCAATGGGGTTATGTCATAGAGACATGGATTCCACACATTCACATTCCCAAATTCAATGAGGGTATGGTTTGGAAACACATTATCCACACTTGTTCAATATGCAACATACCCAAATTATAGTGGAGGCATGTTTTGGAAATATGTTCTCCACATTGACACTTATATCAATTTTTATATTTCTGCATGTATAGTGGGGGCATGTTATGGTAACATGTCACCCACACTTCTTCAAATTTTTAAATTAGCTAAAGAACACAATTATATAATTCATATACACATTTGTAGTAGAATTATATATATTGGTACCATTGTTATATATAGTTTCAACATGAGACATATATAAGGTGCATATCTTATGAATTGTGTGCCTAATATTTCAAAATACAAACAAATTTCAGATTCCAAACAATTTAAGGGACTGTTGCCACCCACTAGGTCAAAATTTTATAGACTATATTGATCCAATCTTCTACAGTACTTGGTTTACTTTTGGTATGGTTGAGATGATTAAATCACTCAATCTTACCAATTTTTCAAGTTGGAATTGATTGTATCATCTAGCCTCACCAATTTAATAGTGTGAGTTGACTTGGTTCACTTGCATTCACCAGGTTATAAATATGATTGGGTTGCATGGTTGAGCTAGTCTCAACTATCATGTGGTAATTCATCTTTTCTCTAAGGTTGAGGGCATGTATCCTCATATCTCTATCTCTATCTCTATCTCTATCTCCTTAGATATATAAACTTTCTAGATTTATATGTTTGTCCTAATATCAAATTTAGTGATTTATAATGATACATTTCTCAAATCAAGTTTGCAAAAGGCAAGGTGGTTGCATCGATACATATGCGTACTCCTAAACCTTGCTCTCTTTAAATTTCAATCATTTCAATACTTTCAACTCTAGATTATATGCATAGATTATGTACTGTAACATACTCTTAGTTGTAGGTTAGTCACCAAAAAAGTACTCAAGTTGGACTCAAGGAAATACAAGGTGTGTTATACATATCTAGGTATAGATTCCTTTATTTTAAACTATAAATTTCATTACTAGATTAAAGGGGGGTAAATGTAGACACTATTTTTGAATTACATATCACCTTAGACTTGTACACTTGGTAAAATTAAACTTTGGTTGTTCCTCTTAGTTATAGACCTTTTCTACTTTTGCAAGTCTCACATCTACTCTCTCTTATGCCCCTTAGCATATCTCTTAGCCCAACTAGTCTTATGTAGATGACCTAAGTCTTCTATCTTACCCAGTATGCTTAGAATTTGTTTATCTTATGCCTTTACAAGTTTTGAACCTTTATCTATTTTCCTACTCTCTAGACACTTCCATCTTGGACAAATACCTAAGTTGATGCAGATGTCCTGCTCTAAGGCAAATGTCCAGTGCCCTAAAAGTCGTCTAATTTTAAAATGAAATGTATCCTAATGGTCAGTCTAAGTGATATTATCAAAGATATTATCTAAAGGGATTGGTATAAATATAAGATGAACCCTCATTCATTCCTTGCCTAGAAACTTCTTACCTACTCCCCTGGCAACTTAATAAAAGAATTCAATCAAGAATTCAAGTGAGCAAATCTTCCCTATTTTATCATATTTCCATATCAGTCATAGGGACAACATATCTACAGGTTTGAAGTATTGGAGCAACCCAAGAGATATATTTTCCAAGTTACAAGTTAGGTCTTTATTGTACATTTTTCCCCACATATTGCATGATTCACACACAAACCAACACATAGAGAAGAACCACATAAGTTTGAGGCCTTTTTTAGAGTATTGGCTATGTAGTTAGTGCTCATTAATATGAGGGTATTTGGGGCAACTCGACACCATGTGCCCACTAACCCACTTCACCCCAAAACCGCTATGAGTATGAAGAACAAGGGTTTTTTATTTGACAAGGAATAATAGTCTATAACTTAAATTTGAATGCACAAAATGAAGGTGATGAAAAACCCATAAGCATCTAAGTGGTTGCATCTTGTTTTATTAAGTATTCCATACATGACACTTGCGTCTGACCCAAACACTAACATCGATAGAACTATCCTAAGATGATGTAAGTGCCTGAGGCTACAGAGGCACTTAATCAAAAATTTGTTGATTATCTCAAAATATTCTTTTTCCTATTTATTCCAGATCCAAATTTGTATTAGCATCAAAACCAACTATCTTATTTATTTATCATCATAATATATAATATAGTCGTAATTTATATTTTTAGCATATATCAGAATAATAAATTTAACATATGTTTTATCTGAGTTTTGTAATTAATTGACATGTTATAGATCTATTTATCACCTTTGTACTTTTTTATTTTTATATTCTTAACCATATCTATCTCTCATATTAGGATCTTTATCCAAAATTAGTGTTAAACAACTAACAATTTAATGGCACGATATGTTGAAAATTGATTCAATAAAAAAATTCCAAAATCTAGTCCATAAAAACCTTGAAGGATATTTCATTTTTAAATAAAAATCAAAACCAAAGGAGCATGAGCAAAATAATATAATTGAAAAACAAAAATTATGCACCCTAAATTTTTAATATAGTCAAAAATCTTAAATTTAATATGCAATATTTTGAACGAAATATAAATATAAGATAATAAACCAAAACATAATCCTTAAACTTTTGTTTTTATTCTAAATTTAATTTTACTTTTGTAGATCACTCCAAGCCATTTATCATCTTCATGTCAGTGTAGACAAGTAAAAAATAAGGGTTGTGGGAAACGTGAGTTAGTTTAGAAGTGAAGAATTATCAATATGGTTTGAAATATAAGATTATTTTGAGATATGAGCAATACTTATTAATTTTGTGTTTTCCAATCACGAAAATCACTAGATAGTTGTGAAATAACTTATAACACATTGATGTTTTACCCTATTTTTTATAAAACAATAAATGATTTAATAAGTGTATTATATGTATATAGGTGTAAAACTAAAAATATAAACGCACTAAAGATACACAGTGATTAACTATTTTGATTTTGAAAAATTACTAAATATGGAAAGTTATTATTTTTGGAAAATACAACGAATAAGTATACTTAGCTCGCACATGAATACATGTTGAGTGTTTTGAATGTTTGATTATGAAAATCAAAAGACAAGGTGGTTGTGCAGGATTGGTATCAAGTACAAAATCAAAAATGAAATTTCGGCATATCCATTGTAAGTGGATGGTAGTGTAGTGCGCTCAAATCTATTGACCTTAGACTTGTCCCAATTGAATGTGATAAACTGTAGACAGATAAAGTATAAATTTGAAGAGGATAGGTTAGAAGCAAAAATATGAAAAATATTTAGATAAGTATGCTATAGGTGGATGGTAACACAATACATCTAAGTCTGTTAACTATAGACTTATCTCGATTGACTATAAAACAAAATTGATTATTTATCCAGCTACACATGCATTAATTAGGGTTTTGGATGCATTTACAAACATGTAATATCATGCATAGTACCTATAATGATAAAACCTTAGTTTACTTTCCACAAACTAAATTTGAATCAAATGGGGGGGATCGATCCGTTGAATGACTAAGAATCGGACTACGTTGCCAATGCTCTGAGGAGAGATCCTTCACTATCCATAGTCTATGCATACAAAGTTTGAAATAAATGACATAAAGATTGGGCTTGTGCCAAATTTGAGAGTCTACATCTCCCACTCGCCTGCCCCCCACCGCCCCTCCCCCCCCTCCCCCCCGCCAACCCTTATTTTAGTAATAGAATTTCTAGAATATATAAAATAACTTGAACCTAAATGTGTGTGACACACTCTATTTTTTACCTCAGAATTGGGATTTCATGTTAGCTATGCTATGAGTAAATTTGTAATAACACATGTAGTACTCATTGCCCATACATAAAAATATGATAAATCTGAATTTTAAATTTGAAAAGGTAAAGAATAAGGAGAGAGTACACATGTGTGTGTGTTACATTATGCTACTTGCAAAGAATGTTCTTGTTAGGCCAAGTGGAGAGATGATGCTTTTGGTCTTGTTCATTTCTTGGCCAAGGAAAGCAATTGTTCCTTGCGAAGTGAAGGGAACAAAAACATGTCATCTAGTGTCACTATACCCATGGCCATATTGACCTAATATTTTTTTTGGAAAAGATGTCCCCCCTTGTTTAGGCACTCGAAGAACATAGTTGCTTATGTTTAATTATTTATAGAGTCTAGAGTGATCAAATATCAACTTTTAGATATAAATAATAAAGCCCATAAATTAGAAAGATGCATTATTCTAAGTCTTGAGAATGAGGAATAGTACCCAAATGTACTAACCGAAAAATGTGGAACCATGTTAGGTTCGCTAGAAGTGATGCCAAAGCCGTTAAGTGTCACTAGACTAGAATTTACACACCCACACAGATTCAAATCACGTCGCTATAGATGGATCTAGATTCTATTTTGCATGATCAAAATAAAATAAATAATGTTCATGCCCCCATCATGACTGCATTGCTCATAAAATTTTCTTTGAAATAGATATTTTGCTTTTGAATTTAAATATCTTGTTATTTGAATCTTTGTAACTTAATTTTGTTTCATTTTACATCTATGAATGATCTTGAGCATGAATGAGTGTCAAGTCCCCTCTAAATACGTGTCAATATACAGGGTGTTATGCATCTATCTGCTCAATTGAAATTGTATTTTTAACCTATAACTTTTAGTTTTATGACAATTTTTTACATATGCCCCATGCATATGTGTTAAAACATGCCTAGTTATATTCTCTTAATTTTCACCAAGTGGGTGCATGAACCTGTTATATGCCACCATAATCTATATCAATGTGCTAAATATCTATCATGTGTTTGATTTTTGAATTACCTTGAATATTTTGAAAACCATATACTCTATTATAGAATATGATTTTTGCTTTATTTACATTTATGCAATCTTTCTCTGATATGAGTTTTAGTATGTCTATATGTCATGTGCCTCCAATATTACTGTGTATTTTTTTTAATATATCATAACTTGTAGCACATGATTATTTTAAACCATTATGAATCTTGTAAAGTATCCTAAGATATATTATGTAATAAGCCCAATGGATGCCCCCTTTCACTATGAGTTATATAGAAATAGGCGCTTGTATAAAAAAAAATTAAGTTTATGCTTTGCAATAGTTTTTTATTAAATATTGATTTATCATGTTGATTGAGCAATTTGATTATAGTATGATGATTGATTGTATTTGAGAAAGGTTTTTCTGAATTTCAATAAATATGTAAGAGATAGTGCATATAAGCAAGTATGCATTTAGTATAGCATTTTTGAAAAGATTGATTGGTGTGATAAAAAGTAGTACCATGTGGAAGAGAAAATTGCATGTGTTATGATGCAACTCACACGGAGTGATTTTGATATGTTTTGATCGAGATATTACGTGCACTAATTTTGAGAATTAATTAAAAAGGTTTTGAAATTTAAAAAATGAGAAGGGTCAATTCATATAAATAGATTGTTTGAAAAATAGCTTGTATTTCATTTACACATTGAAAATTTGAATTTTTTGAGCTCTAAGAGAGACATCATGATTCAAAAGAGATTATCAGGATTGAGTTAGTTCGATCAGGTGGTAGCTAACTTGTGAGTGGAGGATGTGTTAGCCCTGGTAAGCCCAAAACTAAATGTTTTATTATTATAAATATTAAAATATTATGTATTGTTATTTTGTTTAAATGTTTTTTAGAGGTTTTGTGGTCATGTACTCTCTAGGATAGTCTTATCCAAGGGTTGCTAGAGTTATCTTTTACTAATGCAGATTCATCAGTGCAACCGTCTATCTCACCATGAACTCATTTACAAACCTATATAGGTGGGACCAGACTTATCCATAGTCATGCCCATAGAATAAGTAGTATTTTGTTGAAATTTTATGGCATGAATGAAGTTGATTAAATTTTTATATGGGATTGGTGATGTTAGTGTTTATGAACTTGTGGTTATAGGTTGACATGTGAGTGAGATAGTTCTATCGTGAGCATAAGATGGAGAAAGTGTGAGCTCTGATGTTGAAAAATGTTGAGATAAATACCCTGCATGCATCTGGGCTTGGAAACATTGGTCTATTGGCAGTGATTCCATACAAAATGCATATGATGATGACCCTAGCTGAGAGATGGGATTCATATATGTGTCCCTTCGAACTCCATATAGGGGAGATGATTATTACATTAGAGGATGTGAGGCTTGTTAAGTGACTACCAATTGTTGGAAAGGTAGTTTCATTGTAGGATGATGTTGGCCTACCCCACATTTTTCAAACCCATTTATATATGATATGACATGTTTGTGGAGTATTCCCCTAGAGATACTATTATTTTTTAATCTAATATTGTGCTATCAGATGTTCCACATTTTAAATTATTTTTTGTACCTTATTGTTGGATGTTTTTATTGTAGTTGATGATAGTGGGGTTGTTATATCTTATCAAATAAACATGTTTGTTTGTGATATAGATGATCACATGATGATATGTTCTTTGGGCCACACAATGATTTTCCACTTGTATAGGGACCTTCACAAATACACATGAGAGGGTTTTGGTGGAGGGTTAGGTTTAACAACACTTTTTACTGTTCGGCTTATGAGCAAATTTTAGTTATCCACCCTATGTGGGCACATCGTGGCAAATGAGCACATCTTCATATATATGCATAAAGGTGGGTGGGCATATCTAGAGTGGTGAGGGGTGGTATCATGTAATGTCACTAGATATTGGATCATTTTGACTACAAGTGATATTATGTGGAGGCCATACAAGGGTTAAAGTAGATGGGCAAATGATAGCATTGAGTAGAGACATATTTAGGATAATTATTAGCTTCATGATTGGTGACCAAATGTCTACAAGTGGTTTCAGTTTGAGCATGTCACATAGTAGTTTGGTATTCCTTAGGATGTGTTGAATACAACATATATATGGATTTGATCTATTAAGGCTCCACAACAAGAGGGTGATATGTGTCATCCTAATCTTACAAACCTTGCTCATGTCCTCTTAGTTGATGTGGACCCAATTATTTAGATGCTTGACACTGATGATGATAGTTGTACCCCTACTTATACATGATGGTGGTTGACAAATATGTGGCCTATTTTGTTTTTGGTAGTGATTGATGCTCTTATAGCACATGGTGGAGCAAATGGAGGTGACACACTAGCTATTAATCCTCAAGTTGTGCTTGAGAGTAAGTATATGTGGATTTCAGAACTTATTATATAATTTATTTAATATGGATAACATTTGACATTGAATGGGTAGTGAATGACTATATCAAGAATCACTTCATAATATTTAATTATACTTGCTTTGTAAATATAGAGCTATGATATCATTTTGAAATTTTAATCCACATTCATTTAAATATTTTACTAAAATTATATCACTATTTATTGCTTCCAAGAGAGGAGAGAGATTATCATAGTATTGCACACCATTAATTACAACTAAAGGAGAGTGTGAAATATATGTATTTGCATCATCTACCTTTTTTAAAGAGAGGGAGTAGTACATTTATTTGAAGCATTTGAAATTTCTTTTCTATGGCCATATGTTTGAAATTTATATTGATTAATGCAATGTAATGCAAGAGCAAAATCAAAAGAAAAACAAGGTGTTATAATTAATGGTTTTTCATATTCTGATCCTTCCAAGAGATTAAGGGAGAAAATATATTTGTTATCAATATAATATTTTTGTTCTGCTTTTTAAAAATATGAATAGAAGTGAAGAATGGGTTTTGTAATTTATACATTATTTAGCTTAGTTTCTTCTTCACTATATTCTTCACTATTATACCATTCATTTTGATTTCAAAATCATAATCATATCCATTAGAATCATATTCTTGATTAGCATCATAAATTCTATAAATATGATCATTACTCCATTCATTATCATAAACACAAAGTGTAGCATTGATAGAAAAATTTGAATCTAAAGGATTACTACCATTGTGTACAACATATTTACATACATATTGAGAAGTGATTTTAGATATGTTAACCCACAATATAGGAAATATGACAAATATAACCCTCGATGCTAACAACCAATTGTTAGTAGGGAGATGCAAGTATAAGTCACACACATAATTTTTAAATAAGTGTGTGATACATGTACATCAAAGCTTATCTTATATAAAATATGGTATCATGTAAGATAATGAAGCACTTGAAAGTTGAGTAGTTACTTTGAGTACTTCAATTTAGAAGATGAAAGGTCAAGAAGACAAAGAACTATAGTGTCTTCACAACCTATATAAACTATGTTTTTGTATAGGAAAATTTGGAATATAATGGCGATCAATATATGTTACTCTTTAAATTAGTAAGTTGTTATCAATGTTATATTTCTCATATATAAATCTTAATTGAATTGAATGTATATTCCTTGAATTTGTTTTCCTCCCCCTCCCCATATAGATCTGGATCTAGATATGGGGAGGGCATATCTCTTATCTATATATGTGGCACCCTTGGATTGTGGGATGACCATATATCTCTATGGGTTGATGACTTTATATACATGATCATATATTTATATGGGATAGACTGTTAATCCATATTATATATATAATAAAGTCTGGTCTAATTGCAATGTACCTCTTTCTCTTTCCATCTTATTTATGTTCATCGAGGATCTTACTTCGTTAAATGGTAAAATCATTATAACTGCATATATGTTAATGGAAAGTAAAAAGAAAACTTATACGTAAGAATCTACACTATGTTTAGATTTAACTCTATCTATGATTTCTTGTAAAAATTTGGAGTCCCATCGCAACATTCGTTGACTATAAAAACTAACATGTCCTAATGAGTGATTCTAAGGATAGTTGTTGTTACACCCTGATTCTTTGTTGATCAAACTATGTGACTATCCATGGATATTTATCATTGACACATCAAAATTTGGCTATTTTTCAATAAGCTCTAAGATATATACTGTTATGGGGCAGTAGGATATTGCTTAGATTACATGTTTGCATTATTGTGAGTTAGTTGTCGTGTGTTTTTATAGTATGAACATGTGGACGTGTTATTTTAGTTATATTTTATGTTGTATGGGTATCATGATGCTATGATATAACTACCTATTTTGTTGTGAGGTTGATGTAGTAGAACTCATCCCTCAAAGCGTGACGGAGGGAGAGCATCATCGGAGAGTGTGATGTAAATGGAGATGTCTAAAGATGACAGAGAAACTCAGCGAAAACACTGCAGACACCATAATAGTTAGCACATGTTAAAATGTGTAATAGAATGGTTAGTCCAGGTTTATATGCATGGGTGGTTTTATCTTGTGTGATTGCATTTATGATCATTAATGTTTCAGAGATTAGTGTAATTTGATTAAATTTGGATTTGTTGATTAATTTGTCATGGCATTAGGAGGTGATAATTAAATTAGTGAATTTACTAATATTTTTAATTAATGTTAAAATGTATAAAAATAACTGGGAATTATGTTTTAACAGGAAAGCAAAAAAAAAAAAAAATTAAAATTTGGACAAATAAAACTGAAAGAGAATAAAATAAAAAAAGAAAATCATTAATAAAAATAATAAAGTAAAACAAAAAGAGAAAAGCTAAAAAGAAAGCTACACCCCTTTTAATCTCAATGGAGATTATGAAAGATAATCATCATGAGGACATGAGGAAGAGAAAAGGGGATATATGGCACTATAGGCAGAGGAGAGGAAAAGAGCTAAGGAAAATAATTCTTTCTTGGCCATACTATTCCAAATGATGTTTAACCAGGTATTTATTGGTATAAACATGTTGTATTAAGAAAATAACGATGTATTTCATGATAACAATTATAAAGGGTGTATAGATTTAATGTCAATAATATCTTATATTATTTGATTAGTGATATTTATAATGATAAATATATATGTATGTTGAAGTAATCTAGGTATAAAATTGGGCTGTTCATTTGGATACCTATATATATCTTCTCACCAGCACTAAGTAAAGTCATAATGTGTTTGTGTGTGTGTGTGTGTGTGTTTATATATGTTATGACTTATAATTAACTAGCTGTAAAGATTTTATACAGTGACATATGCAACGATCTACATATTATGGAAAATTACATTTCCTATAGTTTATTACTAATAATTTTAAAGTCCCTCTTCAGAAAAGTCTCATAAATTCAATGATTGTTGAGTACATAAGTGATTGTTAGGAAAAATTTAGTAAAAATATGTGATATAAAATATGTACTCATGATAATTGTTATACTGAAATGTTGATGTTATAAGTAATTATTAATTTAAAGTGAAAATCAATTTATTCTATTGCAACGGAGTACATAAGAGTTGTTATGACATATCTGCATATTCAATTCTTTAAATGATTTATAACTAATGTATGGTTTTTACAATATAAGTAGATAAAAAAAAATTGCATGTTCCTTAATCAATTACCAATAGTAATATAAAAGTGATCTGCTTATCCATTTCTCTAAATAATTTTTGAAAAATTATGAGAGGAAACGAAAAATGATTATGCAGCAACCCAGTTTAAGAAAATAGAAAACATTAACGATCGGTACATTGAAATCGAATTATTGCATGCACTTTTTGATTTACGGTATCCCAATATGGCATCAACCATAATGAATCACTCAGTCATGTAAAATGGCAGAATTATCCTTTTATGTGAATCATTGAAATTCTAAGGTATACATTTGTATGTTGATGTTGCACAGGGTCATGAATAATAGAGCATATATCTATAAGATCCTTTGTTAAGAATATTTTTCCTAAGGCATCACTGCTATAAAAACCTACATTTTGATTGGATCTTATAATCATCGTATTTTTAGTTTGAGTCATTGGAATATTACTGCATATATATATGGATATTAAATGACTAAGAGATTGAGCATAAATTTATAAGAAGCACCAATGTTCATATCTAGCGTATACCAAAATTAATTGAGCCATCAAATATTATTAATTTGTTGATATACATTTTCAGCCTGTACATGTGAAATTCATAGCCTTATAATGGCTTTTAAAATTGCCCTATACCTTATTCTAGCATGTGCCATTGTGGAAGTCACTACAATCTTCTTGAATAGTTACTGCTTTATGGCTCTAAGTAGTCTAAATTCCAATGTTGAGATAAAAGTGAAATTATTTAAGGTGTTGCCATATTCATATGAGTATTATAAGATGAATTTTATATGGGATTATGAATCTTTTAAGTAGGATATTCAGTGTAAATATTAAACATGAGAAAGTTGTTTGAAAGTTTAAAAAAATTATAATGTGGTTGTTTATATTATGGATAGTTTACATATGAACCAGAACAATAGTCACATTTGTGTTTAAAAGTACATTATTGAGAATTATGATATATACGGGCTTATATCTAGGAGCTCTTAACTTATATATATATATATATATATATATATATATATATATATATATATATATATATATATATATATATATATATATATATATATATATATATATATAAGTTAAGAGCTCCTAGATATAAGCCCGTATATATCATAATTCTCAATAATGTACTTTTAAACACAAATGTGACTATTATGACATTATTGAGAATTATGATATATACGGGCTTATATCTAGGAGCTCTTAACTTGTATATACATACATACATATATATATATATATATATATATATATATATATATATATATATATATATATATATATATATATATGGCTTATTTGGAATTTATACAATCTTTTCAATAATAAATGATTGAATGACCTCATTAAGATCTTGTTCAAAAATATGTATAACCATAGGTGTTATGTGAGGTTCATATAGCGAGATCCTTTCAAGAGTTTAACAAGGTGCGAAAAGGGTAGAAAACTCAACTAGTCTGCATTATGATAGGTACGAAAAGCTTATCATATACAACTGGTGAGTTAAAATATGTGGTATAAATGTAACATTAAAAATAAGGTTACAATACGCTTATTGTGAAAATGTAGGTGTTAATGTACCTTATCGTGTAAATATGAACTTAGGGGTGTATTATTAAGATTATAGTTCCATGGGTGGATTATAAACTATATTAAAAAATTACATATAATTAAGTTAACGAATGTGTGCATTCAAATCCCTTAAAATGTATAGTAAATGCTAGTTTGAATTATCCTATGTTTCATATGTGTTGAGTCTTGTTTTTCTATATCTTCACATGGATTTAAGTATGCAATATAAGTACATAATGAAAATTGTTGTGCTGGGTCATAAGCCTAAACTCGTAGCTAAAAGTATGATTTATGTAACCATTAAGTATCTGAGGGAACAAAACTATAACCATATTAAAATAGTCTTTTTTGAAAATATAATGAGATGTTGAAATGAATGTTATAATGAGTTTATGAGTTCTTTGTTTCTCTGCAAATGATTGATTGGTTGTTTGTTAGATGTATTACGTATGAAATACTTGTGTGTAGTACATGTTATGAGAGTGTTAATATGTATAAATGCTTGGTTATATCTAGCATATAATGATGAATCATGATGAGTTCTTATAAGTTATATTGCTTTGAATACTAGTGTGCAGATTAAATTTAGTGTATACCTAGATGGTATAATCCCATATTTGCTTGATTGTTACTATGTATGTGGGTTGTTTGATTCTTAGAATCATAAGTTTAGTTATGTATTTTTATTTAGTTGCTAACTATGATAGAATGGGATATCATAAAGTATTATAGTGTAAATGTATGTTAAGCCCAGATAATACATATTGAAATTGTTATGTCTAGACTCACACCTATATTTGACTAATTTAATGTAGTTATGATGGTTATCACTATGAATAGCGTGTTTTTTGACTCTTGGTAAGACTTTGTATATGTGTGCATACAATAATCAGAGTGTAGCATATGCTAAGATAAAATATTATGTGTTTTCTAAAAATTGTGACTTGTTTTGTTATGTCTAGTTGTTTGAATAGAAGCTTATGTTTTCATGTATTTAAGACTACTTTATATGACTGATTGTAGAAAACTAATAGTTATGTCTTAAAATACTAGACTATGTTAATATGGATTATCATAGGGTGTAGTATGTTTAAAAACTAATTATGGTAGTTATAAATTGTAGTTAAAAGTGTATTTACCCAGATGGTATAAACTGTAGTCATTATCTCTAGTATGGGATATAAATAATGTAAGATTCATTCATACATTTGACAAAATAAATGTATGTTTTGGTTACTCCTATGCTTAACATGTTATATGATGTGTTTGATAGTAGGATGTAAATTAAATGAATTTTGTGATTGAATTATATTTGACCAATCTGTATTGTTGATATGGAGTAAGGAGTGAGATGGACTTCATTGGCTTACTAGTATCATAATGATAGATGAAGGTACTCTGATCAAATGGTATGTATGAATTTGGTTGATCTATAGATCATTATTATTTATTATTCATAAAACTTTGGGCCAAAATATGTTTAGTGAGATATTATCATTTCATGGATATGATTTTACTGTTTGTGCAATAGAATAGTTTTTTATGGTACACTACATGTTTAGTTTAGAAATCATATAGCACATGGGTACTTGCTTGTCTCTCTAGATTCCCACACCGTCACTATTTACTCATCTATGAAGGGAGAGCCATTTTCTAATGAGATTAGTGTGTGGGATCATTGGTTTGTGGTTGATGTGTAAAAGTACTCGAATGATGCTCTCCCTCCCCATAATAGTACTACTTGTCGAGACGACACTTGAGATTGCCACAAATACTTGAGTTTAAGAACTATGCTCCAAAGAAGCTATGTATCTTATATGTACATTTTATTGTATTTTAATTATTATTGAATTATGTTATGAGAGTTTTAATTATTTGTTATTGTATATTGACAGTGTTGGCTATATACTTTATCAATTGTGGTTGAGTTAATATAGTCACTTTCTATATTTGCATTATGATGTGTTCTCATGATATTAGAGATATGATATGTGATGTATTATACTTGTTTTCTATTATCATACTTTTAGTATTTCATATGGTCTCTGTATATTCTCATGGTGTAATCTATTTATATTATATATGTTTAAATTTTTAAAAAAATCACATATTTCTATGTCTAACCTAGTAGGGTGGTCACAGCTGCTAACAATGGTTCTATTACCAGGACTTGAATATGTTGAAATGATTACTTGGTCAAAGGGACCTTGAAAATTATTTCTACAAGAGGATACATAATTTTTTAGAGGAATAATCTATAAGAATAGGATTTTATGTAGAGATCATTTTTAACACATCCACAAAAAAATTTAGAAACTATTTTGGTGCAACTTGCCTAAGTTGCTAACAATATAGTTGTCTAGACTTGAATGCTACTGATTTAGACCAAATGAAAAAGAACACTTTATATTGAATGAAGAAAATATATAAATATTATGCAACTTAGACACTTAATGGATTCAAGTGATTGACCATTGGGTGAAGATTACGTAATGTATTGTTCAGTGGTATATTGCATATGAATCTACATATAACTTGTTTTTTAGAGGGATCAAAGGTAGATTTTTGAAGTGAATCCCTATGCTATTGAATATGTTATTTGTGAAAACAACCAAGATTTTGATTCCAATTGATATGGAGTTGTCACTCAAGGCACTATGGAGATGTGAATTACAGGAGATGAATGAACAAAATTTGAAATAAGGAACTTGAAACTAAAATTGTATAATTGATAACACCAAGAAATAATATGATAAAATAAATGAAGGGATTTAAATACAATTACAACAACTGAAATGATAGAACCAATAATTTTTTTTGAAATCGAAGGATCACATGTAGCTATAAGCAGGAGTACAAGGGAAGCTATGAAGAAAATAGGAGGAACTAGACCTATGGAATAAGATTATGAAGTTGAAGATCTGAGACAACTAAAAGAGAAGGAAGGTGTTGGTTGCTCTCACTAGCCCTATCAAGAAATGCATGTTTTGATAGGTCTGAGGGGAGGAAACATGTACATGGGATAAAATGTCCCCAAATATTTTAAGACTATAATGGTTAGTCAAAGGATAGAGTGGTTCTTAGATTTACTCTAAGAGTATTAACTACTACCACCATAGGTTCACCTAGTCTTTTGTTGATAGAATGTCTAATTGTTATTATCTACTTGATTTAACTGATAAACAATTGAGTGTTTTTTCACTACAATTCATTTCAATATCTAAACTAAATGAAAATATCATCCAAAAAACATAAAAGGAAAGAGTGATAGGGAAGAAAAAAAAGGGTGTCTTTGATTTGAATGAGTGTCTTGATACCAAGGGGCTAAAAGCATTTATGAATATAGTTATACCATTGTGTACTTGGTCCAGTAATTGCACAAACTTTAGCCACTCAATAGATAAGCTCCTAAGGAAAAGTGTGAAATCCATTTATTCATTGAATCCATTCTAAATAAAACTACTCATAGTCTGTAGCTATTACACACAATGACTAAGAGAATTATAAATAAATCATGAAAGAAATCAATAAACTAGTTATGATAGCTACTACACAATATAACTAAGACAATATTTTAAAACCGAGAATATTAACAACCCTAACACCAATTAACCAACTAAATCAAAATAATAGAGACATAAAAATGAATAAAACACAATAAAATATTCAAAACCCTAAAAGCATTATATTACAATCAATATCTATAGATAGTCTAGGCAAAACACAAAAGGAAATAGAGGTGCAATCCTGGCATAATTCTAATAACACTTTGATGTCTCGAATGTTGAACCTTAATAATGGCAATCCAAACTCTTTAAATAGATAATTCATGAATTTTATGGCCTCATCTTCTATCTTAGCCCACGAACAGGGTGGTTACAAATATTCAATGATGATTTAAAAATGTAGCTAGGAATCATGATTCCCTAATAGATTTGAAGGCATGACCTTTTCTACTATTGAACCATGCCTTTGTAAAGTGAATATTTATCTTTTAGATCCTATTTATCTTTTATGCACCTCTACAACTTGATATTACACTATTGATTTGAGTGCATAACCCATTTTTAGATTTAATAGCCTTGACGGTTAGACATACTGTTAATTTGAAATGTCATGACCTCCTTGAAGACCCAACATGTCTATGTGGATCAATGCTACCACAAAAAAATATATCACTTTCCTATGTCTTTTCTCCTTATTCTGTTGGCACGTCCTACCACGTATCTTCTCCTCACTCATTCACTTCTTGGTTAGGGGCTCGATATATAGTTATTTTTATTTAGTTTTAGTGTAGCAAGATCATGTCACATGGAGAAATTCCGCTCACCAAATGCTTTGATGTTCTTCAAGATTATACAAATTTATATGAGGTATCAAGTCATTAGGATGACACCACATGGTGCAATCCCCCTAACCTACTCGCCCAAAGTGTCTGCTAGTGTACAAATAACCTTTGGGTAGCAAGTCACTAGGATGACCATGTGGCACAATCCTTCTAACCCACTTTCCTGAAGGTATTTGATGAATACAAAATTTTCCAAATAGTAGGTTGTCGATATGATGCCACATGGTGAAATATCATTAATCTGCTTGCTTGAAGGGTTTGTTGAATCATTGAATTCCCTCAAAGTAGTGGAAAGACGCCATGTGGATCTAAGAGAGATTTTTGAAAATTAACTAAGTTTGGAAACTCTTTTAAGAATGGGTTATGACTGTCGAGAGACATGAAAGGGTGTTATGAACTAGGAATTTGACTCAAGAGAGGTGGTTAGTATTGTGTTAGTCCCAAAATGAAATCAAAATGAAATAAACACGCTAACATAACATCTATAGGCCTAATTACTAGGGAGATCTTACTTAACAAGACTATAATGGAAGACACAATTAAAATTTAAAAAAAAACTTCTTTTACCTTCCTTGGATGCTCCAAAATGCCTATTGTAGTGGCTTGCTCAGTTTGTGCTCATAAATTTTGCATCAATGGAAGCTTGGCTACCTCCATCTCTCCTTGGTACCTTGTGTGGCTTTGGCTTGGCTTGGCTTTGGCTCAATATTTGGGAATTATAACATTAAGATGTAATGATTTTAAAATGCATTTGGGCATTATAATTTTGGCATAAAAGAGCTTAAAAATCAATAGGCAAGGGCTCCTATTTATAAATTTTTGGAATGGTTTAGAATCAACCTGAACTATCCATCTCAAGATGGAGATGTCTGGCTAAAGATTAATTCAATTATGTTGTTAAAATTCATAAATAAGTTCATCAATATTGGGATAGAGGATCATTGAATAGGCATGGAGGGTCTTAATGAGGCATGGGAGGCATAAATCTTGATATTTGTGACATTTATGACTTGTGGATGCCACCCCATAGGATGATGTCATTTGATGATGTAGTTAATGACAATCAATTTTCAATAAAGATTTATTCAAAAAGTTCCATATAATTATTAATTAGGCTCATGATTTGGTTTAATTAGCTCTTAAGCATGATTAGTCACTTTGGTGCAAATTTTGGCCTTTTGATGCACAAATTAATCAAATTGGTCAAAATGTCTCATTATTGGTTCAAATTTTGATTGGATTGGAATTGGAAGTTTATGTTAGATGCATTGGAACCGCTATCCCATTTAAGATGTTGTAAACACCAAATAACAAAGGCACATGTCTCGTGCAAGAGATTTGATAGAAAGGAGTAGTCCAAAGCACCTAGGTGCAAAATTAGCATTTTAACTCAAAATGGTATGATCAAAGCTAGCTAGCCTTTAAATTAATTGCCCCATTTAATGATACCTTGGATAAAATCGGCACCTAAATATATAAATTTCAACTCATTTAACGTGTTTAGTGTTTTTAGGCCAAATTATGCATTTTGGTAAGAATTGGTCAAAAGCCTAGTTGAAGTTTATTGGTGGCTAGTTTGAGGTGTCTATAGTTTGCCACTATTTAGGAAGGCATTATAAGCTATAAGCAGAGTATCATCTTCTTAAAGAATAAAAAGGTCTTGTATGCCTATAACTATAATGATGATGAACTAACTGTATGATTCCCCCTTGAGGGAATGGTTGACACAAGTAGGTTGCCAAACGGTCCCTCAAAAAGAAGTGAAATGAGGGGACCAAAGAAAGAAAAATGATGGGGTGAGAACACAATGATATTGAAAAAGTATTCAAAATCACTAAGAATGCAAGTGGGATGGTGTACAATGGGTTTCTCAAAGGTAGTTATAAGCATTGTACCCTAATAGAGGCAACATGACATGAAAACATAATGATTTACCAAAAGGTGGTTATAATCATTAAGAATATAGAGATATTCTAGTTAGGGCAGACAAAAAAAATAACAACATGCCCCTATATGGGAAGAAAAAGTAAAGTGGTGATGACACAATGATTAGCTCAAAGATAATTATAATCATTGAGAAATGTAGGTGGGACGGTGTACAATGATTTGCCCATAGGTGGTTATAATCATTGGACCTCGATTATGGCAAACATTATTTATTTGGCCGATGATGATGATGATGATAATTTGATATAGAGGATAAAGATGAATTGGGACAACCTGTTAGTAGGGAGATGCTCATCAAAACTAATAAAGGTTAAACTTCTTCTGTTACTTAATTACTCTATTTGGGATATGATTGGGATCGAATCAAGATGATGGTGCCAAAGAGATGTCGATGCCACTATTACTAAATAGAATTTCTAAAGCTGAGGTTTATTATAGCACATGTCGGTAGGCATCATGGTATAACATCATGAGGGCTTGGTTGAAATATGCATAAAGACTGACTCCCGTAATATAATACTCAATAAAAAATAATACACCAATGATAAAAACCATGATGATAATGTAAACACATGAATATGGATCAATTCAAATGTAAGTGTGGGCAAGGAATCACCCAATGAACACACATAGACTGAATCAAGGAAACAATATGAAAAGCAAACCAACACACAAATAAAACAAGAAAGAAAGAAACAATGAAATACATAATCTAATTTAAGCCATACAAACATTGCCCCTAGAAAATAGGTGACAACTTAACAAATGAACAAAATGGGGGAATAGAAGAAAAGGAAGGGGGTGGTTGAGTTGTCTCCATATGCAATAGGCAAGTGGGCATTGCCTACATAGTTTCATGGATATAATATCTAAGAAAAACTTTAGGCCAAATGTAGTTCTCTATATGAGAGTGGAAATGATGGCATTTTGTGGACTGCGGGTGCAAGCTAGGGCCTGCGTGCCCTAGCTTGTTGTGTCTGCCGTCGGTGGCCATTTAGTGCGTGCAGGGGGGAGGGGGGACTTTTGTGTTCACAGGGGTCTGGAGTGGGTTGGACAGGGGTTTGATCCCCTCCTTGCTGTGGTTGGGCATTTTTTTTGCCGATGTTTGGCACGTGGGCATCTTAGACGGGGGGTGCATGGCAGTTTGGGCTGACTGCCTTGCCTCTTTCCTTTTGCTTATTGGTGCTTGAGCTCATTTTGCCATGGAGAATCAGGGTCTTGCTTCTTCCCTAGATTTTGAGATGGTAGATCCATCCTCTTTGATGCATGCTAGTATTAATGATCAAACTGAGTTTCCTCTTTCTACAGAAGGTACCTCCTCGTCAAAAGGGTCATTTCAAATTAAAAAAGTAAATGGATGTTTGGAGAGATCAAAAAATAGACCAATTTTGATTATTCAACCTAAGCAGGTTTCAAAGGATGTTCATTATTGGTGCAAGCATTATCTTATTTGCAAATTTTTGGGCCTTTGTCTTTCTCTTCTTGTGTTAGAATCCTGGGCACGTCGGGTTTGGAACCCTGAAGGAGATATGGAGATTCTTTTAGCAGCTAATAACTATTTCCTAGTTATTTTTTCAAGTATGTCGGATAGGAATAGGGCTCTTGAAGGTGGCCCTTATTTCTTTAACCAGGTTGGGCACTTCATCAAGCATTGGCATATGGGCTTCAACTCTGTTGAAGAGATCCCTTCACGAGTGCCTGTGTGGGTTCCTTTGCCGAGGCTTCCATTGGAATTCTAGAAGGAAGATATCCTCCACTCAATCTCTTTGCCTCTTGGGAAACCTATTGGATCGGCTTCACAGACTCAAGAGCGTAAGATAATTTCTTTTGCTCATATTTGTGTTGAAGTTGATTTGAATAATCCATTACCAGACTCTATGAAATTTGCATGGGTTATTCCTCCTTGATCCAACAACTAGATTACGAAACCCTTCCATTCATATGTAGAATTTGCCATGAATATGGTCATCTACAACACAGCTGTCCCAGATTGAAATCTTCCCCCTTATCTACCTCTAGACCTCCTAGGATGGACAAGGGGAAAGCTCCAGTGTCTGATGGGCCTGTTGATAAAGAAGGATTTATCCCAGTTAAATCTCATAATAAAGGCAAAGGAAAGAAGAGATCCTGGAGTGATAGACAAAATGAGGGCACATTTAATAGGTTTGAGGTTCTAGATAGCGTAATCTAGGAAGATGGTATTCCAGTTGAGCTTTCTTTTGGGGTTAAGAGTCAGGTAGAGATTCAGGAGGTGGAAGCAATGAAGGAGGAGTTGATTTTATCGTCAGGAGTTCAACAAGTTTGTCAGTCGGCTTTGGACTTGCCTTCTCAAGTCCAGAATATTGGTGGCATCCAGGAGTCACAGATTCTAGTGGGTACTGCTGGGTTGGCTCCTTGTCCCCAAGTTACGAATGTATTTGAGGATCCTGTGAAGGGTGCTAAGGCTCCTCCTACCTTTGGCTTGCAACAAAAAGCTTTTAAAAAGGGGCCCCTGGATAAACAGTCAAGGAGCGATAGGAAGACTGATCAAGAGAAGGTTGAGATTATGGGTGATACGTTGGTTGAGTCTGGGTCTGTGAAACCCATTAATTCCCACTTCTCCCACCCCCTAAATGATAGTTTTATCATGGAATGTAAGGGGGTTGAACAACGTCCCTAGACAAAAGGCTGTTCACAGATTAATCAAGTCTCAGGATCTGGATGTGGTCATTATGCAGGAAACCAAGCATATAGTGGATGGTTTGAATAATTGTGCTCTACGTATCTAGCCCCAAGGCTACCAGTAAGGGGTGGGGGCGTTGCGCAGTTCTAGGGGGGTGGCTTGCTTCTGGAACCCGAGGAAAGTCTCCCCCTTATGGTGGGATTCTAGTCAGTCTTCCATCTCTAGGTTGCCTCCAATTTTGAAATTGGCAAAAGATGTCTTTTCTCCAATATTTATGCTCCTACTGATCTTCCAGGAAAGACACTTCTCTGGGTTCATATCAAGTATGTCCATTCTCTAGACCCATTTCTCCCATGGATTTTGGCTAGTGACTTTGATGTTGTTCTTAGTATGGATGAAAAATGAGGAGGGGTAGTCAGGCTTGACCCTTCTTCTCTTTTGTTTAGAGATAATATTGGTTTCCTTAACCTGGTTGACTTGAAGCCTAGCAATGGAGTTTTTACTTGGAATAATAGGAGGTGTGGTGATGAGGCTATCTCAGAATGGCTTGACAGATTTCTAGTTTCTTGTTATTGGATGAGCAGCAGGTGGACTACCAGTTCTAAAATATTGGATTGGAGGGGATTCAACCACTAGCCTACCAAACTCTGTGTCTCCTCTTATGGGGTCACTAAAAACCCTTCTTTCAAATTTCAATTGATGTGGTTACGGGATCAATCTCTTCGAGATCTTGTGATGCATTGGTGGTACGAAGGGCTTCCAACCCATGGGAGGGCTATGTATACTTTTAGTAAACGGCTTCAACATGTGAAGTATAGGCTTAAGAGGTGGAATAAATAATGTTTTGGGAACCTGCATGCTCAGAAGCTTGTTTCTCTGTCCAAGCTGGATAGTGTAACTCATCAGATTTGTGACCATGGACTGTCCTTTAACCTTTTGAATGCTGAGTCCTTTGCCCTTAGGGGCTTAGAAGAGTGGGAGCTTTGGGAGGAGGTTTTTTGGAAGCAAAAATCTTGTATTGACTGGCTTCAGGAGGGGGACAGGAACATGTCTTTTTTTCATAACTCGATTAAGGCCCGTAGGTAGGGGAACTCTATTTCCACTCTTGTCTTGAGTGATGGGACTCAAATCTCATCCTGCGATGAAATTTCCAAGGAAGCTGTCAACTATTTTTCTCATCTTTTTACCAGGGAGGATATTGTTGCTAGTTCTAAGGAGAGGGCTATTTTGGATTGTACTCCTTGCTTGGTCTTGGATGAGATGAACGGGGCTCTTTTGGGTCCAATCTTGTTACCAAAATTGGAGAAAGTTGTGTTTAGTATGAAAAAAGGTAAAGCTCCTGGCCCAGATGGGTTTCCGATTGAGTTATTCCAAGAATTTTTGGAAATAGTAAAGTCTGATCTCCTTGAGGTGGTTCAAGAATCTCTTAGGAACAAACAAATGCTTAAGTTTTTGAATTCCACTTTTTTGGCTCTCATACCTAAGAAGGAGGGGGCTAATCGGATGGATCATTTCAGGCCTATTGCTTTATGCAATGTTGTCTACAAGATCATCTCCAAGTTGATTGCTGAGAGACTCAAACCTCTTCTTGGTGCTTTGATTTCTGCTGAGCAAGGAGGTTTTGTGGAAGGGAGACAAATCTTGGATGGTGTCATGATTGTTACATAGGTTATTCACTCTATGGCTTCCTTTAACAAGAAGGCGATGTTCTTTAAGCTTGACATGGTTAAAGCTTATGATCGGGTGAACTGAAAAGCTGGTCAATGTTTTTGGTTTTTTTTGCTAAGGGTTTTACAAATGTTTTTGGAAATTGTGAAGTATCTCAACTCAATTGAGAATGATGAGACACTAAATGATTCAAGCTCACAAAATGGTGAGAGTGCTACTTAGCTTACTCATAAAATGGTGAGAGCATGGATTAGGGTGACTGAGTTGACCTCAATAAGTATCGAGCACTACCTACATAGTCCCATAGTAGGACCTCAAGTCACTATAGTTGTACCTAACAGTGGAGGAATCTAACTAAGGTAGTTGTTAATTCAAATAAAATAGGCATAGTTGGTATAAAATCATAGTAAGACATTTTTTTAAAATGGCAAGTTGTTACGTCAAAGCTCAATAAATAAATGATACCCCTAGTTTACCCATAGGCGGTTATAACTAGGACACAATGGCATAGATCAATGGTACTAATTTGCCCATAGGTAGTTATAATTAGTAGCAAGATGAGGATAAGAAAGAAACAAAAAATGAAAGGTAAAACTATCAAAACTTCTATCATACTACTCTAAAGTACTATCTATGTTTGAAAAAACTATTGGAATGGATTAGATTCATATGTGCAACTAATGATGAAACCAAGGTCAAACGAGATAGGTAGATAGGATTAAAAACATGCTTTATTGATAGAATGGAATGGATAAGTAATAGGATAATAAGAATGATAAGAATGATATATGTACAAAAAAAAAGCGATAAAGTGGAACAACTAAAATGGTCCTTATAGACAATACACCATAGTGCTCAAGCACTGTACCACTTGATATGAATAATATTCATTGGCATAGAAAGTTCATGTCCATCTGGTGTGGTAAGCCTGTATGCTCCAGATCCATAATTTGTAGTAATGATGAAAGTCCCTATCGAGTTTGATTTAAATTTACCTTTATGCTTCTTCTCAATTGTGATATTATTTTAGTTTTGTTTAAGAACAAGATCACCAAGTTCAAATGTTCTATACTTGATGCGTCGATTGTATTTGTCTTTGAGTTAGTTCTAATATGCATAAATATTATTAAGTGTAGCTATGCATTTTTCATCAAGTAGGTTTAGCCCTTGCAAGTGAGCTACTCGATAGTCATAATCATCTAGGACATGCTTGAAAGATATGCACAATGAAGGTAAATCAACCTCAAGGATGGCTTCTATATCATAAATAAGTGAGTATGGAGTGGCTTATGTGGGTGTATGGTGATTGGTACGATATGCCTAAAGGGCATGGAATATCTGAAGGTGCCAATCATGATTGGCATTATTGATAATTTTTTGGAGAATGTTGACAATGGTTTTATTCGATGCTTAAGCCTGGCCATTACCTCAAGTGTAATATGTTTTAGAAAAATGTTGTGTGATGTTAAATTTAGCACATAACTTGTCGACATCCTTATTTTTGAATGATCCTCCATTATCAGATATAATTTTAGAGGGGATACCATAGCAGTAAATGAGATGGTTGAAGATGAACTTGGAAATTTGCTTTCCAGTCACGTAAGTGAGGGGTATAGCTTCAACCCACTTAATAAAATATTTAGTGGAGGTAAAGATATGTTTATGTTGTCTGATGAGGTGGGATTGATCTTCCTAATGAGGTCAAGGCCCCATGTAGTAAATGGCCATGGTATCAACATTGGTTTTAGAGTCTTTGTTAGGGCATGAATCAAATTGGCAGGTCATTGACATTTGTCACACTTTTTTACATATACAGTTACATTTGTGTCTATCATGGGCTAATAATAACTAATATATAAGATATTTTTAGATAAGATGGCCCCACTAGTGTGGGCTCTACATACCCCTTCGTGAACTTCCCATAATTCTAGTGTAGATTTTGCTAAAGTTAAAAAATAAAGTAGAGCTCCATTAAAACTATGATGGTAGAGGGTTGATCCAAGTAGGGTTAAAAGCTTTGGTTTGTTTATGGGATAGGTCAGGGGTTAAAACTCGGTCATGAACGTAGTTGTAAAGATTTAATTACTAGATAGAATTAGGACCAACATTTAACAAATCATGGCAACGATTGAAGGTTAGTAAAGATCTGAGTACTAGATAGAATGAGGAACTGATACAAATAGTGGCCATAGCATTAATAGTTATATTACTTGCCATTGGTATATACTCAAACTGAATGTCAGCAATCTATTGTTTTAGAGTGTCGACCATAGCTTTGTAAGAAACCAACTTGTCATTTTTAGTCTAGAAATGGTACGTGACCTGATTGATGATTAACTCATAATCACCATAAACTTGGAGATGAGATATGTTCCACTATGTTGCTTGTCAAATTCCTACAAGTGCTTCATACTCATCTATGTTGTTTGTACAAGGAAAACTGGTTCTAAAAGACTTGGTAATTAGATCCCCTTATGGTGTAATAAATAGGAGGCCTACCCGTGACCCTACAGTAAATGATCCATCAAAATATAGCTTTCAGTACTGCTCCTCAAGAAGTGTGTCAATGATGGTCATTATGGATTCATCAGGAAATTGGAATGTGAATGGTTTTATGTCTGCAAGGGGTGCTTCAACAAGTTGATCTGCAATAACTTGTTCCTTGATGGCTTTTTGCTTCACGTATTCGATATCAAACTCACTAAGAAGCATGATCCATTTGGCCACTCTGCCTTGTAAAGCTATTTTAAATAGTAGATACTTGAGCGGATCTACTTTTGAAATATCCATGGTCTTATTGTTCAACATGGAATGGCACAGTTTTTGAGCTACAAAGACCATGGCTAAATAGGATTTTTCAATAGGTGTATAGTTGTGTTCATATGTGACCAATGTATGACTTAATTAGTATACCACATACTTTTTTCCACTGTCATCATGTTGAGCTAGAAGTGCCCCTAAAGCATTATTTGTAGTTGATAGGTACAAAAAAATGGTTTTCCTAGCATAAGGGGTAACAAAATAGATGAATTTGTTAGGTAATCTTATAGCTACTGAAAAGATATTTGGCAATGATTATCCCAGTGGAATGCAACTCCCTTCATCAAAAGATGTATAAATGGATGACACTTTTATGCTAATTGAGATATGAAGCATCAAATTGACTAGATCTTACCCTGCAAACTGTGGAGCTGCTTCAAATTGGTTGGTGGTGGCATCTCTATTATAGCTTGGACTTTTGTTGGACCAACTTCAATGCCTTTATGAGACATGATGAAGCCAAGTAATTTGCCTGATGTTACTCCAAATACACATTTATTTGGATTCAATCAAACTTTGTACTCATGCAGTCTTTTAAATATTCTATGTACTACTGTTGGATGGTTGGCCCTAGTTTTTGATTTGCCTAGTATGTCATCAACGTAGTATTCAACAATGTCATGCATCATATCATGGAATATGATGGTCATGGATCTTTTATAGGTGGTTATAATGTTATTAAGACCAAACGACATAACCTGATAATATATTGTTCCCCATGGAGTGGTGAACATTGTCTTGTTGACCTTCGAGTGTTATTTTGGTCTGGTTATATCCCAAAAAGCCATCCATGAGTGAAATTATTTCATAACCTGCTATGGAGTTCATGATCATGTCAATATTAGGTAATGGAAAGTCATCCTTAGGGCAAGCTTTGTTTATGTCTTAAAAATCATTACAAAATTTGATTCCTTCGGGTTTTTGCTAATAGGTATAACATTAGATATCCATTATGAGTATTTAATGGATTGAATACATCCTACTTCTAAGAGTCTTTTCAACTCTTTATTTAATAATATAGTAATGTGAAGATGCATCTTACGTAAATTTTTCTCAACTGGTTTGGCATTATGATTTACCACAAGGTGACGTAAAACCAAGGCAGGGTCTAAACTCAGTATGTTAGAATAAACACATGCAAAGATATCTACAAATTCTCTTAATAAAGCTGTAAAGCCTTCACATTCCTCCTCAATGAGGGACCTACCTAATTTTATCCATTTTAGGTCTGATGGAGTCCTGATGTTTACCTCTATTGCATCTTTGACTAGAAGGGTCAAGCCATCTTCCAAGATAGTAGGCAAAGATTTGAACTATTGGACTATATTAAGGTCCTCTATTAGGACTTACTCTTCAAATTCTCCTAGGCATGATGAATCTAAGTCCCCTAATGGGAGATCTGGCCATGTCACAAAAATAATAAAAAATTCTTGAAGAATTTGATCAAACACTTATTGTTGCTTAAAATTGAACTCAAATCCATAAGCAAGTTCATCTTTGGTGGTCTCTTGGTTTAAATTTGAAGAAGAATGAACACCCCTGTCTAATGGCACCTAAAATAGGTTTTCACCACTAGACTAGCCTTTATCTTTACTTTTTCCCTAGTCATAAAGTTCCTCAAATAGATTTTCACTTTGGGACCTCAATGTTTTATTTATTTGTTTTTGGCTAAGGGTGTTCACCCGCTCTCTAAAATAGGCTTCATAATCTAATGTGATTGAGAATCCTGATTTAAAACATTGATAATTTGATCAAACACTTTTTGTTACTCAAAATTGAACTTAGATCCATAGGCAAGTTCATCGTTGGTGGTCTCTTGGTTTAAAATCGAAGAAGAATGAACACCCTCATCTAATGGCACCTAAAATAGGTTTTCACCACTAGACTAGCCTTTATCTTTACTTTTTCCCTAGTCAAAAAGTGCCTCAAATAGGTTTTCACTTTGGGACCTCTATGTTTTATTTATTTGTTTTTGGCTAAGGGTGTTCACCCACTCTCCAAAATAGGCTTTAGAATCCAATGTGATTGAGAATTCTGATTCATGATCTCCCAACAGAATGTTGTTTCTAAGGCATAAAAAATCATAGAATGCCTCATCATTCTGAAACTCATCAATTAGTAAATTGGATTCTTGTTGGTCTTAATCTATCAGTTGGGGATAGTATAATGGCAATGGGTTATTATGAATGATTGGTCTAAGGGTACATATGACATTGTTATCAAACATGTTAGTCTCGGCTAGGTCATAAAAAATAAGGTTATGATCAAACTCTGCTTCATTGTTGACATCATCATCACTAGCTACCAGTGATAGAACTCAAATAAGATATGTGGGGTCACCCCCAGGCAGTTTAAATCCAAGTTCATAAGGTCTTTTGTGCTAGTCATGGAAATTGGTTCAATAGTTCCTTGTTGATTCGATCCAAGGCCTCTTCCTTCATAATCTTGACGTTCCATGATCATATTTGGAATAGGATACTTGGTGCTCTTGTAACAATCAACTCGTTTGTCATTGTATAACCATGATTCATCTCCTTTAAGAAGGTCTTGTTCTTGGCCAGATGCTGGTATGAACATGATTGGTCATAGATTATGAAGTTTATCTTTACCTTTTCGTTACCAATGCATGTGTGGGGTGACTTTAGGTCTTCCAAAGGTCATGGGATCCTAAGGAAGATTGGCAATATGAAAGGTGTGATGGGTCACATACTCCCCTGGGCCATTATCTAAAATGGTAAAATGATTAGAAACTTCTAGAGGTGGCATGTGGAAAAGGGAATCCAAGGTATTAGGATCTATGCAATTATCCTCTGGAGGATCAATAATTATGGCCTTTTCTTTATCCTGCTTCGAACTTGGATTCATGTCGTATTGGTAATTATAGCTTTAAAACTTGGCCTTGAGATGTTTGCAGTGTTTATATGGGTGCAAATCTCTTGGATTATTCACCTCCATCCCTGAGTGGGAGAACTTGATACATTGGTGTAGCTTTGATGGGACTACACAAATCTCATGTAACCAAGGCCTACCTAAAAGCATATTGTATGAAAACTCAATATCAAACACATGACAAAGTGTATCATGGGTCAAAGACCCAATGATAAGTGGTAAGCTAACAGTTCCTTGTGATTACCTCTCCTGATTATCATAGGCTTTGATAGTTATCATTTTTAGTTGGAGATTTTCCATTTTGTACACAAAAAGCTTGATGAGCTTTAGAGACATTATGTTGAGGCCTAATCCATTGTCTATAAGGACACATTTCCCATTGTGCCTTTTTATATAATTTTTTATGTATAATGGATTATTATAGAGTGGGCCAAGGGAATACATATCACTTTGGTTGAATGTGACTTTTTGGGTTGGAGCTAGGTGTCCAACCAAATCTTGAAATTTATCAGGAGATATGTCATTGGTAACAGTGGATTGGGTTAAAAACTCATTCAAAATATTCTTGTGGATTATTGATGTTTGTAACAAATGTAAAATAGAGATCTTGGCTGGTGTCTTCTGTAATTATTTCATAATATCAAACTTATTTTTTGTGTCAATGGTAAATGGATTATTCTAATGTTAAATGACTAGTTGGATAATGGGTGAGGTGGTAGATGATTGTGGGCTAGGGATGTTAATCTTTAACCTCCAAGTTTTGATTGCACAATCAAGATTAAGTACAGGACCATAATTGCTAACAAATGGTGGTAACAGTGTGGGACTAGATAAGATAAGTCTTGATTTCTAGTGCACTTGTATGTGGTTATGAGGCAAGGATGAGTTATTGGTATAAGGTCCAAAAATGGAAATCCTAGTTTGTTGGTTTGCCTACGTGTGGTCCCAGGTCAAAGAAGGATTATTCATGTAATTTGACTGAGTGGCATTGTTTAGTAATGGTCTAGATTGATTGGTGCTTGGTCTAGGATTAATGGAGATGGTATTAATGTTACCCTATGCAATATAACCTACAATTGTGTTGTAGTCATGTACAATTGCATGGTAGGTTTGTTGGTTGTAGTTGTTTTGACCTTGATTTTGTCCATTGTTTTGATGTTGTTGGTTTTGTTGTTGATTCTATTGATTTGGCCTTTGATTTTAGTATTGTTGATTTTGTTATTGCATTAGACATGGTTGTTGTTGTCGTTATTGTTGATTATGTTGTGGAAAAGGGTTTTGATAGATGCCAAGAGTTTGATTGGAGGTAGAAGTACCACCATCCAATGTGATCTCAACATTCTCCAACATATTTTCAATTAAATGCTTGATTTACACACATCATCAAAAATTGTGCTCATTGACTTGATGATATTCACAAAATTCATTTTCATGGTACCAATCAGGATAAGGGATGCTTAGAGGATAATGCTTTGGTATAGGCTAACTAATCAAATTAGCAGTGGCAAGTTTGTGAAAAATAGACTAACTAGGCTCTCCAAGGTCACTATAAACATGAAGCGTAGACATAGTTCTCCTTGGAGGAGGGTCTTGTAATGGTAAGGGTTGTGCATTTATTACATAGGTCTTGGTTGTTATGCTTGCAACGTTGGTTGAAGAGGTTGTCAAGTAGGAGTAAGTTGAAAAGGTGGTGCAGATTGAGCAAATGATATTTGCATCATTTGGACATGATGTGACTCAGTTACTCCATTTCCCACAACATTCTAATTGTGGTTGAATTGATTTGATCTATCTTCATTATTATCCTGTGCTAGTTTTGATGCTTAAGCTTGGATTGGATGTTAGTTTTGGCTGCTTCCCTGATTGGTACCTTGGTTTTGATTATTTGAATCAAGCTTGATAACTCCTTTATTAATGAGTAGTCACTCAATCAATAAACCTTTATCAATGATTTATTTAAATGTATGTGCACATTATAGTTCCAGATGATAGGCTATCTCACTATGCAAGTTTTTAGTGAATACATCAGTTAATTGTTTATCTAGTAAACTTTGAGTGAATCGACTTGC
Organism: Torreya grandis; assembly: GCA_037957365.1. Taxonomy (NCBI): domain Eukaryota; kingdom Viridiplantae; phylum Streptophyta; class Pinopsida; order Cupressales; family Taxaceae; genus Torreya; species Torreya grandis. The sequence goes on from JARHVA010000411.1 coordinate 2,483,135, forward strand.
AAATGCTCTCCATCATTGTAGATAACTTGCAAAAATCTCATCGGCTTTTTGTTTAGCTTGCATCAAATCAATCAATAAAATTTCATTCTCGATAATATAGGAAATTGTTTGCACAAACTTATCTAAAAGGTCATCAAAATTAGTTATTGAATTCTTAGGCAACTTCAAGAACCACTCTGAGGCTTGTTTAGATAAGCTCCTTGGAAACAACAATAAATCATATATATTGTTATATGCCACTAGCTGGCATGCGATAAAGAACTTAGTTAAATGAGCTCTAGGGTCACCTTTCCCCTTGTATTTATCAAACTTTGAGGGCTCATATCCTGAAGGAGCTAGAATCTACAAGTACTCCATAAAGGATATGAACACACATCATCTAATTTAAACTTTTTAGTCTATTTCCCTACTTGGAAGACGATGATTTCATCCTTCATTTGTTGTAACTCTTGCTCTAGGAAACTTGTGGGAATATTGGCCTAGGTAGGTGGTTGAATGGTCACATGTGGAGCACTTAGACTAGGGTAAAATAGAGGTATTTTATAGTGTATGTTGGATTCGTTGAGAAACAAACCAATAATATGCATACATGGATTAAGATGTGCTTGAAATTGCACGCTTAGTTATGTGATATTCTTGTTTAGATTAGCTATGAAGGTTTGACTTGGAGGATTTTGTGGTTGGGATGGAGGGATATAATTATATTGTGCCTATTTCGATTGAATAGGGATTTGTTGCCAACTACTCAAACCTTGTTGTTGAGTGGGAACTTGTGAGCCAAGACCCTGTCTCTAAACTTGCGGTATACTCTACATAAAAGGCAATTATTGCTTAGTAGGTACTTGGAAAATATTAGGACCTCCTTGTTTCATGAATCCTTGTTGGGAAGTGAACACCTATTAAATGTTTGGTGTCTATCACTAACCATTATTTATACATTATTGGTTAGACATTGTTTGGTTTTGAATTGGCACATTGGCTTGTGATTAAAAGTGTGTATGCTACTACCTGATGAGGTGGAACATTAGTTTCCCCCTTTTGAGGTGGTAACATATTCAACCTCTATTGCATTAGTACACTATATTGTGCCTATTATTGTGGAATACTACTCGTCACTTGTTGAGGTAGAGTAGGATTCATAACTTTTTGCTATGGAGGCATGACACTAGTTGTTGGCTTGCTTCCAAATATTGTTGGTTATGTGTTGGAGGAAGCAGATGGTTGAGGTTGTGGTGTAAAATCTCCCATTCCTAGGTTTTCAGAGCCACATGTGGTATTAACTAAAAGCATAGGTTTTTGATTAGTTTTTTGTGTATTAGTACCACTTTGATTTAGATTAGATGTTGCTTACGCATTGTCCATTATGTTTTGCTCATTATTATATGTAGAAGTAGAAGACACTTATTCGATAATTGACATATACAACAAGTTGTCTATCGAAGTGTTTTGTGTGAATGGATTTAAAATTTATTTGTCTTGATCAGTTGATTCTATCAAAACTCCTATTGAAGGAATGAAGTCAATAAGAGGTTTATTCACCATGTTCATCTAATTGAAGTTACGTGCTAGATTCAGGTAGGTTTGATATGTTGTATGCATTTGTACAAAGTAATCTTCCATGAGGTTATCTCATTTGTTAGGCATATTAGGGTCCTGATACATTGTTTAGACTAGAGCTAAAGGATTTCTAGAAGAAGCTTATTGACTGTACAATATGTTACGAGGCATTCTTACTAGGCTTGGTAAACTTTCACGAGGGAAATCTACCAAAAATTTTGCCCCTACTTCTATGGCTCTAACCAATATCTCATATTTGTTCTCTACCAAATGATGCTAAAATAAAAATGGATTATATGTGGAAGCTATATTAGGAGAGTATGATTGTTGAGGAACTAGTTCTTCAACTATGGGTATCATAGTTAGGTATTGTGCAATTTGTTCTTGGTCTTTTTCTAAATATGGTGGCATATTAACCAAATAGTTAGCCAATAGATGTTGGTTTGTGCACCTATTTGAGTATTATTAGAGGGATAAGGATATGTATCATAAGCAATATTATCTTCAAAGGGCTCTTGCACCATTTCTTCCTATGTAACCACATTACTAATCCCTGTACTGTACATAAATCCACTATGAGTGTAGGAATACATGTTAGGATCCATAGTAAATGTTTTTAATGATAAAAAAGGAAGAGAGTTCTACAAACTCTAAAAATACAATGTCTAACAAATGATATTCAAACTTGGTCTAGATTATTCAAAAGGATGGAAAGGTTTATGCAATGATTTGTGATAAAATAAGCTAACATTAAGTGTTTAACATTACACATCTTATACAAAAAGTATCAAGTAAATGGATCAAAAATTGAAATGCCAGACTCTAAGGTTGAAGTGTTTCAAATCAGTATAATCTAGGGAAAAAATAGTTGCTAGGTCTTTTGGCTAAACACAACATCAAAAGCTAGGCTCAAACAAGACATGTGCAAGGACTCTTGGCCAAATGACATCAAAAGCTAGACTTTGAAATAAATGAGAATTTTAATCTAATGGATTTGAAACACTTCTAACAAAAACTAGGGATTTGACTTTTGGACATGAACTCGATCAAATAGGTATAAGGTATGAAACAAAAGGCACTTTAGATATAATTTGTTTTCTCATAAATAATGATATAAAACTTGGTTCTTTTGACAAATAGGCTAGACAAATGTGAACGGTGTAACTGTGATAGACACAAATTCACAAGGGTGTACTCAAATTGGCTTGAAAAATGCGTACAAACTTGAACTCTATGCAAAAAAGGTCTATGAAACAATGTTTGAAATGCTTTAGGAAGCGTAACAACACTAAACTACTCAAAATGATGTAACAAAATGTTTGTTTCAAAACTCTCTAAGGCAAAGATGGTTTCTCACAAGTTTGGTAGCGTAACTCTACCTTTCTTATCTCAAATGACATGTATTTCTTCAAAGTTTTGACATTATATCTAAAGCAAAAAAATATGTATTTTAAATGATTTTTATGGAAATAGGGTGGTAACATGAAAATGTTTGGTACATAAAAGTCCAAGTGTTTATCCCAAAATGACTCAAGTCTACCAAGTGGTGATAATGATTATGAGTCTTAAACAACCTTCAACTCAAATTAGAAATTGAACCTAAGTTCTCTGAAGTTTAGTGCAAATGGTGAACCCACTTAACACATCAACCCTATGAACTTATGAAGATGCAATTTTGAATTTAGATTATAAATGAAGGACTTAAACAAACTTGGTTAAAAGGTCTAGACTCAATTGGGCAACATAACTGCATCAAATTTAATGATATGACTCCAAGTTTTCACGAATTTTGAATAAGGCAAATTGATGATTTACATGGGTAGCATAACGCCTCTTTGTTCAAAGGAAAATGTGGACTATGTGTTTTGGTTTGTATAGTTTGTTCACACCAAGTTTTTGAGTCCAAACAATACTTTAATCTAGGACAAAACCAACTAATTAATCATTTGTATGTCCTAAACCGACAAGGTTGCTTGGTATTGTCAGAATCCATCAATAGACATCATTTGAGAGGCTTTTAGTGTTCATCCAAAAAGTCAAATGTGCATTATATAGTAGGATTTTTACACCCCCATTCTCTCAAATGATAGTATTATGACATGGACCTTGAGGTGCACTTTGCACCAACAATACTTTCATGGCAAGTGGGGATTTGTCTAAGATCAACAAGTTTTTTAACGTCTAGATGAATCAATTGCACAAGACTTTCACATCAATGATGCAAAATAAATGCATTTAAATTGGATGTCTATGGCACTTGGCTTGTTGCAAAAAGGTCTAGTCCTTTTCATAACCACTACATCCATCGCTTGCTTAGTATAGTGTGATGTCCAAAATGCAGAAATGTCTCATGTGCTTTAACCCTAAAAAAATTGTGGGATTTGATGAAATCCCCCTCACAAGCCAAGTTTACATAAAATAAAATACATTATATAAAGAATTTAGGGTTGTTTTCAAGATCATCTAAACTATTGCAAGTTTTTCGGGAGTGATTTAGACGACATTCTTTTTATGCCTTGGACAATGCATGTTTGTAATAAGGACGACACTTTTGATTCCAAAAGTTTCCTAAAGGGGACGAATGGAAGATCATATACACAACGTCCCTTTTTTTGACAATTAAAAATTAAGTTAAGAAACTATTGAATACAAACTTTGACAAATGAGTTCAATGTTAAACACCAAATGAAAAGTATGGTGATGTTCTTTTGACCCCCTTGGTCTTAAGTTGTGAACTTTGAAAGACAATCACAAAAATTAACCAATAAAACACCTTAAAGATTTTCTTTAAACACCAAAATGAAGGATTATAATTCATTTTAGACATCCAAATGAAGTGTGAAAAGACTCATTTAAGTTTGCTTTATCATTTTTTTAGGTAGATCCTACAATAAAAAGGTTAGCACTTTGTTTAGCCTTGAAGCACATTTAAATGAGGAAATTAACCTTGAAGAGCAAACTATGAAAACCCGAAGGCAAAACATCAAGAAATTAAATGCGTTGTATTAGACTTGGTTAGAAAAAATCTCAAAAAAAAATTAAAAATAATAATATTAAACATATGAACACCTGCAAACAACAAATTAGAAGGCTAAAAATAAATCATAACACATAAAAGCTTGCATATAAAATGTAAAAACCTACAGTCAGTATTTTTAACATAAATTTTAAATATAGTTCAGTTTTCCACAAAAAATTTAGAGGTTGTACTCATCTAAAAATTTTGAGGACCAAAAAGTCAATAAAATTTTTATTAACTCTATTCTAACCATTTTTAGCAGAAAAATAAAAAACAAAAAGTAACAATCACTAAAACAATCATAACTTCTAAAATATAAAGATTTTTTTTTTGAAATTTTTAGATAATATCAATAACATGTTTACATATACCCCTACAAAATTTATAAAATAATAACAAGTGAATAAAAATTTATTAATTCTTTATGGATCATTTTTACTCTAGCAACACAAAAACAACAAAAAAAAGAAATAAAACTATGAATACAAAGAAATTTGTGGGTTGCACACTCATGAAAATGGTCCCACCAGGCATGCCATTATGTGAACTAGGAATTGACTCAAGATAGGTGGTTAGTATTGTGTTAGTCCCAAAATGAAATAAACACACTACCATAACATCTCTAGGCCTAGTTACTAAGGAGAGCTTAGTTAACAAGACTATAATGGAAGACACAACTAAAATGCAAAATAAACCATCTTTTATCTTATTTGGATGCCCCAAAATATTTGTTGTAGTGGCTTGCTCAGTTTGTGCTCATAAAATCTGCATCAATGAAAGCTTGGCTACTTCCATATCTCCTTGGCACCTTGTGTGGCTTTGGCTTGGCTTGGCTTTGGCTCAATATTTTGGCATTATAACACTAAGATACAATGATTTTTTAATGCATTTGGGCATTATAATTTTGGCATAAAAGAGCTTAAAAACCAATAGACAAGGGCTCCCATTTATAGATTTTTGGAATGCTTTAGAATCAACCTAAACCATCCATCTCAAGATTAATTCAATTATGTGATTAAAATGCATAAATAAGCTCATCAATATTTGAGATAGAGGAGTATTGAATAGGCATGGAAGGTCTTAATGAGGCATGGGAGGCATAAATCTTGATATTTGCGACATTTATGACTTTTGGATGCCACTCAAGATTTATTCAACAAGTTCCATGGAATTATTAATTAGGCTCATTATTTGGTTTAATTAGCTCTTAAGCATGATTAGTCACTTTGGTGCAAATTTTGGCCCTTTAGTGCATAAATTAATCAAATTGGCCAAAATGTCTTGTTATTGGCTCAAAATTTGACTGGATTGGAATTGGAAGTCAATGTTAGATATGTTGGAACCATTATCCCATTAGTATGTTGTCAACACCAAATAACAAAGGCACATGTCTTGTGCAAGAAATTTGACAGAAAAGAGCAATCCAGAGCACTAAGGTGCAAAGTTGACATTTTGACTCGAAATGATCTAATCAAAGTTAGTTGGACCATAAATTACATTGCCCCATTTCATGATACCCTAGCTAAAATAGGCACTTGAATATATCAATTTCAACTCATTTAATATGTTTTAGTGTTTTTAGGCCAAATTGTGCATATTGGTAAGAATTGGTCAAAAGCCTTGTTGAAGGTTATCAGTGGCCAATTTTAGGTGTCTACAGGTGTTGCATGGCAAAGGAAAAACACCAAGCAAATACATGTAAAAGAAACAAAATCCTAGTTAACAAATATGAATTAAAACACAAATGACTAAGTATTTTAAATTCAAACAACTAAGTTCTTGAAATGAAAGCAAATGAATGCAGAACCTTAATGAAGAAAAATACATTTTTATTAAACTCAAAGCCATAATTCACCATTTTGTCCATTATTTAGAAATCAATTATGTCCCACGATGAAATAATGTGAATATTTAGTTAATTAGTCTCAAATTAAATCCTAAAATGGGTCAAATTGTTATGGAAAATGTTGTAGAAACAATAAAAAGTTAGATAAGTTTGCCATTGTCAAAGTTAGATGTTTCAAAAGAGAAAAAATGAAAGTATTTTAAATGTGCTTTAAAATAATTTAGACTCTCAAAACTTTTGTAAATTTTGAATTTATAACCATAAGATTCTAAATGTGTTATTCAGACCAAGTGTAATAACGAAGCTTTGATTAACAGGCTTGGTTATTATCAATAAAGTATTCAAAAGATAGAACTTCACATCTAGGAACTTTCAAACTAGAGACCAAACTAAAAAAAGAGGGTCCCCATCTGAAGAATCATGGATTGGATGTGTTGATCCCAAATAATGATAACTTTCATGAGGAGAATGTTGTAAAAGCATTCATAACCCATAATATTTGGTTAGACCACTCTAAAAGTTAGAATGCAAACCTACATACCTAAACACAAGTATAAACTACAAATAAATATATTTAGAAAGATGAAGGCACCAAAGTTTGATTTAACCCATGGAATTATAATTTCAAACTCTTTTAAACATCATTAGTGTGTGTAAAAGTGATTAATTCTTTATAGCTCTTAGATACACATGAAACAATTCAGACTTGCCTAAGCAATTGAAACTTTTGTGAGGGAAAAAATATTTGGCTTTGGGGGGAATGACATGGGCATTGTTATGTTATCATCCAGGCATTCATAGCTCCAAAATATATGCCTTTGGTCTCATTCAAGGCCTTGATTCACTACCATCTATTTTGGAAAGACTGCAGTGGAGGTTCCCTGAATCACCCTTTCAAGGTAGACTTTAGATTTTATCATTTTTATTTTGTTTCCTTAAAAAATTTCTTATGAAAAGACTTTTTAGTTTTGTCTATTGAGGGTTGAGGACTAAGCCAAGGGTATAATTATAGACTCAAAAATTTATTAATGATGTGATGTTGGTGATTCAATAACTTAGAGCATTTTTTCAGTTTATGAGAAGTGGTTGAGTGAGATTTCATCTTTTCCATTGTCTACTTTATTGAATACCCCTCGAGTCTGACAAATGATCAATTTTTGGGAAGATGCAATATCTCAAGTGTGTCTTTATTAATGACTTTTTGAATGATAGTTGTTTGTCTTTTATTTTTACCTTATTTTTCAATACCTCATTCCTAGACTTAATTGGTGAACTTTGTGTTGACTTTGTGTTACAATTTTCCTCCCATGTTGAGTTGCTCTTTAGATCACACTTTACAAATTTGAATTTTTCACTTTAGTTTCAAATTCTTATGATATATATATTGCACCATATAGAAACACACAAACCTAAAAACAAAACAAGAAAATAATGCATTAAATAAAAATCATAAGTTACATGGTGCTACTCATCACGTTCTCTCAATTTTTGATGAGATTGGATAGAGATTATTGATAGTAAGGCTTAAGCCTATAACCATTTACACGTCCTAGTAGAATGGTTCCCTGAAGATCATTTAATAAATTTTTTTCTTACAGTGACAATTCATGAATGATATAGGTTCCCTTCCATCGAATGTGCAGTTTACCAATAAATGCTCTAAATATGATATCACATAGTGATACTGCCTGCTCTAGAAAAAATTATTTAGATCACAAGATGCAATAATGCCATGTATTTTTACTCTATTTTTTAAATTCTTATGTCTAATGCACTCTTTTCATGTTTTATTCCATCCTTGTTAAATACATTAGCCACGCATATAGATAATTATGATCTCCAAGTTGCATGATCATTACAATGTGTAAACTAAGAACTATATACTTTATTGGCATGACTGATTCTAGTCCATAAACCAACTAAAACAAAGTGAAAGTGAAATTTATTGCATGCTTATAATTTATTCTATATGACCATAATATCATAAGAATTTGATCCTCCCAATAATCCATTTGCACATTACATATTTTGATGAACAGATTACCAATGATTTTGTTTGATGCCTCTACCTACCCATTAGCCTACAAACGATATGTTATGATTTTTTGGTGTAAGATCATAAAATCTTCCATTAGAGGCTTGATGGTGTTTTTTATGAAATTCATTGCTATGTCACTAACCAAATTCAAGGGACACCCAAATCTAGTTATAATATTTTCATATAGAAATTTGGTTGCATACTTAACATTACAGCTTGGCATCGCGACAAATTTGACCTATTTATTAAAATAGTATGTCACGATAATGATGTATCTTATATGATTATGATTTCTTGGATGCCACAACTTTGACCTATTTATTAAAATAGTATGTCATGATAATGAAGTATCTTATATGATTATGATTTCTTGATGGGTTGATTGGTCCTAAAAATTTGATTCCTCACTATTCAAAGGGTTTTTCATCTAGCATAGAATTCAATGGCATTTCATGTCTATGATTTAGCTTCCCTATCCTTTGAAAGATGTCATAGTGTTTATCTACTTGGTGTGCATCTTGAAACAGAGTAGGCTAATATAGTCCACTTTTAAATATGTTCCTTACAATTTATTCTCCTATGAAATATCCACCTACGATTTCCTAATGTACCTCTTGGAGAAGCTATGGTCATGCATGCTCTAAATCCACTATATGCAGTACATCATTTTCCCCCATTTTGCACATAAATCCATGAATAATGCTAAATGAAATAACTCTTATGATCAATTAATTTTTCCCTTTCCACATAGTGCACAAGAAAAATCCTTGTTCCATGAAATTAGATATATATTCCATGTTCTCAGGAATTACAAATAGGGATTCATCTTGAAGTTCTTTATATTCTTCTCCAGTTCATATTCAACTCAAGTGGTTTCCCCCACTTTCTCCCTCCTAGGCTTCACATTTATTTTAAATTTGAATTCTTGAAATAACATCAAAAATCGAGATATTCTTCCTCCCTACATAGTTTTATTTACCAGTTATCACAAACCCTGATGATCAGTTAACAATTTGAATGTTGTGTCTCGAAGGCAATGCCCAAACTTTTACAGTAAAAACACTATTATTGTAGCTTCCCTTTATCTAGTCGTATAATTTTTCTCTACAACTAAGAGTTTAAAAATTACAAAATAAATGGGATTGTCCAATCCTCTAAATCCTAGTTGTGTGATAATAGCTTCTACCATAGTTCCTGAAGCATCATCATGAATGTGAAAAGGTTTACTCCAATAAAGAAAGACCAAAATGACACATATTACCAATCTCTTATTCAGATCCACAAAAGTTTTTGGTACTACTTAGTCCATTCAAACTCGGTATCTTTATGCAATAGCTTTTAAAAATGATTAGATATAGTTGTGTAGCCTTTTAATAATTTCATTTAATATTTTATATGTTCCAAGAATGATCTCTCCTCAATAGAGTTTGTAGTAGGTGGCATGCCTACAATAATTATGATTTTAGCTTGGTCTACCAAAATCCCATCACTGCATACTATATTCCCTAACATAACTATTGTCTCCAAATCTTGCACCCTAGAAGAGAGTGTTCAATCCACTTCCAAATTTGGGCAACATTGGAACATTTCCAGGCATGTGGGTACATCTATAGAGGAAATGAACCTCTAGATTTAAAGGGCTAACTCCCTGAATGTATCTATGCAAAACAACCTTTGTCTAAAACAGTTTGATTAAAGGGAAAAGAGTTAGAAATTGCATAAAGAAAACATATTCTAATAATGGTGATGTACCAAGATTATCTTCCACATGAATATCATACCCTATTGCATAATACAACAAGATACACATACTATTTCCATGTTCTAAAGATTTTAACACAAGTATTTCAGTATAGAGGCAAGATAGATGAAATGATACAAGGTAAATGAACATAAAGACAACATGTCCATTCCAAGAATAGTTATACACATGCAAAAATTCAACACACTTGGATGCACTCTATATGACCTGTTAGACCCAAAACCCTTGCTCAGGCATGAAGGACAAAGGATAGAAGGATGAAAACCATCACTTGATATCACTATATGCCACTTACACACTCAGGTAATTGCTTAGAACTTCAAAGAAAAAGACTTGTAATAATGCTTAAAGGTAGGATATCATTCTAGTAGGGCTTCACCATACTCTATGTGGTCTCTTTTACACTTACCCAAGGGTTGTATTTAGAGTAGAGAGGAAGAGGAAAGAAGAGGCCTTTTGGTGCCAAGAAAAGAAATCAATCTGTTAGAAGTCTTCATCTTTAGTTGCAACCATCTTTGCAAATGATGATCATTTGGGCCATTTGATTGATCCATGTCACCTCCAATGGTTATGCAACTAGATTTATCTCTCAAATATGTTTCCCAATGGTTGCACTAGCAAAAATAGATATTTTTGAGCTGGTAATGACATCAATCGATTATGCAAATGAGAGTCCACTTGTTGAAGATTTGTTTTGATGCCTAACAGCTTCTCACTGGCTTGTTGAGGTGTGCAATGGCATGTATAAGAGTCACTTTCATTATGTTTGGCATTGTCTACTTGTATGCCTCCATGGCATTTGTCAGAATATTTTAAAACTCATTATGGCTTGACCAAGTCTTATACTCCTTTTGATTGGCCATCACAAATGACACAGATCATGCTCTGATCAATGGTGAGATGAACCCTCTGATGGGCTTTGGTGGATGAATAACGTGAGCCCTTGGATATTTAAGTGTTTAAATGAGGACCATCAGTTTTCTTGGGACCCACTGTTTTGAATGCCAATGGCTAGTCCATGACCCTGAAGTTGATGGTTGTGCAACTATCACTCTACTGGGACTATTCCTTCAAAGTTTTTCACATGGACCCTTCTCTTTTCTCCCTTTGAAACCATCATTCTATAGACTTTTTGAACTATAAACTTTTTGAAACCATCTTTCTATGAATTTTTTGGATTGCTCAAACATGCCCTTTCTACAGAATCTTTAAGTGTCCCTTTGTTTTCAAACCATCATCTCTCTATGGACTCTGTAGGTTCCTCCCTTCAGACTGCACACACATGCCCTTCAACAATCCTTTTGTGGACTTTGTTAGAGCCACTTGGAATGGAGTCTTGCACCATTATCATTCCTCCTTATTCCTGAATATGTATATTTCGTAAGTGTTGATATTCATTTTATTATGTAACTTTGGCTTTGGGCTCATCCACTTCTCAATTTAGCTCAAATCACTGTCATTGGATGCAACATATTCCTCTTCATTTATGATTTGATTATAAGGTTGCATCATAAGTTATTCCCTTTATTTATTTTATTTATAACTTTTCATAGTTGTGTTCAAGTCCTTGGTCGCTTCCTCCTATGAAGTGGATTCTAGTGTAATACTAAGATATTATGCTCAACCATGACACAAGAATATCTTCAGCTTCTGTAGAGCTTGGTATACCACTGGGTTCTCATCTTCAAAAACACACGTCTAGATAAATTATTGATGGACATGCAGCTAATTATCAGCCTCTCTTATGTGTTCTTGATGCATGTACCATGCTATTAGAAGTGCTATTAATGTATAACTAAAAATATGTATCCTGTATTTGGGTTTTATACCATGTTCAAACCACACATACACACACCTATTAATGTGCATCTCTAGACAATGCCCTCATTGTAAAAATTTATAGTGGTCATGGACAATAGTCAATATTTTTAAATGTACTCCCAATAATTTATAAGCCTCATCCATTCAACTGGTTTATTAAATGCATTACCCACCAAGTCATAATAGTTCCCTTCAGTGCATAGTTTAATGCACTCACCCTATGGTTTATATTCGGTACATGATGTTACAGTATAAATATGAATGGGTCCAAGTTGTTAGTTGTAAAATATTGATGCAGTTGGAATTATGTATAAAAAACATGTGCATCAAACATAATTATTGATCTCCTCTTACCCAATTTAACATGTGAGTGTCTGGATCACCATTTATTGAAGAAGTCATCTCCCATGGTAAAAAACCTTCTTTCATAGGCTCAATATAGTCCATATATGTGACACGTACTTTGTACAAGAACTCAACTTCTGACCTAGTTAGAAATTACACAGATGGTGACTTACAGTCTTCTATTTGGAATTGTGGAACTAGAGCCTTTGTTATCACAATTATGGAAAAGAGTTATTCATTCTATTGTGGCTATTGTTGAGGCTCCATTTTTGATGGAAAATTTGATGTTCTACAACTCATAATCCATTGGGCTTAGATTTGGTGCCCACTTTGAAACAATTGTTATCCCCATAGGAAAAGGATGAATTTATCTCTTTCAGTAAAATTTAAGGCTTGCTCTCATGTTTTTTAGGGGTAAAATAATAATTGTATCCCCTTGTTATGCCTTTAACTAATTGCACATTGTATTAATGGTCGTTTGACCATCGTAAACCCATTTCTTACTAATCAATGTGGGGTAGTGTGATTCATCAATCTTCATATCAATTACTTAAAAATATCCTTGTTTACAAATTTGATCTATACATCTTCTAATTGGCCAGTAGGTTCTACCCTCTCATAGTCTACAAGGCTCAGCATTACTGGAGTATAATTGAGCGTTGGTCATCTAAGAGCTTCCTATGTAGATAAAGGAATCATATTGACTATGCTTCCAAAGTCAAACATAACATTTGGTACTTGATACCCTTCTAAACCAATATACATATAGGGGTCAACATCCTAGGGCTTCTTAGTTTTCACAAAACATACTACTTTGTCAATGCATTGTTAACCCCTTTATGGACCCTCCAAAAATTTATGCAGAAGGTTAGTAATATTTTGTGTTATGTAATCATTTAGCATAGTACTTAGGAGTTTGAGAAGATCAATCAAGGTAGTAATTACTCCATCATGTTTGATGATTCGAAAAAAATTCCATACATCTATGCATCAATGGTTGTAGTATCACATTTTGATACAACTTGATGTTGAATATATTTCATAACCTAAGTTGTTTGGTACATCAAACCCTTTCTATCATAAGGTCAAAATATATACCTTATTGGACTTTTATGTTTCTTTGTTCCTATGACATCTCTAAATGAGGTAATTCCTATTCTACATGTTGTTATCGCATGACTACCTATAGAAATGTAGGATCCTTAGGGTGTGAATTGATCAAGTTTACATTTTACACATGTTTCTATTTCCTTTTATTTTTTAAAGCTAGATAGTCTTCAGTATGGTGTTGTTATGAAACTCTATAGTAGACATAATACATTTACCTCTACATATTAATGGGGAATTTTTTGTGAAGTAATTGTACTCCCCACACAAATACATACAATCGATGGATGTCTTAGTCATTCAGCCTGTCTATAATTTCCTCCTTGATATGCCCATTTATATCCTCCTTTATATCCACCTTATATTTTTTGGTAACCCTATCCTTTGTTGCAGCCCATCATATCCCCTTATATTTGAGAAGAACCCAAACCATGTTGTTATTGTCCATCATATCCCCTATACATTATTTGAGTAGAAGAGGGAACCCACCCTTATTACTACTATTGAGGCAACACAAAGTTGCATGGCTGCTAGTATTATGGAGATGGGGAAATTCATCCCTGCTAGTACTAAGGAGACTAAGAAACCTATGGTGTCCAACCTATGAAAGTATGTGGTTGATTGAGGTGAGGTTAGCACCCAGCCAATAATAGTATGTGCCATAGAAGTTATGTCTACAAATAGGCTTGGGATTCTTAACTTCATAAAGGGAATTTGTTGTGTTGTGACTATAAATACATTCTTGGTGATGTATTCCTTTAGTTCTTGTAGTGATTTATAATTATTTTCATTATGATTATGTGACTTTCATAATTTATAATACTGAGTCTAATGTTGTCAAATGTATTATTGTAATAAATGACATTTTGTAGTCATATGCCCTCTACATGGAATATTTAATAGAATTCCATCTTAACTTTTGGAAAGTCATTTCTATAGTGCCCTTGTTTCACACATTCCATGCACTAGATGCCTAGCTTGAGCATATTACTTTCATGTAGCTCTTCTATCTTGTGCAACACAACATCAATATTTAGATCTATCTTTACAGTTGGTTGTGGGCTTTCTCCATATCCTATATTTATTCCACGTAGAGTGTAGCTGATGTAACATCTTCCTTATTATTGAACTCTATCTAAATAATATAAAACCTAATTTGAGGTCATATGCCTTCTAAAAACCATGCAGCCTTATCTTTATCCTAAAACATAAAGTCTAACCTATTCATTAATTTATAAAAATTTCAATCATAATATCACACTGATTCGCCTAATTTCTACTTACTTCTCTTTCAACTCTTGGATCATTTGACTCACACACTTATTTAATTTGAATTCACCTATCAACTAGTAGTTGACATTGTCAAAACTTAGTTTAGAAACATCTCTTTTGTATATGAATTTCAAAGATTGTCATGTTAATGATCATATGAGCTCACACTTCTTCCCATCATTTACAATTACATTTTTTATATGTATTTAATCTCACTAGTTAGTAGATATTGCTTAGGGTCATTAGACCCATCATATGGTGTCAATGTGATAAAAAAAACCTAGATTGAGAGCCATGCCTATAGTGGTAACACTTAAAATTAGTGGTGGGGGTAGTGGACTCAACTTAGGCAATGTCTTAAGATTTGGTGAAACTTGAAATCTTGCCTCAATCAATTTCTTCCTATCTAGTAATTTCTTGGCATCCACACTATCGTTCCAAAATTTATCTATAAAATAATAAAACTAGGCATTGTCTCTACTAACATCTACACTTTTTCTTCTTTCTGATGATAAATTAGGTACAAGGGAAGTCTACTCTTGAGGTGAATAATCTATGCCTATGATTTTTGTTGTATCAAAACTTGGACTTGATTTAATCCTGTGACTTAGCATAACTCATTCAAAATATTACTCATTCTCTTCTCCAAATAGTGTCTTCACTTCTAGCTACAAATTAAAACTACCTTCTAATCAATATACTCATTTTTATTCTATCTTTCTACTTTATTAGATTTCTTTAGCATCTCTATCTATTTTTTTTCTCTTATATGCACCTTCTATTCTCACAAACCCTATCCTTTCCTTATCCTCATATTCTCTAACTTTTCCTTCTCTCTTATGAGCTCCCATTTCTTCACTATCGACTTTACTTCTACTTGCAACTATATTAGGATTATTTTATTTGTTCCATTGTGTCTATTGTTGCATGTCTCATTCTAACCTTTGAATCACTTTTCACTATGCTTCTCTACGTCTTCCATCTTATAGGTGTAGATTCAAGCTTCTCTTATCAATTCTTCATCATTAACTTCATTATCACACATATCCCTCTAATGCCTCAAGTGACCAATCCATATTGGTAGGGGTAGGCACCATGGTCTTTTCTAAAACTGACTTTTTAACAAGAGTAGGTAGTCACTATAAAAACTTTCCTCTAATTCCTCTCACACATAGGTCCTACATAACCTCAAATACAATATAACACTTTACAAAAAAATTAGTGATGTATCCATCAATAGTAGTTTTTACCCAATAATCTATTACACAAGTCCAGTTAGTATCCAACCTCCAAAGGTTTTCTAATCTCTCATCTATCCAAACTAAGAATTATATTTTTCTTAGTTGGAAATAGTAATATTCAAGTCTCGATAACCACGTAGCTAATAGTTCACGAAATTTACACTATAAAATGCTATATATTTCACCATATATATGTTCATGAATAACTTCTTGTGTAAAACTTCATATTCTTTTTGTTTCTTCTTCTGCATAATTTTGAATTCATTCATCGAGCCATCATTCTAAATCCCTTTATCCTAGTAGCCATTGTAAAATGTTTTAATATTGCACATTCACTACACCATTGTTAGCAGAGGTTCCTAGAGAACTCGTAAGAACATGCTAAGTTGTGTTTTATATGTGAGTAGGAAACAAGAACATAATACAATCATGGATATAGAAAAATCAGTCTTTTAATTAGTCCAGAAATAAAATTAACACATGAAGCATAGATGGATATATATAAAACATTAATTATTATTAATATATGATTAATTAGATTTAAACAAAATAGAACATTCTGTGCATAGAACAAGGATAAAAGATGTTCGATAAAACTATAATCAAATCTCTATATTGATCTTTATATGTTATAAACTACTTTCCATTACAATTAGTCACTATAGATAGGATTCTACAATACATTGTTTCTTCACATTCCATAGCCAACATAGGCCGAATACATCCAAAATATAATCCATTATACTGAATGATATCTATCGCGCTGTTGTCCTTCATCTATAATCTATGATTTTGTATTTTTATTTTACTATCAACAATGACTTAAAATTACCATTATAATCATCATGTTTAAGCAAAATAGGCTCAAGAATGTCATTTTCAAGTTTTATAAAACCATGGCAAGAATAATCCATTGATCACATGCTTTTTAAACTAGGGTTAGAAACATTATGTTACGAAACAATATGCTTGTGAGAGGAAGAAAAATCATATTTTAAAATAATATTATAGATGTCATAACTTTCAAAGGACATAATTTTGATAGTAAGAGAGTCAACTACAACTTATATTTTGCTTAATTTTTTATTGTACAAATTTCACAAAAGAAAAATAGTTTAATTTTGACATTCAAATTGCCAATCAAAACAATAAAACTATTAATTAATACATTATTTTTTTGTGAAACTACATTATCTTAAAAAAAGATAAGACACAAAAAAATCGATTATAAAAATGCTTTAATTACCTTATAGTGGTTAAAAACTCCTAAAATATAATAAAAATTACTTATATTAAATATATGAAAAAAAATTATAATGAAATTTTGAAATACAACTATGTTGAATATATTGTCAATCAATAAATAAAAATAAAAGAAAATTTTGAATCGAAAATCATGTATTAAAAAACATCAAAATCTCAAAAAATAAAAAAAATAAAAAAATAAAAAATCTCTATGATGTAATTCCCATTTACATATGACTTTTTGTCATTTTTGTTACTTTTAACACAAGATAAATTAACATTTTTGTTACTTTCAAGACAAAAGATAAATTAAAATTAAAAAAAACTAAATGCCTCTTTATGAATATATTAATTTATCAAAGGGAAAAAAAACCAAAAAACAACAATGCATTTATACTTGGTAAAGCTCAAAAGCCAATAAAGATGTAAGAAATGTTTTAAGTATTTAAAACACACAAAGAAACTCAATATGCGAATAATAAAACAAGGGGCACGAAGTGCCAAGTTTCTATGGGGTAATAGTTTTATATATGTTTCTTTAAGTTTATAAGGTTTGTGTAATGTTAGAAAAATCAATTTTTTAAAAAATATTTTGTTTTTCTTTATATTTGAATTGCGGAAAGATATCCATTTTTTGGATTACATTATTAAATAAAGTACCAAAAAAATAGTTCAATACTTGAATCACAAATATTTGTCTTTTGACTTCATGCTTTTTATTCATATGAATAATACTATACATGCAATTGGCTAAATATACAACACTTATGGCCTTAGTGCCTCTTTACTTGCAGTGCTTCAATATACCCATGATTCATATGGACTAGAGTCGTTAACTTAGCATTGAAGAGCAAGTAACCACAAATTATCCTATTTTCATGCCTATACCTGGGTGTTCAAGATGTTGGTACATGGATTTGTAAAACATGTGCATATTTTTATTTAAGGCAGAGATTGAAGGGAGAATGCCTTGCCACGTTAAGCTATGCAATGAAGTTTTCAAAAAATGCAAGTTATTTATGTCCCTGATCTAATTGCTTTACTACTCCTTTCTGTGCACAGATGAAAATAATAAGGGTAAAATGAGCAAAGTAAAGGGCAACACCACCTATTCAACTTAATGCAATCAACAACACTTTTCATAAGAAAACATACCTACTTATGCGTTAGATCAGATCACATATCCCCGTCATTGATGTATTTCAAGGAAATATAGTAATGAATGAGTAATAGGTTGAATGTTTCAGAAGTAAAGTGAAGGTATATCAATAAACTGCTCCAAGCTAGCATTAATGCTATAATAATATCGATTTAGAATAAGCTGCAAAATAAAAGGAAAAAGTAAAATGCCTTGCGTAGTTTAAAAAAATAAAATGAACTGATGAATGTTTGAGCAAGTAAATCCATGTTTCAAAACCCATCAAATACTAAACACCCAAATACAAGGTTCAACTATGCAAAATGATCCATCCCGCCTCAATAGAATACAACACTATGAAATTGAACAGAAAGCATAATGCTCAATTCAATAATGCAAATAATATTGTATATGTATTAACGTCAATCAAGTTTAGGAAATAACAACATTGCATTTAAATTACAAACCTAAAAAATGAAGCGAAGCTAGCATGGCCACTCGAAAACTATATTGTTAACCAAAAATGTCTTACTGCCCAGTATAAGCAAAGTTGCAGATAAATCTTTACAAGCCGCACCCCATGTTTGTGCAAATGCCTGCAAAACATTAAAAATTAATATGTGGAAAAAAATTGCATATGTTCTGCAAGTACAAAATTATCAAGGTGAACCTTTGTTAGGTAGCTCTAAGGCTAAGAAAAAACCCTACTAAAAAATCACTAATAACTTCAACATGTGCCTTATAAGTCTCTGGCAAAGCTAAAATGTTTATGATGAGCAATTGTTGCAAACACCTCCAACTCTAATTTATGAAACAATATAAAATGTAATACAAATTAACAAGCTCTAACCTTCAAGCTTGATGTCTAGCTGACACTCAATCGCTGCATGCCTCACCACATTTCAATGACACATACCTGACAGAGTAAAATATGACAAATCTCAAACATGTGGATGATAATGACACTTACCTGCCCCCATCCATGCCCTTCTATCTCTTTTCTACCAACCAATATTGGCACACATGTACCTAGTTTGCCATTATACATTTTATTCAACACACATTATTAAAAAAACCTAATGAAAATCTAGATGTGTAACAATGGTTGGTTATCCAAGTAGGCAGGAATGAAATAAGCAAGCGACTTGCACAATAGTTAACAAGAGAAGCAAAATTCCAATAAGAAGAAAGATGACCAACCATGGCTTTGAATAATGAGCCATATGCCATGTCCCGATCTACACATAATCTCTTTGATTTTAATGTTTAAGCTTCCTAATTCAATTGATATACAGTAATCTCTTAAACACATAAAGTGAAATGGGATGTGGGTTTGTTGCAGAGGAGATAGTCTGATATTTACATTTATTTTCATGATCTTAAAAGACCGCACTGACCAATTATGGCCTGAGCTATCAATAATGCTTCCTCCCTGTTCTTTACTTGATAACTAAAGAATGTACCATCTTTTTATGAAACTAACATTGTGACCTGGTCATAATGCAGTGATCTTCCCTAGATAGTGCCAATTTTGATAGTGAGTGGCAATAGAAAATTTACCTGCAAGGCAGTTTTGACACCATATATTTATGTAACTGTATTGAATAACTTGAAGTTGGTAATAACATATAATTTTTTCATCCAACCAAATTACAAAAAAATATGTTATCTGTTAAAGATCTTGCAACTAGTCTATGCAAAATAATCACATACTTTCTAGCACACAAAATAATTCACTTTGATTGGCTTAGATAGAAAGGAGTAATTGCAGGTTAAATATAATGAAACCATAAGTTGGCCCTTTGGGACTAATAAGACAAAAAGAGGCATTAAAGTTGGAAATGAGTCGATGAAGGTAAAGGCCACTTCCAATTGAAAATGCCACTTAAAGAATCTCCTATAGATTGAGACACTATATGGAGATGAGGAATGCTTGGCAAGGCATTTCACATCTAGCATGGATAGAAAAAATAGCAGGTGTGTTGAATAGGTAAATGACAGTTAAGACTTGCAGGAGGAGAACAAAATGTATTGAATAAGAGTATAATGCCAAGAAAGAATGCATAGAACACATAAGTATAAAATACAATTTGTTTAATCTTTGTGTATTAGTTACACATAGAGTATAGAAAAAACCTTAAGCAATAAGATAAATAATATTGATTACACAAATGTCAAATCCAAACAAATTTTAATCTGGGAGGATAAAGGAAGTTGAAGAAAACCATAATCAGTTAAAAATATCCTTGTTAACAACTTGAAAAACAAGGTTAGCTATGAAATAGAGAAACAAACACTTAATCAAAGCAATATGTGAGAGAACTGGTATAAGACACTATTTTTTTGCAAGGGTGTATATCTCTGTAAAAAAAATCAAATAAGATGTATTTTTCCACTGAAATGCTTATACACTCTCAATGTTCAACATTAAATAAGAACCTACTCTGGTACCATGTTAAGAATTATGTCAAGATCGATAAAATAACGTCGAAAACATAACAAAATGAATGTATAAAGAAACAATATTACCTCAATAAATGGTCATAACAAGAATTATCAAGTGAGGAAATCGTTAAATGGAATAAAACCCTGCATGTATTAAGAAGGCTTGAAAAGTAAAATTCTCCTAGTATCATCTCAATGGAAGATAAGAGAATAGAGAAGAGAGATGGTCCTTAAGCCATAAGAGATAAATCTCAAGATAAACTAGAGTGTCTCAAAGTCTAGTGTTGTTGTATAAGAGAGGAGAAAGCTCATTTAAATAGAGCTAGAAGGAAATATGAGTTACTTACACAACCTTCTTGTATGTGTCAAATGTCCCTAATCCCCATAAGGTGAGGGAGATGTGTTTGCCAAGTGTGGATGGAGTTACATGTGATATGTAACTCCAAGTTTCACTATAAAAGGAAAAAAGAGGTGTGACACCTCATAAATCTGAGATAAAATAAATTTCTCATAATAAGAAATGCACAACTAAATATATTTAAGATTAACCTAAATTAACCTAAGTGTAGATTAATCTGTGACACTTTGTCATCTTTTGAGCATGTTTATTGTTGTAAAAAAAAATTATCATGAAAATGGGTGATCATATCTCCCCTCATATGTATAGTCATCTTTTGATTACTTTGTAAAGGTCGATTCACTAGCTCTCTAATTAAAAAATTGCATTACTAGTTAATTTGATCTGCTAGTAAGTTATCTAGAGGGAAATAATGTAAATAATACTGCAAACTTCAAGAATTTGAGAGAAAGTCTATGAACTGTGTTCCTTTGTCTCCTCTAAAATTTATGTTATTTAGGGATATCTTTAATTGATCTAATTGGTTTGTGAACTTGTTTATAACTAGGCGATAGTTAGATTGACCTTATAACTTTTCTATCTTTCTTATGTACATCAATCTTAGTACAATATTAATTTTCGATTGAATGTGCAATCGAACAATTTATTAGGAGTTACTACCTTTTATAATTATGTAATGGTATTATTGAAAAGTTGTTTTCCTTAGATTTGTACCTGTATTCATTCTAATTCAGCTCTAACTAAATGAAGGTGGATATTGGTTTTTAAAACATTTTTAACTTAACTAGATTTGCTTGAATTGATTTTGTCTTTGTTGGTATATGATGCTCTTCTTTCCCACCCTACCTTTTCCCTCCCATTTTATATTTCTTGATCCGATCCATTGCTTTTGTGCAATCTCTATTCTGTATACTTAATCTTATAATTTAAAATGATTGATTAATCTTTTGCCTGAGGCCTCTGTCTATCAACCTTGTAATAGTTTATCACATCGTTCTAGTTATTCCACTAAGTGTTGTCTAAAAAAACAAATACCTAGAACTCATGCCCTGGGATACCTTCCAACAACCCTAAAATGAGAGGGGTAAAACCCTGTCTATTGACTTTGATGTACCTAATCCCATAAGTATGTTCGGGACCATCAATATAAAACTAGCGCAAGAAAAAATGCTAATAGATAATTAGTTTGTAGTTTTGTAGTTTGTCCCAAGGCATGAATTATAATCCATTGTGACTGGCATCAATAAGTACCAAAATAGTTGTATTTAATCACATTACATCCACCCAAAAGACTCACTAGGAATACTTATGAGGCTAGGATCCTATTGTCTGATTTGAAACTCTATTTTTGACCAAGTACAGGCAAGGGAATGCCAAGGAATTCAAAGACTCAACCAAGTTCACCTATTAAATTTAATCCCTACCAATATAAGGTGATAGTATGCTTAGAGTGTTCTCTCATTAATGTACCTAGGGTTGCCCATGATCTACTAAGAAACCCATAAAAATACCTCCCCAAGTTCTCTCCTTATGGAGGGATGATAGGTGAAGAGAATGAACAAGCCTTCAAGTCTTCATTAATACTCCTTAATATCTTTTATGAGGATGACATGTGTTGTATCTTTTCATTCACTTTAAGAGATGCTACATATGACTGGTTTCTTAATCTCACAAAAAAAAAATTCCATCCACACAAACTTCAATGAAACATTCATTGCCCAATTTGGAAAAGTTACCAAGTCAGGTGTAGTATACCAGCAATTTGAAAGTATGAAAAGGGAACCCAATGAATCCATTAGAGATTTTAATGCTAGGTTATAAAATATGTATAGCTGCATTTATGTCTTATATAGACCAAGTGATGATTTAGTACTATAAATATATAAAATTTCTTTGGACCCAATGACATTTATTTTCCTTTGTAAAGCCCAAAACATCCCAAACCTTATGAAGGTTGATGCCAGAGCTAAATATATTGATAGGCGACTAAATCCCCAAGGTTATCAAGGCTTTACCATTCCAATGTCAACCCAAACCTCCTAGCTTTGAACGTTATCCTGAGTGCCAACTATGATGTCTCTATTGTGCATCATTTACGGGTAGTTAACCAATTGCCTTTATCTCACACTATACCTAATCATCCCATAAGCCCATCTGACATATAAAATTTTAATCAAGCCACGATCCCAATCGACAATAATAATACCCAATTTGCACCCCAAGATCCCACTAAGGGAGAACTTGATATGATCCAATGCATGGTTCAATAACTTAGTAGTGACTTGTTAAATCTTCAAAGTCAAATTTAAATCACTGAAGGAGAAGGTTCAAATATAAATTACACGTAATATAAGCATAATATACCTTTCAACAAACCAAATTTTAATCTTGAACCCACCCAAAATAAGCTCCTTAAAATTAACATTTGTGAGTTAGCCTTGCCTAACTAGTGTAGGGTGCACAACATTGCCAAACATGGTGAGCTATATTGCATTGAGGTTTGCAATGCGTTCAAAATATTCCAATAAGAAATGAATGGATACAAAGTGATTCCAAATCCATCAAATGTGGCTAGTACATGTTGCATGCCAAACACAACCATGGTATTTGAGACCTATGATTTTCCAAGGCATGAATAAAGTGAGCTAGAAGAGAATGCTAATGATATCCATGCCCTAAAATATTATTATAGGAATAGTAATGTCTTAGAAAGTAACACATAGCCACCTCTCACTACTTATACTCCTAACAATGCCGCCACACCCCCATATCCAAAATCAAGCAATGATTCACCTCTTTTGAAAGGGAACACCCAATATCATCCACATAATACACCCTTAGTCCTAAAAAATGGTGGGTATAATATAGTGAAAGACATGAAAATATTCGAGGAGAGCATCACATTACACAAGTTAACCCAACTCACATAGCAGAGGGACTTGTTTCTAAAATATTTATTTAAGAAGCTTAGTTTCAACACATAAGCATTAGCACATATAAATTTAGAATTTCACAAGAGTGAAGATAATATTCCCCCCTTCTTTTTTAATTTCATAATCTTTGATAAGAGTTTGCATAATTTCATAGTTGATTAAAGAGCTTTGGCTAACATCATGTTTGTAGGTGTCCATAGGAAGCTAGGATTATTGTTGATCACGTCTGAAAGGATGGTGGCTCAACTAGAAAAATTAGAGGTCATGGTAGTAGGAAATTACTAAATGTTCACATACAATTGGCCTTTGAACCACGGGTCCAAAAATTCATAGACATTCAGGTAGTAAAAATTTTAGAAGCTTATGGCATGTTGCTAAGCCACGACTTGTTTAAGATGCTTAACAAGTACATGGCCACTGATTGTTCTCACATGTGGATTCCCTAGAGAGGTGTACCCAATCAAATCTGAGTTAAGTAGGTGCCTAAAATGAAATAATTGATCATGGAATATATTTCAAATAATAAGGAAACAAATTTTTTCTCATCTGACATTGGTGTCTACACTCTGGCCACAAGAGATACTCTATATAGAGAAGAAACTGCTGACTTATAAGAATTTTGGACCTTGTGCTTTGACGGAGCCCATTCAAAACAAGGCTTAGGTGTAGGCTTAATTTTAACTAACCCTAGAGGAAAAAAATACTTGGAAAACTATAGATTGCAGTTCCCATGCACAAATAATCTCATTGAGTATGAGGATTTAATCATAGGCCTAAAAATGACCCTCAAACATAATGTTGGATAAATCTCAATTTATGATGATTCTGAATTGGTGATAAACTAGGTGAGGAGCAAATTATAATTCAAGATATCATACTTGAATAAGTATAAGCATTGGTCATGTGATTTGATTGAATATTTTGATTCCTTCAACATCATGCCCATACTTAGGGAAAAAAATCAAGTAGCAAATTCTTTAGTGTCTTCCGCGACAAGCTTATCTCCCTTTTAAGAGTTAAACTTGCAATAGTTTTATATGCAACTTATTCCATATGCATCAGTCATTGATAATGTCAATATTTTTTAGATGTTCGATGATGATCAACATATCATCTAATTCATAAACAACATGGGGTTTTTTGAATCCTATATTATTAATGAGAGAGATGTTGATCTAAATGATGGTGTAAGGATAGGTAATGATGATGTCATCCGATTCAAGGAAAATTGAATCCTGAGTGGGATGGTGTCTTTGGAACCAAAGACAACCAAAAATCAATGAGAAAGACTTCACAACAGTTAATGTAGGAACTGCAAAACATCCCCAACATGTTAGATTTAAGGGCTCTACTGCAACAATACAAAGATGTGATCTCTTGGTCCTATGATGAGTTGATTTTTTTTATCCCTAATTAATCACACACACAATACCACTTTAAAATGTCCAAAAACCCTCTAGGTGGAGACAAAGACCAGTAAATCTGGTTTTAGAGCCTCTCATTTGTAGACAAGTCTAGGAATTACCTGCCCCTTAAATAATATTCCTAGTCAAACATTTGATGTAGGTTGAAAATATAGTCCATGTGCATAAAAATAATGGTAAAATTAAACTTTTTGTCAATTTCATAAATCTAAATAGAGCCCCTAAAAATGATAATTACCCCTTGCCCTCGATCAATGAGGTGATTCATATTATTACTAGGTATAAGATGATGTCTTACTTGAATGGATCTCTGGGTGCAATCAAGTCTTGGTGGAGGAAGACATAATTAAGACTATCTTTACTACTAAATGGGTAAATTTTGCATATAATAAGATGCCTTCAGTTTGATAAATGAAGTTTCAACCTTCTAATTCACCATGGATGCTACCTTTCATGAATTGGTTGGTAAATGCATCATTGTATACATGGATGACTTGACCCATTTTTTCAAAAAATAAGTCACAACACACAGGTCCCATTTGTAAAAAAATATTGATAAATGCAAAAGGTATGAAATTTCCTTAAATCCCAAGAAAAGCATATTTGGTATCATAGAAGGTAAATTACATGGCCACATAATCTCAAGGGAAGGAATTTCCATTAACCCAAATGGGGTCAATGCCATTTCAAAAATCCCATTTCATAATAGCAAAAAAGAGTTAAAATATTTTTTTCGATAACTTAACTTTATACATTTTTAAAGAAGCAGGGATGTAGGTGAACATAGGTAAAACTAAGATTATGATTTTCTTAGTGAAAAAGAAGTAACATCTTGATTTTTAGTTTGCAAGAGAATCTCTAGAAGTGGTGTCAGAGTACAAATATATTAGCCTCGACTTCCACAACAAGTTTAGGTTGAACCCATGTAGGATAAAAAAATACAAGGAGCTTGGAAAACTCTCTATGAATTGTAAAACATGGGTGAAATTGCTGAGTTATGGGATTGGAAGACCAGGGTTAGTTGTTATGCTAGTGGTATTGTATGGATGTGAGGTATGGACTCATGGAACGATAAATTTGAAATGGAGACAAATAAAAATAATCCAAAAACAACTGATCACAAACAATTTCAAAACTAAGGTCTCAATTTATTATGAAAAAATATTTTTTGAAACAATGTCTTTCCCATTAGAGGCAATTACTAAGAATAAGCAGGTTACTATTGTTACTTGAAAAAACTAGAAAACATGAGGATCGATAGGTGGCCCAGGGCCACAAGAGACAAACAGTTGCACAGGATGAAACAAAACTTCAAATAGATGAATAGATGGGACATCAACCTAAATGAATGCCCAAACCTTAACAAAGACAAAAATTTATGTGAATGAAAAGTTCAAAATAGTGATGTGGAGGAAGAAAATAAACATGAAATGACAACACTATATTACAGAGTTCAACTTGGATTATGAGCATTGTGAAAAAACTTATATACATATTGAAATTAAATGGAGGGAAAAAATTCTCATTGCTCAACTAAAGACTATCTTCCATAGGCTCATATGTGAAACAAGCAGATAGACGTCACCCAAGGAACGATGGGATGAGAGGGTTTGTAATTTATTTACCACATAGGTAGTCAAATGAAGAATCATTTCATCCTTGAATGTCCAAAGTATGAAAACATTCAATCCAAATGTGAGAAAACTTTAATATTGGCTCCATGATATAACTATTTGAAGAAAACGTAATAAAAACAATGAGATATTTACTCAAATCAACAAAAAGAGGAACAACCTTCTAAAGAACAGAGTTGGGCTCACAAGTCTTTGAGTGGTTAGAGCAATTAGTGTAATTGGTGGTACCATAAACCCTTTGGTCACATGGACATAGTTAAAACCATTTCATTTCATTTTATTTTCTGTTCATAGCTAAGGAACTCATAAATGAGAAATGGGCACACAAATAAATGGAATGCATTACAATCAACTATGTTGAGATTTTCGTATGGTTTTGCCAACGTTATAACACATGTAAATGGTCCATATCACTTGTATGGTTTGTTAAAATAAACAAACCACCACCCAAAAAATGAAAAATAAATAAAAAAATAAAAAATAAAAAATAAAAATAAAGAATAAAAAATAAAAAAATAAAAATTTTGTGGAGAAAGATCCATCGATCGATCGCTTACCATTGCCAACATTAGCAGTGAAGCTCATTACACTTAAATATCGCTATTGGCATAACTAAAAAGTTGTCATCAATCCCCCACACAAATTAAAAAGTTGCCATCATTCCCACACATTAAATATCTCTCATTTTTATATAAGTTTATTGGTTTTAAGAAGAAAATTATGATAGCAAAATTAAGGACTAATTCACATAAACTATATAACAAAATTTGCAGATGGTTACTCAAAAAACTACATTTAAGAAAAAAGAATTTGTAAGTTTTTTTAACTCAAATGAAATAGAATACTAAGCTCATTTTCTCCCAACATGCCTACCATGTAATGATATAGGACATGATTACGTTGATATCTGCACTTGCAATCATAACTTGTTTATGAACTCAACCAAACAAAACTTAATGATTTTATATTGATTTTAAACATCTGTTGAGTCAATGGTTTACATAAATAAATATAGTTTTAGAGAGAAAAGAATTTGTAACTTTTGTAACTCAAATGAAATAGAAGACTGAGCTCATTTTATCCTAGCATACCTACTATGTAATGATATGAGCCATGATTATGTTGATATATGCAACTGTAACCATAACATAGTCTATGAACTCAACCAACTCAATGATTTTATATTGAATCTAAACACCCATTGAGTCAATGGTCTACATAAATAAACATAGTTTTAGAGATTCAATGCTCTTTTGACAAATAAGATGTTAAACATTTATTTATCTTTAAAATTTGTCAATTATTGGGTATGTATTTAATTATATATTATTAGTACCTGTGCAACATGATACTATTGTAATTGTTTTAGCTATTAGTCTTTATTGAAAAATGTGCAACTCAAATATTTTGTTTATTTTTAAAGTATGCACATTAGTATTCTTATTTATATTCTATTTTTTTAAAACAAAAATTAGAAAAAGATTATTTTCCTAGTTTTTTATTGGTTGAAGTAGACTCACAAGACTAATTACCTAGGGAAAATGGTCTATTTTCAATTAAGAAAAAGGAAAATATTTCACATCATCCAATGATATTATATCAAATATAAAAATTTGGATGTAAACTATGGTATGTGAAAAAGCAAAAACTAACAATGACACGACTAAAGGTAAAACTGTGTCCCCTACAATCCATTCTTTGTATTGGTCAAACTCTCTTCTTCTTTATATGTTGACTCAAACTCTGACTGTAGCTCCTCAACCACTTCAAATTCATTGATAAGCATTGCTTTTTCTCATAATTGCACAACCTCCATGTTGAAATACTTCCATATACCTCACTTTGGGCGGATTCACGAACTTTGATAGCTATTTTTGGTGTTTCTCGAAACCCAACTATTGTTGCTTCTTCTGGTGTTTCTTGAAACCCAAATGTAGCTCCTCCACAAATGGATCTGAACATGCCATGTTTCTCAATCATCCTCATAAGTTACAATTGCAGGAGGAAAAATGCTGTCAATATTTCTTATATCCAAGATTAAATCCCTACCACCTTATTTTCTTTTCCTCTGTTCAAAGTTATATCCCTGTTAAACATTATCCTAAGTCTAAATAGAGAATGGAAATGATTATCATACCTTCCATCACACATTTCAAATACAAAGCTTAATATTCTTCTTTGTTCCAAATTTTAACTTTCACAAAAGATTTTCTACAACAACAATATTCTGATGATGGGTAAACATATAAAACTCATTTTAGAAACATACAAATTTAGACTTCTTTTTACAAATTACTAACATATAAAACTCTCTATTAGAAACATAAAACCACAGTATATGGATGGTAATATGGAGTTGAATAGTTGGGAGTTTGTCATTTATAACAAATTTCTATCTTTGATGATGGCACCAATTTTCCAACTTTTGACAGGAAAGTAGAGTTCATGGCTTTTAATTATCATTTGGATTTTATATTTACCATGTTATTTTATTTGATTCATTTATGTACGATACTTGCTAGCTTTTTTTGAATTAAAACGTCAATCTCAATTCTTGCATTTGGAAAGTTAGCTAATTCAATTTCAAGGCATTTGCTTAATGCGTGTTGTAATCTTCCTTATTTCAAGTTTATCAATATTTTGGCCATGTGTTTCTATAAGCTTGTTTATTTGTAATATTTTTTACTTGTTCTTATGTTTCATCGTATATTTTATTTGGTGTATAACTTTGGAATCAAGATATGTAATACACAATTCTCATCAATTTACTTGGTTTCTCCTTAAGGAACTATGTGTACTTGTTACATTAATTTGTAGGAATTGTTATGTTGTTGTAATCAACCAGATATATGATATGACATTTACTTTGCAGTTTACATTTTTCTTTCTTTTTACTTGCAACATCTATGATTTATTGTTGTGGTTTCATGTTGTTTGGGTATGATTTATATAACTAGCCATTCATATATTTAGGAAGGAAAAAAATAAATATGCCATATTAAATCCTCTATTTTTAGAAACATTACAAGATTCTATTCATATATTCAAGAAAAAAAGTAAAACATATTCAAAAACAGGGGAAAAAACAAAAAGTATTTTGAAATTAGGGGGAAAAAAGCAAAAAGTATTTTGTAATTAGCAGGGAAAAAAGCAAGAATGTATTTCAAAGTTAGGATATATTGTGCAATTTATGTTTTGTGAATGCTATATATCTTTGATTGTTTTGTGTCTTTGGTGGAATGTTTTGTGAATGTTTTAGAGTATGAGCATGTTATTTTTCTGTGATTTGCTTTAATTGTTTTCAGGTTTGTTTTTCTTTGAGATTTTATATATTTATTGATTTAAGCAATGGACTCATTACAACGTGGCCATGTTGGTCAGTCTGTGTTGTTATCTTTTTTCTTTTTCCCTTTTCTATGATTTAAAATAATTAGGTTTGGAATTTTTCTGCGATAGATTTCTATTAATGTTTGTTTTGATCATGGGACAAAAAAACAAAAGTATTTCAAAATTAGTGAAAACAAAAAATCAAAAAGTATCTTATAATTAGGGAAAACAAAAAAACAAAAAGTATTTTTGAAATTAGGATACATTGTGTAGTTTGTGTTTGGGTCTCTTTGTAATTGTTTTGAGAGGTTCGTTGGTGGAATGATGTATGAATGTTGTTTTTCTTTGAATGTTTTGTGTCTCCGATAGAATGTTGTGTGAATGTTTTAGAGTACGAGAATGTTATTTTTTTGTGATTTGATTTAATTGTTTTCAAGGTTGTCTTTCTTTGAGATTTTATATATTTATTAATTTAAATAAAGGTTTCATTGTAGCATAGCCATACTGGCCAATTTGTGTTGTTTATCTAGGCATACAAGCTATGGGACTATATTCCAGTTTATGGAATGGGGATAGTTGTGAAACTTAAGGGGGTTGTTAAGATTGATTAGTCACATGCTCGATTTATTGCAATGTACCAAATTTTCAATGTAAATTCAACATCATCACCAATAAAATAAATGAATTTAGTGAGTTCTGAGTAGCAGAGCAAACTCAGTGGGTGAATAAAAACTAAATGATATATGAATATTAAGATGATAAAAATATATATTTGTAGTCATCGCTAGATTATATCATGGCCATATGATTACATGAGCAGAATCTCATTATGTTTCTAATAATAAAGGAGTTACAGGACCATATTTCCATGCCAAAAAATTGTCATCATGTACAGAGCCAAGACCTTCAATAGGTTACATGTGGGATTAATATCCATAGTGATTTAAAGACTTCATGAGCCTAAGCTCACATGATTATTTTGCCCTGAGCTCAACTACATATCCGAGCCACATCAGACCTAACTCGCTCTAGTTACACTCACTTGCACACATTTAAGTTAAGTCAAGCTAAGTCATCTGAGGTCAAGCTTGAGCATAATGGTATCCATTAACCATGCAAACTAACAAGCGAGTTTGATTATGAATTGAGTTTGGTTTGAAAACTATTGCTTGTGGGCTTTTTCCCTTATAGCAAATGCAAATCAATGAACCTCTGCCACTTAGCATGTCAAGGATGATCCTAGGGTCTGGTGCACAACAGATCATGGGCAAATGAGAAAGGGACACTTGGCCATTTTAGACCTAGCCTAGGAGCTCTCTAATTGTAAGGGGAGTAGAATGAAGAACCAATGGTGAGCTATTGAACTGGCAAGCCTGTCAGAATCTCGTAGAGCCCAAGAGCGAGTGGGAGGTGGACATATGGGTAGTGGCAGCTGAATTATGAGCTATCAAAGTGGGACAAGACCTAGGTGCAATGCAAAAACATCATGTGGATCTTGATAGTCTTGAGGTTGTCATACCCCAGGATCTTGTTAGCAGAGGAGGTAGTCCTAGAATGAACCTTTTGGCACCATGAAGACTCTAGATTAACACAAAAAGGATACGTGTTCTAATCCTATGTAGAACAATGGCCTAAATGCAAAGTTAAAGTTGATGACTATTACACAGAGTGAAATACATGGGTTCAACATCTATTTTGGGCAAACACAAAATGTAAATCATAGATGGACCGACTCAAAAAATAGTAAATCATTGTATTGACATAATTTATACACTTGATTGAGCATGCAAAAGTCAATAAAGGGTTAGAACAAAGCTAAATTAGGTGAATGAAGAGCTAAATTAGGTTGAAATATGCGAACTTGATGCCTATTTTGGGCAAACTCTGATGGGATTAATCACAAATGTTATTTTGACAAATGTATTTGAAAAAAAATCAATGTTATTTTGAAATTTGTAATTAAATGGCATATCCATCTGCATTATGTAGTTAAATCATTTTTTTAATTCTCTTATTTAGTTTAGTTTTTGTTTGATTACTTGTTACATCTGATTATTTATCCTAATATGTCATTTCTTAATTGTATCAAATCAATTGGACAATTGTAGCTAAATATATTTATTACTGGAAAAACTGTCAAGGACTCCCTACATGCCAATTTTTCCAGAGTCATGGCTAATGGGAAGAGCCCTGAGCTCCCAGACCTATCAGTCATGGCAGGGTCTACGGTTCCCCAAAACCAATCCAAATTAACCAATGTTAGCCCCAAGAGTTTCCCAGGGTGTTACACCCCTTGAACCTTGGACCAGTTGTATGCAAACACCTAGAGGAGGATTGATGTCGAGAGATCTAGTTTGAGGCAAACAAAGAACCAGGACATGTGAAAGGGACCGCATCTAGTTGATTAAGCATTTTGAGTATATTCCATTTTTTGATCGGGTAGTCAGATCAGATCATCAAATAAACTGACAATGGATAAGATGGGAGTGATATTTTTGTACCTAATCAAACATTTTCTATTGGGGAAGAGCCTCTATAAAATGGGCTATTGGAGAGAACATTGAGTATCGATGGTCTTGATGAAGGTTCTGTAAAGGCGAGTATGCATTCATGTATGCAAATTGTCTTGTGAATATCTATAAACTAAAAATATTGTTTGTGGAAATGACTAGCTTTTTATATGAAACCGCAATCTTAGGACTATTTTTTTACAACCATATTTGAAAAAAATCAATGTTATTTTGAAAATTGTAATTGAATTGTGTATCCATCTGCATTATATAGTTAAATCATTTTTTTAATTATCTTATTTGGTTTCATTTTTGTTCGATTACTTTTTTTATTTGATTATTTATCCTAGTATGTCATTTCTTAATTGTATCAGGTCCATTGGAGTTGTTGTAGCTAAATATATTTATTACTAGAAAAAATGCCAAGGACTCCCTACATGCCAATTTTTCTAGAGCCATGGCCAATGGGAAGAGCCCCAGGCTTCCACTCCTGTTAGTCATGACAGGGTTTGGGGTTCCTCATAATTGATCTGGATCAACCAATGTCAGCCCCAAGAATTTCCTAGGGTGTAAGACCCCTTGAACCTTGGACCAATTGCATGTAGACACCTAGAGGAGCACTGATGCCAGGAGATCTAGACTGACAAGTTGTCAGTCCATGAACCAACCATTTTCAGCCATAATGCCCCAAAGATAAAGCACTGGTGTCAGTCTGAGAGATGGCAGGGAGCAGGGTGGTAGATCTACAACAAACCATGGAGTGACATGTAGTCACAGGTGTCAGTAAAAAAAAAATTCACAATTTTTTATTTATCATTTATTTATTCCTTAATTTGTTATGATATTTTGTTTTTATCAATGTGCTTCATGACGGGTTAATTCCTCATATATTATATTTAAAACTATATTAGAATACATATTATATAATATAATATTTATATATATTCTGTAAGATATTTATATATATTATATAATATTCATATATATTATATAATTAATGTTCAATACATAAAAAATATTATAATATATATTATATGATACTTATATAATAATTAACATTTAATATATAGAAATGTTTTATATATAATCGGGACCTAAATCGCCATGTAGTTTTATTTCTTGGCCATCTGTCAAGGTGATCAAACATGATGTGATGTGGCTGACAAAAAATCATTTCCACACTATACTTAGACATGATCTGTGCTAATAATCATCAACATTCCAATTCTAAAATCTTCGTGTGAAATGTGTCATATAGATTTTGTGATAGATTGCATTTGTGCCCGTTGGGCTCTAAGCTAATGTTTAGGCATTTAGAAGATTGTACAGATTTAAGGCAACTATTGGATTTACATGACTTGCATCAATCAGAAAGGGGTACACAACTTGCATGGTGACATGGTCTTTGATTGAAAGTTTATTATCATGAAGGGTCAATGAGGACAACATGATGCTGATTTGATTAATGAGTATTAATTACACACTCATACCATAGTTATCTTGTTTGACCCTTATCGACATGCATCTACTCCCCCTACAATATTTGCAAACCCGTATATATAAGAGAAAAAATCAGTTTCTAATCAAGTATTTCCAAATAATAGAACAACTTCTTCTTGCGTACAAACTTTGTTATGGTTCGATTCATCTCACGGTTTTGTAGATGCTCAACAATTTTCAACATCGGTTTCCATGACCAATTGACAACCATTTTAATTTTTGTTATGAAACAAATATTTTAAGCACTTAATCATGTCTATGTAGACTAGTTTATTCTAGTACAATCAAATCAGCGCTCATAATGTCCTTATCGACCCTTAACAATAGAAAAATGACCAATCAAAGATGTTGCCACCTTACAAGCTACATACCCCTTTGCAATGTGTGGAAGTCATATAAATTCAACCATTGCCCAAAATTTAGATTTGGTGTATAATAAGTGCTTTGTAGTGTCTGATATCACATGAAATAGTTTGTCATTGCCCTTCATTATGATCATTTAGTGCACCTTGGAGTCTTCCACCATTTGCATGTTTTGTATTTCCTAGCCTTTACCCAACGTTTCACCATTGCTAAAGCTTTTTTGTGAAACAAAACGTCTCCTCTATGTACATCTAACAAACCACCTTATACGCATATGCCCAAAGTCTATTTTTATACATCTGATTTGTTCCTCACAATGACACCCTCTTCCAAATACTGGTATTTTACAACGATTGCAAGGACTAGGTGCACAACATCCTTATTCCTCTAATTTATAGGTACTAGCGCTGCTTCATGGCTCTTGTTTGAATTTGTTTTTATTTTGTTACTTCCTTTTTAGGTATATTGATTGGAAATAGTTCAAGGATTATGAAGGCATTTTAGTCGATGAGAGTTTAAATATTGTAAATGTTGGTATCAATAAGAAAACTACAAATCACATTTTCTAAAAGGAGTCAAAGCAAAATTACATTATCTACATACTTTATTGTCCTACATACTAATTTCATCTAAAAGACATTAAAAATCATCATCATCATTAATGATATCGAGATAAAAAATCAAATTGACGTCTAAATTAATGATGACTCTAAAAATCAAAATTGACTTATATCAATACCTTTGGTTTCACAAAGCTAATTTGACGATGACCTTAATAATAAAAACTATTAATTCTTATGATGTTTTTAAAAATAACTACTTGAAATTTTTGAAATCATATTTTAATCATAACACATGATTCATCAAAAAAAACTTAAAGTTCAAATTATACTTAAAAATAATAATCTAACACTAATTAAATACAAAATGTCTATTGAATTTATAAGAAACATTAATAAATATAAAAAATAGTTGTTAAAAAATAAATATAATAAATATGTTAACTTTTAAAGTAAAGGACCATTTCTTAACTCTTTGAATATGGGTCTTTAAGAATGACTTGAAATTAAACCTTCTCGTTTCAATTTAGACTAATTTTTCCTAATTTTTATCATTTGCAACGAGTTCAAAAGCCCATTTCTTAATTTGTTGACTATAGATCTTTAAAAATGACTTAAATTCAAACCTTCGTTTTTTTTCAATTTAAATCAAATTTTTCATCAAATTTTCGTAATCTCTATCATCTGCAACGAATTAAAAAAATTATTTCTTAACTTGTTGATTATAAATCTTTAAAAATGACTTAAACCCAAACCTTCGTCATCTTTCAATTTAAACCGAATTTTCTTAATCTCCATCATTTATAACGAGTTAAAAATAAACACACAATATTTTCAAAAACTTATAATTCAAAAACAGAGTACAAATTACTTATTTAATTCTAAATTAAATGCTTTAATAGCTCTAATATGAACTTTTTGTTTGTAATATAATCTACTTTGTTGGTTTGTTTGACGGATCAAAGGAAAATACACTCCAACGGAAGCGACGGCCATGCGTCAAAATAGCTGGGGCGTCGAACGCCCTCCCTCTGTAACTATCCTGCGAAGCATCTCGCAGCGAGGTAGGAGAGCAAATCAGATATTTTTTGACCCGGCCGCCATTAAAAAATCAAGATAATTTCACCGTCATGCCCATCTCAACTTAAAAACAGCATTCAATTTGCGCTCATAATTTCATCAATCGTTACCTGAAACCCTGAGAAGTTCGAGGGCTTTTAGAGGTTTTGTTTCGTTTTATCCGAGTCCGTTAAGCATGAAACCGAGGGATTTTATTGGATGTTTGTTGCTGGCGCTTGTATTTTTGTATTTGTTGTGTGGGGGTGAAAGTGCCAGATTGGGGAAAGGGGATGTGAATAAGCAGGTGGCGCAGTCGCAGAAAACATCGGAGGCATATGTGACGCTTCTTTACGGCGATGAATTTGTGCTGGGAGTGCGCGTGTTGGGGAAATCCATCAGGAACACCGGCACCACCAAAGACATGGTGGTTCTTGTCTCTGATGGCGTTTCTCCCTACGCCGTACAGCTTTTGCAGGTTTTTACAATTCCGTTGTCTTTACATTTTTTAATTTTTTTTTCCCGGATTGGCAAAATTTTTAGTGCACGAAATGCTTTATAAAAATCAAAATACACACTTACAAATCTCACAATAATGGAAATATATAATTGAAAAGTTTACCGTGGAAGCTCCAATTATTTTCTTTATTTATATTTCAATGTCACTTATTTTAGATTAAACTTTCTTCTGCTTTTTCTTTTCATTAGGTTAGCCCCTTTTAAAAATATATTCGGTCTCGCAAAGCTTTTGGGGCATGTAATGCTTTACAGAAATCGAATAGAGGACTTCAGACACGGTTAAAAATTCCACGTAAATAAAAATATATGATTGCAAAGTTCATTATCGAAGCTCCAATTAGTTTATTTTCAGTCTCTAAGAATTTTAGGCTAAGATTTCATATGCCTTGTTTTTTCATACGAAGTCTCGCCTATTTCTGTGTAATAGCGTAATTTCATTTGCCCGATCACTTTTTGAACCCTTGCTTTCATCTCTTTCAATTTGGCATCTCCAAGGTTTGAATTGCTGTCCATTGACTTAGTACGATCCCGTTATGTGTTAGCACTCAGCGAAATTAGTGAATTTTCGCCCCGAGGAGACTTGAATGCTGTGCCATTGTTTTTCAGATTTTTAGCTGGTGAGGCTTAGCGCTCAAACGTAGGTCCATGCTTATTAGCCTCACAAATTTGTGCTAGGCTGCTGGTGT
Organism: Torreya grandis; assembly: GCA_037957365.1. NCBI lineage: Eukaryota > Viridiplantae > Streptophyta > Pinopsida > Cupressales > Taxaceae > Torreya > Torreya grandis. The sequence continues at coordinate 2,520,841 of JARHVA010000411.1, forward strand.
TTTTTAACAAGGGATACACATCTGTTGTTGTCGCAGGTGACCTTCATGATCTGGGGATTGCACAGCTAATTGCTCCAGTGCCACTTTTCAGAAATGCCCAACACTCTCACATTTATGTACCTGGCGAGGGGAACTAACCTTTCCAATTGTGTGTAGTTTTGCCAAATTTGAAGCCTGGCTGGGAAGACATCACTTCCGCAACATTTGAACCTTTTGAACGTTTGTCAAACCACACAAGTTGACCGGATATGCATGCTGTGTGAGATTCTCTCAATTGCCAAAATTGTGAAAGACACTGCTTTCATCCAATGAACTAAGCCAGGGAATAATTGGTAATTTGCTTCGATGTGCAAGAGTTTTGAATCTTCCACTACCTAGAAAATGCAATTAGCTATGTACAACCCTCATGAGAATTTTATTAGTAAATTAACAAGGCTAGGATTCAAACATAGGGCCTACTCTTGGCCAGTTAGCTGCTGTCACTGAGCCTACTTGAACTGCATGATGGTGGGATTTTAGAGTTTTCTCTAGAAACATTGATGCATACCTTCATCATTTATTTGTGAGGCAAGTATCTCTGTTGTAGAGCAGCCCATGGGATCTCGTACGTACTGGCTTTGAGTTCTATCTTGCACAATCATTCAATGTAGTATTAGAGCTATTGTTGGAGGTTTGGAGGAAACAATAATGTCAACCAAAGTGTGGTTTGAGGGGGTGTTGGAAGCTGCAATTCACATTTCTAAAGATATAAAAATGGCCATCATAAAGTGGCTCAGTGGCTTGGTGGCAGAGCAGTCTACTTGTCTTGGGTAGGTTGTATGTCCGAATCATAACCTGTCGAAATTTTTAACAAATTTGGTCCGTCATCAATCTGTGGAAAGTAGTTGATATTTATCACCTTCATTTGCATTATCTTTGATTGGGAAAGGCAACAACCATAGTCACCTGGAGATGTGGGGGTATGGGTACAGTGTTGCCATTTTAAATCAGGTTACGTGAGTAAATGAATAAGGGTACAGCTTTATTATATATAAATATATTACTTAATAAACGAGGTTATAGGGACAAGGTCCTCGTCCCTATACTGGAGTCTCCTAATGACTAGGGAAAAAACGTTATAGAACATAAAAATAACTGAAATTACAATTCACTCAAGAAATAGTGTAACATTACACATATAACCAGAAGCATGACCAACAAACTGCGTTCTTATCATAAGTGTTTTGCTGCTCCAAAACATAACTTGTTTCCCGTCCCATTATGTGGAAAAGAACACTTACATGGATGCAATGGAAGTGCTACCGGTGGATGGAGGATGAATCAACTGCAAAATTCCATTTAGAAGCTTTCCAAAAGCAGTGTTCTATAGAAGAATTGAACTTTTTATCAGCCAATGTGATCTGAAGATACTTTATGGGGTTGACTTGGACAGTTTAGTTCCAGTTTACACGTAATTTATAAATATAACTAAAATTTAGCTAATTGACTATATTTGCAACACCCATGCACTTCAAGTGGAAAGAGTCCCAGGGTTTATGAGGCACTTCAGTTGGAAAGATTCCAAATAATATGAAGGCACTTTGATTGGGAAGAGGCCAAGGATTGTGAAGGAAATTTGGTTGGGAAGAGGCCAAAGATTGTGAAGGTTCCGATGTCAACAAAGACTAGTACAAATCACAATTTTCAGATAGAGCAAGTAAATTTGCATTTTCTACACACTTTGTTGGGTCCTACAGACAAATTTAGTCTAAAGGATGCTAAATGTCATCATCATCATCTTATTACTATTTTGAAATATTTGGATTTGTGGCCGATACTTTTATTTTTGCAAAAAGAAAAATCATGTGAAGGAAATTACTAATGCCTCCCACCAAGAACTTGATTAGAGTTTAGCAAAACTACTTTCCATAATGTATCTCTTCAGCCATCTGAAAGAATCTTAGCATCATTTTATAGCAACCACAATTTAACAGTGAATATCAAAACAACATCATTTTCAAGAATCTTAGCTAACTGAAGTTTCTAGCTGATAGAAAAAACAAATGAAATAAATCCTTCCATATTCAATATAAATTTAGCCAATATTGAACCCATTTTTGAAACACCTAAAAGAATGTGAACATCCTTTCTTAGCGTTTGGCAGTTAGAAGTTGCTCACTTTACTGTTTCCTCAAAATCTATTGATTTCACTGGCAACTTACAAGCTGTATCATTTGGACCATGTTCCTACATTTTACTCTCAAGGAAAAATTCCTTTGAACATGTAATGTTTGTTGGACTGATGCTCTACAATTGCAATAGATGACAGGTTGACAACGTTGTCATTGGACAATTGATCATTGCCAGACAGAAGAATCTCCAGAAAAGAATTCAGGACCTAGAATATCATCATTTGGAACTCTTTGAGCTGAAAAAGTTCAAAAAACTCTCTTTTAGATCTGGCAACTTGTTCTGCTGAAAAGCCTGAAGCTCTAAAACCATGTTTTCACTTTTTACAATTATGGGGTATAATGGGTTGTCCAGACCTGCTTAAGATGTCATTTGCTCCAAACACTCTGCATGGTAGACATGCTCAGAAAACAGCATGGTAACAACAGAAAGATTATTCCCAGACACCATATTTTCAAAGTTCTATTGCAAGTTTTGTGTGCAAATGTTGCATATCTGAAATCTCCACCCCAGAGGCCGGGGAAGTGGCTTGTAAATTTTTAACGTTAATCATTTCTACTGCCAGAGAATATCCAGCTGTAATCTCATCCCCAAATGGGACGATTCCATACAAAATGAATTTTCCCCTAAAATCCACAATTCTGAAAAGGCAATCGGCAAACCCCAGTTTGCAAAATAAACTCACAAAACCCTTGTTAAGCCTTATAAACCCTAGATGCCAAAATAGTAGGGTTTTATATATGAATTCCAGTCAATAACTAGTTCCAAATTAATTGAAAATTTGTAGAAAAATAATAAAAAATTAAATGCACGAAACAAGTACCTTTTTGCTCAAATTTTGATGCTTCAAATGCCACTTTTTGATGGCAGAAAATTCTGATTAAATATCGAAAATACAGCTGCGGTTTTGAATGTTTTTCCTCTTCAAACCCTCGCCAAAATCACCATAAGTGCTTGAAAAATCCCTGAAAAATACAGTGAACCTTTTTGGGCATAGAAATGGCCAAAAATGAATCTCCAAGCCAATCACTCCACTTGCCAAGCGCAAAAAAAATTAACAAAAAATTAGGAGAGTGAAATCATGCTTTTCGCAAGTGGAAAAATCTTCAAAACCAGTCAAAATAATTAAATAATAATTTTGAAAATTATTATTTAATTTTCTACTTCAAACCCTTCACGAACTCTTTCAATTCTTCACACCAACATGCAGAAAAATAACAAATAATTTCAGAATATTTAATTTGCATAAAATAGACCAAAAGATGCCTCCAAACCTTTGATCCAAGATTCCAAGGTGATTCGCTCCACTTGCAAAAATAGGATAAATATTTAACAAGGTTAATATGTAAGGAAAGAACCACAAAACCCTCACAAAACTTCACACAAACTCCTCAAAGCAAATCACCCCACTTCTAGGGCAAGAACAAGATCTCCTTAGCAAAGGTGGTGTCAAAAGACACCATTTTTAGATTGATCAACACCAAAGTAGCAAACTTTTATTGGGCATTAATCTCAATAGTTTTTTCAAGCATGAAGAACAATTATCAAAATTCAGTATGTCCTCCATTGTAGCTTTCACTTTGTATTTGTATCTTCCAAAAGGGGACGAACCACCTTGGGAAGATAAATTACATTATAAGCCTTTGTCTTTTTTAGAATATCTTTTTCTTTCCTTGCTTTAGCTCCTATGTCAACATTTTTTTTAATTTCACTTTAAGTTTTTTTGAATTAATTAAATAACTTGCCTTAATAAATTAGTAATTAAAATTAGTTTTTGGCAAATTAAATAATTAGGTCCTCACGATAATTAATTAAATTGCTCTTATAATTAAAGTGATAAAAATCACTTTTCAAGCAATTTATTAATTATAAAACCCTTTCAAATAATCATTAAAATTACCTTAATTTTTCAAATGGTTAAAACCACTTTTTCGATAATTCGAATAATTATCCAAGATAGTTGTATTATAATAATTAATTAATTGCTTTATATTTTTGAATGATTAAAATCACTATTCAAGCAAGTTTATTAATTATTAAAATTATATGAAAATGGGACATCACAGTCCTTTCTTTCCAAATTTGCTTGCCCTTAAGCAAATGCAAGCTCATATGCCCAATTACCATGTCCAAATGGTAAACCCTGCTGTAGTGCTTAAAAAACCTTGCTCTTGTACCTGTTAAGTGAAATAACTTATGCCAAAAAGCAGTGTGACATACCTCAAATGGATATTGAATGCCATTCTATAACTCTCCAACCATGTATAAAGAAATCAACGAGGCACCATCTTGTAAACTTACCATGATGGTAGGCTTCAAAGTAGTACAACTCATCATATATGGGCCTCCTTGTGCATGCCATGTGCCCTTCCAAAGGCTGCCCCTTATCAACATTCCCATGCATGCATGTAACACTCCATAAGCTCATCAAGAGTCCCCAAAAATCAGTATTTCCTCCATGATGCTACGGTAAGTACATGCCTAATTCTGATTCTTCATGATGACAAGATTCAAAATTAATACTTGCATTCTCTTTTCTTTTTATGATCTGTGGGATGCCATCAAGACTTCTTACCTTGCCATATTTGTACCTAATATGCTGCCCAAAAGAATTCAATGTGTCATGCAACTCAAAATAGTAGGTATCATACTTCTTATCATACTTCATACTTATCCACAAGGTTTCCTTATGAGTTGAAACCTCTTTAATGTTTCCAAATGGGATGAATTAGGGCAAAAGGGGTTTTCTCCAAAATCTTTAAATTTGAAAGTGCAATCAACAAATCCTAGATTGCAAAATAAATTCTCAAAACCCTTAATTAACCCAGGAAACCCTAGGCACCAAAAATAGAGGGTTTTGTGGATAAAATGCAGCCAACAACTTACTTCGAAATAATTGAAAATGTGCCGAAAAATTTCAAAATTAAATTTGCACAAATAAGTACCTTTTTAACCATTTTTTCTAAAGCTCAACCGTCACAAAAAGATGGCAATTTTTTTTTTTGATTTAATATTAAAATTACAGTCGCTGTTAGGAGTGAAATCCCTATTCAAACCTTTGCAAAAAATAGTTGCGATCCTCCAAAAAATACCAGGGAAATTCCAGCAACTTGTTTGAGCACGAAAAATTGCAAATTTGCGCTTCTAGGTCAATCGCCCCACTTCCAAAGTGCTTGGAAAAATAGTAGAAAAATATAAAAAATATTCTTGCCTTTCGCAAGTGGAAAATCATTCGAAAACCTGTTAGATAATTAAATAATAATTATGCAAATTATTATTTAATTTTTCTCCTTCCAAACCCTTCCCAAATTGTCCAAAACTTCATAAAGATAATCAAAAAAATATCAAATAAAATCAGATTAATTGATTTGTAAATTTTTGTCTAATTGAAGCCTTCAAACCCTAGCCCCAAACTCCCTAAGTGGTTGGCTCCACTTGCAAAATTAGCATAATAAATTAATAAACTCAAGATGCAAGGAAAATACCATAAAACCCTCAAAAACATGCACACAAATCCTCCAAAGCAATTCACCCCACTCTTTAGGGTATAAACAAGATCTCTTTTTGCAAAGGTGGTGTCAAAAGACACCTTTTAGATTGATCAATCACCAACAATAACGAATCTCTATTGGGCATGCATCTCAATAGTCTTCTTGAAGCATGAAGAGCAAAAATATCAAATTCAACATATCCTCCATTGTAATTTTCGCTATGTATTTATAACTTTCAAAGAGGGTGAACCACTTTGGGAAGATAAAACACCTTTATTTGCACTTGCTTTAGCTGTGATGTTGACATCTCTTTTTTGAATAATAGATTAATTAGTTGCTTTAATTTTAAAATAGTAATTAAAGTTACTTTAAGACAAATGAATTAATAATTAATTCATTTAAGCACTTTAATGATAAAAACCACTTTTTAAATATTCTATTAATTAAATAAAAATTGCCTTATGATAAAAATCATTATTTTGATAATTAATAAATAACTAATAAAATATAATCTTCTAAAAGGGCTCCTTTAATTTATGGAGAAATAGACTAAAGGCCTTCAATACCTATTTAATCATGATGTGGAAATGAGGACATTACACTCTTCCCATAGATTGTGCATGCAAATATGTTGGCTGTCATAGTAAAACATAGCTATGCCTCTACTCAGAAATTCGAATTTGCTCATTACCAAGTTGTTCTTTAATGGGCTCTTTTAACTCCATGCTTCCCCAACAAACTATCATGGACTTATGCCTTATATGAAGATTAGGACTGCAAAATTGAATCAAATTAATATGCTTAGCAAGGCTGCCCATAATTAAATTCATCTCATGGAAAATCACTAGAGGATGTATGCTCCCATAGTGTGCATTCCAAGGGGTGCTAGGACCTTTATACCATGTCAATCCTTCTTCATTTTGAAAATATAGTCCTTCCATTTGTAAAAAGAAAACAAACTTAACCAAATTGGAAAACATACCTTGCAATTGCATATCATAACTATTTAAACCCATTGGTAGGGATCCCCTTATGTAAGATGTAGGTCCTCTTGGCTGCTTTTTGTTAGCTTCTTCACACATGTATGCATCATCAAACAAACGCCACCAATACTGAATTTCATCGCTTTTTATATACTGTTGTATCCGCCATGTTAATTCATAATTTTGGGAGCAATTGATTTCAAATTTTGTCCACTCTCCTTTTTGTGAACCGAAACATATTCCGAGAGGGCAATATTATGCTTGTATCTAAGGGTTGGAATTGTCTAGATGTCTCTAAATTTTTTCAGTCAAAATTCAGACTTCAATTCAACATATGCATGATAAAAATCAGTAGGTAAACTTACCGTTTGTGTTGTAGCGTCTCCTCTTTTGCAAGCACATGGCTGTCCATGATGTCTCATAACAACCCTATCATTGTTCCTTTCATTCTTCTTCCTCATACTCATAAAATATCCTCCTATCATGTTGATTGATGAAGATAAAGGAGCCTTCGGGGCATTCAAACCATGCAAAATATTCTCATAATCCCCCACCTTAAACTCTAGTTCCAATGGTAACTTGTGGATGCCTATATTGCTCCATGCCCCAAAGGATTCCGATTCTTTCTCTATTCCCATGGAATTAGTCACAACGAATTTAAAATCATGATTGAGAACCTTTGCAAAACTCAAAAAATTATCAGAATCCCATACCTCTTGATGCCAATATTTGTGAACTTGAATTAAGGAATCCTCATGCCTCACTTTGCAAACGATATCTTTCATTTTATCATCTTTGGTGACTTCACTGCTATGTATACAGTCATTAGAAAATAAATAGACATTTCCAATCAATAAAAGATCCTTACTTTGCACTTCTTTTATTTCATGCTTCTTGTTTTCCTCCTCTTTTATCATCCACTTGCACCCCTATGGGCTGCCCCAAAGTGTCATCTTTTTGTAGCTCACTTTCCCCAAAATCTTATTTTTCTATTTCATTGGCTTCTTCATAGGAACCCTCATGAAAGGTTGTCCCTTCATTTTTTTCCTTCATGTAGTTCGGTCCTTTCTTCCTTGATGACTTCTTCTTGCCTTTCCTTTTGCCGCAAGTGTCTACGGGGCCGCATGTTTGGTACTCTTGGTTTTGATCCATCTTTCATCTCACAATAATCTCGAAAAGGCAAAAGATCTTGCGTGGCTAAGTTTAAGGCTGCATACTTTTTTTGATGAATTTCCAAAATATCTTCCCTTAGTGTCCTCATCTCTATTACTAATTCTTTTTGCAGAGAAGTGTGCTTGAAGAGTTTATGAGGGAGGTTAATAGAAACCCTCTCTTTATCATTCAAATGTTCTTCCCCATTGAAGGGGTGATCTTTTCTTGGAATAGTAGTATCCTTCAACATGGCTGCAATTTGTATACTCAGTGTTTGTTGAAGTTCTTTTTGGCTTGCTTTGATAAATCTTTGCATAAGCTTAATTTGTTCTGAAGAGAACCCTTGAGGCTCTTGGTCCCCTATAGTCTTTTTTTTTCTGATAAACTATGAACTCTTTACCTGTTTGCTTCCAACAACCAACTCACAGATAGACAAGACCGGTGCTTCGATAACATTGTAATGTCATCAAATGGGACGATTCCATACAAAATGGATTTTCCCCTAAAATCCTCAATTCTGAAAAGGCAATCAACAAATCCTAGTTTGCAAAATAAGTTCACAAAACCCTTGTTAAGCCTTAGAAACCCTAGATGCCAAAATAGTAGGGTTTTATAAATGAATTCCAGCCAATAACTTGTTTCAAATTAACTGAAAATTTGTAGAAAAATAATAAAAAAATAAATGCACAAAACAAGTACCTTTTTGCCTAATTTTTAAAGCTTCAAATGCCGCTTTTTGATGGCAAAAAATTCTGATTAAATATCGAAAGTACTGCGGCTGTTTTGAATGTTTTTCCTCTTCAAACCCTCGCAAAAAATTGTCACAAATTCTCGAAAAATACCAAAAAAATACAGCGAACCTTTTTAGGCATAGAAATAGCCAAAAATGACTCTCCAAACCAATCGCTCCACTTGTCAAGTGTAGGATAAATTAGCAGAAAATTAGAAGAGTGCAATCTTGCCTTCCCCAAGTGGAAAAATCTTCAAAACATGTCAAAATAATTAAATAATAATTCTGAAAATTATTATTTAATTTTTTACTTCAAACCTTTCACGAACTCTTCCAATTCCTCACACCAACACACAGAAAAATAAAAAATAAAATCAAGTTATTTAATTTGCATAAAATAGACCAAAAGAGGCATCCAAACCTTTGATCGAAGATTCCAAGGTGATTCGTTCCACTTGTAAAAATAGGATAAATATTTAGCAAGGTTAATATGTAAGAAAAGAACCACAAAACTCTCACAAAACTTTAAACGAACTTCTCAAAGCAAATCACCCCACTTCTAGGGCAAGAACAAGATTTCCTTAGCAAAGGTGGTGTCAAAATACACTTTTTTTAGATTGATCAACACCAAAATAACAAACTTTTATTGGGCATTCATCAATAGTTTCTTCAAGCATGAAGAACAATTATCAAAATTCAGTATGTCCTTCATTGTAGCCTTCACCTTGTATTTGTATCTTCCAAAAGGGGACGAACCACCTTGAGAAGATAAAATACATTATAAGCCTTTGTTTGCCTTTTTTAGAATTTTTTTTCCTTTCTTTGCTTTAGCTCCCATGCCGACATTCTTTTTAATTTCACTTTAGGCCTTTTTGAATTAATTAACTTGCCTTAATAAATTAGTAATTAAAATTACTTTTTGGCAAATTAAATAATTAGGGCCTCACTTAAATAATTAATCAAATTGCTCTAATAATTAAAGTGATAAAAATCAATTTTCAAGCAATTTATTAATTATAAAGCCTCTTAGAATAATCATTAAAATTATCTTAATTTTTCAAATGGTTAAAACCATTTTTCCAGTAATTCGAATAATTATCTAAGATAATTTTATTTTAATAATTAATTAATTGTCTTATATTTTCGAATGATTAAAATCACTATTCAGGCAATTTTATTAATTATTAAAATTATATGAAAAGGGGACATCACACCATCCATGCTCCCTCTACCAATAACCTGTCTAAAATCGGATGGACTCTCCATCCCTCCAATGGAAATGTTCTGATCTAAGGAAGCTAGAAGATCTGAAAATGTTTGTGTTGATGACCCATCAGAGACATTGTGCAAAGTCATTGTAAAGTTGCAAATGCTTCTAGCTGACTTGGAGGAGTGCCTTCAATAAGATGCACATTGCAGGTCTAAAGCTGCTGTTTTTTTAATCTAGTTGATGGATCTGAATAAGTGAGAGTTCTCTGACAAGATCATTCTTGCAAGCATGAGTGCCTCGAGAAAAAAGAGCAACTGCATATTGTTGGTCGCATTGATGAAGTCTGTCTTCTGAATCATCCAGATTGACAGGGCTTAATTTTATACATAGTTATAACTTATAAAGAAACTCTAGTATAAGGACGGCGACCGTGTCCCCATCCCCATATCCACATTTTCTGGTGACTTCATTTATATACAATATAGCTGTACCCTTATTTATTTACTCACGTGTCTTGATTTGAATGGCATCTGCATCCCTGTACCAGTGTCTGTACCGCCACATCTCCAGGTAATTTTGATTTTGTATAGTTTTAGTAGAGATAAGATAAGATAAGATAAATAGATTAATGTCCAAATAATGACCACAAAAAAGAGTTTAATGTTTTTATGAGGGTGCAAAGGATTCTGGTGTATAAGGATTCTATGCAGGACCAGAAGCAGAGGATCTCTCATTAAGGATGCTTCTGACAGATGAGAGTTCAAAATTGCATCTGATGTTGCATTAACGAAGTTTCCATTATGAGCTGACAAAAGTAGAGAATTCAAGCAGTGAGGTGCATGAGAGCTATCTGAGGGATTTGAATCCACTGAAATATTTCCAGAAACATTCTATTGATGAATTCTATGACTCAAACTTGATTCCCTTGAATTCCTTTGAAGAGAGAGAGCACTGAATTTCTTGTAATCTGCAGGGCATGCCACATCTTCAGCCTGTGATTTATCACCGCAGAGAGATAAAAGTGCCTCTGAACATGCGGCCAGTGGTCCATTATTTTACAAACTTTATTTATGTGGTCTGGCATGTATGCCAGGCAGAACCCATATTCCAAATATGAATTACCATCCAAGAGATACTTTGTGAGTGCTTACAAATGGACAAACTGGTGGAGTTGATGATGAAGGCATCTTCCCCATCGGAGCTGGATAATATCTCTGTATACATGTTCCAGGTAGCTAGGAAAGCTTCTATTAATCCCATCCTGACAACACAGGACTCAGTTTTCCTGAATTGCTAGCTGCTGAAAATCCAATTTGCAGTCCATTATTGTTTTGCTTATGAATCCTTATTTAACAGCAAGTTCCGATCTAAGGCCTGTGACAGAGATTTTTTTCAATTTGCGGAAACATTTTGATTGCTTGGTCTCTACACTTCCCAGAGGTAGCCTTAACTCTTATCTCCATCATGGCTGGTGGCAGTCTTTATCCAGGATCTCCTGGAGGCCCTTCCTTTTGTCTGTTAATACTTCAGTGATCTGTTGGCATCTCTGAGTCTGCATGAAATCGATTCCCCTATTAGCTGCCAAGTCTTCATATTTATTTTGTTATCTATATTTGTCAGTGAAAAATTTTCAAACGAACAGTACAGGGAAAGATTCTTGCCCTTAATTGCCAATGTATAGTTGTTTTTGTTTCAATTGCTCCAAATACGAGCTTGGAATCCTTTTCCATCAGGGTCCTTCTGTGAACTTATTGATTGCTGGCTCTGTCTCCATACAATCTGATTGGTCATTCTAATTCAGATCCTGGTCACCTTCCCAAGTCCCGTCTGGATCCTCTCAGAACTTATTGATTGCTGGTCATGATTCATTCCTCATTTTTCCCAAGGTTTTCTTGTTTTCCAATTGAGTTTTTTTTTAAATTGCATAATAAGCATCCTGTTGGTATCAGGTGCACGGATAATGAATTTGTTTTGGCTTAGTGCTAAGGACTGAGGGGTATCCATTATGTCAATTTTTCCTAGGCTCAAATCCGGCCTGAGCCCATATTTGGTGTTGGGCCTTTGCACTCGGCAAGTGGCCATGGGTATGCTGGTGAAGTCGTTTGTTTCTCAAAGAGCCTACTAGGGACCAATTAAAGTTTTTGATTTACAGGGCCTCCTCTTGTTCTTAACCTCTTTAATGGCCAGGGGACAATCTTCGGCCAAATGGCTATGTCTATGATATAAAATGCACTGGAAAGGTAAATCTTTGTAGTCCACAAGTTGATCAATTGCAGTTCCAATTGGAGCTTAAGCCATATTATTTTTCTAAGAGGTTTGCTGAGGTCCATATGAATACAGAGACCAGTGTATGGAAAATGTCTTTTACTTCTAGTAACCGAATGAAAATCAACTTACAGCGAGGTCCCTTTTCTTGTCGGAATTGATTCGGTCTATAGATTCATGGGGGAATTGAAAAGATGCACCCATAATGGAGTATCCTTTGGCTTTTCTTGTGCAAAGTCAGGAGAAGGTTTCCATGGTGTCATGAATAAGCCTGAGATTCCATAAAAATAAGGACATTCAGAAATCATGGCCTAGAGAAAAAGTCACCCTAAAATAACCTCTGGCACCAATTTCATTCTGCCATTCACCTTTCAACTTTCAAAGACCCTTGCAAGAAAATCTCTTTCCGAGTCATTTTCCTGCAAATTTGCATACCAGTGCACAGTCAGAGCTTTAATTTCTGGCTTTATCTATGCTTGGTCAAAATCTATCACACGCTCCTTGGAGGAAGCCCTAAGGCACCTGTTCTCGAACCAAATCCCTCAATTTTCCTCATTATCTGCAAATGCCTTAAGATCTGTTGGAGTTCTTCACCCACGCTTGTGAGAAACTGTAGATTGTTTTTGAAAGAATTTGGCAGATGACAGATATTCTCCCCTTTCAAAATGTTTTAGCTCTCTTGGTATGTCAAAAATATTCCTGCACTAGTCTTCCATGTTCGTGGTTGCCATTATTTGAATTATATCTTGCCATTGTTGTGAGTAGGCTCTGTTTTGTTGGTCCACTTATGTGTGCATCTGTTATGGCCAATAGTTAACAATGTTCTATCAAACCTCTAAAATAACAATTGCTTAGGCAGAAAGTAGAAAACTGAGAAATGGCATTTTACCTCTTTAAATCACTGTTATGTTTTACTATGCTTGGTCAGACTAACCTTGGAGGTGTGAGTGCTAAGTTCCATAGACATGTATCATATGAAGTTGGACCTTTTCTGATCTTGTCAAACTGATTGTTCATTATCAGATGATTAACCTTGGAATTGGCTGATGGGGTCCCTTGACATTTCTGGATTTTAATGCTTTGATCCATGTTTTTTTTTTCAGCTGCGAATATTTGATCCCATTGAATATTGTTACCAGCCTCTATATATGCGTTATGTGAAAGCTTTGAAGATCTGATTCCATGATCCATAAGCAGCAATGCTTTTAAACAATTTTTTACAGCTTATGGCAGTTTTTCATAATTTCAGAATATATATTCCTGGTACTTACCGACTCTATAATTAATAGCAACAGAACTTACAGTTTTATGGTTGAGCACTTAATGATCAGAATATTGCATTCCATACAACTAATAATTTTTTCTCATGTGGGAATAATCTAATTAACTACCCTGTATATATGGTTGCATCAAGGGACATGTGAATGCCTACAAAATATTTCATTGGCCACTAATGCACATACCCAGTAGTCAATGAAATAATACTGCACCTTAAAGCATATCAGCAAGATGCAAAGTAATTTTTTAATCATTTACTACATGTCAGTAATCTGTTACTCATACATTTTGTTTGAATTTCTATGTACACATTTCAGAAACCATCTTCGAAATGAATAATATATGGCTATGTCTATATTGCTATTGTCTATTTTATTTCTGTCTACCTACTGTAATGACATTTCTGTTTACCAGCTATTGAAATGTGCTTGAACAGGCCGATGGGTGGATTGTTGAGCATATTCGATTATTGGCCAATCCGAATCATAAAAGGCCTACAAGATTTTGGGGAGTTTACACCAAACTGAAAATATTTAACATGACCAACTATAAGAAAGGTTTTGGCAGTGACTTATCTGATTTGGTTACAAAGTATTTCATAGAGCTTCTAAGATTTTCATAAAATGGTTGCATTGTTGTTCTCCCTGTAGAGAGACCTAAACAGGGGTTCAATATTCGAGTTATATTAATTAACTTTTGGCTTGTTCTATTTGTTGATGACTTGAAAAAATTCTACAGTTGTCTACCTTGATGCGGACACCATTGTCCTCAGAAGTATTGAGGATCTTTTTAAATGCCAAAAGTTCTGTGCAAACTTGAAACACTCAGAAAGGCTGAACTCTGGAGTCATGGTAGTGGAGCCTTCCGAATTAGTTTTCAAGGATATGATGACAAAAGTGAACACTTTACCTTCTTATACTGGAGGTTTGACTTCCCCCGCCATCTTTTAATTTTTTGATTAATTTTGAGATAATGATGTGGTTCAACAAATTTCAGCTTTTTTCTTGTTTGAAATCTCTGTTTAACAAATAGAATCAAGACATTCAGTTTTTTTCAAGGCAGGTAAAAGCATCCATAGGGAAAGAATGTGTCACCAAAATTTCATAGTATGAATTCTCCAGTAGGGTTGTGGTTTGCAGGGAATCAAAAGTTCTATTAATTTAGTTTTATTTTGGATTGGGTCTTTTTCAGAGGTGAGATGGTTGTAATTTATGCATGATTTCAAGTAGCCAAGTTAGATTAAGTTTGCCAAAAAAATTAATCTCCACCTTACTAAAGTTTGCCTTTGTTAGGGTTGATGTGTCATAACTAATACCATATTACGGTAAGGCTATAAAGGAGAGGGAAAAGTACCAAGGTGATACTATGTGAGAATCAGTTTAATAAAAACTAAGATGTTGGAAATTTCAGTGAATGACATAATATAGATTAGGGTTGAAAGACTTTTCATAGACAGAAATATGAAGGTGGTTTTTTTTTTTTTCCTCTTTTAATAAATTCCCTTTCTTGGGGTAACCTTTGGGTTACTTGCCACAATCGAGGGGTCTCTTTTTCATGAAGTTCTCCTTGGACTTGCACCTGGCTTTGTTAGTTGGGGTACGGCACACCCAGCATGTTGGATGGAGTATTTTACCAAATTTCATCGTTTTTATCATGTTTCCTGGGTTTTGAATTTGGGTCTCCACTTTGAAACCCCATTTACTTTTACTTCTTGAGCTTATCCCATTCAACAGGTTGATAATTGTTCTTTACACAATTTTTTTTTAATAAATAAAAATATTTTATTTAAACCAAGGCATAAGGCTTGTCTTGCCAAGTACATTGATAGTTTTCGTATATAACAAACTGCCCCTAGACACACATTACCTTATCCATAAACATAGAGACTGTCTTATTCAAGATATGCGCTAAAATCCTTAAAAGCATATAAACGTTAGATCGGAGGAAAAAAACTACTCGATGAAATCTCTGATTTTCTGGTGGTTAGTAGTCATACACATCTTCTGGTGAAAATCATGTACATCATAAAAAGCATCTATAATCTCATGAACTTCCTGTAGTAGCTCCCTAGTAACACTCCCTTGACAGATACAAGCTCTCCTGGTGTTTTTTTCTCTGCAAGCTAGCTTTCTTTGAAAAATC
Source organism: Torreya grandis (assembly GCA_037957365.1). Taxonomy (NCBI): domain Eukaryota; kingdom Viridiplantae; phylum Streptophyta; class Pinopsida; order Cupressales; family Taxaceae; genus Torreya; species Torreya grandis. The sequence continues at coordinate 2,536,261 of JARHVA010000411.1, forward strand.
ACATCTATTTGTCACAAGCTTATTGCATAAATAATCAATATTTTACTCAAATTTTGCATAGATATTTCTCATGATGTTGACACAAGTGTCATGATTGGTCCTGGTTATCTCAAAGGAAAAGCTTCGCTACTTCCAATGATGATATTGGAATCAGTAACGGGAAATTTTGGAAACTCCTGGAAATCATATTAGAAACTTTAAGGAATGTGTAGAATTGTACAATACGGCTAGAAACTTTTATTAAATTTTAAATTTAAATGTTTTTTGGAAGTTTCCAGCCCCTTTCTAGGAGTTTGTAGAAGTTTCGGGGATAGGAAAACATTCGGGAAACCCGAAAATGGGTTTTTAGCCTACAGGAAATGGCTTCTGAGATTCAGTCATTCACTATTGTTTTTGTCTAACCTTGCAGAAGAAAGATATATCTATATCAAGTGCTTCAAAGGAGGATCTTGATGACACTCACTTTGATGCAGCAATAGCAAATGCTAATTTTTTTATTGGTGGAGGGTCCTCTACAGGTTTTGCAATACCAACGATCACATAAACCATGAGGTTATTAGCTATAAGATGTAGGACAATTTTCAACTTGACAATATCAAGCATTTTGTATTTTATGGCCTAGGTGTATAGGTCCTAATCTACTTTGTGTAATCAGTTTTCATTGCATCTTTATATTATCTTATGTGCTCTGATTGTCTTGTATGTTTTAGCTTCCACGGTGTTTGATGTTTGTATCTATGATGGATGGTTTTTAAATTGTTTTATTTTTTTCTTATTTTAAATCTATGTTCCATGGGACTGGTGATGGTGGACACATTATGGATGTGTCAAAGCGATTTGGGGATGTCTCCACTGCGTCTCCCCTTTAGTAACCAATGGGGACTTGTTCCCCCTCAAAATTTTCACAATAAAGGGAATTTAAAAGCCCAAAAAACTAGAACACAAATGACTAAAGGAAAAAAAAAACCTTAGATTAAACACATTTTCTTTCCTTCGTGTGAGCCTTAAATGTATCAAACAGATCCCATTTGAACCCACATTGGCATATATTGTTTCGGTTTTATTTTTTTGTATTGCTTTGTGATGTAGTACTGGTATCTCTTAAGAGTCGAGACTATTGTGATGTTGTTTTTAGTTATTTGTATTATTGTGTCATGTGGTGTCCTTGTATTTTCATTTTGACATTTAGCTGTTAATGTTAATGAGAAAATCAGTGATTACTTTTAATTTTAAGTTAGTGAGAAGGCTTCTGGAATTAATTGTGTTAAAGCTTTTTAATAAACATATTGGATCACACTCCATGATCCATCATCAGGGTTTGAGAAGATATGTGTGGATTGTGGACTAGAGCTCTTTATATAGATAATTTTAGTAATTACATAGGTGCCATAATATTGGACTCTTAGGAAAGTTATCAAATGAGCTAGGTATTTATTAAATAATGACATTTTATTAATAATAATTTTTTATTTTAGAAAATTTCATTATAATGGTTTCTTCAAGCTAAACAACTAAAAATTGACCTTTTAAAATATTTAATGTCACTATTAGCCTACTAATTGGGTCTTTTTATCATGTTTATAATAGGTCTCCATGATTGGTTTAAGCCTAATCCTTCATCCCAATTCAGTTTTTGTAAGTATTTACTAATCTCCATTGCTTCCCTTAAACATCTTTTGAAGTAGTGATCCTCCACAACAAGAACTTTGGTCTTTCCAAGGCAAACATGGTGTTTGGTTTTTTAGGCAAATTTCTAATTAATAGTGTCATTATCTAATAAATCCTAGCTCATTTAATGATTTCCCTAAGAGTTCTAATACTATGGCATCTATATTTCCCTAAGAGTTCTAATACTATGGCATCTATGTACTTACTATAGTTATCTATATAAGGAGCTTTAGTTGGCAATCCACACATATCTTCGCTAATCTTGTTGATAGAGATCATGGAGTGTGATCCAAAACATTGATTAAAAAAGCTTACACAATTTTGTAGAAGCCTTCTCACTAATTTGATGGACTGTGAAAATGTTATGTCTCTAATTTTATTTTGTAAATTAATTATTAAAAATTTCAAGCATAGTTCACATACTCATACTTGGTGAGTACTCGCCTAGGGGGGGGGGGAATTTTTTAACCAATGATTAATTGATGGATGCTCACGATTTATCGGGAATAATTGACAAATTAAAAAAATGCTTAAATTTATCCTCCAAAAAATAAATTTTATAGAAATTATAGTTGCAAAATGTATCAAATGAGTCTGTAAAATGTTGAAGTGTTTTCTATCAGATTTGAATACAAATAAAGTACAAAATCGCATAATCTTGTGAATACAACTGTGACACTATCAAGTTGTCAACAACAAATTGATGCAGTGATACTTATACAAGAATCTACAAGTACAAATGACAAGAATTTATATTTTTTTCTTCCCTACTCTCTAGAAAACTAAGGGAGACTGAGAGAGTCTAGTCCTCTCACTTGGTTGCCCCTTCTCGCTCTGCCTGGAATGCTGTGACTGTGGCTCTGGCCCTAGCTTTGCCTCTGCCTCATCTTCCACATCTTCAAGGATGTTATCTAATTCAGTCTCTCATTTTGCTGCAGATACACCCTCCATAACTTGCCTCTCGATATCAACAATCTCGTCCTCTGTGAATATGGGGGCCGCTACCTCCAGTGTAGTCCAATCATTGTAAGAATCAATCTCATCTAGATTGATAGGCTCCCGCGATGTGTTCTCCAACTTTTTTGTGCAAAGCCAAAGGTTGTATTGCACAAAAAACCAGATTATTGAGGTGTTGTTGACTCAATTTGTTGCACTTCCTCGTGTGAATGTCGTTAAACAAATGCTAGTTGCGCTCACATCCAAAAGCGCTACAAGGTTGAGATAAAATATGGAGGGCTAGCCTTTGAATATTTGGGGTATTCTCATTCTAATCTTCCTACTAAGAAGATATTTAAAAGTTTGTGAGTAATTAATAATTGTAAATTTGTAATTGGTAAAGTACAAGTAAATACTTTATTTTCTATTACCTGGTGAGTGTGTGCCTCTCCCTTGGATAGCTAGTGGTGAAGAAAAGAGCCGCCCCCTAGCCTGCTTGTAGTCCTACAACTCTGAAATAATGAGGTTCCTCACTTCAACATCAAGTGTTATACTCTCAATGCATGTTGAGAGCCCCTTCATAACCTCCCCATTAGTATCTGTGAAGCCATTAGAGTAAAAAAACTTGGGGTTAATGCAATACTTTGCTGCATGGATGGGTTGGTGGAGTTGATTGTTCCACCTTCGATCAATCAACTCCTAAATGAGATCAAATTTGGCACGATCCTCCTATAACAATTTTGGATGGCCACTTTGGCCCTATCCATGGCCTTATAAATGTAACCCATTGGGTTTTGCTCCCCATCCACTAAGTGCAAAACCCTCACCAAAGGCTCCAATATCTACAAAGTTACAAACAAATTAAAATTACAACCCTATAATTAAAATAAATACTTTAAATTTAAAAAATTGAAAATAAGGGAATCAATTTGAAATTTAAATTTAAATTTGAAGTTATCTTGATGATCTCTGAAGCTCTCTTTGCAAACACTTCATTGAAAATTGCCTTTGCAACCTTGATTCCATCAACCTTCTTTGAGTATGATGAGTCCATCCATGCATGACTCAGAAACATCTGTTTCAAAAGAATCAACAAACTACAAATACTTTGTAACGTAAGAAAGTTTATTGCAAATCTAGTGACTCCTGTTTGAACAAGCTCTTTCCCCTTGGTGTGCTCTCTCATCAAGTTGAGAACCCAAGGGTGATTGTATATATATATATATATATTTGGGATATATTTGGCTTCTTCTACAACTGGTTGCACGTAATCAAGTTTGCCTATGTCCTCCCAAAAAAGGTCAAGGCAATAGGCTACGCAAGGGTTCAAAAGAGTGATAGATGTCTGTCTTTGAGAAGTCTCCCAGCCGCCACATATGGTGTTGCATTGTTAATAATAACTTGGGCAACATTCTCAATGCCCACCTCTAAAACAACTTGCTCGAGCATCAAGCTCAAAGTTTATGTATTTTTTATCTTGTTAGATGCATCAATTGACTTAAAAAAAACTAGCTCACCATTTGAAGTCATCAAAAATTGATGAGGGTGCGGATCTTTCCATCCATCTATCTATTGGAAAGAATGGTGCATTCGAACTTTCATGACAACCTCTTTTGATCTTTTGCAATTACTTTTGCATCTTCAACTGCATCTTGGAGCAACCTTCCATTTAAGTCTTTTGGAGAGGGTGCCTTGTACTCTTTTCCTGCAACTGTCAATGTTGTCACCAAATATTCACAGTACGGGCTCCTTGCCATGCTGAAGGGAAAGTTGTTGAAGTACCATAAATTTGTACACGTTTTATCTGCTTTCGCATGCACATATTTGTTCCATGTACTTTGCAGCGAAGGTTGTGCTTCAAGTACGTTTCCAAGCACCAAAAAAATGTGTAATCAACATTTGCTTGAATTCAATGAAGTGGATGTGCCTCGCTTGCGTGGACTACGACTAGAACCCACAATTTCTGTCATAGCTGTCTCTTTTTCCTCTACCGATGTGGGAGCAATGGCCACTGTTAAGGCTGCTTGCATCTTTGTTTCTAATTTTTTTCATCCAACATTGCAAGCTCTGCAACTTTCTCTTATTTTGCCTCTTCCGTTACACCGGCTCAAGGCGTGACATCGTGGGAAGGAATGTAGCAAGATGGTAAAACATACAAATAAACATACATGCCTTTAGAAATCGTCTTCGAGTAAAACATACAAATTGCAGTCGTTTGGGACGTTCCAGCGTGTATGACATACTTCCAAGTAGCGGTGCAAGCATTAGGGGGAGCTGATTGGCTATCACTGATTGAATTTGACCTCGATGCAATGTCGGATGCCATTGTATGCTAACGGTAAACCTGCAAACATGTTCAAAACAACATTAAAAAATAAAAAAAATAAAAATGTTTAAAAATACAGCATTAAAAAAAAAAACCTTATATCATAAACTTGTAAATTTAAACATCTAACCCGAGGGCTTAGCAATTGAATACAACATAGACAAAAAATTGAAAACATTTAAAAAATTAAAACATCTACAATAAACATAATAATAAACCATAATTTCTACGTTAATAGTAAAGGAACAATTTTATTCAAATTTTTTGAAAAACTATGCAAAAATTGTAAATAATAATTACAGAATTGAACGAAATGCATGAATATTTATCAACATGTTTACAAATAAATTACAAATAATTTACATGCTCAGAAAATAAAAATAAAAATAAAACAAATGTACTAATTTGGAAATGTGTTTGCTGAATTTTTCTTCTTTTGATTCATTCCGAATGTTGTGTGAATCCAATGAGGGGGCCTGTATGCATTTATAAGACAAAAATTAGTGTTTTTTCAGTGTTTTTGTAGCATCCAAGTCTCGTTTGCAGGGTTTGGATGCATACAGGCCCTGCAACAGTACCCGTCTAGTACTCGCCGAGTGAGTACTGTGCTAGTACTCGCTTAGTACTGATTTAAAAAAAATTATGATTTTTAGTGGCTAGTATTCGTTTTTCATGAAAACCTGTGATTAATCGACAAACCGGCGATTATGCCATCTATGGTTCTTTCAATTATTTCGTACACCTGTCCGCTTGGCCACCCCTTTTTGCCTAAGATTATGGGGAAATTTTAATGTGCCCCCTTTTCACATTCCCACTTTCCTCAATCCCCCCAAAAGGGGACTTGGTGGAACATGGTTTTAAATAAACAATGAACATCAATGAACGTAATCTCTACTACAAAGCATTACTTACCCTTCTACCCAAGCCAAAAGTGCAAGCGTGTGAGATCTTTGATTTGGCCTCTATCAGTAAATGTGATATACTTCTTTTCCTTTGGAATTTGAGTTAAGTTATGCATGAAACTTGAGTTGTTAAGTTATCCAAGAAATTTGAATTGTTCAAGAAAGTTGAGTTGTTATCGAAAAAGTTATTAAGTGATAAATTTGTATTGAAAATTGTTCCTGTTTTGTTTCAGGTCACTGAATTATAGAAAATAATAATAGAGTTCATATAAAAAATTCTGGTGCATGAAATTTTATGCAAAAGAAACTCTTTGTACAGAGAAATGAATGGGGCAGTGAAACGATGTGTGCATAGACTAGGGCTAAGACTGGTGAGGAATTGGGCGCTAGTCCTTGTGTGACCTGGTCTATGTGAACTACCTTATGCCCTAATGAAACAAATCAAACAATTTGATATCATTGGCAGCATTAATGTTTGATCAAAGATTTTTGCAGAAAGACATATTCTTGAAGATTTTCTGGTCAAAAGCTTATAGCTTCTATGCAGTTCATCCAGGAATACTTTGAAAACATAAATGTTACTTTACAATGTCTGATTCTCTTCCATTATCTAGAGTCCTATTGCAACCCTCGTCAGCTATCTTTTCTGCTGACTTCTTGCATTTTCTCCTAACAGTGTAAAAAACAAAGGAGTTTGGTTTCCTCAACTACAGCGTTATTTCTCCAGTTATCACTTTCCCATTGGTCGTTGACCAGTTTGATTGCTAGGAGGGATTTTCCTTTCATTTTTGTGCTTCTGATGCATATCGCAATGCTTAGCTTTAGACTGGTAATGGAGGCTTGGTGTTCAGCTTAATTGTTTATAGGAAATCACTGGGGGCCTGAAGTACACCTTTGTTCTTGGTAGCAAATTACAGACCAACACCATAAGCGAGAATAATATCTCATGTGTGTTCTGATTATAGCTCCTTCAACTTGATCCCTGTGTTTGTTTTTAGAGGCCTTGTCATTGTTGAGCAGATAAATTCCATGAAGGAGATTTCCCAAGGGCTGGTGTATTAATGAAATACCCTCCATTTGGTTGAACACTATTCTAACACAGTACTTTCTAATCAATACATTTGTGGAATAACCTGTTCAGCTGATAAACTCACACGACAGAGATTTTCCCAAGGGCCGTGTATTAATGAAATACACTTCCATTTGGTTGAAAGTTATTTTGACACATACTTTGTAATTGATACATTTGTCAAATAACTTGTTTTGCCGCATAGTTTGTAAACCAAAGTGTTCCACAGTCTTGAACAGCTATTGAAACAATTTGAAATAAAATGATTACCATTGCAATTTAGTCTGTTAATACTAATGAACATATTGGTGCTTTGATGCAACATACATGGTTTGAATTCATCAGCACTTTAGACTTCCTGTTTGGCACATGTTTTGATGTCTAGTATAATCAATGTATGCTTAATGGGATCTTATGTAACTTTTGAACCTTTGATGAGTTTTATGTGTATGGATGCGTCAACTGAAGGGTTTCTGTTTTTTGATGAGGTTTATGGTGTTTTGCAGGAGATCAAGGTTTTCTTAATTCCTACTACATTGATTTTCCCAATGCTCATCTTTTTGAACCAAATTTATCAGAAGAACAATTGAAATCTAGGCCTAAGCCTTCCATGGAACGGCTTTCAACTCTGTATAATGCAGATGTCGGTTTATACATGCTGGCCAACAAGGTATTTTAAGTGTTTTGGGAAGGGTTTGGATGTTTGTCATGATATAAAATGTTGCTTCCATTCATTTGTACGTCTTTTTATATTGCATTTGAGTATAGGAACTTGCATCTAAAACCTTACAAAGTGATCTGGGCTTTAAGAAAATTTTCAAATTGTAATGTGAAGGGATTGATCATGCAGCACATTTAAGTGATTGAGATATTATTGTTCATAAAAGCTTAAATTTTCTGCTGGTCTTCAGACATGATATGCTGGTCTTGTATGTCATCAAGTCATGCATAATGACCCAAACGATAGATCATTATGGTTTATTTCCTAAAACATTTATGCTTTTTGACGATGTACATATGTTGCATGATGATTTTGAGTGGCTGGATCATGTTTTGGATGTTACATTTAGCTGGCAGTCTTGATTAATTATTTGCACTTATCCTCTATCTAGTTTAATTTTGGGGCCTTGTAACTTGTATATGTTATTTCGTTCAGTTTCCAAAGCTTTTCAACACTGAGTTGCTTTTAATATCTTTTTCCTTCAGCATTTTTTATTTTGATTCAGTGTTCTGGCAGGAACTTTAAGTGTGCCTTACAAATAGCCATTACATGTTATTTTCTTGTACATAATCATTGAACATTCCTATTTGACCTGCGTATTGTATATGTATAGTCGTTAACAGATCAAACTATTATAGATTATGCAGCTCTTACCTAGCATGTGATATTGTCGTCTGATACCATGAAATACCATTCTTAACTTCTCTTACAAATTTATATCCTTTGAGGCATAGACCATGTTTGTTAACAGCTTGTTGCCTGGTGATTATCAAAGAGCTTTCAACCCTACAACTGTCCCTGCTAGAAGCTTCTTTCTCTAAGAACTGGAAATTCATTTCCCTATAAGGAGGCGGTTTTCATGTCAGGGAAATTAATGTTCGAATGTTTCCTGTTTCTATATTTTGTGTTGGTTTATACTTGTTACACAATCTTTTCATTGGTTTATAGGCCTTTGTGTAGCTTACATGTTTGGCGTAAGGATTCAAAATTCAGAGAAAAATTGTCTTTGTAAGCAATAACAAACTTGAAACCTCTTACCCATTTTATAGCCCCTAGTGTGGAAGGGCAATTTCTTCTCATATACAATCTTTGACTTAGTAATATAAATATATCAACAATTACAAGACTATTCACAAAAAAAGGAAGGGGTATGAGTGCACGCCATGATGACAAACTAGGCAAAGCCTAGGAACAAAAACAACAAACAACTAGGCCAAGTCTAGAAGCAAGAATAACCAAATCCACTCAAGATCCAAAGCATCAATGTCATGACGTCCTTTTTTGCCCTTTTTCTTTTTAAGCTCTGTCCAGCCCCCTGGATGAGGGCCAGCAATAACCATCTGTAGCTCTATATTATGCGAAGATTCAAACAGGGCTATTCACAATAGATCACAGCTCTGACACTTCATGCCTATTCACTTCTAATACATTGTTAGGGACTCTTTCTAGCTGAATTCCAACAAATGAAGATTCGAGACTTCAAGCTTCCCCAATCCATTGTATCTTACAAACAAGCTTTGGGAGGGAAATTGTGTAAAAAATGATTAAATCGATATTATGGGCCATACTTTGTGGCCCATCATTAGGATGCTTGAATAATGACAATACAGATTGGAGCTCTTTATATAAATAATTCCATAATTACAATATGAGGTGGAAAAATAACTCTTTAAAAAAGCTATAGTGAGGTCGGAAAAAACCCCTTACAAGAGCTAAAGTTAAAATAATTAGTTCCAATCTCTAATCTCATCATTCAATCATCCTAATGATGGGCCAAAACTTGTGGCTTGAAATGTCGATTTAATTCCTTTTAAGCAGTTTCCCTCCCAAAATTCGTTTGTTAAATGAAGATTAATTTAGTGCTTTGAATCTGGCACTAGCCAACCTGTGGTGTGATGTAGTGCCTAACACCAGCAAACCTTGAGATGGATCATTATTGCCAATGTTCTCTTAATTCCTACGAGGTTATATATATATTTTTTCTTTTTTTCTTATTATAACTTAAAAGATTAACACAGTATGTAGTTTTGTTTAATAATGAGCTAGGGTAGTGTGTGAAACTACTTTGGAGGGTGATATTGCCAGAATAGCTTCTGCTGGAAAACAACATTTTGACAGTAGCATTTCTTTTTGTTAACAAAAATTTTGCTGCAAATTGTTTCCATTTAAGCTGGATTTTCTTTAAAATCTTTCTAGAAGCAAATAATCCGTGTATTTACAGGGATTACAATAGATTTCAAATTATGCTTTTGTATGAATTAAGATATGTGTAGTAGTTCAGCATACCTTTTTTCAGTTATTGATTTCTATATACGGTGGATGCAAGTGACTTGAAAGTATCTATCTTACAATTGGTGCTTTTAAACCACAGGATTGGTGGATGGTATGTACCTTCTATGTACTTGTGAATAATAAAATCCATTTTTATCATTACTTGGTTGATGTAGTGGATGGTGGATGAAAATGAATTACTAGTTGTCCATTACACGCTTGGTCCGCTTAAACCATGGGATTGGTGGACAGCTTGGCTGTTGAAGCCTGTTGATCTTTGGCAGGTATTAACTGTGTGATCTAGGATTTTTAAAATTTTCTTGACATGTATGAAGTTCAAATTTGATTTGTATTCCTTAATTGATATTTCCTTTGTATATTTAGCTCTTATCTAGATAGTATTAAATTTAAGATTGTTTAGTATCCCCTTGTCTGTTTTGGTTCGTATCAAGGTATATTATATGCTGTTACGAGTTCGATGCATCAGTATTGATTAAAAATATTTCCTGGTTTGATGAACAGGATGTTCGAGTGACGTTGGAGGGATCTCTTCCGGGAACAGCTGGAGGAATAGACCCTCATAAACAGCTTGTAGTTAAAATTCTATTTGTGCTTCCTTTATTGGTTGCTCTCTTCTATGGACGCCATTTTCTATTTCAGGTAGTTATGCGATACATTCGCGATTATTGTATATTTAATTTAGATCTTCTGCAAATTCATGACATTTGATTTTATGACTGCTTCCTAGATAGCGTCCTCTAGTAAGATTACTTCTGTATTTTCATTAGCTGCTTTGTCATCAAGCAGTTTCTTGCATAATAGAGGATAGGCAATAAGTTATTTAATAGCACGAGGCAAAGAAATAGGGTTTGTTACTTTAAAAAAACAGCATATCAAACAATGATAATGAAAAGGATGCAATCTGTTGTCTTTAACAATTCTTAATATGATGGACAGGGGCAACAAGGCCTGCTGTGCAATGGGTCCTTTTGTGGATATGCTAGACAACTTTATTACAAATACAAGTCTGGTAGCAGCATGCCTATTTATTCAGCCATTGGAGTTACAGCATCAATTGGTTCAAATTCACAGGTCTTTACTATAGCATAAGCTTTTTTCGTTTTTGCTGTGTGTTTGTTTCTTATATTTGAGGCGAGGATTATAATTAAATGGTGATTGGTTCTTATCATAGGTTAAAAACTTGCCGTAAATTGCGATCATCACATGAAACGATATATCTTCTGATTCTCCTTAGTTTCTTGCATTTGGAATCAGTACATTAGTTTCTTGGATTCTCTTTCCTTGAAATTTCTATTGTTAACGGTTGTATCCTCTAGTCCCATTGACCTACTTTTGGTCATCCGTGGACATTAATATAATTTCTTTCTTTCTTTCTTTCTTTTTGAGAAATTGTGAGCCAATTTGCGGCCATAAATTAGTGAATTTCGCTGAGTTATTATAGTGATTACTCGGCGAAAATCGTGAACTTATTTCCATGACTCGCCCAATGAAGAATAAAAGCCCAGGTCGGGGAAAAAACTGATTTTATCATTTTATCTGCGTGTTTTATCCACATTTTTAATCAGCCAGGGCACAGTGCAGGATTTATGGCGTGTTTTAATCTATTTAATATGGAGTGACAGTTATTGACAATTACAGTGAGTATTTATGGGAGGTTTTTAATCTTTATCCAGCATTACATAGATCTGATGATTCTGATCTAGCAGCAGTGAACACTGAAACATTAACTACTAGATCTGACTCCTGAGTATTACTGAAGTCTGATACAGTCGTTGACAATTTGATAGTCACTTCAAGCCCTCAACTTCAAGGAATACTGAAGTCTGATACATATTACATATGAATGAATGAAAGAAAGCCATAATAAAGTGCATTTTTCAAACATATTACATACTGTCCAGTGTCAATTTTTAAAGCCATGTATATTTGATATTTCATTACTCTACTAGCATTGTAGTTTGTGCTTTTTTTTGGTAAAAAATTAATAGAAAATATACTTAGGGCATTCTCTACATTCATTTCTCATGTCATTTAGCAATGTTTTGCATGTTATTTAAGTTTATTTCATGAATTTATATGTTTTTTAAAGTAGCAATAAAGTTGCTGAGTATGACTTTTTGAACTATGGTTCTTATATTTGAGGCAGGGATTATAACTAACCTATGATTGGTTATTATATTTGAGATGGAGATTATAATTACACTTTGGCTCAGATTCTTGAACTAAAGAACTTAAGAGTTATCCTTAGACATACTTTTAAATTTTTTTAGAGGCCGCATACAATGGCTAGTTGCTAGTCTACAAATGTAACATATGTGAACTGAATCATTTTTCATAGGCTTTAAAAGCTGACCTTTACGTTTTGTATGTGGCTAGTTGCATCCAAGGGACTCTTGGTACCTCCAATGTTTTTTTTGCTGTTAGTGAGTACGGCACAGTACTCACCAAGTACTCGGGAGTACTGTTCCAGAACTTGCCAATCCATCAAAACTGTGTTCCACGGTAAAAAGCATGTCCAGAATACAAAAAACGCACACAGAACACTGCAAACGCCCACAAAACACTGCAAAAACATGGGATACACACTGAAATTTGTCCTTCGTGAGCATACATGCCCCTACAATCGAATCACACAGCATGCCGTGTATTTCTGAGTAATGGCGAGTGGCTGCCGAGTATTCACCGAGTAAACCTTTTGGGGGTTAGGTGAGTACTCGCCAATTATGAGTATGTGAACTATGAATTAGAAACAACATAAATATTATTAAAATACTATTGAAATGCCCTTACAGACGAAAACTGTGCTAAATTAATATTACATAATTATAGCAACATCAAAGTATATTCAAAACTAGTACAAAAGAATCAATAGAAAATTATTAATTCTGCATAATGATACTCTTGAAGTAATATTTATTGTATGTGCCATCCCAAAAATTATTTGCTACAAGTTTTATATGTGCATCTGCACTTGCTGATCTATCTGCACCCTCCCATGCAAGATTTCCAATAAAATATAATTTAAGTATCTACTAAAACAATGTTTAACTTATTAAAAAATATGTCCTTTGAATATCTCAAGGAACAGTCTCTCTGAACATATGCTCTTTGTTCTTTGATGTACAGAAATAACGCCCAGAACATTCTAATAATAAAAACCTAGTAAATGTGAAATGATAACAATTGCACATTAGTTATATGCCATATGTGTGAACTTGTGCGTGTGCATTGTGTATCCCTTGTTATTATTTTATCATGCTAATAAATGCCTTATGGATGCATATGGGTTTATCATTCTACTCTTGGTCTCTATTTTTTAGTTATAGACAAATTTTAGGAACAAGCATTTCAATTGTTGTGTGCTGCTAATTTTTACTGAGTAAATAAGGTGACAATCATTTTTCTAATACTTGTTGCAGTATGCCAATGGTTTGGGAGGCATCTCTGGTTTTAATAGGCTACCGCCATATCTGGGTGTTCTGTCCATATTTGTATGCTTTCTTTCTGTGGCTATTTCTGTTGGCTCAGCGGCTTTTCTTGTTCCAAGACAGGTAAAGGTCTAAGTGATGCACCTTCTCATTGGTAAAATCTTGAAAGTTTATTCAGTTAGATTCCCTAGAATCTTTAAAAGTCTATCTTGTGCATGGAACCAAGGAGCAAACTAAGGATGGATGCTATCTTGAACTCCTCACAGGTGATGCCATGGACTGGGTTGTTGCTATTGTATGAGTGGTCTTTCTTCCTTTTTATGGTCATTTTCAGCAAGTATTTTGAGGTTGTTAATGCATGGGGAAGAGCATCTACTTCTGGTACCTTATCTGGGGGTTCTGATTCTTCTCAGTATGATTCTGGTAAAGGTGTGTATCTCATGGTTTATGCAGCATAAATATTATTGTATTTGATTTTTGAAAATCTGAGTTTATGGATGTCTTCACAATATTTAATAATGTATGGCATGTTGTTGATTGATGCCTTATTTGTAAATTGATTCATGTGTTCAATTACTTAATTGTGGAGTAGGTCATCAACGACACACTTCTACTTGTGATGCTGCAACATTTTATTACGGACTGGGAATGGCAGTGTTGGCTATGCTGGTACCCAGCTTGCCATTCTTTTTTGGAGTTACTGCTCTATTTCTTCGGTAAGCTGATATGTTTGATTGTACAAATACAGCTATGGTTGGGGGAGTTGTAAAAATCAACCAACTTACTTTCTCTATAAATATGTAAAATTATGGACATGAATTTTAATTGCCATAGGAATTCCAGCAATGCATGTAAATGTTGATACATCAAAGCTTTAAAGTCAATAGAGCATATTTTAAGGCAATAAAGGAATTTAAATACAGGTACTTAAAAATTTCAAGATAGAAAAATAATTTTTAAATGTCTTATTAACAAAGGAAGATAAATTATTTCGATGTCCCCGAATGACAAAAATATGTCAATGGGACTTCAACTGAAAAAGAAACTTGAACAACTGAAAATGTAACTAAAACTACAAGAGGGTTTTAAGCTGAGGAAATACTTAAAACAGGATGAGGTCAATAAAATAGATTCAACAAGCAGGTTTCTTGTCGGCAGAATGTTTAAGCAAGTGCAGATTACATTCAAATTGGTGTCTTTTTCTATTTAGATATGAACTGTTTTAGGCCACAATTCAGAATTATTCCTTGATCATTATTTCTTGTGTGTACTAGTGATGCTTGTTTTCTTTATGATTCCTCATCCTAACGGCAATATGGAGGAGATAGTTCAAACATTTGTTTTTGAAATATTAGTATGCATTTTGTTGTCGAGAGTGAGGATAGACAGAGTGTTCCGGGGGAGATGTGTAATTGAGACAAACCATTTTGGAAAGTTTGAAGAGTCCTTAGAGATGAGGATTTTGTTTAGAAGGAACATATGAAAGCTTTTTTAATTTGTTTCAATGTCTTTTCATATTTAACCATAAAGTGATGTGTTTTTTCAGGGTAATTTGCAACCTGATGAAATTTGAATAGTATTTGCAGTCTGTAACTGAGTTGTAGACTTGCCATGTGCCATCTCATTTTATGGATTAAAGAGGTTACATTCATCATTCCTCCCCACTACTAACAAATTCTTATGGTGCTTGTGTGCTAAGTGGGTCCTTTTGTCTTGTGATTATCACCAAAATTACACAAGGAAAAATGTCAATAGGGTAATGACTACTCATGGAGGCCATCTTGAGATGACTTAAACACACAAGTAAAATCCCACAAAAATTAATAATCTAACTTTTCTGTTGTTGGATATGTTGGCCATTTGGCAGATGTCTATTGATTAGTTTTTTGCACGAGTGTGGTTACAGCAGTGCAACTTTCTTGCGAGAAAAATGTATTATGTCCTGCTTTTTTAATACTTTTCGGTCAGCTTTTAGTGAGATACCAAACTGAAGTTGCATCATTGATTGAATTCTCAGACAACAAGACAATGCATATTTGGCCATTGAAAGCGAATCTGATAAATCATAGTTTTACTTTGTCTTAAAGGTATTGTAAACTCTCCTAACATCCATGACTGAAGGTCCTCCAACAACAGAGTGGAAGTTGTCAATCCTCATCTTAGTGGAACTCCTGGAATGTGGACCGGGAGGTAATCAACCATATGGATTGGAGAACATTGGGTCAACCATATCCTAGCTAGAAAAGGAGGATGGAGGTACCCTGGGAGCTGCACATGAAGGGGGACACGGATATATGACCATCTAATACATCAAAATAAAAGAATACCCTTGACATAGGGCTACACCAAACAACACTTTTTAAGGAATCAGTCCAATTATCCCTTCTATGAGAGCTCAAACCAAGCACAATATCTTTCCACAATCATCTAATAACCCTAGGGTTAGAGTTAGGCCTTAAACTACATAAAACAAGTTGCCCTTTTTTTGGTTATATGACATAAGGTCTGCAAACTTTTTTCCACAATACCAAATGATTTTTTTTCATTATTACTACTTTTTCAGAGGAAATCTCTCATTATTCTTTCCATGGCCGAGAAAATTTGTGTGGGGGGCTGCTATTGCTAAGAAAATATAAATCGGCATGGCTGCTAATACTTTTTTTTATTAGCAAAATTATCCCTGGAAAGGTTAGCCATCTGTTTGTCCATAATTCTATCCTCTGCTTAAATTTTGCTAGTAGCTCTAACCATCCCCTTTTCTCTCTGCTATCTGTAGCTAAATGAAAACAAGATATTTGTAGGGAAGAAACCCTTTTAAAACTCCATAATCTTGAGGATTTTTTGTTGTAGATTTTGAATGAAATGAATAAAGTAGAGAAAAAGATTTTGCCTCATTTATTTATTGGCCTGCTGCTCTTTCATATCTGACTGGTATTGCTTTCAGAGTCCTAGTCTCCACTACGCTAGCTACAAATGGTAGTATAGTGTCTTCAACAAACTACAAATGAGACAAGGGTTTGATTGAGGGACAAATAGATAATCCTAGAATTTTATTTTTGGCTGAAGTTTTAAGGAACCAAAGGGTCTCCTTGTCTTAATTCTCGTGGCTGAGAAAAGTTTTGTAGGAGAATCGTTAATGAGAGCTGAAAAAGATATTGAATTTATGCAGTTTCTTATCCACTCTACTATTCAGTTGAAAAACCAAATTTTTGTAATACCAGAAATAAGAATGACCAGTCTACATTGGGAGAAGCTTTAGATATGTCTAGTTTTATGAGCATGCTTGCCTCTTTCCTTTTAAAAACTGAGTGAATTTCTTCTGGTGCTGTTATTATATCATCCAATCTTTGTCTTCCTGCTTCACATTAACTGCTCCTTTGAAATTAGCGTTGGAAGTATTAGCTTGAGTCTTTTTGCTATTACCTGTACTAAAAATTGTGTTTGAAGTATTGCATAGAGCTATTGGTCGGTAGTTCCCAAAAGTCAAAGAATTGGCTCTTTTAGGAACCAATGCGACGAATGTGGAATTCATTGTTTTTTAACATTTGTTTTGAACCTAGTGATTCCTGCACCATTGCCACAATGTCTTCTTTGATCATATCCCAATAGGGTTGAAAGAAGTCTGCATTAAACAATCCAATCCTGAAGCTATAGATTAGGCAGCTAAAAAAGGTCTGCTTCCACCTCTCTCTTATTGGTGCAATTAACATCTCTTTTTGACCGGGATTTATAATTAGAGGAATGTTATAAGTGACTTCTGTTTATCATCTAGATGCTCCTCCTAAGAAGCTTCGTAAATTTGATTGAAGTATGATATTGCTTTGCCTTGATCTCCATCCGTGAGTTTAAAGCATTGCCTTCACTATTTTCCATCTTTTAACCATAACACCCTGCATTTTTTATTCCAATAACTTTCTTCTGCCCTGTAAACCTCATCTAGCTTTGCAGTAACCATTGCTTCTTCCTTAGCTAGCTATTCTGTGAGTCCAGCTCAGAGAATATCCTCTTGAATTTTCCCAAGCTCAGCGTTCAATGTTTTCTTTGCCTTGAAGATATTTCTAAAAACATCAACAATCCATTATTTTATTTTTATTTTTACCAAGTCTAACTTTGTCTTTAGAATATACATCTTATTACCATGAATGTAACTAACTTCCTGCCACCAAATGTTTATCAGATTTTCAAAGTTTGGATGTTACATCCATATGTTCATGAATCTGAAGGGAGCATTCTTAGGCACTTTGTCTTTGGATACCAATACTTCTATAGGCCAGTGGTGGGTTTAAGAATATATAATTCTTTAAGAATCCTTCGTTTATCCAACTTTTAGAGATGAATCACCTGTCTAGCCTTTTTGCAATAAAAACTTCATCATTTATTTTGTTTGTCCAAGTGAAGGACCCGTTGGCTGATTTGATGTCTATTAGTTTATTATTTTAATTTAAATTGTTGTAGTGCTTTGTTGCTTGCATCCATAGAGAAATACCCTCCTTTCTTATCTATGTTGTAGTTGTTGGGGGAGTGGACGTTCTGGGTGTTCAATGGTTGTACTCACTAGGAACTTACTCTACCAACCATTAGGAGAGGGTCCCTTTTATTCAAGCAAGGGGGTCAAGAGTGTTTTATCAAATCCCTACCCCCAAAGGAGATCAACATTGTTGACTCTTTCCAAATGGACAAGAATATGAAGAAGGAAATTTTGGTTTTATGGTTCGTATATATTGCTTGGATGCAAGCCCCTCCTTATAAAAAAGCCCAAGTTCTATGTTCCCAAAGTTCCTCCATAAGCATTAGATTGTCTTTCAAGAGCTGCTAAAGAGGCTTCCTATAGATATGGGATTGGAGCATATCATTGAGCTTGAGCCTACCTAAAATAGTTGGCCCTTACATGTGTGGGCATTTCTAGAAATGAGCAATTGAGACTTGTGCAAGAGCTATTGGAAACATGAATCATCGTTCATAACATGAACCTCTATGCCATGCTAGTAGCCTTGGCAAGAAAGAAGGATGGGTCCTATTGTCTTTGTATGGATTATAGAGCACTCAATCAAATTACCATCAACAGAAACTTTCCAATGTGTAGGATTGATGATGTGTCAGATGAGCTTCACGGGGACAAATGCCTTTCTAAGATTGACCTCAGATCAAGATGGCCACAGATTCCAATTTTACTCTAAGATCAAGAGAAGACAATTTTCTGAATTCATCAAGGAAATTATCAATTCCGAGTGGAGCCTTTTAGGCCTTGCAATGCTCCTGCAACATTATTGGAGTTGATGGACAAGACATATTTAGGGTGCGTTGGCCATATTATTTCAGCGAAAGGTTTATGTAGAAACCCTGCCAAAGTATGGGCAGTACTTGAATATCGTGTAAAAAAGTCCCCTCTGTGGATTATACTGCAGATTTGTAAGAAACTTTTCCATTGGTCGACATGTAACTGATCTCACCAAGAAGAATGCCTTTTGTCGGTCCACCAAGGCACAACATTTCTGATATTCTTAAATGTGCTATTATTTCTACTCTAGTGTTAGCCACCTTGATTTCTCCAAGCCCTTTGTCATTGAATGTGATGCCTCTATTTCTAGACCTAATTTAATGCTTTCGCAAATAAGCATCCCATTGCCTTTGAGAGCAGGAAGCTGAATGTCAGACAAATGTGCATGTCTGCATACAGTAAAAATATACTTGCAATCGTATATGCACTGTCTAAGTGGCATCAATTTCTCTTAGGGAGAGTTTTTCATTAAGACTGACTAACTTAGCCAAAAACACTTTTTGACTCGTGGCACTTAAAAAAGAGTAACCAAAATGGATTCCTCACCTCTAGGAATAAGAGTTTGAAATCCTTTATAAGAATGGGAAAGAGAATGTGGAGGCCGACACTGTCACAGCAAGATGAGGCACTTGTTTTTCATGCCATTTCCTATAGCCAACCTGCTTGGCTAGAGGAACATCTTTGGGACTGCTTAGGGTACCATGTTAGACTCCAGCTTAGACAAAATGTTATAAATTGAAGGACGCGGAAGGCTTGGTCTGTCAGGTGCAATATCATCTTCTTTAGAGATTGTATCTACTTGAAGACTGAATTCCCTCTCATCCAAAAGGCACTTGAACATGGGCATGTATCCCTTTCTTCAAGGCATGTAGGTTTCCAGAAAACCTACATGAAAATGCTCTTCAACTTCTTTATGCGGGATATGAAGGTGACATTCTGAAGTTTGTATCCGAGTGAAACACTATTCAGCATAATAAATTTGAAAATGTTCCATCTTCAGGGTTTCTTCAACTGAATGCCATTCCCAATCAAATGTGGGAAGCGATATCCATGGAATTCATCTCACGCCTGCTGCAGTTAGAAGGTTGAGATTTTTTTTTTCGGATTTGTGTAAACTGGTTAACCAAGTATGCTCATTTCATTCTTATAATAATGTCTGGATTCAGAGGACCTACAATTACTAAGCTTTATTTCCAATACATATTCGAGTTGCATGGAATCCATGAGTGCATCATCTTTGACAGGGACTGTAAATTTCAAAGTAATTTCTGGCAGGACCTGTTCAAACTAACAAGGGGGGCATTCAATAGGAGTACTACTTACCATCCTCAAACAAATGGGCAAGCAAAGGTAGTAAATAAATTTTTAGAAGGGTACCTAAGGATGTACATAGGAGACAAGCAAAGCAAATATGTGGAATGGTTGCCTCCTATTGGTACAACACCGCATATCATTCAACCATAAAGCTGATGACTCCCTTCAAGGTATTGTATGGGTAAGAAGAAGCAAAACATCCTAACACTGTAGAAGGACATTCTAGCAGTGAGTGCCAACAGTATGAAACAAGCAGACTAGCCAAGGACTGGGAAGTGGTTTGATTTCGGGGATATGATATTTATCAGTTTGCAGCCATATGAATAGGTAACATTAACGGAGAAGGGGAAACCAAAGTTACAATCTAGGTATTATCAACCTTACAAGATAAGGGATAAACTTGGGGAAGTCTCCTATGCTCTTGATATTCAAAACAAGGGCAGGTTGAATGATGTTTTTCAAGTATCGTACCTGAAGAAGTTAGCAACCTATGTAGTGCCATAGCTGAGATACTAGTAACAAATGAGGAAGGAAAGCTGGTCTTGGAATTCAAAGGCATCGGTGGGGAGCAAAGTACAAGATTCTCAGGAACATGACCATCAGATTGCTGAAGGTGAAGTGGAAGGGACTGCTTGAGGAGGATGCAACACTAGAAGCAGAAGAATTTTCGGTAAAGTACCAAAATTTGAAGCATTTTTGAAGGAAAATGACATTCAATGGTTAAGGTGGCCAAAGAGTAAAAAAAATAAAAAAGCTTCCACTCTGATTAATGTCTATGATTCTATTGTTAAGTTTTAGTATCTCGTATGTCGGATAGAACTATGTTTTGTGATTTAGTGGTTACTTGTTCGATCCTCAATATGTAGCTCAAAGTTTTGCTTGTCGCGAGACTTCCGGGGAGATCATTTATCCTACTACTACTGACTATATAGTTCTTACTAGTTTTGGGGATAAACGTTTCTAAGAGGGAGAGCATATTGTGTACCCAATAATTTGATGTGTATATTATGGGCTATTTTGTCCCTAGGCCCATGGTCTGTCTATGTATTAGGTTAGGGGTCTGATATCAAATTTTTTTTTTTTGGATCGATATTCACTTTTGACCGGAGCTACAAACCAGTTATGGGGCACAAACCAGGGGCCCAGTCCCCAAGAACTATTAAACCAATATAAATGCTACCACTTGATCACTTGAAACCACCGAGTAAACTCAAACGACCACATTTGGTCTATAAACGCCCGTGAGATTTGAACTTGGGTGGGGCTGGGCACAACCAACCCACTTTACCGACCCTTCTGCATCTCATTGGCGATATCAAGTCATGTTATGTTTAGGTTAATGAAGGATTATGTCATGACATAACTAGGAGTTTTCTTCTTTAAAGTCGAGAGAATATGCTAATCTATGCATCTTTTTGTCATTTTGATCTCTCTTTAATATAGAGAACCCTCATTTTCGACCTCGTGTTTTCAGCCAGATTTACGATTGTATATCCATATTGGTGTGCAGGTGCTCCCAATATTTACATTTCGGCATTGTCCTTTTCAAGTTTTATTTTTCATATCATTTTTGTACTCTTTAGGAATGCTGCACGTATTCCTAGGTACATAACAAATTAAAACAATTTCCTCAACCTTATTCTTGCATTTTGCTTACAACTTACAAGATCAAGATCCCTTAATCTCAAGATGGCAGCCAAAGTCTGGTTTTATGCCCTTAGAGTTCCTCTTTCTGTTTGCTACAAATTTATGTGATTGAGATTTCTTTTGTTAACATTAAACTCGGAAATTCTTCAAGTTCGTATCCCCACTTTTTATATTTTCTTATTTCGATGTTTATAAGATGTAGGATGTTGCTGCATTCTTGAGAACAACTTTGTCTTTGTCATATGTTAATCCAATTTGGCATCTTCCATTTTAGTCCATCCTTGATTTCTTTAATTTTTTTTACCAAGGCAATTAGGGGACTTTGATGTGGGGGAATTTCTTGCACCAAGCTTCTAATGAATGGGGTTAAATTCCACAGCATGATAGGTTAGTGGTTAGAGGGAGAGGGAGAGGGAGAAAGTACTTAGTTTTCAAACGTTGAAGATATTGACTGTGGGATCATCTCATATGAAGTTAGCAGTATGCTCATCAATAAAGTGTTTGCCATGCCTTCTTTTACTTTGAGTGTAATCACCTTTTGAGGGAGGAAGATCCAGTAATGGATGATCAGATGCAAAGTCTAATATGATATATGATTCATTGTTGCTGAAGTGTAGAGCCTTGCTTTTTCCCATTAGGATATGACTGTTGGAGTTGCCATTAAGAATCCTCTTTTTAGTGAGTGTGTTTTGCTCAGCATCAATGATGATGGTGTTTCACATCTCTCTTTTCTGCTTACAGCCAGAGGAGAGAGGACATTAGTTGTGCCAGAGATATATGATCTAGAATTCTGAAATTGGACACGAGACAGGGTTTACGTGAAGTATAAGAGCAGTCTTCCAGTACCTTAAAGGTTCCAAATTGTTACAAGGCTGCTTGTCGATCCTAGAGTGTAGTACTTTGAAGTTAAGACCTCTATTCAACCTGTAAATACTAAAATTATATCTTCAACAATTTATTTTCTTTTGTAGAAATATATCTGGATGTAGCTGTGTTTTATCATTTTTACTTCCAACATTTTAGGTCTAACTTCTAGATCTCTCTTGAGGGATTTCTTTTGGATTAGTGATAGGCATGTGAGTTGCTTTCTCTCTTCTATATATATCGATTTTTGAGTAAGATACCTAGTCAGCCATTATCTTACTCATCCATCATATTAATTAATGTTATGACCATTGTTGTCTTTTATTTTTAATTTTTACTAAGGTTTTGGATGATTTGTTTCCATGTTGCTTATCTTCCATCCGTTATCTCTATTGATGCTATGACCATGTTGTACAATTTCAACCACCTCTTTTAAATTCTGTTTTATGTAGTGATCTTCTTTGGTTAGAACCCTCGCCTTATCTATGCAAATTTGTTGTTTGTTGCAAGTGAATGCTCCGTTAATGTCGATTTCTCAACCCTATTGTATTTAATATTCCTATCATGTTCAATAATCCTTGTTTAGATCAATCACCACAAGAACTAGTGTTTTGTGGATCTGAACTTGTTCTTTAGGATATTGATAACTAAAAAACTTGTTTCAATTTCTTTTCTTTTCAGGATATTGTATAACTTATCGGTTGTGTTTTTGATGCAAGGTAGAAAGGCCTTTTTTTTCTTTGTTCATTTTTCTCACTTTAATTCCTTAGTCAAGGTTCTTTTATTGCATTTTGAGAGGATTTGTTTATTTGCTGTTTTTGTATTTGTTTTTCTTGATAACTGTTGTAAGGTACTCCCGCGCATGTTCAAAATGCTCCTTATCTGAAATTCTCCTCGGGTGGCAAGTGTTCTCTGTGCACTGGCTTTTTGTGTTGGGTGATGATGGGAATTTGCCTGTATGTATAAATCCGTATGCGCTTGTTTCTGTAAAATTGGTGCGTACAACTCCCATCTTCTTTCTTTCTTTTTTAAAAGAACATCAAGAAATAGAATAGAACCATCCACTTCCAATTCCATATTGAATTTCATATGTTGAGAAAGACTATTAAGGTGTTGAAGGTATCCTTCAATCTTGTCTTATTACATATCTTTTCCAGGATGATTAAGATAATGGCGGACTTGATATCTATCCTAAAAATTATATATATAGAAGAGTGAAAGCAATCCACATATCCATCACCGATCCAAAAAACTTCTTGTCGTCAGTTCTGCTTTATCATTAATCTCTTTTAATGACTGTTTATTGGAGCAGTACATTCCGTCAACATTCCAAGGGAACACATTTCATCTGCTATGCACAGTTGAAGAAATAACTTGATTTAACTTTATTTCTGATGCAAAAACAAACTGCTGTGAAAATGCCTTTCTGGAAAACTTATTTGATTGAACGTGTCTTTCTGTGAGCATGATCTGTTAAATTTTGAAGCTATAGGAGAAGCTTTAGATAAAGTGTTGTGCTACAATTTCCATCATGGTTAAGGATATTTCCAAGTGGGTATCTTTTTCATTTGGTGAAGCAAACTATGTACCAGCTTCAATTTGACTCGTTAAAATTGAAAGGTCTATTTTTCCTATCCACAGCATAGCCCAATCAAGGCTTGATAGATTTTTGGTTAAACAAACGGTTGAGTTTTTGGTATGTTAGATTCTTTTAATTGGAATATGTTTAATGCTATTAGTAGCAAAGCCTAATTCTTTGTTATGTACCCTTTGCTTTTTAAGAGAATCTCTTTCTTTCCATAAATTGTCCGATCAACAAATCCCTGATCCTTGTTTGGCTGAATTTAGTCATATTTGATAACCTGCATTGCAATTTAACAGGCGCAAATGTATATTAAGACTGACTGTTGTAAATCTTCACTTTTGGAGTTGGTAAGGTGTTACTATAAATACGAGAAATATATGTTTATTTTTTGTTTGGGTTTTGTATTTTACTTGGCATTTACCTTTTTATTTCCTCTGCAAATATGTTGTGAACTGTGGTAGATGACAAGGGCTGTTTTAACATTGTGCAAAATATAATGATTACATGTTTGTCCTGCTCAGGTTGGGTATGATGATTGGAGGAGCCCTTGTCTTGGTGGCTTATATGACATATGCTTCAGAGCATCTAGCAATCCGTTCATTTCTCAAAGGGAGGGAGGACCGGAATCCACCCAATACAAGATATCTTTGTTGTGGAATTTAAACATGGCTTTGAGTGCTGTGATTTGTTGTATTATTGCAGATTTGATGTCCTACGGCACAAATTTAATATTATTTGTATTACTAATTATGATCATAATTTTTATAATAACTTCCAACTTAGCTCCAAGTGCCTGTTGGAACTAATTTTCATGATCTCAAAATTTTAAGATACAGCTTTTCGGTTCCGATCCTATCATGGACACAATAAAATCTTCGTGTTTTGAAGGCTCCTATGATGATGTCCACAAGGGAAGAGCTGTTATCACATCCAGTTTCGTATCAAAATGATGTCAAGATTGGTGTTGTGACGGTTTTTGGAAGAGCTGCAAGAATTTTTTATATTGACTCGGGCATATTGGTGCATCGGTTTTTGTCCCCACAAAGTAGCAAATGACTCCCATGTGAGAATGGAACTCTCCCCATGTTAAGAGTTATAATAGTCAGACTTATTTTAGTGACAGGGTTAGTAATAGTGTCACTTTATGACTTTAGTTTGCTTTAGTAAATAATTAATGAATGAATGAATGAAGGATTTTAATAACGTCCACGAGACCGCAGCAGCCTATGGGACCCATCAGTCGCGCACATCCCCTTCAAAATGGGACCTCAGCCACAAAACATTCCCTAGGTTCCCTGAACTTCCTTCTTGAGAACTTCCCTTCTGCGGTGAAGTTTGATCACGAGGTTCGCCATATTACCTAGCGTTGTAGCTTCAAACAGGTTGTCCAGGGTGGCGATTTTTAAAGTTTCGCCGTAATGTAAACACGACTTAATATTTACTTAAGTCATTTTAGGTTTAGGTTGTGTCACCCTTGTACTAGGGTTCATGTTGTTGCTTTTCTATAAAGTGACGATTGCTCTTTTACTAATTTATTCAAGGAGTAGTTCTCTCTTTAAATTTCTTTGATGTGTGTTTGGTTTTTACAATATGGTATCACAGCCATAGTGAGGAGAAGCTGGGAAGTAGCAGGTGAAGGCCTAGGGACCTTTAGATTAGTGATTGACAAAGGAACAACTGAACTACACACAGTTCGACAAAAAGGACTAGTGAAAAATAAAAAATTCCGTACAACATGGTTTGGCAAATCTGTACCATGTCAAAAATGTGTACAATGCATTAGAAATATGTACCATAGATCAGAAATACGCACCATCATACTAACCTGTATGAAATAATGATTTTCTGTTTTTCTGGATAGTTAGATTTCAATTTTTTTTGCATTTTTAGCAATATCCTATATTTTTTAGTGATCTTTATTTTACTGATTTTTACTAGATTCGACAGTTTTGGGAAAGTACTAGATTTTTTTCCCCCCTTCCAATATGTGCAATTTGGGGGAGAAAAAAACAGATTTGTCGCTGTAATTGTATTTCATCATCTTTATTAGCATTTTTTTTTCCAATGGCTAGTTTGCCCCACATAATGTTGGGAGGATAACCATAGTTTTTGGTGAAGAACTATAATACTTGGAAGCAAAGAATGTTAGCCCATTTTTAGTACAAATGTTTAGATTAAATTGTTTTGGGGAAGGAAACCCGACTTGCAATAGGAGGGAAAAACTAGATCAAGTTCGATGAGCAGATTAAAGAAGCAATGATGTTAATAAAATTCATTCACTAATGAATTGCTCCTAGAAGTGCATATGGGAATGATGCACTAGGGATTTGCAAGTAGTTGAAGGAAATTTCTGAAAAAGGTAGAGCCTTTTTCCTTAAAAATATATCGTTTTCTTTTAAAATGGATGAAATGGGTTATTACAAGATAATTTGGTAAAAATTAAAATTATTAGAGAACAATTGAATCTCATTGCACAGAAGATGGAAGAAAAAGATGTGGTTATCACTTTGAAGAGTTTACTAACGTCGTTTGATCATTTTATTGAAACCCTAAATATTATTGCTACTAATGTTGACTTGAATTTTGAAAAGTTGAACACGTAACTATTATAGCAAGATAGGTGGAAAACTCAGTTTTGTAATAACAATGTGATCGAAGTTCTAGAGATGGCTTTAGCAACAAATTTCAAAGGCAAATTTGTTAAAAAAAAAAATCTCAGACACAAAGGGCAACAATAAGATAGAGAGATCTAGGTAATCAGAAAACCAAAACGTGCAAGTGCTTTTATTGTGGGGAACTAGGTCATAAGAGCAAATTTTGTAAAGGAAGGTTGTGGAACAAGAAAAAAACGAAGCCCCTAAGAAACAAGCCAATATTGTAGAATATGAAGGCGATTTTTATGTTTTTATTGCTAGAGAAAATAAAGATTGTGTGAACAAGACTATTTGGTAGGATAGATTTTGGGGCCACCAAGCATTTCACGAATGTGAGAGATTGGTGTATTGAGTTTGTAGTAGATACATGCTACTTCTAACTTTAGGATTTTTGATAGAGGAGAGGAATATAAGATTGAAGGCAAAGGAAATGTGTAGATAACACTGAGAGGTAAAACGATGCTCTTCATGAATTTCTTCCTTTTTTTTTTGTTTGAGAAAGAATCTACTTTTAGTTGGTGAGATTATGAGATGATTTAAAATTGATTGTTATTTTTAGTAATAATAAATGTTATATCGTTGACAAGGTTAGAAAAAAGAAAATTTTAGTATTTAGAAATATGGGTTTTGTAGATTGATTGATACAAGAGAGGAAAAAGAGCATTGCTTTGATGACCAAGAGTGGTCAAAGCAACAACACACTTTGGCATCAAAGGTACAAGTACTTAAATTTGAAATGCCTTTTTTTTGTTTAATAAAGTTTGGTGGATGGCCTTCAATAGATTCAAATTAGTTGAGTTTGTGGCATGCGACATGTTGGGAAGCAATACAAAGTTTTGTTTATTGAAGGACAATCTTGGAGCGTGAATGAGGTTGTTCACTTGAGCCATGTTGACATTTGTGGGCATACGAAGATCATCAATTTTGATGTTAGAGTTTTTTTGTTGTTTGTAGATGACTTATCAAAAAACACTTTAAAGCAAACTTCAGATGCATTTAATAAGTTCTAAATATTCAAGGTCATGTAGAGAAACAATCAGGGGAGTATCAAAATTTCTAGATCAAATAACACGTTGAATTTTGTTATAGATTTTTTTTTTTTGGTATTTAAGAGGGCCTTTGGAAGCAAAGCACCACATCCTACATTCAACAACTAAAGAGAGTGGTAGAGGTGGAATCATACCATTATAGAGATGGTAGAGAATAACTTGTTTGTTCATAATAAATATTGGGTGGAAACAATACACACATAAGTGTATTTGCTCAATTGATCTCCAACAAATACAATACACAATAAAACTCAGGAAGAAACATAGTCTGGTCGTAAATGTAAAGTAAGTCATCTCGAAGTTTTTGGCTCAATTGTAAATGCATGGGTCCTTGATGAAAGACGAGCCAAACTATATAGAAAAAGCAAGATGCTGATGTTCACAGGGTATAAGGACCACTGTAAAGCATATATAATAGTTGATTTGGAAGCTAAAGAAGGATGCTTTAGTAAGGATGTCATAATTGATGAGAATGCTGGGTCATCCTAAATAAACACTGAGCAAAAATTAGATCCTAAAGTTGCAACCATTACAAGTGATATCATTGAGTCTATATGCCGAATGGATGGGGATAGTCATCGTGAGGAGAAGTAAGCCTCTTAAAGTATGAATTTGGTGAAAATTTTAGCCAAGATGTAGCTGCAAGTTCCTCAAATCAACAAGATATGAGTATTGATTTGAAAGGGAATGAACAAAAGGATAGACTAAAACGGTGGTACAACACTTATGACGATGTTCGAGAAGATGAGCTCCCCGATTTGAGAGAGGAAGGAAGACCAAAAAGATGTAAGACATCTGATACATTGAATTATGCTTTGATGACAAACCTTTAACATTCTTTTGAACATGAAGTATATGAAGAGGCCAAAGGAAACCCAAAATGAACATTGAAACTTCAATGAAGAAACAATCTTGGGTTTTAGAAGAGCTACCTATTGGGAAGAAACCCCTTGGTTGCAAATGGGTATATAAGGTCAAGTACGAAGTAGATGACACACTCGACAAATATAAATAAAGGCTGGTCACAAAAGGCTTTGTAGAGAAGGGAGGGATTGATTATGATGTGACATTTATTCCTATTACAAAAACGTAAACAATCTTATTGGCTTTAGCCTAAATAACACAATTTTTTTGAAAAGTACATCAAAAAAACATGAAGAGAACCTATCTCAATGGAGATCTAGAGGAAGAAGCATATATGTGGTATTGATTGTGGAGGAACACTTGTTGAAGGTTTTTCAAATGGGGTCACAAGCTATATGGGATTGATTGTGGAGGAAACTCCATGATTAAGTGCACTTGAGTCAAAGTAGTACTAGGATAGATGACCTCCCATAAGTCCTAGTGTTTCACCCTTGTGAGCATCACTTGGATGCAATGAGTGATGAGTGAATTGTTCATACTCATGAGAGATGGATTCTTATGAACTGCTACTCATGAAAAATGGGTCGATGTAGGTTGAGTTGAAACTACATAGCTAAATCTCAA
The DNA here is from genome assembly GCA_037957365.1 of Torreya grandis. Taxonomy (NCBI): domain Eukaryota; kingdom Viridiplantae; phylum Streptophyta; class Pinopsida; order Cupressales; family Taxaceae; genus Torreya; species Torreya grandis. Next base: position 2,565,482 of record JARHVA010000411.1, read on the forward strand.
AATCCTATCACATAATTTGATGCACTATGAAAAAATACTTGTATAAGTATATATGTACATCCACAAGGATTTCACGTTCTAGGGAGTAAACATATGGTGTACAAAGAGAAGAAAACTCTTCATGGGATAAAGCAGGGTCTTAGGGAATGGCATTTCAAAATTAACGAGTGTTTGGGAGAACAAGGATTCAAAAGAAGTCCTTTTGAATCCAATCTCTACATCAAAAGTGAGAATGGTGTTGTGGCGATTCTAATGGTATATTTGATGATATTATCATCACAGGTAGTGATGTTAGATCTATTGAAAAAGTAAATTTAAATTAATATTTTTCTTTTGACGTGACAAATTTAGGCCTCTTACAATACTGTTTAGTTGTAGAAGTCTGGAAAATTGATAAACATATTTTTGCTTTTCAAACTAACTATGCAACAAGTTTGTCAAATATGTTCAACGTGACAGTTTGTAAAATCTCATCAACACCTATAGAGACAAGGCTTAAACTTTCAGTCGACCTATTCAAAAGCAAAAAATGAATTAGTCTATAGGCAATTAGTTGGTAGAGTGATCTATCTTGTAGCCATTAGCCCTAACTTGTGCTATGCAATCATCGATGACAACTCTAAACATATAACATTAGATAGTGGCAAAGAGGGTGTTATGATATGTGAAAGCAACATAAGTTTTTGACATTATATATGGTAAGAGCAATGAACTTCACTTATGTGGCTATTCTAACTCGTCTTGGGCATGATCTGTGGATAATAGGAAGTATACACACATGGTATATGTTTAGTTTAAGAACACATGCCATTGTTGGATCAATAAGAAATAACACACAGTTTCACTTTTCTCTATAGAAGTTGAATATATAGCAATAGTAAAAGAGGCATGTAAAGCAGTTTGTCTTAGAAGAGTGCTTGCAGATTTGCAAGTAAATCATATTGAGCCTACAATATAATTTTGTAATAACCAAGTAGTTCTTAAGTTGGCAAAGAATCCCGTCTTTCATGAGCGCACAAAATATATTGATGTACATTGTCATTTCATTTCACAACTTGTAGAAGATGGAGTAGTTGAGTTGCAATATTGTCCAACTCAGTTCTTAATTGCAAGCATTCTCACCAAGTCTTTTGGCTTGGGTAAATTTATAAAATTTGGAGATAAACTTGATGTTTTTTTTTTGAATGACCATTAAGGGAGTATGTTAGGGTTATAATGGTCATACTTGTCTCACTGTTAGGCTTAGTAATAAAGTCACTTTATAACTTTAGTTTACTTCAACAAATAATGCAAAACATAACTTAATGTTCACTTCAACCATTTTAGGGTTAGGTTTTGTGTCACCCTTGTATTAGAGTTTATGTTGTTGATTTCCTATAAAGTGATGGTTGCTCTTTCATTAATTTCTTTAATAAGTATTTCTCTCTTCTATACGTGCTTGGCTTTATGTGTTTGGTTTTTGTGATACAAAAGGTATTTGTGAATGTTCAATTGGTGGAAGATTTCCCATTTGTGGGCTTGTGGCTTTCTACTAAAAACCTATGGTGATTAGGTTCCAAAAATGGAGAGTTCCTTATGTTGTGGATATGAAGTGGGCTTATAGACTTGGCATGGAAAGGGATTTGCCAATATGGACCATGGTTCTCTAGAAGCACTAGCCTATTTATGAATTATTGAGATTCGAGTTTTGATCCATAAAAGAACTACCATTTATAGCTCTAGGTTGAGTTTGATTTTTTTTTTTGCTTCGTAATTTAGAATTGATAGGTATTCGAGATACCTCTAGTGAACATGCCAAGGCTTTGAGTTTATTTCCCTCATTTCAATCAAGTATCGATAGTTTTGTCTAGAGACTTTATCCCTATCTATAGTGGATAAATCAATACTTGCAAACCATCACAAAATATTCTCATTAGAAACATGGCCTATTTGTTAAGAGTTTTTGGTATGGGGTGGCAGGGTCCCAGTATGGAAAACTTTTTCCAGGGATGTGGGGATACTAAGGGACAAGGTGGATAATGATGACATAGTGACTATTAGAAATATAAATGTTGTTATCTTATATGAAATGAAATATTCACAATTCAACTTAATGATTTGCATGGATTGGCCTAGGCTCTCCATGTAAAATGGGCCATTGCCTAAGTTGGGTACAAGACGATATAAATATATTTTTTTGCACCAAAACTTAACGACATTAAGAATGAATGAATGAGAGTTTGATTCGTAGAAGCAATAATGAAAATTGACTTTTCTAATATCAAAGGGTTTTAATTAGCCTTTGTTTGGAGCAAAAAATATACGGTATAGGGCCTAGAGGAATTGTATACTATTTCAAATTAAAGCTGACCACTTCATTTAAGGTTATCAAAGTAAGCTAATTAACCAATTTATTTAGTGTTAACTCAAAATAAAGACAATGGATAATTTTCACCACATGCAACTTTGTTTGTAGTATTGTACATTTCCCCAAAAAAAGAAATAGATAATACATTTATTTTTCTCAACCTTAACAATGATATCAATAAACACAAATAAAAAGGTGAAATAATTTTGCTCAACGATATCAATAAACACAAATAAAAAGGTGAAATAATTTTGCTCAACAACTTTAATTCTTGATCAATAGGAACACAAGCTATTATTTCCAAATATGATGTTGAATCTCAATCCAATGTGGCTTGATGTAGATCCACACCTTACCTATGAACTTTCTAGAAATTTTGGAGACTAAACTGAGAACATCGTTGGTTGAGATTAAATTAAGCTTAGTAGTAGCCACGAGCTTGTCACATGCATTGATTAAAAATATGCACCCAAGTCTTATAAATTTACCTAGATTCAAGGAAATGATAGAAATATTATGGTTCATCATTCTCCTCAATTTTAATAAGTGAACAAATTAAAGGCACTGATATTAATATTGATCACAAACTTGACTATGATGATAAACTAAAGTTGCTCTGAATATTAAAAATCAACATAACCCCCAAAGACCTCAACTATTAGCAATAAATGTAATACACACTTCTCCACAAAATTGATTATGATGATAAACTAGAGTTGTTCTGAATATTAAAAATCAACATAACCCCCAAAGACCTCAACTATTAGCAATAAATGTATTACACACTTCTCCTGACACTTCTTTCTGCAAATTGAATATTATGTTTAAGCATAAGAATCTAAATTCTTTCGTAAGAGACCTTTAAAATATATTAAACACTTCTCCCATTACTTAAACTACTAATTTATATAATACCTTCATCTCGAAGCTAATCAATTGTATCAATAAACATTCCCATCAAGTCACAATTGATGCAAAACTAATAAGTAATATGACTCCAAGTGTAAAGTTGCTCCATATAATATTATGTTACTTGAATTGATAAGAACTAGGAAAAACAATAGTGAAAATATAAAATAACTTAGCTAAAAATTAAAATAATGATTATTTATCAACATGTGAAATGTAAAGCTTTAGATCTCTCTAAATATAATTTAAAATAAAATTAAAGCAATTTTTCATAGGAAAGGTATAATTGACTCTTGGATTGACATAAATACTTGGAATTGTTATCTCAAACAACCCCTATTAACACTAAATATGTGCTTAACAACATAAAATTCACACTCTCAAATAAACATGTTATCTATAGACAACATTGAAGATGTGATTAAACATTTGCAAACAAAATACATCTAAAAACAACGAAGGCTATCGAGTTGAAGTCCTTATATCTATCTTTGTCCTACATATCCAAAACCTATTTAACACTTAGACAAATATTTTCTAAACAATAGAGAAATAATTCTATCTTATATGTCTACCAAGTTGGGGATAAACAATCCTTTTAATTATAAAGTTATTATTATCTACCTTTTATTGACCAAACATTTTAGAACTATGCTAAAAATGCAAATTTGTGGATGGTTAGATTAAAAAATTATGAGGTAAAGGCCAAGTTGGCTTCATGATCAAACATTTAACAATTGATCACTTTATTTTAGAATTTATTAGTGAAAAATTCTTGACAATACAAATCCATTTCCATGTTTTGTTGAATTTAAAAAATCTTTCGACACTCTCCCCTGTGGAAATCGTTTAAAATGTATGATAGATTTAAAAATTTCATTTGAGATTAGGATTGTAATATAGACTTATAAACAAGTCATTACCAAACTTAAAATAAGTCAAGGTCAATTTGAGGAAAATAATTGCAAATATTAGAGTTAAAAAGGTTTCCCTTTATCCCCAAATCTCTTTGGAATGTACATAGCTTTTATAGAAAATTTTATAGAAAATGTTGGGTTCACGGGGTACATGCACCAAACCTTTACAACTATTATACTTTTGATGACATTGTTCTAGATAGACATCTTGAAAACAATTAAGTTTCTTCTAGGCATTTTATAATAAGTCTACTTCAAAGGTAAATGTTGATAAAGTCAAAATTATGATTATCAAATCTAAAAAATCAATCTACATGAAAATCTTCAATAAAAAATAATCTACATATGGTTAATTCTTATAAATAATTAGATATTGATGTTATTCATAAATTAAAGTAGAATTTTAATATTAAAAAAAATGTTTGTGGGATAGATGACATATTATAATTTAGAAAAACATTGTAAAGATGTTGAACTTTGGCAGTGAGATAAAAAGAAAGCACTATTCTCTAATCTTGTAACCATGTGATCCTTTACATTTGTTAAGTTTTAAGTGGAAGAATATCTCAAGAAATATTGAAAATATCCAAAACACTTCATTATATATAACCTCAAAATTACAAGAAATGCGTCTTTACTAAGACTCCTTGAAGTAGGACATGTGATTTCCATTGAAAGTGATACCTTCAAACAATATATTTTATATAAACATAAGCTAGCACAACTAGAAAAAGACAAAACTTCCCATCATCTCCCATTGTTTGTACTCAACCCATCTACATCTAAAAAGATGTTGGAAACATAACTTTGTTAAATAGTTGAAACTTTGGAATTTTCATGATATTTTGAGCCTCTTTAATGACGAAAGCTTAAAATAAAATATTGAAGATGAAGAATTTGAAAACATTTGAAGGATAAAAATATTAAAGATAAAAGAAACCTATGTTATTATAAAACCATCATCAATTCTAAACTTGAATATACATCTTATCTATTTAAGGTGTCAAGCTTTAAAAATAATAAAATAATGATTGTTAAATTGATAACTAACTCACACATAAATGTACACTCCTAAAAAAAACTTTGGATACAAAGAACTTTAAGGGATGTAACTTGACTGAAATAAAAGATAAAAAGCATTTCCTCATAAAATGTACATTATACAATAATATTAGTATCTCTATGTAGATATTCGCAACCACAACTTGGGTTCATGAAATCTAAAATTAAGAAATTAAATAAAGATTGGAAATTTTATTGTGAATCTAAGTTACCATAGAAATAAGTGCCTAAACAACTAAACACTGAATTTTAATGATCCATATTTTCTTTGGACAATAAGATCTTAAAAATATTCTCTTAATTTTGTCTCATATTAGGTTTTACGTGTTTAATTTTCATATGTTGAATTTGTTTATGATTTGTTACCTCCTTTTCAAGGAATTTAATTGGTTATAATCTTAAGATAACAAAATACAATGCCAATAATAAAAATTGGAAGATTTCACTTTATAGAAAGAAAATATGTGAATTGTATTTTTGAAACATTTAATTAGGTCGTGCAAACAAATTTGGTGTAAAGGACATTAAAAAAGTCATCATCATATATAAAAAAATAAAAAATACAAACAACTATATATAAATTTTACAATTAATTACAAAATTAACCAACATAAATATATTTCATTGCAAATTTAAACATAATAAAATAAAATTTGTTATTCATCCATGACAAATTAATTGAATTCAAATTTAAATATGAAATAAAAAATGATTTATTATATAATCATAAATATAATAATAAAAAAATGAAAATATAACAATCCTATTTGAACTACGAAAATGCTATGCTGTAATCAGAGAGAACCATGACCGATAACTCACCACTACCCTAAGTTTGAATCATGTAATACTCTAGTGAGAGCCCAACCAATCCCTTGTCTACTCACCTCAAATTCTTAGACTCCATATCCCATCATGTTGCCAGACATTCCTTTCAAGTTGTTATCTTGCTATTATGGGGGTAGAGTTTCCATACATTCATTTAATTCTATATAGAGACTGAGTTGCATGGTATGAATTTTAGCATCACAATGATTGCACAAGGCTTCTCAGTGTTGCTTGGATGGAAATTATTGGTGTAGTGTTGCATAAATAATATGAACTGGTTTAAACTCAAATTTAGATGGATGGATGGCACATGTTGGCGTAAGATACTCAAAAATAGATCATGAACTAGTTTGGTCATCCTCAAACCATTCTTGAGGAGTAGTGGTTGCCATCAAATTTTTTAGTTTGTTGTGAGAATTAAACTTGGAGTTATTGAAGGTTATACCACTTAGTTTAATCAAAGTAATGTCCTACCTAAACCACTGATGTATGCCTTGGTGGGTGTGCATAATTGTGACTTCAAAAATATGATCCTTGGACATCGAGTGCAAGTGTTCAAGATCCTTGTGTGAATGATGCTGAGTTAATATCGACTCAAGCAAAGGTGGAAAGTATGTCTTAATGAGTTCCATATTGAATACTAGATGAAGTCTCAACTATTGTGGTAAATTAAGGGCAAAAAATTTGTTTCTAGATGCACATAATATATTGTAAGGATCATAATGTTGAGGCTTGATCTTTCTCTGAGGATCCTTGAAGTGTTCCTTCTATAGATGCAACTAGACCTTATCACCCATCTTGAATTCATTCAGTGTGTGATGTGTATTGTGATGGTCTTTATAATTTTGATGTTGGCGTATCTATTGAATATGTGGGTGAACAAGTTGGATGTATTATAGAAACTTATGTGCCTTGTCCATTTCATTTTCATGTGCATAAGAATTTGTGTTAGGTGGCATGCAATAGGAGATTTCTATAGGCTTGGTTGGCTAGAAACCAAGACATGTATGAAAAGGTTTACCTTGTAGAACTATGAAGTGCTTTATTATAGGCATATTGAATAAAGGGAAGATTGTCATCCCAAGTGTGCAAATATGATTTTTTATGCTTAAGCAATAAATGGACAAGTTTTTGATTGAAAATTGTTTTCCTATCTCTCTGAGGATGAAATGTTGTTGATTGGTCCAATTTTGTGTCCAACATCTTCTACAAGTCATGCTGAAAGCGACTAACAAAATTCAAGTAGAAATTATAAACAATAGATGGAGGTAGCTGAAAATGAACCCAAACATGATTGAAGAAGGTATGTGTGGTGTCTTAAACTTGAATACACTTTTTTCATGCAACCATGATAACTATCTTAAAAAACCTATTGATTACAAAAAATATAAAGTCATCCTAGTATGTTGTCATACATAATCCATACAATAGTCCATGCAAATAAATTCTTAATGACTAGATAAAGTAGGGTATTGCATTACTCTTTCAGTATTCAAACCACCATTTCATTTCACATTAATGCAGTTTAATTCTTTCATAGAAGTAAATGTAAAAACATCATATCCATAGATTGGCGTGCTTCCCTCATATCACTCCTTATATATGGATCATTTATCTTTGTGTATATCAAATCACATTACAATCTATTCATCTTTTGATTTGTTTTCCTTCTTGTATTGGTGCACTTATAAGTTAAGCATACTTAAAAACAATGCAATAAAGGAAGGGACCAATAACTGTATACCTTAAGTTGGCAAGGTATTAAATATATCATATAGTCATCAATTGAAGTACGAATAAGAGAGAGTATTTCCATAGTCCATATGGTGTAGAGAGAAATGCTTTTAGATAAAACCGTGAGCGATTTTTGACTCAATATTTCAGATCACACTTCGTGACCCATCATTAGGATGAGAACATAATGAAGGGAATGGTGTTTTGAATTAATTTAAAATAGTAAGTTTGAAACACATTTAAAAAAGGGTTGATCCAATCCTTGTAATGTGTTATACATAAGTTGTATATTGGGTATCTAGTAGTTGTAAATATTACATGTCATGATGTGATTGGATACTTTACATTATTAATAGTTAAAAGCTAGAAAACTATTAGGTATTTTATGAACATGTACTAGTGATGTATTTTTCTAGCTATTACGTAATGTGTAATCATGTACTATATTAACTATTGGACCCATTTCACCTAATGGCTTATTTCCTATATATATTTATGATTTTTTTTGAGCGATTTGTATTATCCCTATGTCAATTTTTTTCTTTGTTCAAAACATGTGTATATTATAAAAAATTATTGTAGTTTTAAAAAATCTATATAGTTAACTTCTAATTTTGTTACCATAACCCTAGGGTAAACCATCATGATTATAAGGCATTAAATGATGTTATTTTCAACTTCCCCATTGAAATATTAATATTGTAACATAAATAAATGAATTAAATTTATCTAAGCATCCATAATACAAACAAGATATAATAAAAAATGCTTAACTAATCATGTTATTTTTATCAGAAAAGCAATAGGGAATAGATGAATCTCATCTTGATCTTACATTGTTCTAATCAAACCTTTGCTTTAGTGTCCTTGTCCTAGGTTCACAACATTGTAACCCCTGTTTACTTGCAATATTTGATTTATTTCTTACCATAGAATGACTCTAATGTACCTTTGATATATGAAGGCTTTAAGAAAAACAAAGTGACCTTAGGGGCTTACATTAGGGTTATAAAATAGTGTAAACCATTTTTGTGGGTTAGGCCCCTAAAGGGTGAGAATTTATATATTTAAAAATAGTAAACTGCATAATGAAAATAATTTTATAAATGAAAATTGCATTACGTATATAAAATCTTAGTTTTGAGCTGAAAGAGTTCCACAATAAAATGTTAGCTTCATAAAATGATGTTTTTTCTAATGATCTCTATGAGTGTTTGAATAACCTCTTGATAAATTAACTGTAACAACCCTATTGGGTTTAACATAGATAAACATAATTTTATTTTAATTAAACACATATATTATAAATAGATTACACCATGAGAATCTAATAAGTGATCAGATAAAATAATCTAAGTGTGATAACTGTAATTAAGCACATGACATATAACAGTCACCGATCACTATCAACATATGAAACATATCATAATACAAACATAGAAAGTAATTAAAAATAGTCAACCACTGCTGGTACAATACATGACCACTACTGTCAAGTCATAGTAAATAGGTAATTACAACTCTTTATGATAATGTTTCCAATAATATATACAATATAATGCAATGTACATAAATAAGATACATGGCTTCTCGGAGCATGAGTTCCCTGAACTTTCTAGTATATGTGGCAATCTTAGGTGTCATCTCAAAAGTAGTACTACTATGGAAGGGAGAGCATCATTCGAGTGCTTTTCTACACCAACCACGAACCAAAGATCTCCTGCACTAATCCCATTAGGGAATGGCCTTCTCTTCGTGGATGAGTAGATAGTGATGGCATGCAAATCTAGAGAGAAGCAATTACCCATTTGCTATATGATTTCTAAAATTAAACATGCAGTGTATCATAGAAAAAATGTGTTATTGCAAGATATTGCAAAAACATGTAAATCATATTCATGAAATGATAATATCTTACTAAACATACTTTGGCCAAAGTTTTATGAATAATAAATAATAGTGATATATAGATCAATCAAATTTATACACACCACTTGATTGGATCACCTTCATCTGGCACTATGATGCTAGTAAGCCAGTGAAGTCCGTCTCACTCCTTACTCAGTATTAGCAATGCAAGATTGGTCAAACATAATTTAACCACAAGATTCAAATAATTTACATCCTACTAGCAATCATATCACATAACATGTTAAACATATGAGTAATCAAAGTATACATTTATTCTGTCAAATGTATGAATGAATCTTACATTATTATTTATCACATAATAGAAATAATGACTATAGTTAATACTATCTAGATAAAATATATTTTTAGCTGCAGATTCTAATTACCATAGTTTTCAAACATTCTACACCCTATGATAACCCATATTACCATAGTCTAGTGTTTTTAAGCATAACTACTGTCACAACCAATTTCATAAAGTAGTCATAAATACATGAAAACATAAGCCTCTATTTAAGTAACTAGATTAACAAAACAAGTCTCAGTTCACTTGAACATAAAATATTCCATTCTAGCATTCACTATACTCTCAGGGGTTGTAGGCACACATACATAATGTCCTCCTGACTGTCATAAAATATGTTATTCAAAGAAATAACCAACTTGCATACATTTAGTCCATAAAAAATATGAATGAGTTTAGATATATTAATTTTAGTTTGCTACCACTCGGGTATGACATACATTTATACTGTAGTACTCTATTACATCCCATAATATCATAGTTCATTGTATATGAACACAACTACATAATTACACAACCAAACTTACGATCTCAATAAACAACCGACCATAATTATAAATCATAATCTAACAATTATGGGTTTATACCACCCATGTATACCCTATGGTTAAACTGCATACTACTATAACATATAGGCATACATCACGATGTACTATTATATGCTAAATATGACTAAACACTTGTTCATACTAACACTCTCATAATATGTACCACACACAAGTATTCAATGTTGAATATATATAAACTAACAGTTAGTCATAATATTTGTAGAGAAACAAAGAACTCATAAAGTTGTTAAAATTTTCATTTAAACATCTCATTTTATTTTCTAGGAGACTGTTTTAATATGGTTATAGTTTCGGATCCATAAGAGATTTTGTCTTTATTTACCCATCAATTTAATTATAGATATAATCAGTATTGTATATCATAACATGCACCATATGTAAGTACTCAAATGATATGTAAATACAATAGTAATGTTTACTTATGTCTCTTAATCTAGAACTCCCTATGGTTTTATCAATCTTTAAGATCTCCCTACTCACAGAGTATATTGGCATTCTCTATAAGATAAGAGATTCTACACTGTAATTGACTTCATAGTTTTTATTGTTTTAGGGAGATAGATATACATGTAGTTTGTATCCTACTCCTCCGGAGTTCATGACTTAGTTATAATAATTAATAGAACTATAAACACACATCATTATATACCAATACCTAATATATGTACATATACACCTCTATAAATTAAACTACCCATAGAAGGCATTGTACACATGTCCTCAAAACAATAAATATTGCATAAAAACTTATACAATCATTTATAACTCTAACTAAAGATTTCACCAATCATTATATCGAAATAGATTGTCCATCATTTGAAAGTCTTATACTTTTGAAAATACTAACAACTAACTCTTCTTAATCAGTTTAGAGGTTATTAGTTTTTTTCCCAACTAATCGCACCATACATCTGAAGTCTTTTATTCCTGGTTAAACATATTACCCTACAAACTATTGTAAGATTAAATCCATAGACTCCTTCATGCATAAACTCTATTCATTTTTATATATACTCTTAGTAAGTCATTTATATTGACACATACCCCAAAGTGCATTAATAAGCTTTAATGCTCTCAAACATGTATATAAATCTCATTATAGAGTGGTGGAAGGATATGTTCAGCTACACAACCACTAAACCCATAAACTATGTTACAATTAGATTTTCCGTTTTGGCAAGGAAAGCTTCTTACTTAATTAACATAGTGCTACACATAATTTGTTTAGTTGAATTCATATGAATATCTCGGTTATCGCCACATATATATTCATTCTCCCAAATATAAAATTTAATATAATATAACAGAAGGATGGAGACTTGCTCAATTGTTGCTACAACATCTGAAAATGCATCGATCCATCACAAATTAATACAAAAATCCGTCATTAAGTGGAATAAATAAACTTATTTCATTGTTTATTTAATGAGTACGAAAGGAACCACAATAACATAGCTCGATATAGAGGTTAACATGACCATGAAAAACCTCCTTTAGGCACGCTGTGGGAGTTATGAATCACTAAAAAGATAATTATAGCATCTAAATATAGCTCAGTGGCTAAATAGACATTAGAGCTAAATAGCTCAACAACTAAATACCACTAAATTAACACCACAAGAAATTATAATATAGGAAATTATATCATAGCTGCAACAATTTATTACCGTATTACCATTGCCATAAATCGATGTATCATTTATAATATCATGCGCAGGGTTGTTAGCTACAACGATTTACCATATACATTTATCTGAATAATTAATATACAGTGATCCAACTATGTTAGCTCATTATTGATCATTTAAAATATAATGATCTCTCTCTCTCTCTCTCTATATATATATATATATATATATCAACATATGACTAGATCCATATTAATTAAAATTTAGTGATCTGATTCAGATTTATCACATAATATTATAGTATATGCTTGAAAATAATAAATCCATATTAAATCTATATGTCTGAGCGATCCATTAAATCTATATAACTCCAAATCTATAGATCTAGTCAGATAACTATTATATATAACTCTGAGTAAATATTAAATCTAGATAATATTATGATTCATCTAGATATATTACGTATCTAGATTACACATAATATTACGATAATACTATGATTATATCTATAATTCATCTAGTTATATATCATCTAGGTAGATTCACATCTAGATAATATTATGATTTATCTGATTCAGATTACTCTAATATTACATCTAGATACTTAATATATAACTTCAAATCCACGTAATGAGTGTAATATAATAGTATACGTCTAATAGTTCATAGGTAACTCCGCTCATTAAATCTATCTTTAATATGTAATTTCAACAATCTTTTAACGGTATATTATTAACTTTGTATATATTGAGCTGATATATATATATATATATATATATATATATATATATATATATATATAATTAATTAATTGATTGGGCGCTATATATTCAAACAACAATTGCTGCATAACATAAATATTATACATGGATATTTCTTAATCACTGCTGCACATATAAGTCACTGCTGGCTAACAAAATTATACATATTTATGATAATATTATTTGTCTCACTATAGAAATTCACAGAGTAATAGATATTCTGACTCACAAACTGACATACGTAATATAATAGATTAAAATTTCCATTTATAGATCACCACACACAAAAATTTATGGAAATAATTAATAACATCACCTACCTCATTGATGTCATTCAAATGGAATGACATGATCTAGAAAATTAGACTTTTATTGACTCGACCTCACCACTGTGCCATTCCACCTTCTTGCTTCTCCTCCCTCTCTGCTGCACCATTCCACCTTTTTTTAATTCATTATCTTGATTTCCTTAAAAAGAATGGCACTTTTCCTTTCTTTAGTTAAATGGCTTTATTTTTATTTTATTTTTTTATCCTAAATCAGTAAATCACTTTTTTTTTCTTCATTTTTTTCTCTAATTTTAAACCTTTCCCTTTTTTTCTTTATTTATTATTGTTTTTAATTTTCTTTTTCTTTTTCCATTTTTTCCTTTCAATAGGAAATTTCCAGTTTTTATTCATTTTAACATTAATTATAAAAATCCATAAATTCACTAATTTAATTAACATCCCCAATATGCCATGATGGATTAATGATAACTCCATTAATTAATGACCTCAAATTTGTGCTAACTATACAAATCATATTACTAAAGACATTACTAATCACACATGCAATCACACAAGATTATATCATTTAAGCATAAATATGGAATAACACACACATATACAATTACTTAAATGCAGATAAAATAAGGAATATGCTAACGCTAACCATTTAGACTATGCATTTAACATGTACTTTCTAACGTGGTGTGTGTAGGATTCTAGCCACTCCTAAAATATCACTGAAATAACAAATCAACATGTTCGTAATGTAAACATATACACTACAACTATCTCATAGCAATGTAATCATGCAACTTAAGCCATATCCTACTGTCCCATAACAACATATATCTCAAAGCTTAGCCAAAATAACCAAATAATATTTTTCAACTATAAATATTCATGGATAATCAAATAGTTTGCTTAGTGAGGAATTGAGATGTAACATTAACTACAACATTTGTATACTTATAGGTTAAATTTGAATTTAAAGTAAAAAATATTAACATTGATGTTGTCTTCCAACAACTAAGACCTAAAAATGGGGAAAGAGGGGGACAAGATTACCCAACTCAAAGGAGGTTTGATGCATAAGGTAAGGTATAATTACAATAGGGGACATAAAAGATAAGCTAGGGAATTCACAAGTGGTGGGGAAGGTGTAAGTGGAAGTGGAGGATTTTAACAAGATGGAATTCAATAAAAGTGCCCATTTTACCCAATTTAAATTAAGTTAGCTAAATATAAACAATAGTGCCAATTTAATATAAAATGAAACTAAATAATTCCTCAGGGCTATTTTTAGGTGTCTACATTTTCCACAATTTAAGGTGCATGTGTATGCATGCATTTTATATTATAAAATGGATATGTAAAAAAGATACAATTGCACATTTTAACCTCGAGTGATGTAATCATCTTATCTTGGAACTTGCAAAACCACTTTTTCTTTGCACACACATGGGTAAGTGCCAAATAATAGTAAATGTTGAAATATGAAATATTGAAAATAAGATATCTCATTCTACTAAAAATGATATAAAGATGGAGTGGAATTAGGGACCTTATCAAACATGAGCCTCCACATATAAATAAAATATGAGTCACCAAAGGTTTAAACTAAAATTTGGAGTTAAACACCTCATCAGACATGGGCCTTCAAATCTGACTCATTGAAAATTGGATATGATGATGCATATCCTCAGACTCTTGAATTCAAAAATAATGAGTAAGATGTATGCCGTCATTTTGAGATTTTATATAAAACCATGAAGCTCACATCTAAAAATAAAGATATTAGATATAATCATGTCTAATGTAACATCTGAGATCATAGATTTACATATCACACAAATATATAGCTTTGAAGAATTGACACAATGGATAATTTTCCCTATCTAGGCTTGAGATATAAGAAACATGGTATTATTGTAACATGGAATATGATAATCATAATGAGGTTTAACATTCAATTTGTTATAATTTTGAATCACAACATATTTGGAGATATATAAATACAAAGCATGTGCAAAATAAATAATTTTGTACCAAGATATAGGTCAAATAGTAATATAGAAATATGGGAAATGGTAAATCATAGGAGTGAGATGTTAATCCTCAAGATATAAAAAAATAATTATCACAAGAAAATTAGTTTGGATTTATTCCAATAGATTCCCCAAGCACAATATGGATCATAATTTCATAATGAAGGTGTAAATATAATGGATACGAAGGAACACACTAGGAACATAAGAAACATATAAGACACATAAAACATGTGATAAGGCATAAATGAGATACTTCAAGTACTGGAAAACATGTATGTATAAAAATTAATATGATGGCACATCAAGCATCAAGGATTTAAGTCAAACATATGGAAAGTACTTTAGATAGTGAAATCTCATCAAGAATGTAGCAAAAAAGTATTCTAAATCATATTAGGCACATGGGAAGAACATAAGGAAATGAAATCACATCAGACGTGTAGTAAGTACATCATGAACTAAAGTCGCATCATGAACATGGAAAACATATTAGGCACATATAAATTATGTTAGGAAATAAAATCACATTTTGTCTCTAAGCAATATAGTCACAAGAAATAACATGGAAAACACATGGGAGTAAAATATGGTATGCAAGGACACTATAAGCATAATTAAATCATGTATAATAATATTAGACATATCAAAAAAATCTAACAAATAATTACATCAAGATATAGACACACCAGACATGATACATAATGTAGCAGGAACGCAAGAATGCTAAACACATAAGGACAACATATATATAAGTGTATGAGGTATATACATATATTATACATAAAATGGAATTAGGGACATAAGTAATAATAGAATCTACGTTATATAAATAATAATAAATAAATCCTTATAATGAACATGACAAGTGACACATAAAAAACATAAGTATAATAGACATGATAGTGAACAAAGTAAGACATTAGATTGATATACAAATTTATAAAAAGGAAACATAGGAAGATACATGCATATAAAAATATATATAAGCATGCAAAGCATATGAATAGTTGGTTAAAATGAAAGAGTAACCTACAATAGAGTAGGATTTTCCCCATATTTCCCATAAAGTTTTCCCCAAGTGAATCATATAATTTTAGCTTCCCACTATAAATGATCTGCTCCATGAAGCCCATAATGTTGACTTGATGGAAAACATGTGTTTGGTGGAAAGTTATGGGTTGTAGAATGTGTGGCAAAAAAATAAACAATAATAACCCAACAACACATTTAAATGCATAAGTATTTGAAAAATGGTGCAACCTATATGCAATATGTAGAATAGGGAATTGTATAGACATGTAAAAGATTTAGTAAGAATAAGAATGCATGTTCTTATGATTAAAATGGGAAAGCTTCCAATTGATTTGTATAAACTAAAAACAATGCAAGTTACAAATGTGTGTGAATGCTAGTAAAACAAATCATATTAACAACATCCTTCTAGTCTCCTGTGAGTCATATCTTGTTTGATTTTTATTGGGTTAGATGGTTAAGTTATATACATCATTACAAGAAGTTAAAACAGATGAAAGTTAAAGAAGGGGTGACAATTCATCTTCTAATCAAGTGATAGTTTGTCTTATTTTAAGTACAATAGTTGGACTTATAGTTGTGAAGAATTACTGATAGGCTCCCTAACATGGTACAGACCTAGATAGTGCCACATAACATGGTGCAGACCTAGATAGTGCCACCTAACATTATATATGACAACAATGAGATGACACATGAATTCCTTGTATATATGTTCCCACTTGACACCATATACTTTCCTAGTATGTTATTTGATGATACAATAAAGAGAAATATAGCATGAGCTTAACCATAGGGAATACATAGTGTCACATGTTGATGCACAATATGAAAAGTTCACTTGCAAATGCACGATGTTATAATTTATGCAATAAGAAACAAAGTGTTGCAAAAATTGTAGAGGTACCACGAGGTTGTGTGTGTTCTATGAGATAACACAATCATGGGGAAATTGAAGTCCTTGTGAGGAGTGCACAGAGTTACATGTAAGCTGCACATGGATCATTTGATTTATATTGAGGAGAAATGGTACCCATTAAATCCTTGGTTAGTTACAAATAACTAAAATTGTAATTTTTGAATATTACACCACTTATCTTGATCAACATGTTTACCCACCTTGACCATTTTGAGCAATTGATGTGTACCTTGGTAGTTGCGTGTTTCTTAAGATGCAAATATAAAGGACATTTTATTATTAATGGTCAAACAATGGTGATAAGTATGGCACGATGAGTTCCAAATTAAATACTATATTTAAACCATAATACTATGGTAGGTCAGAACAAGTGCATTCTCTCTAGATGCACACAATATGGTGTATGTGCCATAGTGCAAAGGCTTGATTTTGGCGGTGTGGACCCTTGAATTATTTCTTCTAAAGATGAAACCAAACCTTATGTACTACCTATTGGAAGCATATAAAATGAGAAATAGGGGGGTGAATCTCTTCCTTTAAAACAACAATTCAATTTAACTTATCATTCATGAAGCATTCATTCAAACACATACATCAACCAATGCATAAACAAACATCCACATAAGCATACAACATATGAACACAAGAGATATGTGGAAAAATCTCATGGGGGATAAAAACCACTAAAAAAAATCTTGGACTAAATTTATATAAATAATTAATCAAGATTTAGTGAGGCACCAACCCCACAAGGAGCACCAACCCCTCACTAATTAAGCACCAACTCAACTAATCCTTTAACAAGCACCAACTTGCAAGGAGGCACCAACCCCCTAGGTGACTCATCACCAAATAATACAAATAGAACCTTTGATCACATTTGGAAATTTTTTTCTCACTTAACTGGTGATGATCACCTTCATTTGCTCTCCACACTCTTCTATCTCTCTCAAATATCCTATTAGGCCTCTTCGCTTAACTAGTCCTCTTCTTGACAAATTTAGGTCATATGGCCTTGCTCATCATAATCAAAGATTATATTAGATATTCATGAATAATCCTATACTCAAATTTTATGGTCTACATGACTTACTTCTAATCTTCAAAGTGCTATTTAATTCACTTGCACTCTCTCAAACAACCTTCTAAGCTTCCTCATTCAAAATGCCTATTACTAAGATTATTAGGTCAACTAACCTTTACATATATATGCATCAAATCTACTATATATTAATAACCTATTATTATTGTATTTAATACCTCCTAATCCTTCACAATCTTCCCTCATATTCGCTAATTAGTATCTTCTCATACACAAAAAATAGGCCAATTAGGCCTTGTATAGATACACATCACTAGATCACTCACTATTTCTATCAGAAAAAACACTAATAAATTAGGGTTAGAACCATAACATGTCTTATGACACATTACACACAATAATCAATCAAAAAATTATCACCATTAGGTTGACCAAACTCACTTAGATCACCTTCTCTTATTAGGCATAGTAGAGACCTAATTGCAATTAGGTCTATCCTTTCCACAAAATAACTTTAACATCTATGGCCCAAATGGACCTCACCAAAGAAATTAAACATTTAAATAACTTATCTAAAAAAATCAAATAACCTTCTCTATTTTCAATAAGTCCAAATCCTTCGCTCACACCTTGAAATCACCATTAGGCCTTAAAGACCTATTAGGCCTAATTACCCCAAAAACACTGTTTGTAGAGATGAAGCTCATACAACCTATATAAACACATTATAGGCACAATACACACATATATTAAAAATTAATGATCTCAATTTCATCATCAAACTCATTAGACATCTTCTATCAGGATCTAAAGCTCAAGAACATTTCATCAAAAAGTTCACTTAGAACTGCCAATTTGCTCAAAATGTAGTCATTAGCAATTTGACCTCAAACATCAATATAATATATTTAAAATAATATATATTCATGTATAACATCCCATGTCATATATATAACATAATAACATGATTTTTACACTATTCAAATTGAGCATAATGACTCAGGAACATCAATCTTACTAAAACACAAAAAACTGCCTGAATGCTCCAAAACACAGTCCTGATGAATGTTGTCTTCATGTTCTATAAGGACACCTAAAAAAAATATCATACACATATATATTTCATATTTGAAATATAAAACATATTAAATTTAATAGATCACAAGCTATATGGTCAACTATTGGTCTTGCAGACCAATTTGTTGACCTTCTCTTTCACAGTCCTTGCTAAACCAAACAAGGCTTTTTAGCTTCCATATTTGAACTTATTAAACTAACTCTCAACCTTATATAAATCATGTATAGGTCATATAAATCCAAAAAAACATCAACATGTGCACTAGATACATTAACTCATGATATAACATCTCAAACTCATGAATCCATCTTGCATACCCATAATTGCCATTCTGTCTTGAGGATTGGTCATGGTGATTATGAATTTTAGTACCTATGTGGAAAATTTTATAAATTAAAGATACATTTGGATGATCTTATGAGATAATTTTTTAACTCTCATAGATAAATATATCATGGTCTAGTGATAGTATTCATCTTACAGATCAATCTCTCAACTTTACATCTTCACTATCTCATCTTCACTAGAAAGGTCATCTTGTGAACAACATTTTAATTGAAATAAAAAAAATATAACCAATATGGACATGTTTTACCAGTATTGAAAAACATTTTTATGAAATTGGATTCAACCCTAGTCCATGACAACACTTCCCTAATCTCATTCTCACTTCTGCTTGGTTTTTCTCACTATCTTCCTCACTAGGCCTTTTTAGCGATAGGTCAAATTCCATGACCGGTTTAGCATATTTAAAGTTTGGAATATTATCAAAAACCACCATGAGAATAATATATAGTCTCAAGATTCAAAATCCATCCACTTAGCAACTTTGACTTGGTGAACCCTGCCTGCTATATCAAAAATATAAGAAATAAGAGATTTATTGTAGCTTCCACTCTCTCATATAATAGAAAAATTCCACTTGAAGGTACTTGGGAGAGTCCTCTAAATTATCCAATCATCAAACTAGGCCATCCAATTCATTATAATCCATTTCTAATAAGATTTTCCATATCGGGTCACTATGAGGGTTTTAGACTGGTTTTCATTCTTAACATTTGTTTATAAAGATCTACCCTTGAAACCAACTCCTAATGATTAGAAATAATTTATAGGACCATTTTATATCTCTCCCTAAGATCTCAACTTACCATGCAATAGTCACATGTGCCAACAATCATGATAAAATCCTTCTCGAGTCTACAACACCTCATTCTAGCACTCGAGAGACCTTAACTTCACGTTTTATGATTTTTATTTCAATACAAGATCTAAAACTTCATGGTCACTCTTGAAACAACTTATCACACCTATGACAAAGGTCACATGAGATCTATCACTTTGGAAACAGAACTTGACCCCTCATTAGACCACACTAGATCTCTTTGCACATTAGGCCTATACTTGTAAGCCACACTTAGACCTTAAACATACCTTAAAACCTATTAAAATTATCTCAAAACTCATACTCATGTCACAAAACCTCATACCATGCTCACACACTACCAATATTCTTCTCATAATCCTCAGTCTACTCATCTCATCATACTACCAAGACTATGCCTTCTCACTAGGTCTTTTCATACAATGACTAAGCCTCAAAACTGATCTTAAAACTCTTCTAAATACTTATTTATCTCATTCTCATGCTTAAATTTTTTTATAAAATATCTCCTTCTTGTTCTGACACAATTCACCAACCTTCATTATGCTTCATACATATACCTTCTCACAGGGCTAGACAGGCTTCTTAGGACACCTAGTACTCAAAGACTTGAACTCAAACAAGTTAAATCTCATTGATATCAACCAAGAAAATTCTTAAATGAGGATTCTCTAAAGACAACACCACTCTCAATAGGATCATGAGCTTGTCACACCATAACATTATGCCAAGACCTCATACAAAATTCAAAGATTAGTAGACCATGCTCAATTCATCATGAACACTCATCGTGAAACATCATAAGAACATCTCTGGGATGTCAATGACACTCAAAAACCTTTGACATCAATGAAAAATCAATTCCATAACACCAAAAATATGAACATACCTCAACAATATCCCCCTTTGTCATTAATGGCAAACACTCACATTCTCATTTCCCTAAATTGGATCTCCCCCAAATTGGTCTTTCTCCCCCTTTGACATTAATGACAAAGGGTCATCTTTGACAATTCTACCATCTGATCCTTGGACCTGAAACATGATTTCTAAAACAAACAATATTAATTTTCCTCTGATCAACCAAATAGGAACTCAACTCATAGAAATACTCAACCATACTCCCCTTAAGCTTATGCATACCTAAAATACATAAACATCACTCTATTTTCTTGATATTTGGAAACAACTGAAGAAGGAACTCCCTCTTTGATAAATCATCTTCTTAGTAATGACAACCATCTTCATTTAGATCTCATAGAGACCTAGATAATTAGGCCTGTCTGCAATCAATAGTATTGCTCCAAAGAATAATCTTAGTTATCCATACACAAACATATTCAATATCCATATGTCATATCAAAAGATTATTAATGCATCAATCTATCCCCTTTATATTTCACAAGCCATCATGGCTCAGACTAGCTCATAACAACTTCTATGTAGCCAACTACCAATTAGGTTTGTGAGACCTCATTCTCTATGGCAGACCTCTATCAAACATTCTTCATGATAAAGACCATTAATCACCTTTGCATGCAACATTAATCAAACTATATCAAGACTGCTATGGCATATCAGACCTCTGAGTAGGACTGCTTTGATCAGTCTTGTACTTCACATACTTTTTCAAGGAATTTATACACTGTCCACATGCATTACATGATCCTAATGTCACCTTGAAAATCACCAAGATGACTTGAATCCACATGATAATGACTTAAATCAACTAAATCTATAGTCGCCTTACACTCACTAGATTTTCATGGTTTCACTATGATTTTTAAGGTTAGACCTCTATGATTTTCCTTAAGGTATATATAGTATGTTAACCGACTCTTTAATGAACCTTATATATGTTCTCATAAATAACTTTGATCTAATGTTCACATTGGTTCTGTAGACCATTATATGTTACACTTGATTGTTAAGACAAGAACACTTAGATCACTTCAATTCCTCATGATTTATTTCAAGAGACTTCATTTTATGTTTATTAAACTCCACAAGTCTTTACAAGTTCATTCACTTCATGAAAGATATTCTAGGTCTTACTGTCCCACAGAGTCTTGATATTCTCATTACATGCTAGTCATGTCATATGCTTCAAACACCCTTGTCCACCATTGATCATGCCCATAAGTTACAATCATATTCTTAGGTATTTATACACTCATATGCATCTTCAAATATTTCAAACATTGAAATAAACAAAGTGAACATACAATAATCTCCCCCTTTATTCTTATACTTGATACCCTCAGAAGAGCACTCAAAAATTTCAAACTAATCTTACTATGCATATAAGAAACTCACATTATTTAATATTCAACCACCTTAAACAAGCTCTTTAAACCAATTCTAATCCTCAACATAGATTAGGCTCACAACCAATTATCTTCATGACTACCACATATCTTCTTGGCATACACACCTATTCTTGGAAAATGATTGGCTCCCCTTATCTCCATGAGATATTCAGACACTATCATGAATGTGACTTGGTTTTATCAAGTCATAATATAAATAACTTGTAACCCATCTATTTTAATCACAACTTCTCAAACACCTAGGCTTACTTCACTAAGATATATGCACATACATTCTTACAAGGCCTATAACAAGTTTCTGCAAGACACCTTGATGCCTTGACCTATTCCATCCATGTTATGACCTCAACAAAACATTAATAAAGTAGATATGAGACACTTGGACCTGTACCTTTCTCTCAACATGCCTTTAATGTCCTTATAGACTTGACTGTCAACCTAAGCTTGACCTTTGACTTGGCTTCTAAATAATCCTTCTGAGTTGGAAAATATCACTTTTGACATTTTTTCAAATATAAATTATGTCTTATAGTAACACATAACTCACCTTGGTTTATTAGTTAATCATGACTCATCTTGTCATCCTTATTATTATCATTCAACTCTATCAGTACCATTATTCACTCACATCTTGAAAGAACCATTAGGCCTTCAAGACCTATTAGGCCTAATTACCCCAAAAACATTATTTATAGAGATAAAACTCATACAACCTATAGAAAAAAATTCTAGGAAAAATCCACATATGTATGGAAAATTCATGACATCAGGGTCATATCAAACTCATTAGACATCTTCTATTAGGCTCCAAATACTCAGGAACATTTCATCAAAAAGTTCACTTAGAACTACTAATTTGCTCAGAACCTATTTATTAGCAATTTGAACTCAAAAATTAGTATAGGATATTAAAAAAAATCCAAATGCATGTATAATATCCCATGGAATATATATACAATCATCACATTAAATATACACTTTCAAACTAGGCATAATGACTTAGGAACATCAATCTTACTAACAGAGAAAATTGCTTGAATGCTCTGAAACATAGTCCTGATGAATGTTTTATTAAAATCATGTAAGAAAAATTAAAAGACATATAATTCACATATATAGTTCCTATTTCACCTCTATACCATATTCCATCAAATATATCACAAGTTCTAGTGTCAACTATTGGTCTTGTAGACCAAATTGTTGACCTTCTCTTTCACAGTCCTTGCTCATCCAGACAAACCTATTTTGATTCCATATTTAAACTTATTAAATTGACTCTAAACCTTATATAAATAATGTGTAGGTAATATGCATTCAAAAAAAAAAAAACATGTTCACTAGATACATTAACTCATGATATAACGTCTCAAACTCATCAGTCCATCTTGCATACCTAGAATTGCTATTCTGTCTTGAGGATCAGTCACAATGATTATGAATTTTAGTAATTATGTGGAAAATTTTATGGATTATTGATGTATGTGAATGATCCTAGGAGATCATTATGTAACTCTCATAAATAAAGATGTCATAGTCTAATGATAGTATTAGTCTTGCAGACCAATCTCTTAGCTTTACATCTTCATTGTCTCATCTTCACTAGATAGGTATTCTTGTGAACAACATTTTAAAGATTTCAATTGACCTCAAAAACATATAAAAAATATGTCCATGTGTTACCAGTATTTAAAAACATTTTTATGCAATTAGATTTAACACTAGTCCACGGCAACACTTCCCTAATCTCATTCCTGCTTCTTCCTAGGTTTCTCGTCATCTTCCTCACTAGGCCTTTTTAGTGATAGGTCAAATTCCATGACCGGTTTATCAAATTTAAATTCTATAACCTACTCAAAAATTACCATGGGAATAATATATAGTCTCAAGCTTAAACCTCCATCCACTTAGTAACTTTGACTTGGTCAACCCTGCTTGCTATATCAAAAAATTGAGAAACAAGGGATTTATTATAGCTTTCACTCACTCATCTGATAGAAAAATACCACTTGGGGGTACCTAATAGAGTCATATAAATTATATATTTATAAAAATAGGTCATCTAATTCATTTTGATCTATTTCCAATAAGATCTTCCATATCGGGTCACTATGTGGGTTTTAGACTGGTTTCCATTCTTAAAGCTTGTTCATAAAGCTCTACCCTTTAAAACAACTCATAATTCTTGGAAATAATTACTAAGAAACTTTTCCATCTCTCCCTAAGATATAAAATTCCCATTCAATAGTCACACGTGGCAATAATCATGAGAAAATCCTTCTCAGGTCTGTAACACCTCATTCTAGCATTCGAGAGACCTTAACTTCAATTTTTATGATTTTTACTTGAATACAAGACCTAAAACTTCATGAGAACTATTGAAAAAACATCTCACACCTTTTAAAAATCTCATATGAGCTCTATCACCTTGGAAACTAAACTTGACCCCTCATTAGACTACACTAGGTCTCTTTGCACATTAGGCCTATACCTGTAAGCCACACTTAGACCTTGAACATATCTTGAAACCTATTACACTACTCTCAACACCTCATACTCATGTCATAAATCCTCATACCATGATCAAACACTTCTAATATTATTCTCACAAGCCTCAATCTACTCAGCTCATCATGATACCAAGCTTATGCCTTCTCACTAGGTCTCTTCATGTAATGATTAAGCCTCAAAACTGATCTTGGAACTTTTCTAAAGACTTCTTTGCCTCATTCTCATGATTACACAAATTATACACTCTATCATGCCTATCTTGAAATAATTCACCAAGCTTCATTATGATTCATGCATACACCATTCCACAGGGCTAAACAAGGATTTTCAAGACACCTAGTACTCAAAGACTTGAACTCAAACAAGCTCACTCTCACTGATATCAACCAAGAACATTATTTAATTAGGTTTATATGAAGAGAAAACCAATTTCAATAGGATCATGAGCTTTTCACACCACAACATTGTGCCAAGACCTCATACAAAACTCAAAGACTACTAAACCATGCTCAAGTCATCATGAACACTCATCATGCAACATCATAAGAACATCTCTGGGACATCAATGACACTCACAAACCTTTGAAATCAATGACAACATCAATTCCACAACACCAAAAATAGGAACATAACTCAAAACTAACTTGAACTCCTGAGGTGTGTGGTGTATGTCATGACACCATTTTTACTTTATATTTTGGTATAAAATAATTTACTAAATTTGATGGTGAACATTGTGGATGTGTTTCACAAACTTCTGTGCTTTACCCGCTTTATTTTCTTATGCATGTGACTCTAATCCAAATGGTGCACTATAGGATATGTATATGGGTGTGAATTATTGGAACCCAATATATTTATAGAATATAATATGCCCGTAAAGATTTGCAAATCTCTATTATAGGCATACATAATGTAAAGTAGTTATCATGTAAAATGCACTGTTGCACACTATTATACAAGCATAAAATATGAATAAGTGTGTAATTGAAAAAATTATTTTATCCATATATCTAGGGATGAAATATTATAGACTGATCCAATTGTGTATTTATCATATCCCAAAAATATTTCCAAAATTAGCTTATGAACTAAGGGTCATGGTTAAACACAACAGATGTTGGTAATCCAAAATGATTCCAAACATGGTTGAATAAAGAACATAGTTTCCTATGTATTGATGCTCTTATTGAAGGAAACCATGATGTCCATCTTATAAAACCTATCCACTTTGACTAACAAAAAATAATTTACATGTATTATCATGGGAATTCTATGCATGAAATATATTGTTAATGGATTTACATGGCTTGGATGGAACTAGTATGGGTGTGTCAAGTCACACCTTCTTATTTTTAGGCTTGAAAATGTAATAATTGATATGGAGTTCAATGTATATACATAAATTTTAGGAACCTGTGTCCTACCCTTCTCTTTGCATTATTAGTGTATTAGTCACTATGGACACATGTTTTGTAAGTCATCCCTTTAGTATATTTGAATTATCCCACATGCATGGGAAGTATTAGTTGATAGAATATAATTAGTATTTAAGTAGTATATGTGAATTATACCACATGCATGAGAAGTATTAGTTCCTAGAATATAATTAGTATTTAAGTAAGTATTGAGGCCCAATGAAGT
Source organism: Torreya grandis (assembly GCA_037957365.1). Lineage (NCBI taxonomy): Eukaryota > Viridiplantae > Streptophyta > Pinopsida > Cupressales > Taxaceae > Torreya > Torreya grandis. The sequence goes on from JARHVA010000411.1 coordinate 2,592,487, forward strand.
CATTGATGAATATTATTGTATTGAGCTTACTCAAAGGAGGTTACCCAATCGAAGTGGCCTACAATCAATATAACATATTTGAATTGTTTTGAGTTAATTTATAAAGTTATTTTTATTATTCCATTATTTTATGTAGTTCATAAATTTTTGCAGTAGGTTTTTCACATCTAGTATCGAAGCACTTTCCTCGACCTACATATAGAGTTTGGAGATTTATTTTCCTTGCAGTAGTGGCTTTCCAAGAGCTGCAACATTTGAAAAGACTATTTTTCATTGTATCTATTTTTACATCTTCATTTTCAAGTTTGGATAAGGGTAAAATAAGCCTCCACATAAATATGGGAAGTACTTGAGCATATAGCCCTAAAACTCATTGTGAGGAGTACCACAGGAACCTCAAAATAACTAGCCCATTGAGAAGAATTGCAAGTGAAAAGGGCAATGACCCCATCCTAATTAACTTGTTCCCATCTATGAGGTAAACCAAGAGCTATAATTTAGAGGTAAATCTGTGGCCATAAATGTTTGGAGAGTGGTACTCGTTTAGACATCATTGGTGGCTGAGAGATTTCTTAAAACCTTTAGGTAGCTGAACAAACTTGGGGCCCATATCAGACATATCAATTTATGCAAATTATCCGTAGAAGTAACTATAGTTGAGCATAGTGGAAAATGTAAACCTAATAATAGACTTTTGAAAGAAAAATTTGTTTTAGATTATCATTAGAAGTAACTACAATTGAGCATAGTCGTAACTGCAAACCTACCAATAAACTTTTGATAGGAGTAACCAAGCAGATTTTTTTACATTTTTTTGTCATATCTCTCCATGTCTATATTTGTTTATCCTAAAAATTTACTAGGACACCAAAAATTTCATTTGGAACCTTTTATTCCTTGAGGTCCCCTGTCCTAATTCCACTTTTATTAGCCACAAATCTCATTTTTTGATTTTTTTGAGTTTTGCCATGACTTCATTTTTTATCCTCTTGCTTAAATTTTTTTACACAGTTTTCCTTTCCCTTTTCTTCTCCTTTGTCCCTCTTGGATTTTTTTTTCTAATTTTTCCATTTCCATTATGAAATTTCCCTTGCCCTCATCAATCATACCTAAACAGTGTAAAAGAAATCATAAATGTATCTTTACCCCTTCCACTTTAGTCCAAATTAAAAAAGTGCCTTATTCATTATCTTAAATTTTTTTTTTAATCCCTTGTAAAAAAACACACTAGTTATGGTAGTCACCCATACATGCAAAAAAATCATGGAGGAATAACTCACCACATTGAAAGCCCAGGTCACTGAGTTAACTGACAGGATGCATGGACTGAATCAATAAAATAACCTTCTTCTCAACAAGTTGCAAAAGGTCTTCTTTAGATAATGGTTTCTCTTCTCACCACAGATCACGTGGGCCTAAGTTGGATTTTTTTAAGTTTAATGGTATAGATCTTTCTGGATGGATATATCGATCAAAATAATTCTTTAACCTTGACAATACTTATTCTATCAACAAAGTCTCAATTGCTTCCTTTCACTTGGAACAAGAAGCACTTCAATACTACCATTAGTATCTCAAGTCGAATGATGAACCCAATTGGAAAACCTTTGCATCCTTACTTTTGGGTCAGTTTAGTCCTTTAACATTTGAAGACTTTACATGAGCTCTCACTAAACTCTGCTGGACAAGCATCACTCATGATTATTGGATTGAATTTGAAAAACTGGATAATCACATTGAAGGGTTATCAGATGACTTATTCAAGAGTTATTTTATTAGTGGCCTCAAAGATACAATATAATCAGAGGTGAAAATGTTTCATCCCACTAACTTTATGGCCACCTTGGGTCTAGCTAAGTTAGCAGAAGATAAACTTTCAGTGCAACATCGACTTCCCACTTTTCCACCCATAAAGAACACAACAAACCAAAGGCCAACCAAAACCACACCGAGCAAGTGACTTACTGAGGTAGAGATGTGGACTCTTAAGGATAAAGGATTATGTTATAATTATCATGATAAATGGGTTAAGGTTTTTTGGTAAATCACACAAAAGATTGACTTACTAGATGTGTACTCACTGTCAAAGCAAGACAATGAGCCTGATATCCAGGAATTCAAGGATGCTCAAGAAGAATAAAGCCCCTTTAATGACTCCATGGATCAATAAACCCAATATGAGATCTCTCTTTATGCACTCATAGGTGTGACTACCCATCAAACTATGAATGTCAAGGGGTTCTTTAAAAAGATTCATCTCACAATCCTCATTGGCTCTGGCAACACACATAATTTCATTGATCCTCGCATTGCTAAACATGTAGATTGCTTTATACACTCTTGTTCTAGCTTTGAATTCATGATTGATAATGGGGGAACATTTACCTCTAAAGATAAGTGTCATAATGTGCATATCACAATAGGGAATTACACTCTTTTCTCAAATATGTTTACTCTACACTTAGGAGGATGTGATGTGGTCCTAAGGGCATAGCGGCTCCATACATTGGGACTTATTTTATGGGACTTATCTGAGATTTGAATGAAATTAAATTATAGTGGCCAAAAACACACCTTAAAAGGGTTATTTCCTAGATCTAATAACATCATCAGTTCCCATTGCATGGAAAAACTTCTAAATAAAGGCTCACATGGGGTCATTGCCCAACTGCACTCCATCCAACTCCAACTCCCTACTTCTACTAACTACCCTGCTAATTTCTAATCCATCCTTGACAAGTATGAAACCATATTTATAGAGCTAGTGGGTTTGACCCCTTCACATCCTAAAGATCATCACATTTTTCTCCTTCTAGGAAGTATCCCACCCAACATTCAGCCATACTGCTATCCCCATCTAAAAAATTAAGATTGAATAGCTAGTACAAGAACTCCTCAAGTCCAGAGTTATTTTCCAAAGCACCAACCCATACTCCTCCCTAGTGATTATTGTCCACAAAAATATGGTTCATGGAATATTTCATTGATTTTCATGCCCTTAACCACCTCACTATCAAAGACAAGTTTCCAATTTTGGTCATTGATGAGCTCCATGGGGAAATTTTTTTCTCTAAATTAGATCTTCATTCTAGATATCATCAGATCTGCATGCATATTGATGACATTATAAAAACATCTTTACACACTCATGAGGGTCACTATGAATTCTTGGTCATGCCATTTGGACTTACAAATGCTCCTTCAACATTTTAGGCCCTAATGAATAAAATCTTTTGGCCTTTCTTCCATCAATTTGCATTGGTTTTATTTGATGATATTTTGATCTACGGTCACATATGGGATGAACATCTCCAACATCTTGATATGGCATTACAAATTCTAGAAAATAATCAATTATGTGCCAAACATTCCAAGTGTTCTTTCGATAAATAAGAAGCTAAATATCTAAGGCACATTGTTTCAACTGATGGGGTTCATGTGGATCCATATAAAATCAATGCCATATAACATTGACCTTAACCAATGACCCTCAAGAGCCTTTGTGGCTTCCTCAGCCTTAAAAGATACTACCACAAGTTTGTCAAGGATTATGGAAAGATCACGGTTCCTTTGAATTCTTTATTAAATAAGGATGCATTCACATGGGCTTCTATAACTAAACAGACATTCATGGCACTCAAACAAGCTATGCATAGCACACCAATTTTGGCCATGCCAGACTTTGCCAAAATTTTCACCATCAAAAGTGATGCATGTGGAAATGACCTCAGTGTTGTTCTTCTCCAAGAAGGTTGTACCATTACTTTCACTAACAAAGCACTTTTTGGATGAAATTTGGCTTTGTCTACATATGAAAAAGAAATGATGGGTATTCTATATGTAGTACAAAAATGGTGGCCATACTTACTTGGGAGTCATTTTTGCATTAAAATTGATCATCAAAATTTGAAATACTTTTTGGAATATTTGTTTTCATCTCCAACACAATATAAATGGGTCAAAAAACTCATGGGCTATGATTATGAGATCACTTATGAGAAGGGTAAAGATAGTTTCGTGGTAAATGCTCTCTCCCACATGTTGGAAGACTAGACTTCCCTTTCTACCATCTCCATGCCCATTCCAAATTGGTTGGAATATGTACACCAAGGGTATGCACATGATCCCTTTTTACCCCAAATCATTAAATAATTTACCATTAACCCCTCTACAGTACCACATTATTCATGGGATGGTTATTATCTATGCTACAAGGGTCATTTGTGCTTCCTAATCACACATATCTTTATCAGGCTGTATTATATGAAATCCATGCTTCTCCATCAACAAGGCACTCAATTTTTCTCAAAACATATGAGCGGGCATGTCAAAAAAATATCTGGAAGGGGATAAAAGGGGAAATTAAATAGATGGTGGCCGAATGTGATACTTGCCAATGCAACAAAGTTGAAACAATAATGATTATTGTTTTGCTCAAACCCTTGCCCATCCCTACTAGGATATGGATTGATATTTCTATGGATTTCATTGAGGGGCTCCCTAAATTTGGTGGTAAAATGGTGATCATGGTTTTGGTCAACTACCTCGCTAAATATAGTCATTTTTGTGCCCTTAGCCACCCTTATATAGCCTCCACAGTCACACAAGTCTTTTTGGATAAGATTTTCCATCTTCATGGCATCCCTTCTTCAATTGTATTTGATCATGATGCAACTTTCACTAGCCATTTTTGGAAAGAGGTATTCCAATGCACAATCACACAAATAAAGATGAGCTCTAGGTATCATCCCCAAATCGATGGCCAAATAGAAATCATCAATAAATTCTTGGAAACATTCCTTCATTACTTTGCATCATAATAATATCACTAGTGGACAAAGTGGCTCCCCCTCGTAGAATGGTGGTACAATACCTCTTACCACACTTCTACTAAAATGACTCCATATGAAGAAGCTTATGGTCAAGTGACCCCAACACTATTCCCATAAACACCTAGTAGTTCACTAATTAAGGTAGTCAACACTACTCTCTACCATCAAGATCAAATTCTTAACATCTTATGGGATAATCTCCATTTGACATAGAACCGAATGAAGCAATAGGCAGATCAACACTACTCTAAGTACACCTTTCAACCTGGTGATATGGTTTTTATTCATCTACAGTTGTATAAGCAATCATATTTGAAAATAAAGGAGCATCATAAGCTTTCCCCAAAATTTTATGGGCCATATAAGGTTTTCCAACATATATTATATTTGTTGCTTACAAGTTAGAGCTTCCACCTTCCTCTCAAATGCACCTAGTCTTTCATGTCTCTTATTTGAAGAAAGTTCTTGGACCTACCATCATAGTGCAGACAACATTACCTAAACTTGATAATGAAGGCTCCATCCTTCTCAAATTAGAAGCTATCCTAGACAAGCACACCCACCAACTTCACTCATATTCTATCACTAAAGGCTTAATCCAGTGGCATGACATGAAACTCGAAGATACCACATGAGAACCATTATTCAAAATTCAACAATGATTCCCACATCTGAAGCTTTGAGGATAATTTTTTTTCTAAGGGGGAGATGATGTTAAGAACATGTGTCCTACCCTTCTCTTTGCATTATTAGTGTATTAGTCACTATGGATGCATATGCTTTGTAAGTCATCCCTTTAGTATATTCGAATTATCCCACATGCATGGGAAGCATTAGTTGATAGAATATAATTAGTATTTAAGTAACATATGTGAATTATCCCACATGCATGGGAATTATTAGTTGCTAGAATAGAATTAGTATTTAAGTTAGTATTAAGGCCAAACGAATGTATTGATGAATATTATTGTATTGAGCTTGCTTAAATGAGGTTTCCCCCTCGAAGGGGCCTGTGATTAATATAGCATATTTGAATTATTATAAGTTAATTTATGAAGTTAGTTTTATTATTCTATTATTTTTTATAGTTCATAAATCTATGCATCAGGTTCTTCACATCATATAAGGCCAACATAAGTGTGTTTGAAGCACTGTTAGTGTCTTGGTAATGTTGAGTGTCCTACTATTTTGGCATAGTGCACCTCCCAGATGAGTATTTGATAAGGTGCACCATCAAGAACATAAAGGAATCTAAGCTTGTAGATAAGTTTTAAGGACATGTAAAAATCATGAGCATGTTCACCCTATGTAAGGGTAGTATAGAATTTTGAAAATTACTTGTCTACTAACTAGAGTGCAACCCAGTCATCAAATTTATGGTCGTACATGTCCAAAACAATGATGAATGCATGTATGAATGGTTGGCCAAGGCAACATATGGCATTATTAGCCTTTCTATTCTTATGATTCATCATTAGATGGAATAAATGTAATTAATTCATCCATTTCACATGGTGTGCATTATCCAACTTGTGGTGTGTAGAAATAAAAGTGGTTTACGATCAAAATGAATGATTGTTTCATTACCCAATATGTAGTGGTGCCATTTATTTTATGCTTTCACAATAGCATATAATTATTTCTCATAGGTGGATTAACATTGAACTTATCATTGAATGTATTTTAATGATAGGAAATTGAATGTCCATGATGTCTAAGTAGTGACCTAAGCAGATAGATGCATAGGTGTTGATATTGAAGGAGTAGATAATGTTGAGAATTTATAAAATAATTTATTCATAAATACATTATTTTAGCTACTAAAAAACACATTATTATATAGGTGTTAAGTGGAATGCTATTTTGAATGCATGATTTGATTGAGAGACCAAGCTATGTACAAGAAACCAAGATTAAATTTCCATTAGAAGTTAGAAAGTCTAAGAAAAATACTCAAATTGGTGAGATTGCATGGACTTAGAAAATATTTGATTACCTTGATTTTCTTTAGATGTACATGGATTCCTATATGGTCAAATATGTAGCCCATATACTAAATTTTTGTGGTTCCAAATGTACACATTGTTAAGTTGGAATTAAACTTGTGTTTGTAAAAGGTGTATATGAAATGTGAAATGTGATACACATGATCCTATAGATGTGTGGGAGTTTAGGGTTAAATGGGTAGGGATAACCTAGGGCACAAGGATGGTAAACTATCTCTAAAGCATGTCAATTGTTTATGAAACTCAGATAAAACATATACTAAATTTATTATGATGAGATACTAAAAATAGAAAGTAAAACTATGGTAGATATTATAATGATAAGGAATACAAGATAATTAGTTGATTTTGATGGTAATACATATCTAGATCTGGGACATGCAAATAGTGTACTGGGTCTAGATTCTAGAATAATCACTTGATTCTAGAAATCTAACCTCTGTAGATGCAGATAATTACATTGACCTAGAATTATTGTGTTGATGCTATGTTCTGGATTAGATGCAAGTGTCTAGTATGGAATACATACTAAAATTATATGTGACCACCTGGATGATTTTGGGTTTTGTATCGCCTTCACCCTAGTGCATTTAGATCTGAGTCATGGATTGTCTCTCCTTTTCAAATAGTAGAACCCTAGTTCTTTATCTTCATAGTGGCTATGGAAAAATGGGTTAGTGGGCACATGATGTTGAGCTACCCAAAATACCCCTATGTTAATAAGCACTACCTATATAACCAATACTCTAAAGAGAGACTCAAACATATGTAGTTCTACCCTATGTATTGGCTTATGTGTGAATCATGCAATGTGTGTTAGGTAAGTACAAAAATGACCTATCTTGTAACTTATAAAATATAGCTCTTTGGATGCTCATTTAGTTCTTCAGACCCATAGATGTGTTCTCTATATGACTAATATGAAAATAGGAGAAAATAGGGAAGCTTTACTCATTTGAGTGTTTGATTGAATGCCTTTAGTAAGTTGCCTTGTGAGTTGCTAGGTGTTCCCAAGTATTTTATAGGTGATAAATGGATGAGGGTTGATGTTGTATTTATACTAATATTTTTGGAGAATATATTGCATTAAAGCACTTAGTAAAAATAAAGAAATACATTTTTTAATGAATTGGATGATTTTAGGGCACTAGACACTTACATTAGAATAGGACATTTGTATCGATGCAGGCGTCTGACTTGGATATAAGTGTTTGGGTAGTTGGAAAATAGGTGTAGGTTCATAACTTGTAGATATGGAATATAAACAACTTTATAACATTCTGGGCAAGGTATAAGGTGTGAGTGATCAGAATGACATTGGTCAAACTTGTCAGGATCCTCCTTAGAGTACAATTGATTACCTTTGTATAAGCAACTAAACACAGAATTAAACCAGAATTAACAAGTAACTAGAAATCAAAAACAACAAAGAATAAGAGATACAAGAAATAATACAATCTATATTCAACTCTTCCAGAAGGAAATACAATGAAGAAATCTCTTCTTTCCACACCTCTTGGGTGTACAGTAATTCTCCCTCAAGAGTTCTCTCTCTCAATCAATTACAACCAACTCAACACTGAGTTGTTCCCTCCTCCAGCAGATCTCCTTGATCTTGCACACTTGCAGATCTAATTGACCTTGCTTACATGTGACAATCAACCCAATGGTTGTTGTTGCCTACACTTTCAGTGACAATCAACCCAATTGTTGTTGCCTACTTACTTGCTTACAATACAGCCCCATGGGTCTCTTAAATAGATCCCAAACCAAATAATAATTAGAAACATAGACTCAAGGATAAAATTAGTCTTTACATGCAAACTAACTGTTCTCCTAAAATTAGAATAGTTTTGGAAACACACAGATGACTGATGTCAGTTCCTGTCTGACCGATGCCGGCCGACCATAACCGATGTTGGTTACTATGTAGCTGAAGATAACCAATGTCAGTTGGCCTGACCGATGTCAGTGTTGGGGATCAACCAACAATAGATTACACTTGTGAAAGCAATAAACGCGGAATTAAATCAGATTGACAAGTAATTATAATGATAAACAACAAGAATAAGAGATACAAGAAACCACCTTGAAAACTTGTATTAACAAACTCTTTACAAAAGGAATATAATTGAAGAAACTTCTTTCTTCCACACCTCTCCTAGATGTATAGATCTCTCACTAGATCTCTATTCCTCAAGAGCTCTCTCTCTCAAGAACAATCAACTCCAACAAACCTGGATTGATTCAATTCTGTACTGTTCTTCACACATACAATGAATTACAACAATAATTCACTACAACCAACTACAATTTACTACAATAAGCTAGGAAGATCTAATTCTACATATAGAATTAGGAGACTTGAGCATGTACTTCCAACAAATAGTTAAGCCACTTGAACAAGGGCTCTAAAAATAGTATTGCCAATAATAGAGACACGAGCTTGAGACTACAACTCAAACTCATCATGCAAACACTCGCTTCTGTCCACGGAAATAGCTCTTTGGACACGCAGGTAACCGACGTCGGTTCCTGCTGCTTGTCTGTGACCGCCGTCGGCCGACCCTCTGCCGACATCGGCGTCTCTGCAACTACTCCTGACCAACGTCGGTCACTCCTGACCGACATCGGTGTCTGTGTAGACCTGAAACTGATAATGTATGCTCCTTGGTGAAGCTTTTAGCTCCACATCCTAACAATCTCCCACTTGGAGATAAAGAGCTGCACCAGTACCTGTACAACAACATCTTCTAGCTCTTCCATCTTCAACTCAATCATGAAGACCAATAGAAGTTGAATGAAGATTCAACTTCTCCTTTATAACTGGCTTGGTTAACATATCAGCAAGATTCCTATCTGTATGGATCTTCTCCAGCTTCAAATCACCATCTTCCAATACTTGTCGTATGAAGTGATACCTTAGCTGTATGTGCTTTGTTCTTGAATGAAAGGCTGAATTCTTAGCCAAATGGATTGCACTCTAACTGTCACTATACAATCTGCAAATCTCATGCTCCCTACCGAGCTCATCCATGAACCGTGTCATCCATATCATCTCCTTGCTAGCCTCTGTGGCTGCAATATACTCTGCTTCTGTAGTTGACAAGGCAACAACCTTCTGCAACTTAGATATCCAGCTAACCGCCGTTCCACCTACGGTGAAAACATAACCTGTAGTGCTCCTCCTGCCATCCAAATCACCTGCCATATCTGAATCTACATAACCATGTAGAGAAGTATCTGAACCTCCATAGCACAAGTGCTTACTGCTGGTTCCTCTCAGATATCTAAGGATCCACTGAACTGCTTTCCAATGTTCCTTACCTAGATTGGCCATATATTTACTTACCACTCCCACTGCTTGGGCAATATCCGGTCTAGTACACACCATTGCATACATCAAACTCCCTACTGCGGAAGAATATGGAACCTTACTCATGTACTCTATCTCATCATATGAATTAGGACATTGTTCTTTACTCAACTTAAAATGTCCAGCCAAAGGTGTGCTTACCGGTTTAGCATCCTGCATATTGAACCGTTTCAACACCTTGTCCACATAATCTTCTTGAGATAATATCAACCTGTGATTTTTCCTGTCTCTCTTAATGCTCATGCCAAGGATTTTCTTTGCTGCTCCCAAATCCTTCATAGCAAACGTTTGAGCTAATTTCACTTTAAGCTCTGAGATATCCTGCATGTGAGATCCTGCAACCAGCATATCATCTACATACAACAATAGAATAATATATCTACTGTTATAAAATCTCTTGAAATATATGCAATGTTTAGATTGACACCTACTGTAGCCATGCTCAGTCATAAACCTGTCAAATTTTAAGTACCATTGCCTAGGAGCTTCCTTGAGGCCATACAAGCTTTTCTTCAATCTGCACACAAACTTCTCCTTACCCTTGACCTCGAATCCTTCTGGCTGTTCCATATAAATTTCCTCATCCAAATCTCCATGAAGAAATGTTGTCTTAACATCTAGCTGCTCAAGATGCAAATCCTCAAAAGCAACCAAAGACAATACAACCCTTATATAAGTCATTTTAACAACAGGAGAAAAAATCTCACCAAAGTCGATACCTGGCTTTTGTGCAAATTCTTTTACTACCAATCTGGCCTTATATCTCATCTATCCGTTCTCACCTTCTTTCAACCTGTAGGTCCATCTGTTCTTGAGTGTTCTCTTACCAGCTAGCAATTCAACCAAATCCCATGTTTGGTTCTCTCTTAAGGACTCCAACTCCTCAACCATGCCACGCTTCCACTCACTCTTGGAATCCACCTGTATTGCTTCTTCAAAACTCTCTGGTTCTCCACCATCAGTTAGCAATAAATAAAATAAAGAAGGAGAATATCTAATTGGAGGCTTACTCACCCTTTCTGACCTCCTGATGGGTGTCTGAGACTCGTTCACAACACGCTGTCCACCCAAATTCTCTGACAATGACCGACCTCGGTCACCTCCAGACCTGTTACTAGCCGACGTCGGTTCTACCTGACTGACCTCGGTGCCTGTCCTGCCAACGTCGGTTTCTGTACGGCCGACGCCAATTTTTGTACTACCGACGCTGGTTCCTACTCTACCGACGTCGGTCTCTGTGTTTTCCTGCAAGTGATTATTTTTTTTTTTGCGAGCTCATTTTGGACTTTCACCTCGTCCAATTCACCATTGCTCTGCTCAGATTGATTCAGCTTCCTTAGCTAATCACAATACATCACTCTTTCATTGAAAACAACATCACGGCTCTTGATTACCTTGTTAGTTTCTAGATTCTATAATCTGTAACCAAAATCATCTGAGCCATAGCCAATAAACGTGCATCTCATAGACTTAGCATCAAGCTTCTTTCTATTTTCCTTATCTATGTGCACAAAGGCTTCACAACCAAAAACTTTGAGATATGAGAGATCAACCTTTTTACCTGTCCATGCCTCTTTTGGAATACCACCATCCAGAGTTGTAGAGGGTCCTCTATTAATCAGGTACACTTCAGTGTCAACAGCTTATGCCCAAAACTGTAAGGGCAAACCGGCATGCAATCTCATACATCTTGCACGCTCCATTATTGTCCTGTTCATCCTTTCAGCAATTCCATTCTGCTGAAGTGTCCTTGGAACCATCCTTTGCCTGCGGATTCCATGCATGTAACAATAATCTCTGAACTTATGACTGCAGAACTCACCGCCATTGTTTGATCTCAGGCACTTTAATCTCTTACCTGTTTCATTCTCAACCATAGCTTTCCAAACCTTAAAAGTATCAAATACATCAGATTTTCTTCTAATACAATAGATCCATACCTTCCTTGTAACATCATCTATGAAAGATACATAGTACTGTGATCCTCCAATGGAAGCAACCTGAGCCGGTCCCTACACGTCTATGTGAACAAGCTGTAACTTATGCCTCTTCTTAGTAGACCCAGTCTTGAGAAAACTAACCCTTTTCTATTTTCTAAATACACAGTGCTCACAAAACTCTAGATCTATGCCTTTTAAATCTTAAAGCATACCTTTGGACTTAAGAATTGACATCCCCTTCTCACTCATGTGGCCAAGCCTTGAGTGACACAATTTAGCATCCACATCTGAAGTAGATAATACAGAAGGAGATTTGTTAGTAACACAATTACACAAATAGAGAGTACCTTCTCTCTTACCTCTGGCCATAACAAGTGCACCCTTGGTCACCTTCCAAGATTCTGCTGTGAGAGTTACTGTACAACCCTCATCCCCTAACTTTCCTACAGAAATCAAATTTCTCTTCAAGCTAGGAACATGCATCACATCTCTCAACACCCATGTGTTGCTATTCTGCATCTTCAGCTGCACTTTACCTTTGCCAATTATTTTACAGGGCTCATCATCCCCTAGATACACTATTCCAAAATCTCCATGGATATAGTCACTAAAATATTCCCTATTAGGGGTAGCATGAAAAGATGCACCAGAATCTAAAACCCAAGATTCTATATTATTATGTAGAGAGAAAATTAAAGCATCTTGTGCAATACCTGCAACCCTGGCTTCTTCCTTTCCTTCATGCTGATTGTCCTCCTTAGGTTTTGACCAACAATCTCTGCTTATGTGCTCCATCTTTCCACAATTCCAACATTGTGGCCTTCTGCCATTTCTGGATTTAGATCTGCCTTTCCCCTTAGATTTGGATCTTGATCTGCCTTTCTTGCTCTTCTCTTTCTGCCTTCCCCTGCTCTCAAAACTTAAAGCGTTCCCAAATGTCTCTTTTGTGCTTTTCCTGCATATTTCCTCATTCAAGATAACACTAACAACATCCTCTACTTTCAAAATATTTGATGCAGATGCAGTATTACTTACTGCCATTACTAAGCCATGCCAGCTTTCAGGCAAAGAACATAATATCAAAAGAGCTTTTATTTCATCATCAAACACTATATTCACTGAACTTAATTGATTCACAATTCCATTGAAATCATTCAGATGAGTAAAAACATATCCACCTTCATTCATATGCAAATTAAATAACTGCTTCATAAGATATACCTTATTAGAAGCTGAGGGTTTTTCATACAAATTTGCTAACATAGTCATCAACTCTACCGTAGACTTTGCTTGTGATAAATTGGATATCACAGTGGATGCTAGACTCAGTCTTATAGACCCCAGAGCCTTTCTGTCAAGAACTTCCCATTCTTCATCCTCCATGTCTTTGGGCTTCTTTGCAACCCCACCTAATGGTAAGTAGAGATCTTTTTGATACAGATAATCCTCTATCTGCATTCTCCAGTGTTGGTAATTTTTGCCATTGAACTTTTCCATTCTAAGTTTACTTTCATCTACCATTACTTCTCCCACTCAAACAGAAATCCCTGCAGAAACCCCTGTGAGAACCTGTAATCAATACACACTACACAGATCTGAACCACCTGTTAGTGAACCTGAGCTTTGATACCACTTGTTGGGGATCAACCAACAATATATTACACTTGTGAAAGCAATAAACATGAAATTAAATCAGATTGACAAGTAATTAGAATGATAAACAACAAGAACAAGAGATACAAAAAACCACCCTGAAAACTTGTATTAACAAACTCTTTACAAAAGGAATACAATTGAAGAAACTTCTTTCTTCCACACCTCTCTTAGATGTATAGATCTCTCACTAGATCTCTATTCCTCAAGAGCTCTCTCTCTCAAGAACAATCAACTCCAACAAACCTGGATTGATTCAATTCTGTACTGTTCTTCACACATACAATGAATTACAACAATAATTCACTACAACCAACTATAATTTACTACAATAAGCTAGGAAGATCTAATTCAACATATAGAATTAGGAGACTTGAGCATGTACTTCCAACAAATAGTTAAGCCACTTGAACAAGGGCTCTAAAAATAGTATTGCCAATAATAGAGACGCGAGCTTGAGACTACAACTCAAACTCATCATGCAAACACTCGCTTTTGTCCACGGAAATAGCTCTCTAGACACGCAGGTAACCGACGTCGGTTCCTATTGCTTGTCTGTGACCGCCGTCGGCCGACCCTTTGCCGACATCGGTGTCTCTACAACTGCTCCTGACCGACGTCAGTCGCTCCTGACCGACGCCGGTGTCTGTGTAGACCCGAAACTGATAATGTATGCTCCTTGGTGAAGCTTTTAGCTCCACATCCTAACAGTCAGTTACTGTGTAACCTAGCAACCTCCACATTTGCATACTTGTGAAGCTTTTAGCTCCACAACTTAACAATCTCCCACTTAGAGATAAATAGTTGCACCTGTACCTGTACCTGTACAACAACATTCTCTAATCTATTTTTGGCTTGTATCTCCATCTTCAAGTTCAATCTTGAAGACCAACAAAATTTGAATGAAGATTCAACTTCTCCTTTGTTCCTAGCTTTATTAGCATATCTAAAGGGTTCCTATCCATATGGATCTTTTCTAGCTTCAATTGACCATCTTCCAAAACTTGTCTAATGAAGTGGTACCTAAGCTGTATATGTTTGGTTCTTGAACGAAAGGATGAATCCTTTGCCAAATGAATTGCTCTTTGACTATCACTGTACAATCTGTAACTCTCTTTCTCCTTTCCCAACTCTTCCATGAACTGAGTCATCCATATCATTTCCTTGCTAGCCTCTGTGACTGCAACAACCTTTTGCAACTCTGAAATCTAGCTAACCGCCATTCCACCAACAGTGAACACATATCTTGTGGTGCTTCTCCTGGCATCCAAGTCACTTGCCATATCCGAATCTACATACCAATGTAGAGAAGTGTTTGACCTTGCATAGCATAAATACCTGCTATTGGTCCCTCTCAGATATCTGAGAATCCACTGAACTATTTTCCAGTGCTTCTTTCTTAGATTGGCCATAAATTTGCTGACAACTCCCACTACTTGGGAAATATCAGGTCTAGTACATACCATGTACTCAACCTCATCATGTGATTTAGGACTTTGTTCTTTGCTCAACTTGAACTGTCCAACCATAGGTGTGCTTACCAATTTTGCATCTTGCAAATTGAACCTCTCCACTACCTTATTCACATAATCCTCTTGAGACAAAATCAACCTGTGATTTTCCCTATCTCTAGAAATACTCATGCCAAGGATTGCTGCTCTTAAATCCTTCAGGGCAAATGTCTGAGCTAATTTTACCTTTAGCTCAATAATTCCCTGCATGTGTGACCCTGCAACAACTACATATAGTAACAAGATAATGTATCTACTATTATCCAACCTGATAAAATAAACACAATGGTCACATTGACATTGACTAAAGCCATGCTCTGTCATAAACCTATCAAACCTCAAATACCACTGTCTTGGAGCTTGCTCAAGACCATATAACCTAGCCTTATGTCTCATTTGTCCATTCTCTCCTTTCTTTAACCTGTATATCCATTCATTTTTCAGTGCTTTCTTTCCAGCTGGCAACTCTACCAAATCCCATGTTTGGTTTTCTTCCAAGAAATCAATTTCCTCATTCATGCCATGCTCCCACTATTTCCTAGA
This sequence comes from Torreya grandis, assembly GCA_037957365.1. Taxonomy (NCBI): domain Eukaryota; kingdom Viridiplantae; phylum Streptophyta; class Pinopsida; order Cupressales; family Taxaceae; genus Torreya; species Torreya grandis. The sequence continues at coordinate 2,608,348 of JARHVA010000411.1, forward strand.
TTCTACCTGCATTGCCTCTTCAAAACTTCCTGGTTTTCCACCATCAGTGAGCAACAAGTAGTATAAAGAAGGGGAATAACAAATTTGAGGCTTACTTACCCTTTCACACCTCCTCATGGGCGTTTGAGACTCATTGACAACTTACTATCCACCCAAATTTCATTCTAACAGTGATCGATCCCAGTCATCTCTGGCCGACCTCAGTCTACACCCGACCGATGTTGATTCCTCCTAATGTTCCTAACTGATGTCAGTTTCCACCTGCCTGACATCACTGACTTTGGTCTTCACCTGATCGACGTCAGTTTTTGCCTGATCGACGTCAGTCTCTGCCTGATCGACATCAGTGTCTATGTTTTCCTGTGAGTGATGATTTTTACCTGTGAGCTCATTTTGGAACATAACCTTGTCTAAATCAACATTGCCCTACTCAAAATTATTCAGCCTCTTGAGATGATCACTATGCATCACCTTCTCTTTAAAAACCAAGGCTTTCCAGTTCTTAAATGTGTTAAGAACATCAAATTTCCTCTTTATGCAATAAACCCATACCTTTCTTGTAGCATAACACTGTGATCCTCCAATAGAAGCTCCCTGAGCTGGTCCCCACATATCTGCGTGAACAAGATCCAACTTGTGCTTATTCTTTGTTGACCCAGTTTTGAGAAACCTCACTTTATTTTATTTCCCAAAAATACAATGCTTACAAAAATCTTGATCTATGCTTTTCAAATCTGAAAGCTTACCTTTTGACTTAAGAACATCCATTCCCTTCTCACTCATGTGACCAAGCCTACAGTGCCACATCTTTGCATCTACATCTGAAGTAGATAAAATATAAGGAGAATCAGTAATACAAGTAGATAGATAAAGAGTACCTACTTTCTTACCTCTTGATAATATAAGTGCACCCTTGGAAACTTTCCAAAATTCCACTGTGAGCGTTATTGTGCAACCCTCATCACCCAACTTTTCTGTAGAAATTAGACTCTTCTTCAGGATGGGAACATGCATGACATCCTTCAACACCCATATGTTTCCAGTTTGCAATTTCAGCTGCACTTTCTCTTTGCCAACAATTTGACAAGGCTCACCATCCCCTAAATAAAATTTTCCAAAGTCTCCATGGACATAATCATTGAAAAATTCTCTATTTGGGGTTGCATGGAAAGAGGCACCAGAATCTAAAACCCAAGATTCTACTTTATTCAAAGAAAATATAAGAGCATCTCGTGTAACAATACCTGTATTTTTTGCTTCTTTATTTTTTTCATGCTGATCTTTTACCAACCAACAATCTTTCTTTACATGCCCTTTCTTTCCACAATTCCAGTAGGTTATTCTTCCATTTTGGATTTGGATCTACTGCCTATCTTTGACCTTGATTTCCCTTTCTCGATTTTCTCTCTTTGCTTTCCCTTGCTTTCAACACTTAAAACATTACCTGATGTTTCCCCTGTGCTTTTCCTGCGAATTTCTTCATTCAAGATTACACTAACAACATCATCAACTTTCAAGATATTTGAAGCAGACGCAGTATTACTAACTGCCATTACCAAACTATTCCAACTTTCAGGTAAAGAGCATAAGATTAAGAGAGCCTTAATTTCATCATCAAAAACTATTTTGACTAAATTTAACTGATTTACTAATCCATGGAAATCACTAAGATGACTATATACAGATCCACCTTCTTGCATTTGCAAATTAAATAATTGCTTCATAAGAAATACCTTATTTGAAGCTGAGGGTTTTTCATATAAATTTTCCAAAGATTCCATTAACTCTACCATTGTCTTTGCCTATGATAAGTTAGAAATCACAGACGATGCCAGGCTCATCCTTATAGCGCCAAGAGCCTTTCTATCAAGAACATTCCATTCTTCATCTTGCATATCTGTGGGCTTACTAGAAACCCCACCCAATGGTAAGTACAGATATTTCTGATACAAATAATCTTCTATTTGCATCCTCCATAATTGATAATTCTTGGCATTGAATTTATCCATTCTTAATGTACTTTCTTCTACCATTGCTTTACTCTCACTCAAACAGAAACCCCTGTGAGTGACCTGTAATCAACAAACACTAACCTGCTCTGAAACTTGAGATCCGAGCTTTTCTCCAACCAGGCTCTGATACCAACTGTCAGGATCCTCCTTAGAGTACAATTGATTACCTTTGTATAAGCAACTAAACACAAAATTAAACTAGAATTAATAACTAACTAAAAATTAGAAACAACAAAGAATAGGAGATACGAGAAATAATACAATCTGTATTCAACTCTTCCAGAAGGAAATACAATGAAGAAATCTCTTCTTTCCACACCTCTTGGGTGTACATTAATTCTCCCTCAAGAGTTATCTCTCTCAATCAATTACAACCAACTCAACACTGAGTTGTTCCCTCCTCTAGTAGATCTCCTTGATCTTGCACACTTGCAAATCTAATTGACCTTACTTACATGTGACAATCAACCCAATGGTTGTTGTTGCCTACACTTTTAGTGACAATCAACCCAATTGTTGTTGCCTACTTACTTGATTACAATACAACCCCATGGGTCTCTTAAATAGATCTCAAACCAAACAGTAATTAGAAACATAGACTCAAGACTAAAATTAGTCTTTACATGCAAACTAACTGTTCTCTTAAAATTAGAACAGTTCTAGAAACGCACAGACGATCGATGTCGGCTCTTGTCTGAATGATGCCGACTGACCATAACTGATGTCGGTTACTGTGTAGCTAGAGATAACTGATGTCAGTTGGCCTGACTGATGTCGATTACTGTGTAACCCAACAACCTCCATATTTGCATACTTGTGAAGCTTTCAGCTCCACAACTTAACAAAACTAAGAGATAAGCAATTAGGCATACAAAGATAGTGTAGACTTTTAGTAGCGAGAAAGGTTTATAAGTTGAAGGTACATCCATGATATGTATTTTTCAAGTGTAAAATACTAAGGTGATATATAATTTAGAAATAGTGTCTACATTCCCCCCTCTTTAATCTAGTAATAAAATTATTGGTTTAAAGGAGAATAAATGCACACCTGAGTGTGTATAACACAACTTGTCTTTGCTTGAGTATAACTTGAGTTATTTTATAGTGAATAAATTGAAACTAAGAGCATGTTATAGTATATAATCAGTGCATATAATCCAAAATTGAAAGCATTAAAATTATTGAATTTGAAAGAGATCAAGGTTTTAAGAGTACATCTGTGTATCGATGCAACCATCTTGATTTTTGGTAATTTGATTTGAAAGATGTATCATAGTGAATAAATAAAACTAAGATTAGGAAAAAATATAAAATACGTAAAATACATATATCTAAAGAGATAGAGAGATATTGGAGGACAAATTCCCCCAACCTTGAAGAAAAGATGAGTTGCCACTCGATAGTTGAGATTAGCTCAACCATGCAACCCAATCATACTTTTAACTTGATGATTATGAGTAAACCAAATCAACTCACACTATAACACTAGTGAGACCGGATGATGCAATCAAGTCCAATCTATAAAATTTAAAATATTGAGTTATTTAATCACCTCAACCATACCAAAAGTGAACCAATTATTGTATTATATTAACTTAATAAGTTTGTAATAGTCCAACTTAATAGGTGGTGATAATCCCTAAAAGTGTTTGAAATCTAAAACTGATTTGCTTTTTCAATGTTAGGTGCACATTTCATATCTTATACACCTTAGATATGTTTCATGTTGAAACTATGTATAAAAATGGTACTAATGTATATAATCATGTCATAAATGTGTATCAGAGTCATATAACTATGTCTCCAATGTATATGGAGAAGTATCAAAACATGCTTCCACTGTATATGGAGAATTATAAAAACTGATATAAGTGCCAACGTGTAGGATATGTTTCCAAAACATTCCCCTATTATAATTTGGGTATGTTAAATACTAAATAAGTTTGGAGAACATGTTTTCAAAACATGCTCCCACTGAATTTGGAACTATGACAAATGTGGAGAACATTGTTTCAAAACATACCCCTACTATAATCTGAATCTGTGAAGTAATGTGGAAGTCATGCCTCCATGGCATTTCCCACTCATATTCACCCCCTTTTGAGGTGAGGGGAAGTATAAAATGGTAGTTACCTTATCTCAAAAGGAGATGATAACCATGTAAATTATGAATGTACCATGTAGTGTATAGAGGGAATATGTCTAGGTAGATATATCATTGAATCATGAAGAATCTAATCATACCAAGTTCTAAAATACATGATGTAGATCATGATAACACATATACAGTAATAGTACAATCTCAACAAGAAATCAAGCACACACACAAGAGCATTTAAAAGCAAATCAAAAGATAATGGTCCAAAGAGACCTCAAATAAGGGGCATGTTCTAATGTACACAATCAAAGGGGCATGAGTTAGACAAATGTCTAAAAAGTAAGAATGACATATTCAAATGTCAACATATAACAAACAATGACATATTCAAATGTCAAAAATGCAAACAAAGGCATGAAGACCACAAAAAATGGAGCATATTCAAATGCTCAAACAAATAAAACAATAGCAAAGAAAGACACTTAAGGAAGTGCATAGATGATATCATAAGTAACCAACATAAACATATCATACTAGTCCCTAGACATATGTGTTATCAAAAAATGTTAACTACATAACATATCAAGTACATTGTGAAGAGATACAAGCATGGATAAAAGCATGTGTAAGTATATATATGAGCTTAAACATGATAATGTAAAGTGACCATATAATGATATAATCTAGATGTATCATGATCAAAGAAGTGAATGCCCCTAATGTCCACATGACATGAGTAAAAGGAAGGCCCAACATTTGAAAGTGCATAGATAATGTATTTGTGTATCCTATATCACACTCAGAATATGCATGAAATACATGTGTACATAGAGAATAATAATATACCATATACCAACACAGAACTAACAACATATATGGTAAGGAGCTAATAGAACATGTAAATGTTGAAAACATTATTATATTTTTGAAGTTTTTTGGTATTTTTAGAATATGTGAAAGTAAAAGACTATCCTATGATCACATCCAAAGTATTATCATAAATATCTCCCCACTATGAACTTGGTGTAATAATCTAGTGGTAATATTGAGGATTATGTATAGGTGCAATATCTATCACTATTGTATTTTTGATGCTTTACGTATGTAAAATAAGAATCTATGGCCGTGAAGCAAAAATAATAGTAGGGGTTCATGGAACCCATCATTGAATAGTTTATGTTTTCTTTAGAACAACAGTAATAGGAACATGTGTAGGTGTTCTAGATATCTAAATATGGCGTGTAATAGATGAAGATTCTATGAAATCGAATGTGTATCTTTGATATAATGGTATCTCAAGTACTGGTCGCCTAGTAAAGGGAATGGCCTATTGCTTACCCTTTTGTATACTACGTGGGTGTAAATTTCTCTTGATTAAGAAGATGTTCATATGAAATTCCATAAACTATAATTACTTAAATGGTATGAATGAATTTAACACACCCATGCATTGTAGAAAGTACCGATCAAATTGTATGTATCCAAGGTCATCCCAATAACATATTAAAGACACCCATGGAAGTTATAACTGTCAAGGTAGTAACTACTAGGGTGGGACCTACCTGTAAAGGTAAGTCAATCTCACCAATAAACTATTTTGAGGTCCCATCAAATGCTTTAACTGATTTGGTCAAAGGATGTAAATCATGATTTGCATAACCCAAATGTATAAATAATGCCATAGTACAAAGGTTATCGCTTGTAACATTATTAGTAATAACATTATGTATAGGTTGCTGATCAAGGTATACTTGAATGAATAAGGAATGAATATTTGAGTCATCATCCCTAATATAATTGTCATTTATAGTAATGGAGGGTCTCTAAACCATAGGAGGTGTATGCCGCATATAGGTACCAATAATCCCCTTCAATGGGTACTCATGATAAGATGGAAGAGGGTGCACTTATAGATTATTCTTTGAATGATCTTGTAAAGGATTGTTAAATATTTTTTGCTTATGGTGGTCATCAGGTTGTGAACTTGATTCCTTTGGAGAATCATCAAATTTAATCTTTTGGTCATCGATGAGGTCTTGGATCATATGCCTCAAGGTAAAACATATGTTTGTAGAATGCCCAGGGCCTTGGTAATAGTCACAATAAGCATTCACATCATACCTCTTGGGTAGAGGTATACTCATATTAACCTATATAGGATGAGGGAGAGATATAAGATGACACTTTACAAGCCATGGGAGTAATGAATTAGGAGACTCAGAGAAGTGTGTAAATTATTTCTATGGTGCATTTTACAAGATAAGATGATTAAGTTACTGTGACACCACATTAACCATGGAATTTTTTTTTAGGCTCAAGAGGTTTGACCTTATAACTTAGTTTCATAGTAAACTTGGTATTAGATGTAGATGTAGTTGGTGTGTTTGCTACATACTTAGGTTTGTTCAATGAGATAAGTTTGATTTGACAATCATGAACAACATGACATAAGTCATCAAAATATTTGAACTTATTGAACATAATGGATTCATGTAAAGGAGCAAGTAAAATTTTCTTGAAAATATCTTGAAGCTCTTTATCTACCATAAGATCGGTCATTTCAGCTAACATTATTTTGTATCTTGAGACATATTTATTGATAGGTTCATTGGTTCCTTATTTGATTTTTACAATTTGGGCATAAGAAACCTTTTTGGTAATGTTAATAGAGAAGTGTGCTAAAAAATAATCCACAGGGGGTTTGAAGGCATTTATTGATTGAGTTGGTAAATCATAGAACCACCTTAAAGCATAGTATTTTAAGCTCCTTGAAAATAATTTGGTCAAAAGTTTATCATTGGAGGCATAATCAAGGCATGATACATACAAATATCAAAGATGTTGTTCAGGATCACCCTTGCCATCATAAAATATAAACTTAGGTGCAACAAAACCAATTGGAAAGGGGTGTAAAGATATCTTTGGGAAAAGAGGATTATGAAAAACCTCTTGTGAATCAATAACATAAGGAGATTTCATTGAATTTTGTTCAATATTTGTAACTTTAGTTTGTAAAAATTGTATAGTTTGGATAAGAATTTTCACCTCTTGGTATTTTAGGTTGGACATCTGAGAAGTCACCAAAGGAGGTGTAGTCATAGGTAGGGTAAATATAAGCATTTAAATAGACATTTGAGTTGAAGGATTTAGGTTTCCCATGGTAGATTTAGCAATAGTAATTTCAAGAAACAAAGGTTGAAATACATATTACATGCCAACATTAGATGTAGGTAGATGACTAGCAGTTGATTCACAACTAGATATACTTTTCTTGATCAAAATAAACAAGGAGAGTTACCATATACCAATATCTTCTACTTCATTTAAATTTCAACCCGAGGATGTAAACTTGATAGGATGACATCACTGTATGTGCACACTCAATCTTCTAATTTTATCTTCTATTGATTGTAATCTAAGATGTTAAAGCCATGCAATAAATAGAATGTTAGAATTAACATGAACATAATAATGTGAATTAAATGTTACACTATTGGAAGATTCCTTAAACAATTCTATGCAAGAATGTAAATCACACAATTCAAAAATAAAACACACAACACATATAAAAACTAAATAACATGCTTAGCTATCTAACAGGTTGGATTGTTACTGCAATAATTTTGAAGGGGGACCTTCCTCCTTCCAACTACAACTTAAATCCTCCTCTTACAACAATGAAATGGACTCAAAAATGATTGTTCATATTAATCAAAATGCAACAATGAATTATTGCAAGAAATTACAATAACAACTACTTGACAAAATATGCTTCTGATAATTATCTAATTGATATCTACTACCCCTCAACCCTATTTTTACCTATATATATATATATATATATATATATATATATATATATATATATATATATATATATACAGTAGGGGACATTGTTTTATACAAAAAAATATATATTCTAATCTAAGAAACATTTGACTTAAGATGACATAAATTAGCTCCTTCTACTAAAGTTACCATTCACGTGAATCCTATAATATTACCTTAGGATAAACAAAGCTATTTCATTATTCAACCGCATCCTTATTATGCTCCCTAGAGGTTATAGTTGTTTCTATGAGTCAGTTGAATTGGGAATCAAATTTTGTTTGTTTGTGACTTTAGTCATGTAGTGGTTGTAGGATGTGTCTTCTTTTGCTATAGGATGTTTTGTGATATATACCTATTAATTCAAAATATATTTAGAGTGCATTATAGAAAAGACATCCTATATCATAAGATAACTATTATATACTTGATTTCAATACATAGTTCTAACTATTCAAAGAGTATGGGAACATAATTCTATTTACAAGATTATGGTTATTTGAGGATGGAAATTTTATGGAAAAATAACTCAAAATCATGGTAAACAAGAAGGATGAGTGTGACAGACGAAGACAAAAACATGACATTTCTAGGGCTCATCAGTAGATTTATTGGTAAGAAATTAGTTACAGTAACTTCTAAAGATTCACCATTACTAGGTGAGGAAGCTTTAGCCTTATCATGATTACTAATTTCATCTCTTGTAACATAAAAAAATGCATCTATTAATCCCTTAATATTATTGAAATGAGTGATCATGCTTATTTATCTTCCATTTGGAATAGGGGTTTATTATTATTATTTTCCATTTCTTAGAAATGAAAAATTATAGAATTTAAATAGTAAATTGAAACCATAGCTTACTGAAAACCTTAGGAATACAAAAAAATTTCAATCACACAAATTGGGTTCACTAAATGTTTAACCTTAAAATATAGATGTGGGGTAATCTAGGGTTAAAGGGGTAGAGATAGCCTAGGGCACAAGGATGGTAGAATATCTCTAAATCAAGCCAATTATTTGTTAAACCTAGATAAATATATACTGAATTTATATGCTAAAATGTTAAAGATAGAAAGTAAAACTATGCTAGATATTGTAATGATAAGGAAAATAATATATTAGCTGATTTTGATGCTAATATGGATCTGGATCTAGAATAGGTAGAAATTGGACTGGGTCTAGATTCTAGAATAGTTGCTTGATTCTAGAAATTTGACCTCTATAGCCACAGACACTTGCATCAATGCTAATGTTTGGGTCAGATGCAGGTGCATAGTAAAGAATACCTACTAAAACTAGATGTGACCACTTGGATGCTTCTAGGTTATGTGTCACCTTTTCTTTGGTGCACTCAGATCTGGGTTATGGACTATCGCTCCTTATCAAATATCAAAACCCTAGTTCTTTATCTTCATAGTGGATATAGGAAAAATGGGTTTGTGAGAACACGATGTCGAATTAACCCAAAGACCCTTTTGTCAATGAGTGTTGCTTATAGAGATAATACTCTGAAAAGGGCCTCAAACTCATGTAATTTCCCCCTACATTTTGGCATGTGTGTGAATCATGAAATGTGTGATAAGCAAGTACAATAATAACTTAGCTTGTAACTTAGAAAATATAACTCTTGGGCTACTCCTTTAGTACTTTATACTTGTAGATGTGTTATCCCTATCACTGATATGGAAATAAAAGAAAATAGGTAAGTTTTACTCACTTGAGTGCTTGATTGAATGCCTTTGGTAAGTTACCTTGTGAGTTGCTAGGTGTTTACGTGTATTTAATAGGTGAATAATGAATGAGGGTTGATCTTGTATTTATACCAATTCCTTTGTAGAATATCTTACATTAAAACACTTAAGACAACCATAAGAATACATTTTATTTATAAATTGGATGACTTTAGGGAACTAGACACTTATGTTATAATATGTCACTTACATCAATATACACATTTGATTGACGGATGAAAGTGTTTGAGAATCTATAAAATAAGTGCAGGTTCAAAACTTACAAAGATGGAAGATAAATATGTTTATGACATTCTGTGAAAGGTAGAAGCCCTGAGTCATTAGAATGACATTGGTCAAACTAAGAGATAAGTAATTGGGCATAGAGAGATAGTGTATGTGAGCCTTTTGGTAGTGGAAAAGGTCTATAAATTTAAGGTACATCCATGATATGTATTTTCTATGTGTATGAGACTGAGGTGCTATATAATTCAAAAATAATGTCTATAACATACACTTTGGGAATTTGGAATTAAAATTGTGTTTGCAAAAGGTGTCTATTATGTGTGATATGTGCTACACATTATCCTCTCAAGTCTTACTAAATATGAGGATGTCATCCAAGTATATAATAATAAAGGTTTGAGGAAAGGCTTGATTAGATCATCCATCAAGTGCATGAATGCTGTTGGAGCTTGGTCAAGCCAAAAGGCATAATCAAACATTCATATAATGATACATGCATATTGTATGTCATCTTTGAAACATCCACATGATGGAATGGTCCCTGATAATAGTATGAATTTTAAGTCAATCGTAGTGAATTCTTGTGCACCTCATAATTGGTCTAACAAGTTTAAAATGTGTGGTGATGATTCTTCACTATTATCTAGTTAAGCACATGGTATTCAATGTACAAACAATATGTACTATATTTATTTACTAAGTATCCATAATATCCTGTAGTGTGGCTCAAAACTTCCCAAGAAACCTTGAGTCTTGATTTGAAACAATAGAATTAGGAAAACCAAAATGAACTCACACATTTAGAAAATCATATGCATCACTACCTTTTAGGGTATTATTACAAGCAATAATAATGCACATCATACTAAAACAATCCACTGACATAAATAAATAGTCATGTCCCTTCCTTGACATAGACAATCCACATACAAAATATGTGGAAATGCTTTCCCATGGCTTAGAAGGAACCAATAATGGCCTATACAAACCCAAATTCTAATCACTAGGCTTATTTGTACTACATAATACACATCCTATTATGAAAATGAAAATGTCTACTTGCATATGAAGCCAATAAACATGCCTTTTAAAATGTGTAATAGTATTTGTAACACCAAAATGTCCTATGAATTTTGAAGTATGTGCTTCCATCATTAGCTGAACTCTTTCCTCCTTAGGAACACAAAACTTACCCAGCTTATAGAAAAACTCATCTTGGATGTAGTAATATTCCTTGGGCTCAAAACCTACACCTTGGGGCCTCTTTGACTGAAGAAATAGATCCTAAAAATTGGCATCATGATCATATACCTCTATGTAAGACTCATACATAAAAGGCTCAATAAGAGTTATTATGCCCATAGATGAAAGCAAAGGAGGTATAGATAACATATCAGCCAATTTTTTAGTCTAACATTTATTATATTTGATAACTAAATTAATTTTTTACAAAAAATCCAATCCACTTATAATGTCTAGTTTATTAAAGTTTAATTTGAACTTACAAATATTGGAAAGTTTGATGATTTGTATGGACAATAATTTCCTTACCCATGAGATAATGCTTCCATTTTTTGACCAATTGAATAAGATGACATAGTTATTGTTTGTGTGCAAAACAATTTAGAATTGCATTGTGAAATAACTTCAAATGGTAACATACCAATTTACCTCGAATTAGGACAATCCCCATAACATAGTCACTAGAATCCATTTCCACCTCAAAAGATAACTTCAAGTTAGGAAAGGTTAAAACTAAAGCATGGATAATATTATTTTGAACATATCAAACACACTTTGCTTAAAATTATCCAAAATAAGAGTTTTACCATCTACTGTAATGGCATGTAAAGGAATAATTATGGAATAGAAGTTATAGAGGAAATTCGTCAAATATTGAACTACACCCATAAAGATCCTTGTCTCAGTTACATTTTAAGTCTTTGAATAATTCATGATTGTCTCTACCTTATTCACATCAATCTTAAACTCATCTCCAACCACAATCCCATAGAAGAAAAGTGATTGTTGATAAAACTCACATTTTTTATCATTCAACATTAACATTTTCTCCTTCAAAACTTGAAAAAATTGTTTAAGATGATCAATATGCTCATCAATAGTCATACTAAAAATAAGAATATCATCTAATATATAATGATAGAGGAATCAATAAATGGCCTCATTACCTCATTCATCAACTACATGAATGCATATGTTACATTGCATAACCTCAAAGATAAAACCAACCATTCATACAACCCTTACCTTGTTTTGAATGTTATTTTCCAAGTACCTTCTTCCTTAATCTGCACTTGGTGATACCTAAATTTCAAATAAATATTAGTAGAATACTTGGCATGTTGAATTTGATCAAGAAGATCACAAATTTGTGAAAGAGGTTACCTATTCTTGATGGTTATCTTGTTAAGTGCTTTATAATCAATACATTCTCCATGAACTCTCCTTCTTAGTTACTAAAATACTACGATAATCAAATGGATAAGTATTAAGATGGATTACACCTTGATTAACCAAAGACTAAAATTGTTATTTTACCTCATCAACATCATTCAAGGATTGCCTATATAGCCCAAGATTTGGAAGTAGATTATTGGGTAGCAAATGAATTTCAAACTCATTAGGCCTAGCCTATGGCAACCCCGTAGGCTCATGGAAAACCTCCTTGAACTATTGTTTGAACTCTCCAATATGCTTATTCTCTTTGTTAGTAAACATGCTACAAGAAGTCTTATGTGTAGACACTTATTAATCTAGAATATCTCTCAAAAGAAGCAAAACAAACTTCTCACTAACATTAATAAACTTCTTAGCTTTAGAGGCACTTACCAAAGGAATCACCTTTCTAGGCTGAAATGATGTATCTCTTTCCATCCTTCACTAAAAGGTATTGGGTTTTCTTTCCTCATGAAGATAACATCCCATATATACAAGTAAGGGCTATAAAAACACTCACATGCATCAAAAGGCACAACACCATTGTAACTTCATCAATGAAATGTAAATTAATACCAAATTCAACTTTACACTATTTATTCACCTTGATGTCTACACTTTTCTTCACCCAACCCAAATAATATGCACTTGGATGATTGTAAGTCTCAACTTAAAATTCATCTACTAACTCCTCACTTATCAATTTTTATTTTGAACAAGTATCAAACAAATAATGGAAAATCTTACAAAGTTCATTATATTGAGCATTATTACTACCCAAACATACATATTTATTGACAAAGGTGCAACACAAAGTTTTATCACATCAGATCTATAACCAATATTATCACCTTGGAGAGGGCACAAAATTCTTATTATCGTTCTTGATTTTCAAAGATGTTTCCATATTAATGCGGTATCTTATCGAGATTCTATTATTGTGGTTGTGTTTGCATGGCTTGACATGTTTCCAATGAGCACTTGCTTGCATGTGTAGGTGATTTTGGGAAGACCGTGAGTATCAAAAAATTCTTTGTGTGGGAGACGATCTTGTGGCATTATTTGGTAGAGACCAGAATGATTTTTCTCATTTGGAGGTGATTCCAAAAGTTTGAAGAGCTGATATTTGACATGCACATCCACTGTTATGGATTGGATTGATATGTATCATCACGATCATATAAATATGGCCTTCCAAGTAAAATTTAAAAACCTTACATGGCATGATGTTAAAGGTGATTATTTCCTCCATGACATTTAATTTATATTGGAAAGTACATTGCCTTTGGACATGTATATCATTCTCTTACTAAAGTCACCCCAAATAGTATGGTTTAGGATGTGTTTTAAGGGCATGACCCAAACACGGGGCTATATATTATGCAATGAATTTATTCTAGCTCCAATTGTTAATAATGACATGAAGAGGTTGACTTTATACCCAAAAATTTGTGTTGAAGATATGTTTTTGTTCCTTAGAGGTGTGTATGGAAGTGTTGGTGCTTAGATAAGTGGCTCCTTGATCATTATCATCTGATAGTGTGAGACCTAATGTATAATTCAAAATCAAGGATTGTTATACATAACATAAATAATTTTTTTTTGAGATTTTGCAGTGTCGATGGCACCATTTTTCACCATGGTTCATGTTTCTTATCACTAACATAGAATATGTTTAAGTTTTTTGGTGTTGCATTTCCTTTTTAAGTTTTCCCCATTGCACTACATGTTATACATATGCGAGATAGGGTTATGGTGAATTTTTCTTAGGTTTAATCTTACATACAATATTGGATGAATAAGATAAATTATACTTCATTTTTTCATAATATTCAATCTTGTTAGCGTTTCAATATGCTTGCCCCAATGTCTCAAAAGTAAAGAACTCCATATCTATGTAGATATAAGGTGAGAGTATACTTATGTACATCAACACCTTATGTTGCTCTATCAATTTCTCATATAGATGTGAAGTGTAATCATATAACTCATTGGTACACTCTTTAACTAAATTCTAATTATGGTGGTAAAACTAATGAAAATTGATATATTATTCCTCATAGTGCTTGAGGGGTAAATACTCATCCTTTAAGGAATTAAAAAACAATTCTAAGTCAATCAGCTCATAATATTATTTTCACTATGAATTTAAGGTTTCCCACCTATGAAACATTGAAATGGACATCTTCAATAGTGTAAAGGTGATATTATTTGTATGAATGAAATAATTGACCAAGAAGTATGCCTCAAGTTGTTGATTCCATCCATCCAATGATTAGGAAATTTATTTTTCCTTTAAAAACTTAGATGTCAAAATTGAATTACACTTTGAATGTGGTTTTATGATGAAAAATAGAAACACAAGATGTACAGAAGGAGTGACTTGTGGGCTAAGTTGTACCATGAGTTCATGGAATTTATCAAAGAGTTAATTTTGATACTCCTTAAGGGTGTCCTAAATAATATTTTATATTTTTGAGTATGCCTAACTGAATGCCTTTTGGGTGTCAACCATCTTTCTCTTGCTATGATAGTATTATTTATAGTATCAAAAAAAACCAACTGGTAATTTATATTTTTCATGTTTCACTCATATGCCTAAAATCATATGAGATCTCTAGATATGATACCAATGATATGCACCACGAGGCCCAAGATGTCATTATGGTGGAATTTTTTTCCTTGGAGACAAGCTACATGTTATAGAATGCACGGTGGAAAACTAAATGATAGTAAGAAAATAACACATTTAAATGTGGAAGTATTTTTATAATGGTGAAACTTCTATGGAATATGTAGTGTAGATATAAGTAAATATGTGTACAATATTAAAAAAAACTAAGATGTTTAGGGGGCATGATGAGACTTGGTGAATAACCTCAATTAAAAAATTAACTGGGTTATTATGAAAGTGTATATTAAACAACAGAGGTAGGAGGATATATCACAATGCAATGATACAAGGGAAAGAGCAAAGAATAAAAGGTACACTAGAACTATAATTGTAAAATTTTATTATGCTAAGTTTTGTATAAGATTTGAGAGGTCATATGTGTGATGTGTATGCACTCCCTAGTATATCTATATATCACTAACTCATTACAAATAATATATTAATATATTAATATACAAAGGATTAAGATGAATCATTTTTTAAATTGTTACAATGGCTGATAATACATGTTTCATAACCAATCATCAGTTTGATAGATTTTGTTGATGTTACTATAGACTTGTGTAGTAAAATAACAACATTGTAGGAGTTGTAATATATCATATAAGAGAAGTTATGACTCATGGTCTTGAAAACATATTATTTATATGATGTTGATGACACTAGCAAAGCCACACAAGATGTGGACCATCATTGAGATGTTGTGAGTTGATATAGTGACTCAGATCTTTCTAAATCAATCACCCCGCCTTGAAGAATAATGGTCACCATTATTCACTGTTGTAATACAAGATGTGAAAAGAGGTTGTAAACTTTCACTTTTGTAAACCATTTTATTTGGGAAGGTGCTTTACCTGATTTGAAGATATGAAAGAGAGGTATATTTTATTAATGTTAGATTCTATTGGAACACTACATTTTTGATAAATATGCACTTGCTGAAGAGTCTATGAATTCAAAAGTTTACAAAAAGGTGGAAAATAATGATGCAATAATTTTGTGTCAAAGGTTGGATGCAACCTAAGATAAGAGGGAAGATTAATATTGAAATCATTTGGTGATGGTATATGGCCTATATTGAAGTGGACAAAGATTTTATTAAAGTTCAACCATTATCTTCTTCTAGAGGTGAATCCAAACTCAATCACCAAATTGGAAGGTGTGCAATGTTATATGTTGATCATGACACTAATTATAATTAAAATTTAGTTTCTATAAAATAGTATTTGCTTGATGCTGAATGTGCTCAATGAGTTGAACAATTGTCAACTTCATTTTTAGCTAAAGGAGTTGTTACTATTGATGGTATTACCGGATAAGCTACATCAATGGGTGCTAGAGGTTGTAAACCTAAGAAAACTTGAAAAGGGATGTCCAATGTTGAGATATCTAGAGCTCTATTTTAGTTGTGCTTAATGAAAGGAAGACTTTCATCCCAAGTACATTGATTCCTTGAGGTATATATTATTATAAGATGCATTATCATCCTATTTAAAAATTTTATCTTTAAATTAGACTAAAAATAACTATGGTAGGCTTATTCAATTTTTTGTCTATCATAGACCAAAGTAATTTCCAAAAATTTCTCAAAAACCTTATATCCCTATCAGAGATGATTGTTTATAGGATCCCAAAGTGGATCCATACATGTTTAAAGTACAATTAAAATATTTACATATCAATGACTACTTTTTTACATAGTGTGATAATTTCCATGTTTGAAAATACATCAAATACTACATAAACATAAGCACTACCATGCTTAGATTCCCATAGTCTCACTGGAACCAACAAAGGTGTATAGATACCTTTATTTTTGTTAAATAGTTTGATAATTACACATGTGATACAAGATGATGTACTTGACAACATATAACTTGAGGTGTGACCAAAATAAATAATTATATATCGCCACAAGGCTTTTTTCAACTCCACAATGTTTATCAAACTTGCTAAAACATGATTCTAATATTAGTTTTTTGTCTCTTTTATTCATGTGGTACACATAAGTAAACAAGATGATAGTGGAGTCCATATTGTAAGTAGAGATTTGGAATTAAATTTTTATAAAGTAATTTTTGATAAATATCTGTAAGTTCAGATTCAAATGAATAAAATTATAACCAAGTGTTTAATCATGCATCAAATATACTAGAATAGCTTGAACCATAGGTTGGATTAGATAATTTTATATTAGATTGAAATTTCCCTTATTGTATTGATGTTAAAATGGAACTATTGAAATAATAAGACCACTTTTAATGCCACTCTTCTTGTAACTTTTTTTATTATACAAGAACTGAAGCACCCTATGACCTATATGGGTCACAATCTCCTTTCCCAATATGTAATGTTTCCAATGCTTACTTACTTGGACAATGACATAAAGGTTGTAGTAATATGTGAGAGATTTCCTTATTGGCATGGTGAATGCTTAAATATGACAATAAAAGTGGTGACCATGTTGAGTGAAGACTGATCCAAATGCATAATCAAATGCATCAATCTCTATATCAAACAGTTTACATAGATCAAGTAACACAAACACTAACATATAAAATTATACATTTTATTTATTCAATTGATTTCTATTATGTGATTGATCAGATGAAAATTTATTTGGAACCATATTTGGTAACTTAGTTTAGAGGCTAAGTCACATGAGATAAACTAAGTACAAAAATCATAAAAATTTTTATTAGTCCCATGAATATGCAAAGCTCTATCATATTATTTGGTGTTGGCATGCTTGGTTAACTTGAATCTTGGTTGGGTCTATATGAACTCCTTGTGCCTATACAATGTATCCTAGATGTTATATCTCCTACATTAAAACTAAAAATTTCTCCCTATAAGCATATAGCTTGTGATATCACAAAGTGTGAAACATTTATCCATATTTGGTCTACTTCAAGAGGAACCATGTTAATCTAAATTCCATTGTCAATAATAAAGTGTATTGTTTAACTATTAATCTACATTTAATAGTAAAATATTGTTTATGATTCTTCTAAATCTATTTTTTAGGGAGTAGAAATGTTTTCAATATCTACCATATCATTAGGTTTATAATTCATTATTTTATTACCTTTCTCTAGTGCCTCAGTGCTTGCAACCATTTCCTCAGGTTATGCAAGTAGATTATACCTAATGCAACACTCTTCATTAGAGTGACTACTAGAGTTATGAATTTATACCACATTTTAGTCTTGGACTACGTATTTTGGTAATTTTATGGTGTGTTATTCTTATCAAGATGTAAAAAAAGGCCATTGATCCTTAAACTAGGTGTATATTCCACAGTAAGATTTGCCAACATGGATCATATGACTCATGGCTCAAAAATGATTAGATGATGACTATTATAATCTATGTTTAATTCTAAAAATGAGATAAGAAAGTGTTGTAAATGAAATATACAACATATTTCACATGAACATGAAACATAAAAATAAGCAAATCCCAAATCAACACAAGAGTTATCTTGGAAAACTAGGTGTGGGAAAACTCCAATGGGTGAGGAAATTACACTCCCCTTCCAATATGTAATTCAATAAAAGTATAAGGTACTACCAAACGTGGCCTTCATGGATAGAATTATCATTAATACTCTATAAAACAATTTCTCACAAGACTACTCTACACTTATTTTACACCTCTCAGAACTCCAACACAACTGAACCAACCATATACAAATAGGAAAAAATGAGACAATTAAAACTTGTAAATTGCAAAGTGAATAAAAATTTAGTACTTTTCACGACATTTTTTTATGTCCTCTACCTTGCACAAGACCTAGGTTTATGCTCTCTCAACTTTGGAGTCCACCAAAATTCTCAAATGAATCACTGTTGAGAATTGAAAATGTCTACAACTATTCCCATTCTCATACTTTATCTTTTTGAAAAATCATTAATTTTTGTAGTCTAATAGTTTTATAACCGCTAGGGTGATTATGAAAGTGGTATTTTCATATATTGGTGGTTATGCAACTACCACTTACACAGACTGATAATTGCATCATCTATAAAAACCTCTTATATTTTAAGAGTATAAACTCACTGACTTCATCATTATGAAGAGTTATAGATCACCCAAATATTGAATCTACCACTATAAATTTTTTGATTTGATATTGTGAATATGAAATGTCTTCCAATAGTGTCTTAAAAGCATGAACTACATACAATTAGGCATAGTGAAAACATAAAGTATGCATGAATAGTATATTAGGATCCAAATTTAGATCATACCTCCCCATTTTGAGGAATTTAAGTCCATATAAGCTTTATGAATTTTGTAAGTGAATAAATTTCTTCCCCATATCTCTAGAATACCATTTGGCCTTTCTAGGTAGCTAGCCGTTTAACCCAACCAATCATTATTCTTTTACTCCTCTTCACATTTTCATTTTCTTCTTTTGTAATATAACACCATCGTCCAATTCTAATTGACTATTTGGAGTGAGTCAATCAATTTAAGGTAGAAAAAACCCTTCATATTCATTGTTGAACATAAAAATGTAAGTTCTCATCATTGATAATTGAATAAATCTACAGCCAAGAAGGCAAATCAAGTATAAAATCATTCTTTCCCACTTGTTCCAAAATTTTAAATGGACCATACCTAAGAAACTTAAGCTTAGAATTAAATTGGATCCTTTCTATATTCAATTACAACCATACATTGTCTCCAACAAGGAAACTATACTTATTCCTGTGTTGGTCATGCCTTGCTTTGTACTTGGTTTGTGACTCCTTCAACCTCTCTTGCACTTGGAGGTGAATTATCTGAATCTTGTCAATAATTTTTTTTATATTTGTGGAACTATTGATCCACTTTGCCATTTCATCTATATGGTTGTCTCATAACAACATCAAATGAACATGGAGGTAGGTAGCCAAAACATGTTTCTAAAGGAGTTTTACTAGTAGAAGAATACAATACCCTATTATAGGAATGCTAAATATACAAAAAAAATTCATCCCAAGTCTTAGGATGCTTATTTTTGTATCCTCTCAAGAGTTGTACCAATGTTCTATTCACAGCCTTGATTTTCCCATTGATTTTTGGGTGAAAATCAATATACCATTTCAACTTAGTATCCATATTCTCTTGCAATGTGGCTCAAAACTTCAAATGAAACCTTGAGTCTTGATTTGAAACAATATAACTAGGAAAATAAAAATGAACTCACACATCAGGAAAAAAATCATATGCATCACTACCTTTCAGGGTATTATTACAAGAAATAATAATACACATCATACTAAACCAGTCCACTAACACAAAGAGATAGTCATGCCCCTTCCTTTACATAGACAATCCACGTACGAAATCTATGTAAATGCTTTCCCATGGCCTAGAAGGAACCAATAATGGCCTATACCAACCAAAATTCTAATTACTAGGCTTGTTTGTACTACATAATACATATCCTATTATAAACTTGGTAATGTCTACTTACATATGAATCCAATAAACATGCCTTTGAAAATGTGCAATAGTATATGTAACACCAAAATGTCTTACAACTTTTAAAGTATGTGCTTCCATCATTAGTTGAACTCTTTCCTATTTAGGAACACAAAACTTACCGAACTTGTATAGAAACTCATCTTGGAGGTAGTAATCTTCCTTGGGCTCAAAACCTACACCTTGGGACCTCGTTGATTGAAGAAAGAGATCCTAAAATTTGGCATCATGATCATATACCTATATGTAAGACTCATACATAAAAGGCTCAATAAGAGTTACTATGCCCGTATATGAAATAAAAGGAGGTATAGATAACATATCAACCTATTTTTGAGTCAAACATTTATTATATTTGATAACCAAATGAGATTGTTAAAAAAATCCAATCCACTTATAATGTCTAGTTTGTTGAAGTTTAATTTAAACTTACAAATATTGGAGAGGTTGATGATCTGTATGGATAATAGTTTTCTTACCCATGAGATAATGCTTCCATTTTTTGACTAATTGAATAAGATTATATAGTTAAATTTGACATGTACAATAATTTAGAATTGCATCATGAAATAACTTCAAATGGTAACATACCAACTTACCTCGAATTAGGACAAGCCCCATAACATAGTCACTAGAATCCATTTCCACCTTAAAAGAAAACTTCAAGTTAGGAAAGGTTAAAATTAGAGCATGGATAATATTATTTTTTAACATATTAAATGCACTTTGATTCATCTTACCCAAAATAAGAGTCTTACCACCTGTTGTAATGACAGGCAAAAGAACAGTTATGGAATGGAGTTATTGAAGAAATTACTCAAATATTGAAATACACCCACAAAGATCCTTGTCTCAGTTACATTTTAAGTCTTTGGATAATTCATTATTGACTCTACCTTATTCATATCAATCCTAAACTCCTCATATCCAACCAAAACCCCCAAGAAGAAAAGTGATTGTTGATAAAACTCACATTTTTCTCATTCAACATTGATTTTTTCTCCTTCAAAACTTGCAATTTTTTTTAAGATGATCAATATACTCATCAATAGCCATAATAAAAATAAGAATATAATATAATATATAATGACATATGAATCAATAAATCACCTCATTACCTCATTCATCAACCACATTAAGGTATATGGTGCATTGTATAGCCTAAAAGATAGAACCAATCACTCATACAACCCTTAACTTGTCTTGAATGTTATTCCAAATATCCTCTTCCTTAATCTGCACTTGGTGATACCTAAATTTCAAATCAAGATTAGTTAAATACTTGGCATGTTGAAGCCGATCAAGAAGATCATAAATTTGTGGAAGAGGTTAATTATTCTTGATGGTTATCTTTTTAAGTGCTCTATAATCAACACATTCTCCATGAACTCTTATTATTAGTTACTAAAATAATAGAATAATCAAATGGAGAATTATTAGGATGGATTACACCTTGATTAATCAAAGACTAAATTTTTTGTTTTACCTCATCGGCATCCTTCAAGGATTGCCTATATAACCCAAGATTTAGAAGCAGAATATCGAGTAGCAAATGAATTTCATACTCATTAGGCCTAGCGTATGGAAACCTTATAGGCTCATGGAAAAACTCCTTGAACTATTGTATGAACTCTCCAATATGCTTATTCTCTTTACTAATAAACATTATACAATAAGTCCTATGTGTAGACATTTATTCATCTAGAATATCTCTCAAAAGGAGTAAAATAAACTTCCCACTAATATTAATCAACTTCTTAGCTTTAGAGGCACTTACCAAAGGAATCACCTTTCTAGGCTGAAATGATGTATCTCTTTCCATCCTTCACTAAAAGGTATTGGTTTGTTTTCTTCATGAAGATAACATCCCAGATATACAAGTAAGGGTTATAAAACACTCACACACATCAAAAGGCAAAACGTCCACTATAACTTCATCAATGAAATGTGCACTAATACCAAATTTAACTTTACACTATTTATTCACCTTGATGTCTACACTTTTATTTACCCAACCCAAATAATATGCACTTGGATGATTGTAATTCTCAACTTGAAATTCGTCTACTAACTCCTCACTTATCAATTTTTATTGTGAACAAGTATCAAACAAATCATGGAAAATCTTATAAAGTTCATTCTCTTGAGCACTATTACTACCTAAACATACCTATATATTGAAAAAAGTACAACACAAAGTTTTATCACATCAAATATATAACCAATATTATCACCTTGGAGAGGGCACAACCTTCTTCTTATTGTCATTCTTAAACTGATGCAATTTTGGTTGAAGATTCCATCATTGATTCTCAGAATGAATATCAACAACACATTTTACATAATGTATTTTAATATCCTTTTAGAAAAAGAATTAGAATTATGCTTACCTTTCCCTTTCCCTTTACCTTTACCCTTTTTATTGGATTTGCATTGTTTCTTGGAAGTGCTTATGTAGGTAGAGGGAGCCTTCTTATTGTCCATCTCTAAGTAGTGAGCTTGATAAAAATCCTCATTTATATCCATAAGATTGGCCAAGAGGACATGTATCCTCAAATAGAGTCCACCCACATAGTTCATCGAATGTCATGGTCTATAATATCTTTGCCCATTTGGACAACCTTCTTGCAGAACTCACTTGTGTACTCTTGCACACTTTAGCCTTGATATTTCTTAAGATACTTCCAATGCATGGAACTCTCTTCCTCATAATAATTAAGGATAATTCATTATTGATTATCATCTTAAAATCATCCCACTTATTAATAGGAGGAATTTTATCAACAACCAAAGTATGAACATAGATCTCAAAATAAGTTAAAGTAGGATCAATTAATTTTAAGATTGCAAAATATATTTTAAAGATTTCACTAATAGAATGCAATCTAAAATATACCCCAATTTAGGATAGTCAATGGTATAGCCTATCTACATTTGCATCCTCATCATACAACTAATTTTTTATCTTTGCCTCATCTTTGAATGGAGGTGGAGCTTGATTGGCTTAGGGATGATATTCCTTATGCTCATGAGTCTTGGGAGCGTCCTTCTTGTTTTATTTTAGTGCCTATGTTGAAACACCATGCTTCTCCATGATAATCCCCATGATGGATTCCAACTGGTTAAGCTTTCTCATAGAAATAAAAATGTTAGCTACTCCTTAAATACTACTCAATTTCTCTTCGGATGTTCACGCATATTCTTCATCAACATGGGCCATACTTATGATCTCTTGTTTCTAATTCCTTTTGGAAATACCTAATTCAAAGGGAACTAGGATATTTTGAACATTAACACTACTTTCTCTAGCGATGTGCATAAAATTTCAATGTAATCATAAACACATACAAACACAAAAAAAGACTAATACTAAACCAACTCCAATACCAATTTGATCCATAAATTAGGTGGATATTCTACACTAAGTTTCACCAACATGGATCCTATGACTCTTATCTCAACAAATGATTGAAAGATGTGTATTAGAGGTTCAAGCAGGCTTATAACCTTTTGGGATTTTAAATTTTTGTTGGGAAAACCTATCCTCATGTCTCAACATCATGTGGTAGTCCTTTTCATAGATGTGATTGATAATAAACAATGAATTTTATCTAATGTTTATGATCCAAATTCTATTTCAGCTCATAGAAATATTTGCGAAGAAACTAGATTTTTTAGAAAAAAATGAAATAATATTCCTTGGATCCTGGTAGGCAACTTTAATTCTCCCTTACATCCAAGGGATAAAAAAGAGGTAATCAGGTGTGTATGGACAACATGGAGAACTTTTATTCTTTTGTTTCTGATATAGGTTTCTTAGATTTGGAATTAAGAGGGTCTAAATTTACTTGGACCAATAGGAGGCTTGGAGAAATCCTCATCCAATGAGGAATTAGATACAATTTTTATTTCTTTAGATTGGTTAGAATTTAAGGATTTGTCTTTTAAGTCTTTCCTTAAGATTGGATCCGATCATACTCCACTAGAGTTGAATATTATGGATCAAATTTCTTAGGTGAACATATATCCCTTCAGAATGGAACACATGTGGCTTACTCATCTTGATATTCATGATAGGATCTCAAATTGGTGGTCTAGAAATGGAAGTGGATAAGCTATGTTCAATATGGTTGAATATTTGAAAAAGGTAAAAATCAAGATTAAACAATGGAATAAACAAGTCTTTTGGAATGCACATTTGCAAAAGAAAACTCTTAAGATAGAAATTTCAAATATAAAAAGCAAAGGAAGATGACTCCTATGTAACTATCACACTATTACAATAAGAGAAGAATCACTATAGAGATAAAAATCTATAAATATTTTGCTCAAGGAAGGGGATATAAATACTCATTTTTTTCACATGTCTATTTTGAGACACAAGAAACACAATGCTATTAAAGAAATTATCAATAGTGAAGGTCAACTTTCCTTTGATGCAGATTGTATTAATCAAGAGAGTGTCAATTTTTTTAAGAATTTGTACAAGAATGATTTTAGGAAGAATATCATATTTGAGTAGGAGTTTTTGCATGTGATACCAGAGTTGGTTAATCAAGAGGATAATGAAATGTTCATAGCTATAACCTCTAATGAAGATCTTAAATTTGTCATCTCCAAGATGAATCCAGACAAGGCCCCTAGTCTAAATGGATTCCCCATAGATTTTTTCAATGAATTCTAGGATATAATAAGAGATGATGTGGTTACAACCATAAATGAATTCTTTTCCACATCTCAATTATTAAAAGAATTCAATCATACCTTCTTAGTTCTTATTCCTAAGAAGGAAGGGGTTGTGAATTTCTCTGATTTCTAGCTTATTAGTTTGTGTAATTCTATTTATAACATTATCACCAAGCTAATTTATTTGAAGATGCAAACTATCATGGGAAGAATCATTCAATCTCAGCAAGGAGGATTTGTTTTAGGTAGATAAATTCAAGATGAAGTGATTTTGGTACATGAAGCCATCCATTCAATGGAAAATAGTCAAAGTGAAACTATGGTGCTAAAATTGAATATGTCTAAGGCTTATGACAGATTAGATTAGAGTTTTTGGATAGAGTCATGTCTCAATTTGGATTTAGTGACAAATTTAGGAAAAACATTAGATCTTGTATTACTACTTGCATGTTTTTTGTTTTGGTGAATGGGGTGGCTCATGGATTCTTCAAAAGTGCTTAAGGGGTGAGGCAAGGGGATCCACTTTCCCCATTTTTATTCATCATTATGGCAGAATTGCTGAGTAGATTAGTTTCAAATGCTATGGTTTCTTCATAGTTGAAAGGTTTTAAACTAGCTTGGTATGTAGATCTTATAACACATCAACAATTTATGGATGACACTATTATTTTGGATGAAGCATTTATGTAGGAAGTGAGAAATATTAAAAATATTATAGTGACGTATGAATAAGCCTCTAAATAGAAAATCAATTTTGACAAAATCTCTATGTATTTCTTTAATACGTCATTGACTAGACAAGCTAGGATAACTCTTCTCATGGGTTATCAAATCAAGGAACTTCCTTCTTCATATTTGGGAATGCTTATCTATAGAAAACAACTTCAGGTGACAATGTGGAATCTTTTTATTGAGATATTTCAAAAAAAACTTGTAGGTTGGAAAGGTAAGCTCTAATCCCAAGCTGGCAAGGTTTTACTAATTAAAAGTATGTTTTAGAGCCTTCTGGTATATATTATTTTGTTTTTTATTTTGGCTAAAGGAGTGAAGGTTAAATTAAATAAAATTCAACACAACTTTCTTTGGGATGGAATAGAAGAAAGAAACATATATTATCTAGTTTCCTGGAATAAGGTCTGCTCTAAGAAAAGATATGGTGGACTTGGTCTAAAGAACTTACAAATGATGAATAAAGCTCTCATTTCAAAGTTTTTTTTGAGATTCATCAATTAAAACATGGTTTGGGGTAAAATCCTTTCTTTCAAGTATCTATAAGGCAAGTAACCAATCGACATTCTTGTAGATGATCAGTTTGTTCAAGGTTCACATGTTTGGAAATTCTTGATCTTAAACAAGAAGTTGATAATATCAGGTTCTAAATGGCAGATCAGTAATGGTCACATGGTAAATTTTTGGAGAGATACTTGGGTCTTAGAGCATCTTGTTTTTCAGAGTGACATAGGACCACAATTTCAAGAAAACATTTAGAATAAATATGGTTACAAAGTGAATGATTATTAGTAAGAGATGGAAGGAGTTAAATGCTAGAAAAATTTGAGTTTGGATAACTTAAACTAGGAAGACACTCTAAGGATATCTAACCTAAATAATCTACTGAGAAATGTGCATATACCAACCACTAATAGAGAATATAAAATGGTCTAGAAGGACTCTTCTAATGGGCACTACAAAGTTAAATTAGGATATGATTATCTAGCACAAGATTTTGGACTCAATGGAAGTTGGGAGTTTTTATGGGACAAATGAATAATTCCAAAAATCATTTTTTTATATTTGGGTTGCAGTTCAAAACAAAATAATTAAAATTGACAATTTACGAAAAAGAGGTTGTATCTTAATCAATCGATCTGTCCTATGTGAAGAGAATAATGAATCGGTTTTCCATTTTCTTGTCAGTTATTATTTTTCTCATAAGATTTAGAAATATTATTTTGATAAATTTAATATCTCATGGGTGCAAGAAATTTCACTAATGGAAGTGTGGCAGTCATGGGGGTGTCCTTTTCAAAATACCCTAATCAAGAAACTCTGGAAATTTGCATTGCCTCATATCATATGGGGTATTTGGGGAGAGCATAAAAATATAATTTTTAGGGGGAAGAGATGCATAAGTAAAGTTATTTCTAAAATAATATTTGATCACATTATGGAGAATTGCAATACTATTCCTATTAAGAAAGGACAAAGTTTGCTTCAGTTTGAAGAAATTCTAGCTCATAACTAAAAAATTGATACATTTGAGTTGGGTAAGCTAGATCCTAAGGAATAAATTAGGAAAATAACTAAATGAAAACCCCCTCTTTTGGGTTAGATGCAGCTTAATTTTGATGGAGCATCAAAAGGGAATCCAGGACCAACTAGAGGTGGCAGAATAATAAGAAATCATCAAGGAAATTTGGTTGCAACATTTGTCAAATACATGGGTGTTTAGTCTAACCTCTAAGATGAAGCTCTATGCCATATGGGGAGTAATATGGGATTACCTAACATAATATAACTAAAAATTCCACCAGAAGTGAGAAAAAATAAAAGAATTTGGGAAGCTCTACAAGTGGAAGGTTTTGTTGGTTTCATGGAGAAGATAAAAGGACATGATAGGCACATTTTCATCATGTTTGCAAAATCTTGGGAAGATAGAATAGTCATTATTAATGGAGTTACTCTTGACATCACATAAAAACTCATTGCCCACATTACTGGGCTGGATATTGAGGAAACTAAGATTTACAACTCGGTGAGGGACTTCAAAAGGGACAAAGAGACATTCCTGGAGGAGGGAGAGCAATTGGAATTATTGCATAATGGTTTTGATCAAGAATATTTTCCCAAGCCATATGTTTAGGTTTCCTACCGTTTGACGTAATATTTAACCCTATACGGTAGGTTTAACATAGCTAGATGGTCTTTATTTAAGATATCAAACTATTTTAGACATGGTATTCCTTTCAGTCTTCCTTTCTTCATTCTAAAATCTATGGAAGTTTTGATCATGAAGTTCAAGCATGGTAATTATTCAACTGCAAGGCATGAAGGGTTGATTTAACTCATACATAAATACTTTAAGGGTATTAACCAAATTAACCTATATCATCTTTAGCCTCAAAATAAAACTATAGAGTGTCCCCCTGTTGACATTAGAAAAATAAAAAAAGTTTGGATTAAATACCCTTGGAGCTTGAGCAAGCCTACAGAGATCAATGATTCCATTAATCCTATGGAGAATAAGATCAAGGATGCTAAAAGCAAGGCTTAAAAGATGTAGGATAATATTTAAAAATGCCTTTAGAGTGCCTTAATGCCTACAATTATCTATCAAAAAAAATAAGGTATGCAAAGTAAAATAGGTGGCTCATAAAGAGATTCCATTGAAGTTGATGATGATAGAGAATTTTCTGGGGAGGGACATAAAGATGAAGATTAGGGACACAAGTCGGTTCAAAAATTTATTCCTGAGTCTAAGAAAGGAGTGACTAAAGATGCCCCCATAGATAAAGGGAAGAGTACTGTGGATAATCAATAAAAAGGCTGGAATGAGGATTTCAATAGCCTGGTGATTTCTATTAAGGTCAAGGAGAATTCATATAATATAGTTGAAGAATTAGATTTTCAAAAATCTATTATGTATTGGTTTATGAGAGAGCACATAGAGCTTAAAGGTAATGTAAATTTCCTACAGTAGGAGAACATCAGGTTGAACCAAATCTTTTTGTCTAGGGAGGATGATCAACAACTTTAGGGTCTCTTATTTAGGGTGGAGATTTTGGAGCAGGAGAATGAGAAACTATGAAATAATATCAGATTTTTAGTTAATTGTAGCAAGGCTACCATGTATGAGGGCATCCATAATATACAAAATCTTAGAGCTCACCTCAGGGAGTTATTTGAGCCTAAAATGATTGGCAAAGGGAAAGGTAAACAGAGGAAATGTAGTGGATCCCATAATTTCATGGATAAAGATAAACTATTTTTTCAGATTGAAGCAAACCTAAAAAGATGAAAACATGTTGGGAGGATGTCTTTGGTATTTTAGACTAAGACTAGGTCCTAGTTTTTATTGTTTTAATTTATTGGTTTATAGGCTATTTTTTATCTATCTCTGGGCCTATTTTGTCCTTGTTCTAGTTTGGTATTTGGTAGACCATTTTCTTTCTTTTGTTTGTACTTCTCCTAGGGTTGGGGACCCTAGTTCAACCCCCACTTTAACCTTAATAAAAATAAATGATTAGAAGATGACTATTATTAGATATTTTCAATAATAAAATAGAGATTAAAAAAAGTGTTTCAAATGAAATATAAAACATAATGCACATGAACATGAAGCATACGAATAAGAAAATCCAAAAATCAACACAAGAGTTATCCTAGAGAAACCCAATGTGGGTAAAACTCTAGTGGGTGAGGTAACTACACTATCCTTCCACTATGTAATTCAAGATATGTTAAAGATAGTATCAAAAATGGAATTCAAGGATATAATTATTACTATTAATGTATCCAAAAAAATTTCACAAGACTAATTTTCACATACAAAACACATCTTAGAACTCCAACATAGTTGAACCAATAATATACAACTAGGAAGTAATGAAATAACAAGAACAAAGACTAAAATTTGAAAATTGCAATATAAATTCAAATCAAAGACTTATCATATTGTTTTTTATGTCCTATGCCTTTTAAAAGACCTACATTTATTCTCTCTCAACTTTGGAGTCCACCAAAAAGCTCAAAGAACTGTTATTGAGAATTGGAAATGTTTGAAAATGTTACCATTCTTCTACTTTATCTTGTGGCCAAATTGCCACTATTTGTAGTCTAATGGTTGTAGAACTATTGGGGTGTTTGAGAAACCACCAAGGAAGTTATGTAATCATCACCTACATATACCTAAAACTACACAACTATCACTTGCACAAACTTCTAGTTGCATCACCTCCATTTCAAGTGTAAAAACTCATTAACTTCATCACTATGAAGATGTTTGGATCACCTTCATATAACATCTACCATTATAAAATATATGATCTGATGTTTTTAATGTGAAATTTCTAACATTATTATCTTAAAATCATTAATTACACATAATTTGGCATAGTGGAAACATCTAGTATACAAGACTAGTACATTATGATGTAAATTTGGATCAACCATTCCCTTGTTTAAGATTCCGCTTGGGATTATTAGACTATGGTTTGTCATGAGATTTGGATTCATATTTCTTAGTCTTTAGTTTAGTTTTTAATTCTATTTTTCAAGATGATTTTTGGGTTTATACAATGGAAGATATATGTAGGAAATCCATATTTGATTGTATATATGGTATCAAGCTTGACCTATATTTAAAAATAAGATTTTGCTTATATTCATCAACAATTATTTTTGAAACCAAAGTATGAAAATGGTCTGTGTATTGATAAACATATTGATTATGACCTTGGAACATTATAGATAATGTTTTTTTACTAGTCATCATAGTTTCCAATAGGATATTAGGTTGCTTTGAGTGGTTCTACAAAACCATTCAAATGTATCTATAGGTGTGTCTAATTAAACATATTGATGTGCAATTATTTACTAAGAAATAAAAATTTAAAAAAGAGAATGCAATCTTTTATTGGTTAGATAATTTATTCACCACATAGTATAAACATATTAGATTAAGCTAGTTACCTAGTGTATTTACATCTATTTTTATTCAAACATAGGGATGTCTAGATTGATTTGTACCTTATAGGTTGTGTGACCACTAAAATATTGTTGTGAATGAGATGTGTTGGATAGAGTCTGAACCTACTTGAGAAGTTTATAAAAGTGATAAAAAATAGTCACTTGTTCATGTGTATGACATTATTACAATTATTTATGTTACCTTTACAAAGCATCCTCTATTATTTTATGAAACATGTTAGAAGTTTAAGTCTTTGTATGTGATTTGTCTGTTATCTAAGGACATGAAGGAATTTATTATTAAGGATCATGAGTCTTGATTAGTAACTTCTTGTTATCATATCTCATGTGAGTGGGCATACAACTAAAGAAATATTTCAGATACAACATTAATACCACTATGAGATAATATGAACTATATATGCTCTAATACCATTGATTTAGGGTCAAGAAAGAGTCTTGGTGGAAAACATCACTTAAAAATTAAATGGGTTATTGAAAAATCATACATTGAATGAAAAAGGTAGGAGGATATATCATAATGTAATAAGAAAAGGGAAAGAGCAAATAAGACAATGGACACCAATTTAGAACTATAATTACAATGTTGTTTTATGAAAAGTTTTATAATAGATTTGATAGGCCGAATGTATGATGTCTACGTACTCCATAGACTATTTATATATCTTTAAATTATTTCAAATAATATAAGAATATATTAATATACAAAAGAGGAATATGAAGTGTTTTCTAAACTATTATGATGGTTGATAACAACTGCTTCATAGCTAGTCACTTGTGATACAACTTTTGTTGACATTATTGTATAACTACATGGTACAATACTAACACTATATGAGTTGTGATTTAGTACTTGTGGTCTTGTACACATATAATTTGAATGATATCAATGTTATTGGTGGAGTTGTACATGTTGGATGAAACATTGAGATGATGTGAGTCAACCATGTGACTCAAATCCTCCTATATTTATCTTCCCTAATTGAATTGGAATGGTCTACATTAAATGATGTTATGGTAAAAAATGTGGAAAAAGGTTATAAACCTAAATTTTTGTAAACCTTTTCCTTGGAAAAATGTAGTGGAAATGTGCAGAGTTTTATTGTAAATATGCTGAATGAAATGAAGAATTTAATCCCAAGTGTGTTTCTTCTTAGAATTGAACATTTTAAAAAGATGCACTATCACCCTATTTACCACTTCCATTTATCCATTAATTCATGGATGGAATGTGGTAGACTTGTTTAACTTTGTGTCTAGTGTAAACCAAAGAGTTTTATAGATTTTTTTCAAAAACCTTGTTTCCATATTAGAGATGATAGTTTTTGGGATTCTAAAGGGGATATATAAATAAATAACATACATTTGAGTTGTTCCTAGAGCTGAGCTTTATTTATACAAGGTATGTGAATTTCCATCTTTGAGAATCTATCAACCATTACAAGAACATGATCATTACTATGATTGGTATTAGGGGATCTTATGAGTAATTGCATGAAATTATATTCCCATGGCATTTTTAGAACCTAGATAGGTGTATACACACCTTTATTCTTATTAACTAGTATAGAAATTAAACATGCATAGTAAAAAATGATGTCTTTGATAACATCCAACTTGAGGTGTGGCCAAAATAAATAATTTTGTAAGACACAAGAATATTTTCAACTTTATAATGTTATTAAAACTTGTTAAAATGACATTTCAATATTATTTTATGTCTCTCTACCTCATGCGACATAGATAAGTGCCTAAGATGATATAGGAGTCCATCTTGAAAGTTTAAAAATTAAACTAAACTAACACAAAATAACTTTTGATAGATATCTGCAATGTCTGAGTTATATGGATTTAATTATAAAAAAGTGTCTAGTTCATGTCCACATGCATCAAGTGAACTTAGATGAGATTGAATTAGTGATCCTCTCAAAAAATTTCTACTGGATTGGCATTTCCATTCTCATGCTTAGTGTTTAAATGGAATTGCTAAAGATGAGAAGACCATTTTCGATGTTGCTATTGATTTAGCTTATTATAAGAAGGAAGAACTGAAGTGGTTTTTTGATCTATGTGGATCACAATATCCTTTCCTAATGTGTAATGATTCTAATGCATATATTCTTTTAAAATGGCATAAAACTTGTGGTCATAAATGGGATTGTTCAGTAATGGTGTGATGAATGTTTCACCATGGTAAGAAACTGGGTGACCATGTTGAGTGAGGACATATAGGGTGAGATTAGGTCACCAAAAAGATAAAACCCTAACTCAAAATTAGAACCCAATTAAAGGTAAATGAACTCTAATTACTTAATTAACTAACCTAAGTAAACTGAAAAGATAGATCTCAAAAAACCCATAAAATACATGCAAATAAAATTTTCATCAAAGGCCTTCTGACATGAGTTTCGAGATAGTTTTATAAAAATGGCTTCAAAGTCAAAAGTAGCGATCGTACAGTATGAAAAAATAGAAAAATAAATGCAATAAGATATTACCAAATGAGATAAATGCATGAGGCTATCAGGAAAGCTCTAGTACCACGATAAATTTCACCAAGATCTCTGAATAATGATCACGTGATGAATATCAAATTTTTGTAGAGGTAGAATGAGAGCTTCAAAAATAAGAAAATTTAAAAAAAAGAAATAACTTAAGTCTATTTATTCATTAGCTTTCACCTAAAATTTGATAGTTTTTGAAACGTCACACACTTACTTTCTTGGGGTTTCAAACAACTTCAACTTTGGGTTCTTGAACTACTTTAACTTATAAAAATTTATAAGCAGTTGATCGTGGAAAACCTGATTACTTTTTTGTAGTGTATTTTGAGTTCTTCAAGCTACTTTATTTTGGAGTTTCAAATAACTGCAACTTATAAAACAAGTAGTAAGTAATTGACCCTAAAAACTTGAATGGGTCTAGCAAGCAAATAATCAAGGTTGAGAAACCTGATTACTTATAAGTTGTCACCCTAGAGAATCTCTAGTACCATGATAGATTAGACCAAGATCTTTGAATAATGGCCACATAATGAATGCCAAATTCTATAGAGGTAGAATGAGAGCTCCAAAAATAAGAAAATTTTACAAAATAAATATGTGCATTAGCCACTTTTAAAAAAAAAGTACATATAGAGTGAGATTAAGTCACCAAAAA
Source organism: Torreya grandis (assembly GCA_037957365.1). Classification (NCBI taxonomy): domain Eukaryota; kingdom Viridiplantae; phylum Streptophyta; class Pinopsida; order Cupressales; family Taxaceae; genus Torreya; species Torreya grandis. Next base: position 2,642,425 of record JARHVA010000411.1, read on the forward strand.
GGTAAAACCCTAACTTGTAATTAGAACCCACTTAAAGGTAAATGATCCCTAATGAATTAATTAACTAAATTAAGCTGAAAAGATAGATCTCAAAAAATATACAAAAATTTTACAAATAGATTTTTCATCAAAACCCTTTTGACATGAGTTTTGAAGTAGTTTTTAAAAAATAATTTCAAAGTCAAAAATGGTGATTGTACATTATGAAAAAATAACAAGGTGAATGCAAGATGATCTTATCAAAAGAGACAAACGCATGAGGCTATCAAGAAATCTTTGGTAACATGATAGATTTCATCAAGATCTCTAAATAACGGCCATGTGATGAATGCCGAATTCTTGTAGAGGTAGAATGAGAGCTCTGAAAATAAGAAAATTTCAAAAAAAAACAATTTAAGTCTATTTTTTCATTACCTTTCATCTAAAATTTGACAACTTCTGAAATGTCACACACTTACTTGCTCGAGGTTCTGAACAACTTCAACTTTAGGTTCTCGAACTACTTCAACTTATAAAAAGTTATAAGCATTTGATTCTAGAAAAGTTGAATACTTATTCACAGTGTATTTTGAGTTTTTTGAGCTGCTTTAATTTAGAGTTTCAAGTAACTATAACTTATGAAATAAGTAATGAGTAATTGACTCTTGAAAACCTAAATGGGTCTAGCGAGCAAGTGATCAAGGTTGAGAAACCTGATTACTTATAAGTTGTCACCTTGAAGAAACCCGATTACTTATGAATACAAGCACTTGAGAAACCTGATTTAGTCTATGAGAAAGTAGAAGTACTTCAAAAATTTGATTTGATCGACAAGCAAGTAGAATCACTTCAGAAACCTAATTTAGTCGGTGAGCAAGTGGAAGCACTTCATAAACTTGATTTGGTCGATGAACAAGTAGAAGCACTTCATAAACCCAATTTGATTGGTGAGTAAGTAGAAGTACTTCAGAAACCTGATTTGGTTTATGGAGAGTAAATCAAGTTTTGCAGGCTGGATTACTTCGGCCGTGCGGATGGTGACCAGATAGAAGAAATCAAATTTTTGAAAAATTCATAAACTTTCTCAGAAAACTAAGAACAACCTATTTTAGATCTAAAAAAACTCATAAAATATATGCAAACAAATTTTTCATCAAAAGCCTTCTGACATGAGTTTTGAGGTAGTTTTTATAAAATGTCTCTAAAGTAAAAAATGGTGACCATACAGTATAAAAAAGAGTAAGGTGAATGCAGAAGGATCTTACCAAAGGAGACAAACATATGAGGCTATCATGAAAGCTCTAGTACCATGATAGATTTCACCAAGATATTTGAGTAGTGGTCACACAATGAATATTGAATTCTTATAGAGGCAAAATGAGAGTTCCATCAATAAAAAAATTCCACAAAGGAAATATTTGCATTAGCCACTTTAAGAAAAAAAAGAACATATAGGTTGAGATTAAGTCATCAAATAGGTAAAACCTAAATCATAATTAGAGCCCACTTAAAGGTAAATGACCTTAATGACTTAATTAACTAACCTACGTAAGCTGAAAAGATGGATCTCAAAAAATTTACAAAATATATGCAAACGTATTTTTTATCAAAAGTCTTCTGACATGAGTTTTGAGGCAGTTTTCAAAAAACACCTCCAAAGTCAAAAATAGGTCTCATATAATATGAAAAAGTAGTAAGGTGAATGCAGGAGGATCTTACCAAAAAATACAAATACATGAGGCTATTAGGGAAGCTCTAGTACCATGATAGATTTCACCAAGATCTTTGAATAGCAGCCACGTGATGAATGTTGAATTCCTGTAGAAGCAGAATAAGAGTTTTGAAAATGAAAAAATGAAAAAAATAATAATTTAAGTCTATTTTTTTATTACCTTTCACTTAAAATTTGATAGCTTCTAGAATATCATGTGCTTACTTGTTTGGGGTTCTGAACAAATTCAACTTTGGGTTCTTAAACTACTTCATCTTATAAAAAATTATAAGCAGTTGACCCTAGAAAACCTAATTACTTCACAGTGTATTGGGTTCTTCAAGCTGCTTTACTTCAAAGTTTCAAATAACTATAATTTATGAAATAAGTAATGAGTAATCGACCCTAGCAAACTTGAATGGGGCTAGCGAACAAATAATTGGGGTTGAGAAATCCGATTACTTATAAGTTGTCACCCTGAAGAACTTGATTACTTATAAGTACAAGCACTTGAGAAACTCGATTTGTTTTATGAGTAAGTAGAAACACTTTAGAAACCTGATTTGGTTAGCAAGCGAGTAGAAGCACTTCATAAACTCAATTTGGTCTATGAAAAATAAATCAGGCTTTGTAGATTGGATTACTTCGGTCAAATGGACGACGACCAAATAGAAGAAATCAAAATTTTGAAAAATCCATGATTTTTTTTCAGAAAACTAAGAACAACCCATTTTATATCTCAAGAAACTTACAAAATATATGCAAATGGATTTTTCATCAAAGGCCTTTTGACATGAGTTTTGAGGTAGTTCTCAAAAAATGCCTCCAAATTCATAAATAACGGTCGTACAATATGAAAAAACAACAAAGTGAATGTAAGAGGATCTTACCAAAGGAAACAAATGCATGAGGCTATCAAGAAGCTCTAGTATCATGATAGATTTCATCAAGATCTCTGAATAGCGATCATTCGATGAATGTTGAATTTTTGTAGAGGTAGAATGAGAACTCTGAAAATAAGAAAATTCCACAAAATAAATATTTGCATTAGCTACTTTAATAAAAAAGAAAGTACATATAGGGTGAGATTAGGTCACCAAAAAGGTAAAACTCTAACTTATAATTAGAACCCACTTAAATATAAATGATCTTTAATGATTTAATTAACTAACCTAAGTAAGCTAAAAAAATGGATCTTAAAAAACCCACAAAATATATGTAAATGGATTTTTCATCAAAGGCTTTCTAACATGAGTTTCGAGGTAGTTTTCAAAAAATACTTCTAAGGTCAAAAATGATGGCCATACAATATGAAAAAACAACAAGGTGAATGTAGGAAGATCATACCAAAGGAGACAAATGCATGAGACTATCAAGAAAGCTCTGGTACCATGATAGATTTTGCTAAGATCTTTAAATAACGATCACACGATGAATATCGAATTCTTGTAGAGGCAGAATGAGAGCTTCAAAAATAAGAATTTCAAAAAAAGAAATAACTTAAGTCTATTTCTTCATTACTTTTCACCTAAAATTTGACAATTTCTAGAATGTCATGTGCTTACTTGCTCAGGGTTTCGAATAACTTCAACTTTGAGTTCTCGAACTACTTCAACTTATAAAAAGTTATAAGCAGTTGACCATATAAAACTCAATTAATTCTTCACAGTGTATTTTGGATTCTTCAAGCTACTTTACTTCAAAGTTTTAAATAACTATAACTTATGAAATAATTAATGAATAATCGACCTTGAAAAACTTGAATGGGTCTAGCAAGTAAGTAATCAAGGTTGAGAAACTCTATTACTTATAAGTTGTCACTCTAAAAAATCCCGATTACTTATAAGTACAAGCATTTGAGAAACTCGATTTGGTCTAAGAGAAAGTAAAAGCACTTCAAAAACTCGATTTGGTCGATGAGCAAGTATAAGCACTTCAAAAACTCAATTTGGTCGACGAGTAAGTAAAAGCACTTTAAAAATCTGATTTGGTTGGAGAGTAAGTATAAGCACTTCAAAAACCCGATTTGATCGATGAGCAAGTAGAAGCATTTCAAAAACCTGATTTGATCGATGAGCAAGTAGAAGCACTTCAAAAACTTGATTTGGTCTATAGAGAGTAAATTGGAGTTTGTAGACTGGATTACTTTGAACGTATGGATGGTGACTAGATAGAAAAAATCAAATTTTTAGAAAATATGTGAACTTTCTTAAAAAAATTAAGAACAACCCATTTTAGATCTCAAAAAATCCACAAAATATATGCAAATAGATTTTTCATTAAATGTCTTACATGAATTTTGAAGTAGTTTTTAGAAAACACATCTAAAGTAAAAAATGATGGCCATATGGTATGAAAAAACAACAAGGTGAATGTAGGAGGATCTTACCAAAGGAGACAAACACATGAGGCTATCATGAAAGCTCTGGTACCATGATAGATTTCACCAAGATTTTTGAATAATGACCATGTGATGAATGTCAAATTCCTGTAAAGGCAAAATGAGAGTTCTAAAAATAAGAAAATTCCATAAAAAAATGTTTGCATTAACCATTTTAGAAAAAAAAAGTACATATAGGGTGAGATTAGGTCACCAAAAATGTAAAACCTTATCTCACAATTAAAACCCATTTAAAGGTAAATGAATTCTAATCACTTAATTAACTAACCTAAGTAAATTGAAAAGATGGATCTAAAAAAACCCATAAAATATATGCAAATTGCTTTTTTATCAAAAGCCTTTTGACACAAGTTTTAAGGTAGTTTTTAGAAAATGCCTCCAAGGTAAAAAATGGTGACTGTATAGTATGAAAAAATAGCAAGATGAATGCAGGAAGATCTTACCAAAGGAAACAAATGCATGAGGATATCAGGCAAGTGCTAGTATCATGATAGATTTCACCAAGATCTTTAAATAATGACCACATGATGAATGTCAAATTCTTGTAGAGGCAGAATGAGAGCTAAAAAAATAAGAAAATTTCACAAAAGAAATGTTTGCATTAACCACTTTAAGAAAAAAAAGTACATATAAAGTGAGATTAGGTCACCAAAAAAGTAAAACTCTGACTCACAATTAGAACCCACTTAAATGTAAATGACCCCTAATGACTTAATTAACTAACCTAAGTAAGTTGAAAAGACGGATCTCAAAAAATCCATACAATATATGCAAATGAATTTTTCATCAAAAGCCTTCTAACATGAGTTTCAAGGCAGTTTTCAAAAAACATCTTTAAAGTTAAAAATGATGACCATACAGTATGAAAAAATAACAAGATGAATGTAGGAGGATCTTACTAAATGAGATAAATGCATGAGGCTATTAGGAAAGCTCTTATATCATGATAGATTTTGCTAAAATCTTTGAATAACAGCTACGTGATGAATGTTAAATTCCTATAGAAATAGAATGAGAGCTCCAAAAATAAGAAAATTCCAAAAAAGGAAAACTTAAGTCTATTTCTTCATTACCTTTCCCTTGAAATTTGATGGCTTTTAGAACATCATGCGCTTACTTGCTCAGAGTTTCAAACAACTTCAACTTTGGGTTCTCGAGCTACTTCAACTTATAAAAAGTATTAAATAGTTGACCCTAAAAAACTTGAATACTTTTTTGCAGTGTATTTTAAGTCTTTTGAACTACTTTACTTTAGATTTTCAAATAACTGAAACTTATAAAACAAGCAATGAGTAATCGATCCTAGAAACCCTAAATGGGTCTAGTAAGCAAGTAATCAAGGTTGAGAAACCTGATTAATTATAAGTTATCACCTTGGATAAGCCCGATTACTTATAAGTACAAACACTTGAGAAACTTGATTTAGTCTATGAATAAGTAGAAGCACTTCGAAAACTCGATTTGGTCAATGAGCAAGAAGAAGCACTTTAGAAATCTAATTTGATCAGTGAGCAAGTAGAAGCACTTCAGAAACTCGATTTGATCAGTGAACAAGTAGAAGCACTTCAAAAACTTGATTTGGTCGGTGAGCAAGTATAAGCACTTCAAAAACTTGATTTGATCTATGGAGAGTAAATTAGGTTTATAGACTGAATTACTTTGATCATACGGATGACAATCAGATAGAAGAAATCAAATTTTTAGAAAATCTATAAACTTTCTCAAAAAAATAAGAACAACCTATTTTAGATCTAAAAAAACCCATAAAATATGTGCAAATGGATTTTTCATCAAAGACCTTATGACATGAGTTTCAAGGTAGTTTAAAAAAAAAATCCCATGTCAAAAATGACAACCGTACAGTATGAAAAAACATCAAGATGGATGCAGGAAGATCTTACCAAAGGAGACAAAAGCATGAGGCTATCAGGAAAGCTCTGGTACCATGATAGATTTCATCAAGATCTTTGAATAGTGGCCACATGATGAATGCCAATTTTTTGTAGAGATAGAATGAGAGCTCCAAAAATAAGAAAATTGTATAGAAGAAATGTTTTCATTAGCTAATTTAGAAAAAATGAAAGTACATATAGGGTAAGATAAGGTCATCAAAAATGTAAAACTCTAACTCAAAATTAGAACTCACTTAAAGGTAAATGACCCATAATGACTTAATTAACTAACTTAAGTAAGTTGAAAAGATGAATCTTAAAAAACCTACAAAATATATGCAAATGAACTTTTCATCAAAGGCCTTTTGATATGAGTTTTGAGGCAGTTTTTAGAAAATGCTTTCAAGGTAAAAAATAACGATCGTACAATAAAAAAAAAATAGCAAGGTGAATGCAAAAAGATCTTACCAAATGAGACAAACGTATGAGGCTATCAGGAAAGCTCTGGTACCATGATATATTTCAACCAAGATTTTTGAATAGCGGTCACATGATGAATATCAAAATCTTGTAGAGGTAGAATGAGAGCTTCGAAAATAAGAAAATTCTAAAAAAGCCAACTTAAGTCAATTTCTTCATTATCTTTCACTTGAAATTTGACAGCTTCTGTAACATCACATGCTTACTTTCTTGAGATTTTTAACAAATTTAATTTCAATTTCTTGAACTACTTCAACTTATAAAAAGTTATAAGTAGTTGACCCTGAAAAACTCGATTACTTCTTCATGGTGTATTTTGAGTTCTTCGAGCTGCGTTATTTTGAAGTTTTAAACAACTGCAACTTATGAAATAAGTAATGAGTAATCGACCTGAATGGGTCTAATGAGCAAGTAATTGAGGTTGAGAAACCCGATTACTTATAAGTTTTCACCTTGAAGAAGTCTGATTACTTATAAGTACAAGCACTTGAGAAAATTGATTTGGTCTATGAGCAAGTAACACTTTGAAAATTTAATTTGGTCTACAAGTAAGTAGAAGCACTTTAGAAACCCGATTTGATCAACAAGCAAGTAGAAGCACTTCAAAAACCTTATTTGATCGGTGAGCAAGTAGAAGTAATTCAAAAACCTAATTTGATCTATGAAGAGTAAATCAAGGTTTGCAGGTTGGATTACTTCGATCATATAGATAGTGACTAGATAGAAAAAAAATCAAAATTTTGAAAAATATGTGAACTTTTTCAGAAAACTAAGAACAAATTATTTTAGATCTAAAAAAATCCATAAAATATATGCAAATGGATTTTTCACCAAAGGCCTTCTGACATGAGTTTTGACATAATTTTTAGAAAACACCTCCAAGATAAAAAATGACGACCGTACAGTATGAAAAAACAAGATGAATGTAGGTGGATCTTATCAAAAGAGATAAATGCATAAGGCTATCAAAAAAGCCTAGAACAATGATAGATTTCACCAAGATCTCTAAATAGTGACCACACGATGAATGTTGAATTCTTATAGAGGTAGAATGAGAACTTTGAAAACAAGAAATTTCCATAAAGGAAATGTTTACATTAGCTACTTTAAGAAAAAAAGTATATATAGGGTGAGATTAGGTTACCAAAAAGGTAAAACCCTAACTCAAAATTAGAATCCACTTAAAGGTAAATTACCTCTAATGACTTAATTAACCTAAATAAGCTAAAAAGATGGATCTCAAAAAACCCAAAAAATATATGCAAACAAATTTTTCATCAAAGGACTTCTGACATGAGTTTCGAAGCAATTTTCAAAAAACATCTCCAAGGTCAAAAATGGTCATTGTAGAGTATGAAAAAATAGCAACATGAATGTAGGAGGATCTTACCAAAGGAGACAAATGCATGAGGCTATCATGAAAGCTTTGGTATTATAATATATTTCATCAAGATCTCTTAATAGTGATCACGTGATGAATGTCCAATTCCTGTAGAGATAGAATGAGAGTTTTGAAAATAAGAAAATTCTACAAAAAAAATATTTGCATTAGTCACTTTTTGAAAAAAAAGTATATATAGGGTGAGATTAGGTCACCAAAAAGGTAAAACCCTAACTCACAATTAGAACCCACTTAAAGATAAATGATCCCTAATAACTTAATTAACTAACTTAAGTATACTAAAAAGATGGATCTCAAAAAACTCATAAAATATATGCAAATGGATTTTTTATCAAAAACCTTTTGACACGAATTTTGAGGTAGTTTTCAAAAAATACCTCCAAAGTAAAAAATGATAGTCGCGTAGTATGAAAAAATAATAAGATGAATGCAGGAGGATCTTACCAGATGAGATAAACACATGAGGCTATCAGGGAAGCTCTAGTACCATAATATATTTTTTCAAGATCTCTGAATAACAAGCATGTGATGAATATTGAATTTTGTAGAAGCAAAATAAGAGTTTCAAAAATTAAAAAATTAAAAAAGGAAACAAATTAAGCCTATTTCTTCATTATCTTTTACGTGAAATTTGATGGCTTCTAAAACGTGACATGCTTACTTGCTCGAGGTTTCAAATAACTTCAACTTTGGGCTCTCGAACTACTTCAACTTATAAAAAGTTATAAGTAGTTGACACTGGAAAATCGATTACTTCTTCGTAATGTATTTCGGATTCTTCAAGCTACTTTACTTTGGAGTTTCAAATTACTACAACTTATGAAATAAGTAATAGGTAATCAACCCTGAAAAACTTGAATGGGTCTAGTAAGTAAGTAATCAGGGTTGAGAAAATTGATTACTTATAAATTGTCACCCTGGAAAAGCTTGATTATTTATAAGTACAAGCACTTTAGAAATTTGATTTGGTCTATGAGCAAGTAGAAGAACTTCAGAAATTCAATTTGATCTACAAGTAAGTAGAAGCACTTTAAAAACTTGATTTGGTCGATGAGTAAGTAGAAGCACTTTAAAAACTCGATTTGGTTGGTGAGCAAGTAGAAGCACTTCAAAAACCCAATTTGGTCAGCGAGTAAGTAGAAGCACTTCAAAAACCCAATTTGGTCAGCGAGCAAGTAGAAGAACTTCAAAAACCTGATTTGGTCTATGAAGAGTAAATCAGGGTTTGCAAGCTAGATTATTTTGACTGTACGGATGACGATCAGATAGAAGAAATTAAATTTTTAGAAAATTTATGAAATTTTTTAGAAAACTAAGAAAAATTCATTTTAGATCTCAAAAAATCCATAAAATATATGCAAATGTATTTTTCATAAAAGGCCTTTTGACATGAGTTTTGAGGCAATTTTTTGAAAACACCTCCAAGATCAAAAATAGTGGTCGTACAATATGAAAAAATAATAAGGTAAATGCAAGAGGATCTTACCAAAAGAGATAAATTCATGAGGCTATCTAAAAAGCTCTGGTACCATGATAAATTTTGCTAAGATCTCTGTATAACAGCCACATGATGAATGTCAAATTCTTGTAGAGGCAGAATGAGAGCTTAGGTCACAAAAAAAAATGTTTGCATTAGACATTTAGGAAAAATAAAAGTACATAAAAAATGAGATTAGGTCACCAAAAAGGTAAAACCCTAACTCATAATTAGAATCCATTTAAAGGTAAATGACCCTTAATGACTTAATTAACTAACTTAAGTAAGTTAAAAAGATAGATCTAAAAAAACCCATAAAATATATGTAAATGGATTTTTCATCAAAGGCCATCTAACATGAGTTTTGAGGTAGTTTTAAGAAAAGACCTCCATGATAAAAAATAGCAATCGTATAGTACGAAAAAATAGCAAGATGAATGTAGGAAGATATTACCAAAGGAGACAAACATATTATACTATCAAGAAAGCTTTGGTACCATGATAGATTTTGTCAAGATCTCTAAATAACAGTCACATGATGAATGTCAAATTCCTATAGAGGTAGAATGAGAGCTCAAAAATAAGAAAAATTAAAAAAAGAAAACAACTTAAGTCTATTTTTTCATTACCTTTCTCCTAAAATTTGATGGATTTTGAAATATCACACGCTTACTTGCTCGAGGTTCTGAACAACTTCAACTTTGGGTTCTCGAACTACTTCAACTTATAAAAATTTATAAGCAGTTGACCTTGAAAAACTTGATTACTTCTTCGCGGTGTATTTTAGGTTCTTCGAGCTGCTTTACTTCAAAGTTTCAAACAACTAAAACTTATGAAATAAGTAATGAGTAATTGACCCTAGAAAATTTGAATGGGTCTAGTGAGCAAGTAATTAGGGTTGAGAAACCTGATTACTTATAAGTTGTCACCCTGGAGAAGCCTGATTACTTATAAGTAAAAGCACTTGAGAAACCTGATTTAGTCTATGAGCAAGTAGAAGCACTTTAGAAACTTGATTTGGTCAGTGAGAAAGTAGAAGCACTTCAAAAACTTGACTTGGTTAGTGAGCAAGTAGAAGCACTTTAGAAACTTGATTTGGTCAGTGAGCAAGTAGAATCACTTCAGAAACCTGATTTAGTCGATGAGTAATTAGAAGAAATTTAAAAACCTAATTTGATCTACTGAGAGTAAATCAGAGTTTATAGGCTAGATTACTTTGGTTGTACGGATGGTGACCAAATATGAGAAATTAAATTTTTGAAAAATCAAAGGTCTTTTAACATGAGTTTCAAGGCAATTTTTAGAAAATGCCTCTAAAGTCAAAAATGGTGGTCGTACAGTATGAAAAATAACAAAGTGAATACAAGAGGATCTTACCAAAGGAGACAAATGCATGAGGCTATCAGAAAAGCTCAGGTATCATGATAGATTTCATCAAGATCTTTGAATAGCGACCATGCATTGAATGTTAAATTTTTATAGAGGCAGAATGAGAACTTTGATTATTAAAAAAATCCAAAAAAGGAAACAATTTAAGTCTATTTCTTCATTACCTTTCACCTAAAATTTGATGGCTTTTGGAACATCATGCACTTACTTTCTTGAGGTTCTGAACAACTTCAACTTTGAGTTCTCAAACTACTTCAACTTATAAAAAGTTATAAGTAGTTGAATTTGGAAAACCCGATTACTTCTTCACAGTGTATTTTGTGTTCTTCGAGTTGCTCTACTTTGGAATTTCAAATAACTACAACTTATGAAATAAGTAATGAGTAATCAACTTTGGAAAACCCAAATGGGTCTAGCAAGCAAGTAATCAAGGTTGAGAAACCTGATTACTTATAATTTGTCACCCTAGAGAAGCTTAATTACTTATAAGTATAAGTACTTGAGAACCCTGATTTGATCTACGAGTAAGTAGAAGCACTTTGAAAAATCGATTTGGTTGGTGAGCAAGTAGAAGCACTTCAAAAACTTGATTTAATTGACAAGCAAGTAGAAGCACTTCATAACCCTGATTTGGTCAGCGAACAAGTAGAAGCACTTTAGAAACCCGATTTGGTCTATAGAGATTAAATCAGGGTTTGCAGGCTGGATTACTTTGACCGTATGGATGATGACCAAATCGAAGAAATGAAATCTTTGGAAAATTCATGAACTTTCTCAAAAACCAAGAAAAATCCATTTTATATCTCAAAAAACCCATAAATATATGCAAATGGATTTTTCATCAAAGGCCTTCTGACACGAGTTTCAAGGTAGTTTTTAGAAAATGGTTTCAAGGTCAAAAATGGTGACCATATAATATGAAAAAATAGCAAGGTAAATACATGATGATGTTATCAAAGGAGACAAACATATGAGGCTATCAGGAAATCTTTGATACTATGATAGATTTTGTCAAGATCTCTAAATAGCAGCCACATGATGAATGTCAAATTCCTGTAGAGGTAGAATGAGAGCTCCAAAAACAAAAAAAATCCACAAAAAAAATATTTGTATTAGCCACTTTAGAAAAAAAAGTACATATAGGGTAAGATTAGATCACCAAAAAGGTAAAACCCCGACTCACAATTAGAACACACATAAAGGTAAATGACCCCTAATGACTTAATTAACTAACCTAAGTACGCTAAAAAGATGAATCTTAAAAAATACATAAAATATATATAAATGGATTTTTCATCAAAGGTCTTCTGACATGAGTTTTGAGGTAATTTTCAAAAAATGCCTCCAAGGTAAAAAATGATAGCCGTATAGTATGAAAAAATAGCAAGGTGAATGCAAGAGGATCTTATCAAAGGAGACAAACACATGAGGCTATCAAAAAGCTCTATTACCATGATATATTTCACCAAGATTTTTGAATAGTGGTCACATGATGAATGTTGAATTCTTGTAGAGGCAAAATGAGAGCTCCACAAATAAGAAAATTCCAAAAAAAACAACTTAAGTTTATTTTTTCATTATGTTTCACCTAAAATTTGATGGCTTCTAAAATGTCACATGCTTACTTGCTCAAGGTTCTGAACAACTTCAACTTTGGATTCTTGAACTACTTCAACTTATAAAAAGTTATAAATAATTAACCTTGAAAACCCCAATTATTTCTTCACAGTGTATTTTGAGTTGTTTGAGTTGCTTTACTTCAGAGTTTCAAACAACTGCAACTTATGAAACAAGTAATAAGTAATCAACCATGGAAAACCCGAATGGGTCTAGCCAGTAAGTAATTGAGGTTGAGAAACCCGATTACTTATAAGTTGTCACCCTAAAAAATCCTGATTACTTATAAGTACAAGCACTTGAAAAATTCAATTTGGTCTATGAGCAAGTGGAAAAACTTTAGAAACTTGATTGGTCAAGAAGCAAGTAGAAGAACTTCAAAAACTTGATTTGTTAGTGAGTAAGTAGAAACACTTCAAAAATTCAATTTTGTTGATGAGAAAATAAAAGCACTTCAGAAACCCGATTTGGTCTATGGAGTGTAAATCAAGGTTTGCAGGCTAGATTACTTCAGTCGTACGAACGGTGACCAGATAGAAGAAATTGAATTTTTGTAAAATTTGTGAACTTTCTCAAAAAACTAAGAATGAACCATTTTAGATCTAAAAAAACCTACAAAATATATGCAAATATTTTTTTTTATCAAAGGCCTTCTGTCATGAGTTTCAAGGCAGTTTTTAAAAAATGCCTCCAAGATCAAAAATGGTGGTTGTAGAGTATGAAAAAATAGCAAGGTGAATGCAGGAGGATCTTATCAAAGGAGACAAATGCATGAAGCTATCAGAGAAGCTTTGGTACCATGATAGATTTTGCTAAGATCTCTGAATAGTGATCATGTGATGAATGTTAAATTCCTGTAGAGGCAGAATGAAAGCTTCGAAAACAAAAAAAATTCACAAAGAAAATGTTTGCATTAGCCACTTTAAGAAAAAAGAAAGTACATATAGGGTGAGATTAGGTCACCAAAAAGGTAAAATCCTAACTCAAAATTAGAACCCACTTAAAGGTAAATAACCCCTAATGACTTAATTAACTAACCTAAGTAAACTAAAAAGATAGATCTCAAAAAACCCACAAAATATATACAAACAAATTTTTCACCAAAGGCCTTTTGACATGAGTTTTGAGGTAATTTTCAAAAATCAATTCTAAGATAAAAAATGGTGGCCATATAGTATGAAAAAATAACAAGGTAAATGCAAGAGGATCTTATCAAAGGAGACAAATGCATGAGGCTATCAAGAAAGATCTGGTACCCTGATAGATTTCACTAAGATCTATAAATAGTGGCCACGTGATGAATCTTGAATTCTTGTAGAGGCAGAATGAGAGCTTCAAAAATAAGAAAATTTCAAAAAAAAAAACAACTTAAGTCTATTTCATTATTACCTTTCACCTAAAATTTGGCAGCTTCTGGAATGTCATGTGCTTACTTACTCAGGGTTCTGAACAACTTCAACTTCGGGTTCTCAAACTACTTCAACTTATAAAAAGTTATAAGAAATTGACCCTAAAAAACTTGATTACTTCTTCGTAATGTATTTTGGGTTCTTCGAGTTATTTTACTTCAGAGTTTCAAGTAACTATAACTTATGAAATAAGTAATGAGTAATAGACCCTGGAAAACTCGAATGGGTCTAACGAGCAAGTAATTAGGGTTGAGAAACTTGATTACTTATAAGTTATCATCCTAAAGAAACTTGATTACTTATAAGTACAAGCACTTGAAAAACTTTATTTGGTCTACGAGCCAATAGAAGCACGTTAAAAACCCAATTTGATCGATGAGTAAGTAGAAGCACTTCAAAAATCCAACTTGGTCAATGAGCAAGTAGAAATACTTCAAAAACTTGATTTGGTCGGTGAACAAGTCGAAGCACTTCAGAAACTTGATTTGGTTGGTGAGAAAGTATAAGCATGTAGAAACTCAATTTGGTCTATGGATAGTAAATCGGGGTTTGCAGGTTGGATTACTTCAGTCGTATGGATGGTGACCAGATAGAAGAAATTAAATTTTTGGAAAATTTGTGAACTTTCTAAAAAAACTAAGAACAAATCATTTTAGATCTCAAAAAACCCACAAAGTATATTCAAACAAATTTTTTATCAAAGACCTTCTGACATGAGTTTCAAGGTAGTTTTTAGAAAATGCCTCCAAGGTCAAAAATGATGGCCGTACAATATGAAAAAACAATAAGGTGAATGCAAGAGGATCTTACCACAGGAGACAAACACATGAGGCTATCAAAAAAGCTTTGGTACCATGATAGATTTCACCAAGATATTTGAATAGTGGCCATGTGATGAATGTCAAATTTCTGTAGAGGTAGAATGAGAGCTCTAAAAATAAGAAAATTCTACAAAAAAAATGTTTGCATTAGCCACTATAGAAAAAAAGAAAGTAGATATAGGGTGAGATTAGGTCACCAAAAAGGTAAAACTTTAACTCACCATTAGAACCTTCTTAAAGGTAAATGAACCCTAATGACTTAATTAATTAACCTAAGTAAGCTGAAAAGACAGATCTCAAAAAATCCACAAAATATATGCAAATGGATTTTTCATCAAAGACTTTCTGACATGAGTTTTGAGGTAGTTTTCAAAAATCACCTCCAAGATCAAAAATGGTGGTTGTACAGTATGAAAAAATAAGAAGGTGAATGCAGGAGGATTTTACCAAAGGAGACAAATGCATGAGGCTATCAAGAAAGCTCTAGTACCATGATAGATTTCACCAAGATCTCTGAATAATGACCACTTGATGAATATCAAATTTTTGAAGAGGCAAAATGAGAGTTCTGAAAACAAGAAAATTCTAAAAAATAGAACAACTTAAGTCTATTTCTTCATTACCTTTCACCTAAAATTTGATGGCTTTTGGAACGTCACATGCTTACTTGCTCGAGGTTCTGAACAAATTCAACTTCGAGTTCTCGAACTACTTCAACTTATAAAATTTATAATCAGTTGACCCTAGAAAACTCGATTACTTCTTCACTGTGTATTTTGGGTTCTTCAAGCTACATTACTTCAAAGTTTCAAACAACTGTAACTTATGAAATAAGTAATGAGTAATTGACCCTGAAAAACTAGAATGGGACTAGCAAGCAAGTAATTGAGGTTGAAAAACCTACTTACTTATAAGTTGTCACCCTAGAGAAGCCTAATTACTTATAAGTACAAGCACTTGAGAAACCTGATTTGGTCTATGGGAAAGTAGAAGCACTTTAAAAACTTGATTTGGTTGGCAATCAAGTAGAAGCACTTCAGAAGCTCAATTTGGTCGATGAGTAAGTGGAAGCACTTTAGAAACTTGATTTGGTCGATGAGCAAGTAAAAGCACTTTAAAAACTTGATTTGGTTGATGAGAAAGTGGAAACACTTCAGAAACCCTATTTGGTCTACGAAGAGTAAATTGGGGTTTGTAGGTTGGATTACTTCGATCATACAGATGACGACCAAATAAAATAAATCAAATTTTTGGAAAATATGTGAAATTTCTCAAAGAATTAAGAATAACCCATTGTATATCTCAAAAAACCCACAAAATATATACAAATGGATTTTTCATCAAATGCCTTTTGACATGAATTTCAAGGTAGTTTTTAGAAAATACCTCCAAAGTCAAAAATAATAGCCGTATAGTATGAAAAAATAGCAAGGTGAATGTAGGAGGATCTTACCAAAGGAGACAAATGTATGAATCTATCAGGAAAGCTCTAGTACCATGATAGATTTCTCTAAGATCTATGAATGACGTCCATGCGATGAATGTTGAATTTTTGTAGAGGCAGAATGAGAGCTTCAAAAATAAAAAAATTCCACAAAGGAAATGTTTGCATTAGCCACTTTAAGAAAAAAGAAAGTACATATATGGTGAGATTAGGTCACCAAAAAGGTAAAACCCTAACTCACAATTAGAACCCACTTAAAAGTAAATGACCCTTAATGACTTAATTAACTAACCTAAATAAGCTAAAAAGATGTATAGGTAAAGACACTAGGTGGAAAAAAGCCTACACTAATAATTACTATAAAATTATTACATTTTAGTTTGATTACAATGAACTGCCTAAAAAATTAATTAATTATTGATTATTAATTGAAGTCTATGTGTCTATTTTTTATAGATGAGAGGAACTAATTTATTCAAATATCTAAGATCTAATATTTAAAATAATAAATCTATAGCAATACTTAGAATATAACAGGTTACCACAATATCTTCTAAAGTAATTCACAATGGACCTAAAATATAGTATAATGCATAAATCTACCCATAAAATTGTTACTCAAATCCCATCAATGACATAGACAATGAATAAAGGAATATCTTGGAGGTATCTCTAACTATCAACTATTTTTCACATTCCTTCTTATTTGCATTAGATTTATATGGAGTGTTATAGTCAACGTTTGGTTCAATCATAATGAAGAGAAACATTGAAAATCATGACCCAATAGAATAAAATTATACACACACACACACACACATATAATCATTTTTTTGAAGCATATTTAGTTGGTAATGAATCTATGTTTTATTCAAACACAACAAAAAAATGCAAGTATTTTGATCATGCCACATGGCAGATCCTTTATCCCTTTGCAATAAACGACAAGCTACAACCATTGCTATAGGTAAGATAAAATAGTAGATACATGTATCACATATAATTGTCTATATGTATTTAAAATTAGTGGCTACAAGTATCTAAAATAGTTGCTATAGGTATTTGCAATAGTTTATATAGGTTTTTGCACCATTACTTTCAGTATGAAACCTCTTATGAAAAAGATTATAACCATGAGTAATTTCTTTCTTACTTCCATTGATAATTCCAATTTAGTAAAACCATAAACAATACTATTTTATCTAGAAATAAAAATCCTTACACCATAATAACAAACATATGCAATACACACACACACACACACACACATATACATGTATATATGTAAATGTAATATATACATATACATGTATATATGTGTGTGTGTGTGTATGTATGTATATGTATATGTATATACATATAGATATATATACACACACATGCATATATACATATATATGTGATGTGCTATTATGAACAAAATATGGATTAAAAACTATGGTGGGTTCATGAAGTGGTAGAGTAGTAAGGAGTTTTAATGATATATAAGTGTCATATGAGGAACATTTTTATGACTCATAGTACCCCCAAATTAATTTATTGTACATCCCTATGAAATAATATTAAATTAGTTCAAATGAGAAAGAAAGGTAATAAGAACAATGTTTCTAAAATCACAATGCTTTGTCTCTCCATCAACTTTATCAAGGTCACCCATCTTTCTCTTAGTTATTTTTCACTTCTTTTCTTTATCTTGCAAGTTAGGTGAATGCTTTTGTGGCCTCAGATGGGGTGAATATTTATTTATTTATTTATTCCTATATGGCTAGATTTAACAACCTTAATTTGTGGGGGAATGTATTTTCAAAAGTTTACTAGGATACTTATGGTTTAGTATCATGCAAAACCTTCTTAACCATAGGTTGATTTAGGTAGTGATGAGCTAATGGATTTAACTTTATTTTATATTTCTCTATATTAAATTTAAATTCTATTTTTACTCATAAATTTTGAGCCTCTCAAATAAATAAAACCAATCAACATCATGAAATACAAATACAATGCTTGGATTTTACTAAGGACTATGTGATTAGAGGGTTATTTTTTAACCATGTAGCACTGCAATAATTTGGAATGTCTTGTACTTGCCTTACATATGTATAAAACCACTTGAAATTTCCCCTTCCAAATATATGTTTAATGCCACATAATCTTAGGGACATAAATGTGAAGATATGGTCCATCCCTCCCCCCAACTAAGATTAAACACTTGTACTCAAGTGGAAATGTCATATTCTAAAAAATATGTGTGGACTAGAGTAGGATGCAACTCCAATGCTTTGCCCATAGCAAAATGTGGGTGGTGGGATAAAATGGGTGATTATATGGTGATTAATGATGAATTGTGGGTCAATTATGAAAGGTAGGCAGTGGTGGAGTGATTTGACATTACACAAAGGGGTGAAGTGAAATAGAATAAAAAGGGTCAATAAAATGTATCTATGGCTATGATAGTTTGTTTTATTATTGCTTATTACTTGCATCAACTTTTAAAATTTATGGAGTGATTTGACATGACATAAAGGGGTGAAGTGAAGCAGAATAAAAAGGGTCAAAAACATATATCAATGGATATGAATCACTCCAAAAATGTTAAAAGTTACTGCAAGAAATAAGCAATAATAAAACAAACTATTACAAATAAACTAATCGAATAAATTTTATTGTTAATTATCTTATAATTTAAAACTAGAAGTGGTATATATATATCAAAATCAAGAGTTATAGTCTAACTTTGATGTTTAATATGTGTTGGGAGGATGTACACCGGAAGCACACAATTTGATTACTAATACCAAGCAACTTAATATGCGGAAATTAACCAGATTCACCAAGTAACTAGAATTCAGAATAACACATGATATGAGAGACAATACCAAATTGTATTAACACTTTATACAGAAAAGAATACAATAAAGAAGATGCCACTTCTTCTCCACCACCTTACAGAGGTTTCCCACGCCTCAAGTGAACAGTAATTCTTCTCCCCAAAGCTCTCCCTCTCACAGGTCCCAACACCCAACTCAAATACAGAGTTGGTGTTCACCTCCCGTGCTCCACGCACACCACAAGTGCTCCACGCACTCCACAAGCACTCCACGTGCTCCACAAGTACTCAAGGTACTTCAAGTAGATCTCCCATGAACCTGCAACAACCTGCAATTCAACAGACCATACTTATGGAAGGAACTCCCTTGCCTTCCTCTAGCTCTATCCGAGTACACACCTGTACTCCAAGTAGATCCTGCCTGATACTGCTCCCTGTAGTGTTGCTGTCTGTATGACCTTGCACACCTGCAAATCAAGCAATGGTTCTATTCACCTGTGAACCTCGACCTTGCACACACATACACCTGCAGATCAACGATCTTACTTACCATGTAGATCTCCTATATAGGCCATGCAACTGTGACCAAGATCCTACACTCTTGAAGAACCCAGCTGGCTCTCCAATCCAGCACCAACACACCTGGTACTGTGGCACTAGGAGGAACGCACCATAGCTCTACCTCACACACAGAAGGAGCTTATAATGATGCTCTCTTACTCCTTAGCACACTTTTACAATACAACCATGAGTCTATTATATAGATCTCATCCAAACAATGATTAGACATCTAATTACAATAATTAGATCCGCAGCTATGAGTCTAAAATTAGCGCTCATCATGCAAACTCTTGCTTCGTTAGTTCATTGCCCGTAATTGACTCGCAGTCGAACTACACAAGAGACCGACGTCGGTCCCTGTCTGCCTGGGGTCGCCGACGCCGGCCGATATATGACCGACGTCGGTTGCATTCTGTCTTACCCTGCCGACGCCGGTTGGCCAGACCAACGCCAAACACTTCTGACACTCAGCAACTCATTCTGCAACCTCCTCCATGTCTGCATCAGTGAAGCTTTTAGCTCCACAATCCTAACAATATGTAATAGATATGTGTGCAACAACCTCCACATGAATATGCACATGAGATATGAAGTGGTCAAGCTTTGAGTGCCACTTATCTTAATCTAAGTGTAAGAAGTGTGCATACTAGACTAAGTAAACAAAGATAAATAAATCTAAATTAACTAAGTACAACTTAATAAAAAGGTTCACATATATAAATATTACATGAACACCCACCCTTAAGTTATACTTAGGGAAGTCTAACAAAAAAGAAATGAGGCTCATAATCATCCAAAAATGGATCCTGGCAACTAGGCTTGATAAGGTACCCATGTACAAAATGATCTCTCATAAGTAGAGAAAATGATAAAATCCAAAGGAAAAAAGTCCCCCTAAAAGAGAGATGAGAGAAGGTCTAAGAGACCCTGCTAGACGAAATAGAATCCCACACAAAAAAGTTGTAGAAGCATTTACTAAATAAAAATTATAACACTATATAACTGAAGAACCTCCAATGAATTCAAGATCAAATAAGCTTCCCAATATGTTTAGGATCAAGGATATATAATAATATGAATGAGTGAGACAAAATAACACTACTTGAACCACCAAATAACTGAAGCATGTCATAGATGCAGATGACACAATGCCAACATTATCACAAACATTATTTAATTGATAAAAGTGTCGTTTATAAATATATATCCAATAGTTTCTATAACTGAATAAGGCATATTCTTAAAAAATATAACAAGGTGAAGCTAACATAAAATTAATCCATGTGTGTCTATATGGTATATGTTCCATATCACTAGTATGCATGGATAACCAACCATTACATCTGCCTAGTATATATGAACAAAGATTAGGTACATATCTTACTCAAATATGAATCCAAGGAAGCATTAGCCATAATAAAAACACACACCCATAATGTTTAGGTGGTGGAGTAGATGAAATAATATATCTTTATGAGTGGTTTGAATCTACTACTCGAACAAAGAACATTGACAGAGGGTATGTATGCCAAAAAATGCTCATTAAAATGAGACATACTTATTGTCAAGGTGTCAAAAAATATATAAATGGTATCTAAAATAATGATGGCCCTAATGGTGATGGGAGAGAATCTAAACTAAAATAAAAAGGGTGTGTAAAATAAGGCACGCACACATGAAGTTAGAAAAGGCTATAAAAAAACAAACCCCTGTGACACTTTATAAATAAATGTGAGTACAATATTTACCAAAAATATCAAATGAAGACAAATAAGACACTATAATAGTTTCAAACAAGGAGATTATTTATTTGTTGAAGAAATGCCATATCAATGATAAAGTAGCTCTAAAATAAGGGCGCACAAATAGGTAAAATGAACAATGTGTGGAGGATGAAATTGGGCCTAAAATATGTAAAAAAAAGGAACTAAAAAAGAAAACCAATGAGAAATAATGTACCATTTAGTAATGCACAATATAACATATGAAGTACTTGCAACTAAGAAAATGGTATGTGAAATAAGGTGCACACACATGAAGGTAGACAAGGATATGAAAAAAAAACCACAACAAACCCCCCATGGCACTTTTAAAAATAGTTCAAGTACAATGAAAATATGCATTAATAGAAGTTTCATATACAAATATATTTTTTACTCTATAAGTAAACACATTTTACATTTCTTGATGTAGTTCAATAGAGTTTATAGAGTTTTAAAGGTACCAAATTACAAAAAACTATTGAAAATATAGTCTTGATATATAAACAAACCAATATAAATCCACTTCTATGTGAAACATGGAAAATCATGTACTTAAAAAAAAACAAGAAGTTGATTTGATGTACATATCAAAGGATGTGGCTATTTGAAGATTTAAAAAATATGAAAAGTTAGTACATTTTAGAAAAACATGTAATTTATGGAGAATGGGCCATAAAAATGATAAATAGACCCACCATCATGAATATCTCAAAAAAACAATAAGAATAAAAAATCACTCTCCCAGGTCTCCTAGATCAAAAGATGTGCCTCTTGGATGTTTGTTGTTATAAACTAAAGTTCTACTGGTAAGGGGTAGGCCATTGGGGGATAAAAATTGAAGTGGGTGGTCACATGGGTGCTAAAAATTGCTTATAAATATTTTAATAAAGTAATACCTTTGGGGGAATGGAACCCCCAACCTATTCATTACAATCAAAACACATCAATATAGATATATTCATTATATATATATATATATATATATATATATATATATATATATATACACACACATACAACAGTTACAATACTAAGGTGTCTGGTATAAGGTAATGACCCATTCCATGTCGGTTAAAAGGGATCAAATCACATAAAAAATTTATAGATATGGCACTAAAATGAGAGACCCAAACAACTCAAGGCAAAAATATAAAAAGTAAAGAACTAGGCACAAGTTGATGTCCCAAAAGGAGGATGTGGTGGATAATCCTTATGCAGCTGGGAAGTCCATGATTAAGTCTCAGTAGGAGGGTATAATGCCACCAAACCCTCATAAGTAGGATTTTAGAGAGATAAATATATAATAATACCCCAACCAATAGGTGGTTGAACAACATTTTCAACTGGATCAATCCCCTACACTAGTGAACTCTATAGGGATGGACTAACAACAAACTTCCTACATGGTAGTGGTGGACTCCAACCCCTCAATGAGGAGTGGAGAAGTGGTTTTGATTGTGCAAATTAATTCTCTAGTGATGGGGCATTGAGGGAGGATATTTATGTGTTGTATGTTTTGGGTAAATGTGTCTCATGGTGCATGGACCATTCCCCTAGTGGTTGAGTAAGTCTTGTAAGTGTTTGAATTCAAAATTCACCTTCTTTGATTGTGCTTTTATCTACATAAAATTCGAAGAGATAAAAATCACCTTGTCATTAATATAAAAGAGACATGATGTGTATTTGTTGTTAAACAAATATGAGTTTCTAACTTTCCATAGTTTAAATAATATGATAGCCTTGAAGAAATTCCATATAAAAATTATATATGTAGACCACTAAAAATTATACCTAAATAAAGCCATTCATCAAGAAAAATGTTCTGGGTGAAAGTGATAAAAGAGGCTATGGATCCAATTCTAAGTAGATTCGGATTTGGGTCAAGTCCAAAAGAGGTACTTGAAGGACTCTGGTCTATAAAAAGTAGGAAACTTGGGTTGAGTAGCCTCAATATGAAGGAGATGCTCCCTAAGAGGAAGGCCTTGGTAGACCAAGCACCATAGAAAGTGTGCAAGAAATGGATCAAGCTTTGCATCCCAAATTATGTTAAGCATGCAAAGATAGGTCTTGGGTGAGGAATTGAAATTCCATCACCTATTTAACTTATTCAGAGATAGAGAGAAAGGGCTCATGACTTGATATAGGAAGACCAAAGAATAATTCTTAAAGTGAGTATCACAGTTCCTTCTCCAGTATTTACACCAAACACATGGAGACTGTAAACCTATTTTATGTAGCATTACATCATACATCATTTATTGGATGCAAAGAATGAAAGGTAAGTTAGAATTTATTAACTTTTATTTTATATTTTAACAAAGGCCAAGGAACTTAATCATGGTAGGAAATCAAATACTTAACTTTATGAATACCTTTTTTGAAGAGCCTTGAAGCTTTCATACCTAGCAATTCTACTAAGACATGATTAGAATTGGTCATAATAGGAAACCACCACATGTTCTGGGCATTGAAGGACAAACCACTTCAAAAACAACCACCCACCCATTTTGAGATATGGTTTGACAACTTTAAAATCCTTCCAAATGCTTTTAATCATAAAATATCCCAAGCAATGGTAACAATTAAGGTACGAACCCCAATATTTTTCCAATTGAATTTACCATATAATAAGCTTGAGGTGATGTAATGCCACAAGATAGTTTTCTAGGCCTCATTGTCTTTAATTTCTCTAATCACCCATTTAACACACAAAGTAATAATTTTTTTGTAGATGTCGATAATGCCCATACCACCTTTCTCATGAGGAAGACGAAAAATGTCTTGAGAGACTTTGTGGCATCCATGAGTTTTTTAGCTTTGAACCATATACAATCCTTGATAACTTTGTCTAACTTTTCATATGAGGATTTAGAGGGGACCCAACATGAGGAATAATAAACATGGGTGGTAGCGAGGATCCTAGAATAAATTTGAATTTTTATGGCTAATGATAGATCTTTAGTGATCCAATACTCCACTCTATAAATGGTATATTACTAGAGTTTGGAGGGAGAACTATCAAAATAAAGTGGGACACTAATAAATTTAAATTTCTCACCTTTTTGGACTCACTTCTAGTTATATCGCTTAACCTATTCCTGCATAGGCATCATGATCTATCTAAAGCATTGGGTTTTAGCCCAATCTAGATTAGAGCTGAGGGATTTGAAGAAAATTTCAAGGAATCTCAACACCTTTTTAACATAAGCTTCTTAATTGTCAAGAGTTATAATTTTATCATATGTGAAATGGAAATTAATGAGCTAAGAAGAGTGATTAGGATGAAAAATTCCCCTGATGAGCCCTCACTCCACCCTGTGAGCAAGTAGATAACCAAAAGCTTACGTAGACAAAACATAAAGATCTAGAGCCAAAGGGAAACCCTATCTGATGGAATAGAATAATACAAAGATGTTTGATTTGAGTCCATTGATAGTGATACATGTAGAGGTTTCTAAAAAATAATTTTTGAACTATAGAGATGGTTTTTTAAGGGACTTGGCAAGGATTTAATATGACACATTGAGGAGGGTGATGGGATGCCAACTAGAAAATAACTCTAGGTATTTGGCCTTGAGAATAAACTTAATATTTCCCTTGTTTATGAGAGTACCTAAATTTTTTATTTTCAAAATTTCTTTATATACTTATAACAGGTTGGGTCCTACAAAATTATAGTTGGCCTTGTAAAATTTATGAATTAAACCATTAAGACCTAGGGATTTATCATTGGACATGTATTACATGACCTACAATAAGTCCTTAAAAGTTATATGGGAATCACAGAGATTTTGAGTAACATTTTTAAACAACATCTAGACATTATTTTAGAGTGTTCACCCTTTATGTCAACTCTCCTTGGGATTGAAACATTAGATTGCAGTGATAAAAAATACCAAGATGATTTTAGGTAGGATGGTAAGATGTTGTTGATAAATATTAATATATTTGATTTGATATTTGTCTTGTTTGGGCTAGAGGGGTTTTAAAAAAACATTATAGGCCTAGTTACCCACTTTATGCTAATGTAGCCAAGCACAAATGTAAGCCCTGTTGACTACATGGATATCTATAAAGTTTATCTTATGCTTTAAACAAGCAGCCATGGATTGTAACTATAGATAAGAGGGGTCATGTTTAATAAAAGAGGAAAATCTTAATTATTATTTTAGCATAACATCATCAACCCATTTTTAAACTTTGGAAACTTAATTTTCATAGTGATGAAGGAAGGTTGGCAGTGTGAGTGATTTCTTAATTCCACCAATTAATCCATGTAGCGGTATAAGGTAGACATGGTGAAAGTTTCCACACCCTAGAAATGATATGGATGGTGCCTTCATGGAAAAGGAGGGAAGTGTTGAGAATAAATTAATTATGAGTCACCCTAAAATTTTCATCATTCCATTCCACTTTGTAAGTTACAGGGTTATATCTGATAGGTGAAATTTAGGATGGACAATGATAACTTTCCCATTAAAAAGATTAAATGAGAGCACATGTTGCTCATAAAACATGAAATGGTCTAATCCTGTAAGTATATTATCAGTGTCAACATGAGAGTTGGACCAATTTAACCAAGGACAAGTATTTAATTCATGCTACCAAATAAGTGGGTTCACCAAACCCCATTAGTTTTTAAAATAAAACCACGTTTCACATTTTCCAACACACTATCACATAGGAAGGGTAACAATTTTATCCTCAGGCCTTTCAGCCATTTTAAAATCATGATAAAGCAACAACATGGAGTAAGGTATATTATCAAAAATCCATCACCATAACACTAATTTTCAAGGCCATCATTAAGGGCATAGATGTTGAGAACCCCTATGGACTAACCATTAATGTCAAGCATAACCTAAATGCCCTGATGTGATATACCTTTACCCAAGGAAACAACCATAAGGGGAAATTTCTTGGAAACAAAAATGTTAACATTACCACATACATCTTTATGTGAAGTGTAAATATGGTATGCATCAAGTGAAGTGTATTTTAGAATAGTTTGTAAAATAAACCTTGAAATTTTAACTTCTTATAATCAGAAAAAATTTAAATCCTTTAACTAATAACAAGCAACATGCATAAATAATTCAAAAGAGGAATCCATGAGACCTTAAACATTCCATGACATTAAATTCATTTTGGTAGTCTTTCATGAGTAGTTATCCCTAATCATCCTCTATGTATTTTCTAGACTCAAGTGTTGTAACCCGATTTCATACCAAAGTGTGTTTATTTGGAAAAAAATCCCAAAGTGAAATGGATTGGTGTCTAGACCCATTATTCTCTATGGTATAGTTATCACCACCTAAGGTGGATTCTGTAACTATTGAGGGGAAATATTATTTGAATAGGGTGTCCCAACAAGAGGAACATAAACTTGTGATTGATAAGCTTGAGAAGCTCAACTTAGAGAGGCCATAAGAGACTAGGGAGGGTTTATAGGGGGAATACATTCTCATTTCAAGATTCAAGGGAGAATTTAAAACTAGGGGGTATGATTTGGTTTGGGACCTTTACTATCAGTAGTGTATTTTTTTATAACCATTTTACAACCATCATTATTCTCTACCACCTTCTACTTTTTAGGTGGTGCCTATTTAACAGAGAGATTTAACTAACCCATGAGAGGATAGTAACAAATCATATGGTTGGGTGATTAACACCAAAAGTGATTATTTAGAAAATTAAAACAAGTAACCTTTTACACCCAACACTTTATCCCTACTTAAATTTTGATAGACTATTTCAAGTCCTTGGTCAAGTCAACCTTGACATAAGATCACTTGTTAAGGCGAGTAGTATAGAATTTTATCTGCTCGTGGCAAAGCACTTACCCTATAGGTTTAAAAATATCCTTAAGTAAATCCAATGGAGGTAGTATAAATCCAAGAAGTTTAATCCAAACCAAGACCTTAAGATAGGATTGGTCATAGACTTTAAAGGTATAGATCCAAGGGGACACAATCATAAGGGTATTCCTCATGAATCGATAGCTTGACCTGGAAAGGAGGGTGTGGAATTGAGATGGATTCTTAAAGGAGAAAAGGAAAGACTTTCATGAGTTTATGAACCCTGGTGGATTTTGGAAGACCAAGGGTTCCTAGTGAAGATGGATCTAAGCACTATATGAATCCTCTAAGGGGACATGGCCAACATAGTAATCTATTAAACAATTATTTTCATACCATTTGCATACATTGTTAACAATATCATATTTCAAATATTCATTAGGATGTGATGAAGTATCAAAATTTATACCTCATTGCATACCTTTAGAATGAATTAGTGATTCTCTTTGGTGCCATCCTTCCCACTATTTGCATTAATAGTTATGATTATATGGTCAAGGTCCATTAAAAATGGGCCAAACCACCCAAAGGGTGGAGATTAATGTGAAATAAATGCATCTTAACATAGAAAATCCTATGAAAGTGGTATGATATTATTAGGGTATGAGTATATAAGGTAGAACAAGACTAACATGAAACCCTTGTAGATCAAGCTTCTCAAAAACATCCTTCCCTAACCTATTTCATTATTGAAATAGTTCAAAAACTAATAAAACCACCATGCCATATATAATTTCAAAAAATATATTGAAAAATATTTTATTTAATTAAATAAAATGGTAGATTTGAGACTCTTATGGTGGAAATGGTGGTGACAACAGTGGTCACATGGGTGTTGGTGGCATAAATGGTCAGAGCTCAGCTAAAACAGTTTAAGGGTACACCCCCATACCAAATGAGACCCTCCACTTGCCTTTCACCTTCAAATGCTCACCACAGGTGCTTCAGTGCTTCATTTTTTGCAAACAAAGAATTTTTAGAAAGCTCTTAATGAGATGAATCTAGTGATGTAAACTTTTACCCATTTTTAAAAAAAAATTATCTTCTCTATTGTTCCTTGCTTGTCTTGCAAATCATAACTTTCAAAAAAAATTAGAAAATCATCAAAAGATCCTAAAAAAATCTTTTTAAAAATATTTGTATGTTTCTAAGTAATACTAATGAAAAATAGTGGCATGCACCTAGAAAATCTTTTTTTTTCAAAAATTAGAAAAATATTAGAAAAAATCCCTAATTTTACTATTTTGTCACCAAAAAAAACTTAGAGGGTGATTTTGAAAACCCATAATGTTGGTTTTCACAAAAACTTGCTTAGGTGCCTATAGAGTAGTGTAGGAAAGTTGGATTCATGAAAAACACATAAATCCATAACTCAAACTAGGAGAACCTTGATCTGACACCATGAAAGAGGAGATAAAGGCTCAAGAATATATTTCTATATTTATGGCTAACTCTAGAAATGCTAGAAGTTGATATAATAAATAAGTAATAATAAAAAACTATTACAAATGAACCAACCGAATGAATTTGATTATCAACTAGCTTACAATTTACAAATAGAAGTGGTCTATATATAGTAAAAGCAAGAGTTCTAGTCCAAATTTAATTTTGACTATGTAATATACATGTGTGTAACAACCTCCACATGAATAGGCACATGTGAGATGAAGTGGTAAAGCTATGAGTGCCACTTATCCTAATATAATCTTAGGAGGTGTAGAAACTAGACTAAGTCAACAAAGCCAAATAAAGTTGAACTAGCTAAATAAAACTTAAATAAAAGGTGCATCTATATAAATATTGCACCAACATGAAGTGTGAGAAGGTATATGCCATGGATGAGGGATTAGGAAATGAGTACTTATGGGAGGTAAGGTAGTATATAAAATACCATATATGCACATAATATGTCATTCTAAAAAAATGATTAATCTAGAAAAAACTCATAACTAAATTTGCATTGGTTTGCCAATAACAAGTGATGTTGTTAAAAAATATAATGGCAATATGGAGTATTTTTAAGAGTGAATAAAATAATCAAATATATAAATCAAACATTATAAGTGATGAGTAAAAAATTTAGGATGGTTGAGATATGGAGATAGAGCTATCACAATCTATGATAGTAATAACTTGTGGAATAAGTTTTCTAAGAAAAATTTCAATAGTACCTTGGTGATTTGGGTGGGAATGTTCAGCTAAATAATCATTGAATATATAAAAAGTTTATCAAATGTAACAACTGATCCATGGAGTGGACATGAAAATAATTTAATGCTCACATGATTCCTTTAACATCAAGAAATTATAAGCATAGTTATTCTGAATGAAACTCACGAAAAAAAGGAATTTATAGAATTTTGGTTGTAGTGGTCATTGAGTGAAATTTAGAAATACATAACGATTATTCAAATGTTTGGTAGTAACATGAAAATAATATATGGAAGACACATCAATATATGTGAGTCCACAACATCTTGGCAAAAAAATATAATCTATTTATAAATGTAGCTACATCAAAAAGGTGGGAAAGATGGATGCACAACCTTAACAAAGGGGAATCCATAACATCTATGGTAGTAGTGTTTTATCTCCTAAAATAGGAAGAGTATATTATATGGATAATATAATTATGTTCCCATTGTAACAAATTAAAAAATAGTAGGATCATGTAGCTACTAGAACAGAGTTTGTTGCAACCTATAACAAAATTGTAGCTACTAAAGAGTAACCTGTAGCAACATGAGAAAAAAAGATGTAGATCTATGATAAAAACATATTGATTTTATTACTTTTTTCATTAATACTAGAGTGGATATCATGTTGGTTTTCCATTTGGGACCATTTTGTTTAATACTTGGCCAGCCAAAAAGTTGGGTTTTTAACTAATACTGTAAAAAATTCATGAGGTTTTTCAGTGTTGAATTTTTTTTAAAATGACGAGTTCATGAAAGGTTAGAAAGGAGTTGTACCATATCCTCTAAAAAATCCAAATCAACCTAAGACTTAAGTGTCTACATAAATTTATCCTTAGTCATGGATATTCTTTGAAATTTTAGGTGATGCTCGCTAACCATGAATAAACTCTTTACATAATCCACATAACATAGCTTCCTTTCCACATTATCCAACATTTGTTCAACTTTGAGTCAAATCATTTGAAGTTTAGATTAGTGATATTTTTACTTAAGATCTTAAATCAAGGCAAAAATTTTGGTGGAATCATCCATATTTAAATAAACCCATCATGGCATAGGATCCTTTAATACTGAGTGACCTTTGGGTGATGTAAGCCTACCTAACAAAGTGCATTAAAGTGTGTGGGTCTCTAAAAATTACAACATATATCATATTGGTGGGTGTAATATATTGTAAATGTAAGGTCCCTATCCTCACTGGGATTACTATAAACACAATGTGTTGAACACATTCTTTTAAGATGAAACATGTGACGTTATGAGTCCTTGAGACTGAGATCGAGGTTTAGTTGCTAGTGTACTATGTGTTTCTTGTATAATAACACTAGTTTGCATATGAAGATGGTTATTTATATGTTATGATGATGTTTTTAGTATAATCGAGATTATTCATATGATGAGTATAGATTTGGTGGCACTAGAATTACTATACATGAGCTAATACTTGGGCATAAATGTTTAATATTGATATCTAATTATCATCATGGAATTGTGATGCCTTTGATCGGTTGTCAACTTGTGATTTAGATTTTTTATGTTTAATCACATTTTGTTGAGGCCTGTAAGAGGACATTATAGATACATATTATGTTTTGGGTCCTAGAGACCATGACAAAGACCTATTATTAAATTATATCTTACTATTTACATGAGAATGAAATATGCTTTGATTAAATAGTTACATTTCCATTATAAGATGTTGCAGTGAATAATCTAATTTTGCTTTTATATGAAATTATATTGAGTAATGATTGAATCATTATTGACAAACTTGTATTATTGGCAAGTGCGTGTGTATAATTCTCTGTAAATCTATCAATGTGATTGGTTTCATTCCTTGACATGTTGTTTGCTTATAGTAAATTGAGTGTGCTTCATTTATTTAAATTTTGCATCTTTGGATATTAGGATAGAGGAATTTTATGTGTGTAATGAGTGTGTAAGAATAGGGAATTACCAATGAAGGAAATGAGACTATGCCAAGAATTATTACATCATAGGCATCCCTACCCCTGACCTTTAATCTTCCTAAATTTTGTATTTATTGGTCAATGTTCTAGATCCTATTTGACCGTTGTCTTAGCATGTAACATATCTAGTGTTGGTGGGGAGCATTGATGGAGTTGGTAGAGTCATTCTCATTATCTCCTTACCAACATCAAGATTGTTTTGGGAATTTAGTAGACTTGTTATTAGTATCCTTGCTTAGAACATAGTGGGAATTAGGAAGGTCCTTGAAGTAACTATAGAACTCTACTATAAGCTACCATGCACCTTTATGGACTATAAAAATAATGTTCATTTATTGAGGTAGGGATGATAGGTAAAAAAAAGGAAGGGAATGGTTGGCCAATCCAAGAAGGAAAATGGATACTTTCCATATTAGGATTGGGTTATGATATGTATAAGGATGCCTATTTGAGGAAGGTGAACAATCCATGAAGAGAATTTTTTGCCAATTTGAAAAAAAGAGACCGAAGAGAAGGATAAAATAAGAGAAAGGGAAGTAAGTAGGAAGACTTGTATAAATGAATTAGATCCATTAGATAGCTTGAGGATAGTGTCCAAGAGGTTGTGGAGTTGATAGAAGGTAGAGGCAACAAAGAGGGAGAACTTAAATTAGGGAGTCGGAACAAGTATAGAGTTGATGGATAGGTCCAAGAGGTCTTGGAGTCGATAGGTAAGCTTATAAGTAATTGTTATAGTTTATTTTCTTTGAATAAAATCAGCTTTGTTGCTTTTGATTGACCCCTTTATTTCACAAAGAATATGACTATTTTTTTTTATCTTTCATTTTAATTAATTGCATCAGTGGGCCACCATGTAGTTTTTTGATCACCTTGAGATCTTGAGTGATGTGTTGATTGTATTCTTCGGTGTTGGAATGTTAAGATTCTTTTCTCACTTAGGATGATAATGAATTCTGCTTAAAATTATGGTATGTATGTTGGAATGAGATTCTTCATGGTGGTATATTGTTAATCCCTCTTGTGTTGGGCATGGTGGTAGATTACTTAATCCTCCCATGAATGTCGTGGTGGTATATTTTTAATCTCTCCCATGTTGGTCATGGTGGTATATTTATTAACCCTCTCATAAACATTGGTGGAAGTACAAGAGTGAGGCATCCTCTTATTATCCACCCAATTCGATGGGCCATATTCCTTGTTGTTGTTGCCTGCTTGATGGTTTTACATGTATGGAAATATTAGCTTCATTGGAATGCTTGCTTGATTTTAAATTTGAGGTTAGAAGTCTCCTTGGGTAAGAATTCAAATTGGTCTTTCCATTATGATTAATCATCCCCTTTGTCCAAGACACATAATCCTTGTTTACCTATTTAGCCTTACACCATGATGTAAACATGCTTAGATATGGGATTAACACACTCAGGGGTGCCTATAGTAATAGCTTGATGATGGAAAAAGGTTTGGAGGTGAGCCATCCTTTAGTTGGCTTGCAGTTGCACTTGGATCAAAGAGGGCATGACTTGAGGGCTTGTGAACCATTCTTATTATATTGCTTACTCTTGATAAGTTATGCTAATGGACAATGTTATACCCAACTGAGCATTCTATACTTACATGTTAAATGTATTAATCTATCCATGTAAAGGCCCTTGAATAATGTTTATAGATCCATTTGAATGTCCTAATTTTATTGACTATGTAAATTGCAGCTTAGTCTGCTTATAATGGTCTTGTGGAGATCAATCTTATGTAGAAAGGCTTAGTCATGTGTGAAAAGATTGTGTATTGTTCAATATTAATGTTATTTGAAATTATAATCTAAATATACTTGTATAATATCCCATTGTGGATCTTCTTTGAGAGGACTTATTAGTGTAAAGAGAAGCTATTAGACCTATTTAGACTTCATTAATAAAACAACCATGTATTTTGTTTGATCAATCATTGTATGGTTATCTTTATGATATAGCCTGTCAATGAATTAAGAAGTCATGTGAATTATATTGAAATCACTTATGTAATCTACTGGTTTAAACCTAAGTTGGGAATCTTATTTGCAAGAGATGGTTATTGGAAAGAGGAAGCTTCTTTAGGCCTATTTGGCTTTAGTTTCTAATAGAGTAGCATGTTTTGTTTATCCAATCAAGTCTTGCTCAGTATAATAAGCATAATAATGTTTAATATATAGTAAGGAAATATAATTAAATCATTTATGCTATTTTTATTTGGAAATAACAATATGATCAAACTTGAATATCTTAAAATCATTTATCCCTTGAAAATAAACCATCTTTGTAGAAGAGTCCATTTGAAAATATTTGCTTGGCCTTGATTTTGTTAATCTCTTATAACAATCATGCCTAAATAATAAATAAGTATAATATAATTTCATCTAGTTGTTGTGAGATAATCTTTCAATTATGATGATCTAAAATGGCTAAATCCCTTGAGGTTTTTAGTAAAGACTTTATCAATATAAAAGTCAATTGCCGAAGCCATAAATATATTGTTATTACAAATAACAATGTGGTACATATTATGAACAATATGTATGCACACAATATTTTTAAAATTTATCAATTATTGATGCTCTCTCTCTTTCAATAACCTATCAAGTCTCATTTTCTCTATGTACCAGGAAAGGGGTGGATAGACCATTGGTGCTTCACAAGATTGTTGTACCCTATACCACCACTTAAAACCAACACAAACCTCTCATATATGTTTCCATAAGCTTTGACATATCCCTTACATGATCCTCTAATAAATTCACCACCTCAAATAGCCCATACCTAAGCCAAAACATATTTTTTTCATCCACCAAACATAGTTAAATAAGTCGACCCTATTCTAGGAAATGAGCAAATTACATGACTAAGCCAGCCCAATCAACTTAGTCTGGGATATAACTACTTTATTTCCTAAATAATTGGGTCAAATGGGCCAACTATGTCAGCTAAAACTTTGAAAGGAGTAAGGGTTAGATCTAAATATATAAACACATACTTCATGCCATTTTTATTATAGAGAGATATATAATCATTCATTTGTGTATCTGCTTATCCACCATTCTAGTTGAGGATTCATTACCTAGGGTTTCAAACTTCCTTTGGAGAGAAGAATCTTGTCTTGTGGGAAAATACTTTTGGATGCATACGAGAAGTTGTATAACCTAGAGATGACCTATTTTTATTATCCTAATGAATCACAACAACCTATTTCAAATCACCATTGGCCAAGGGAGAGATTGAGGCTTGATGGGTTCATCTTCAAGGTAATTATTACTAACTCTTACTCCTCTTTTATTATAAGATATATTTTCACATGTTGGCTTATGAATATATTTCTCTCTTCATGCATTAAGATTAACTCTACATTGACTTGAGTAGACTTATTCTTTACATGTTTACTTTATTTTTATTATCCCCCATTTGTGCCATAATTTTTGGTGAGCACTAGATTAGATTTACTTTATCATTTTACTTTGTTAGAAACCATAGGGCCTAGCTAGGGTTATTATGTGGTATTTCTTGATTTGAGGCTTCGTAACCCTATTTATTGATATTGTGTGGTAAGAGACCCCTTAGTTAGGTCTAGTAGATTTATATTGGTCATGACTTTGCTAGTGTGATTTATCTTCTTTGAGCTAGGATTGATTTGTAGATCAGCTTCACTTTCCCTTGTATACATTCTGATGAACCTGATATGAACTAACCCTTACAAGTTTTCTTTCATAATTCAATTTATTATCTTTTATATTTTATTTCATGTTTACATCATTGGATCAAATCTATTGACTCAGTCTAACATTCTATGAGCAGGTTTAACATAGTCAATCTGATTGACTCTATTTTTCTTTATGTAGGTCATTTTCAATGAAAGGTAATTGGATCTATCTTCTCATCTCAATTCGCTTCTTTGCACATAGGTTTTTAGAGTTAATCAACCCAATCAACTCTATTAGTAGGTTAAAAATCTTCATCTAGATGACATAGTATAAAAATAGTAAATTCAACATCATTAAAAATCAAGTTCATTTTCACCAGCTCAGTCATTTATTTCCTCATTTCAATCTTATTTTTCATAGTTTTTAATCTATAAAATTGTAACCCTATAGTAAACTCATTCAACTAGATCAACCTAGTTTTGTAATTATTTATTACTTAGGATACTTAGTTAATTGTTTGATTGTGTTTCTTTGGCCTTTTGTTCAACATATAGAATAGACACAATTGATTATATTATGTATTATTCACATACTCGATCGATCCAATCAACCCTATACTCTTCAAGCAAAATAATTAACTCATATTGTTAGTAATTAACTCATCTTTCATTTTGTTACTTGTTTTTCTTAGAGTAGCACACATAGACTAAATAGGAAGGTTTAATTTATCAATTTAGTCCCACTACTTTTTATTTTATTCACACACTTCCAAACCATAATTTCAAAAATCATTAAAAAAAATCTACCCAAGGTCACTTACTTGGATTTCATCACCAAGGGGGAAGCCAAATCAGTTTTATCATTTTGTATAAATATGTGGTTGATAGTATATATTGGCAAAGCACCTGACACCTTTATCATTACAGGATTGTGAAGTGAGGGTGTAAGACATAATACCAAGCTTGTATCATCACCAATATGTCAGGATCCTACTCCTCAATAAGAGTACAATATGATTACCTTTTATAAGCAACTAAACATGAAATTATACCAGAATGAACAAGTAACTAGAATTCACAAATGACACAAAATATGAGAGACAATACACAATCTTGTATTAATACTCATCCAAAAAGAAAATACAATAAAGAAGATACCACACTCTTCTCACACCTCTATAAGGCTTCCCACACCTCAAGGCCTCCCAGTAATTCTCAATCAAGAGTTCTCTCTCTTACCAAAAATGGTCACAACAAACAACTCAAACATAGAGTTGTTGTTCACCTCTAACCAGTTAGTTTCACTACTGCCAGTACATAAGTACTCAAAGTACTTCAAGTAGATCTCCCATGAACTTGCAACAACCTGAAACTCAAATGATCTTACTTACCATGTAGAACTTCTTCCTGATCTTGCAACAACATGCAGATCAACATGTTCTTACAATTGGAAGGATCTCTTCCTTGCCTTAATCCCTTTATTACAATACATGCCAATGAGTCTATAAATAGATCCCATACTAAAAAATAACTTAGACTTCTAATTTACAATAATTAAACACACAACTCAAGACTCGAAATAGTCTTTACATGCAAACAATCAGTTCAACAAACTAACTGTTCGTGCAACAAACAATTTTGGAACCGCACAGACGATCGACGTCGGTCGCTATCTGACTAGAGGTGACTGACGTCGGCTGACTACTACCAATGTCAGTTGCCCTTTACACTGAATATGACCAACATCAGTTACACTGCCAATGCCAGTATCCCTGGAACTCAACAACCTCCTCCATGTTTGCATCAGTGAAGCTTTTAGCTCCACAACCTAACAATCTCCCACTTGGAGATAAATAGCTGTACCTGTACCTATACCTATACATCATCTAGTTTGTTTCCTGACTTTGTATCCCTCTTCAAGATCAATCTTGAAGACCAACCACCACAAATCCTGTGGTGCACCTCCTGTCATCCAAATCACCTACCACATCCACATCTACAAACCCATGTAGAAAAGAACTTGACCCTGCATAACATGTGCACCTACTGCTGGTCCCTCTCAGATATCTGAGAATCCACTGAACTGCCCTCTAGTACTTCTTTCCTAGATTGGCTCCAAACTTGCTGACAACTCCTACTGCTTGAGAAATCTTAGGTTTAGTACACATGTACTCAACCTCATTATGTGAATCAGGACACTATTCATAGAACTGTCCAACCATCGGCGTGCTAACCGGTTTCACACAATCATCTGGAGATAAAATCAACCTGTGACCTTCCATGTCTCTAGAACACACTCATGTCAAATAATCTTGTTGCTCTCAAATTCCTCATGACACACCTCTGAACTAACTTTACCTTTAGTTCAACAACTCCCTGCATATGTGACCCTACAACAAGCACAACATACATTAACAAAATAATGTAGCTAATATTATCCAACTTGGTAAAGAAAACACAATGGTTAAACCTCCATTGTCTTGTAGTTAACTCAAGACCATATACCCTAGCC
Source organism: Torreya grandis (assembly GCA_037957365.1). Lineage (NCBI taxonomy): Eukaryota > Viridiplantae > Streptophyta > Pinopsida > Cupressales > Taxaceae > Torreya > Torreya grandis. Next base: position 2,679,802 of record JARHVA010000411.1, read on the forward strand.
TTCCGTCTCACGTGTCCATTCCTACTCTTCTTTATCCTGAAAATCCATTCATCTTTCAGTGCTTTCTTTCAGCCGGTAACTCTACCAAAAAACTCTCGTTTGGTTCTTCTCCAAGGAATCACATTCCTCATCCATGCCAAGCTCCCACTATTTCCTAGATTCTACCTGCTCTGCTTCTTTAATAACTTCTTGTTTCTTGACCATCAATGAGCAACAAGTAGTGTAAAGAAGGGAAATGATGAATTTGAGGCTTACTTATCCTTTCAGTCCTCCATATGGGCGTTTGAGACTCCTTGACAGCTTGTTGTCTGCCCAAAATCCGTCTCAGTGACCGATGTCGGTCACATCTCAGTCTGCACCTGACCGACGTCAGTTCCATGCGACTGCCTCATCATCGACGTCGGTTCCCTGACTGACGAAAGTGTATACTTGTCTGGAGTCACCGACATCGATCTACACATAGCTGACGTCGATCTCTGTGTTTTACTTATGAGAGATGACTTTTACCCGCGAGCTCTTTTTAGATCAAAACCTTGTCCAAATCAACCTTGCTCTGCTCAAAATTCTTCAGCCCCTTGCACTGATCTATGTCCGTCATCTTCTCCTTGAAAACCAAGGCTTTCTTGTTCTTGTCATGAACATCAGATTTCTTCCTTCTGCAATATTGTGATCCTCCAACAGAAGCTACCACCTTCTTTGTTGACCCAGTGTCAAGAAACGTCACTTTCTTCTGTTGCTTATAGAAATCTCAATCCATGATTTTCAAATCTGAAAGCATACCTTTTGACTCAAGAACATGCATCTCCTTCTTATTCGTGTGACCAAGCCTATTAAGCCACATCTTTGAATCTACAGCTGAAGTAGATAAACCAGAAGGAGAATCAGTAATACAAGTAGATAGATAAAGCATACCTACTTTCTTGCCTCTTGCTAAAACAAGTGCACCTTTGGAAACTTTCCAAGAATCTGCTGTGAGAGTTACTGTGCAACCCTCATCACCCAACTTTCCAACAGAAATCAAATTCTGCTCCAGGACTGGGACATGCATGACCTCCTTCAACACCCATTTGTTGCCCATCTGTAATTTCAGATTCACTTTCCCTTTGCCAACCATTTGACAAGGCTTACCATCCCCTAAATAAATTTCTCCAAAGTCTCCCTGGACATATTCATGAAAAAATTCCCTATTTGGGGATGCATGGAAAGAGGCACCAGAATCTAAAACCCAAGATTCTACTTTATCCAAGGAACATACCAGAGCATCCTGTGCAACAATATATGCAACATCTGCGTCTTTATTTCCTTCTTGTTGATCTTCAACCAACCAACAATCTTTCTTTACATGCCCTTGCTTTCCACAATTCCAACAGGTTATTCTGCCATACCTAGATTTGGATATCCTACCTATCTTTGACCTTGATCTCCCATGCTCGATCTTCTCTCTTTGCCTTCCACTGCTTTCAACACTCAAAGCATTCCCTGATGATTCACTTGTGCTTTTCCTGTGAATTTCTTCATTCAAGATTACACTCACAACATCATCAACTTTTAAGATCTTTGAAGTAGACACAATATTACTAACTGCCATTACCAAACTCTCCCAACTTTCAGGTAATGAGCATAAGATTAAGAGATCCTTAATTTCATCATCAAAAATAATATTGACTAAATTTAACTGGTTTACCAAACCATGGAAATCACTAAGATGACTATGAACAGATCCACCATCCAACATTTGCAAATTAAATAATTGCTTCATAAGAAAGACCTTATTTGAAGCTGAGGGTTTTTCATATAAATTTGCCAAAGATTCTATCAACTTTACCGTTTTCTTAGCCTGTGATAAGTTAGAAATCACAGACGATGCAAGGCTCAACCTTATAGATCCCAGAGCCTGTCGATCAAGAACCTTCCATTCTTCATCCTTCATATCCATGGGTTTGCATGCAACCCCACCTAATGGTAAGTACAAATCTTTCTGATACAGATAATTTTCTATCTACATCCTCCATAGTTGATAATTCTTGCCATTAAACTTCTCCATTCATAGCTTACTTTCTTATGCCATTGCTATACTCCCACTCAAACAGAAACCCATGTGAGTGACCTGTAATCAACAAACACTAACCAGATCTAATACAACCTGTTAGTAACCCAACCAAAAGATCTGATACCACTTGTCAATGGTATCAAGCTATGAACCAACACCTTGGCTCTGATACCACTTGTCAGGATCCTACTCCTCAATAAGAGTACAATATGATTACCTTGTATAAGCAACTAAACACGAAATTATACCAGAATGAACAAGTAACTAGAATTCACAAATGACACAGAATATGAAAGACAATACACAATCTTGTATTAATACTCATCCAGAAAGAAAATACAATAAAGAAGATGCCACACTCTTCTCACACCTCTATAAGGCTTCCCACACCTCAAGGGCTCCCAGTAATTCTCAATCAAGAGTTCTCTCTCCTACCAAAAATGGTCACAACAAACAACTCAAACACAGAGTTGTTGTTCACCTCCAACCAGTCAATATCACTACTGCCAGTACACAAGTACTCAAAGTACTTCAAGTAGATCTCCCATGAACATGCAACAACCTGCAACTCAAATGATCTTACTTACCATGTAGAACTTCTTCCTAATCTTGCAACAACTTGCAGATCAACCTGTTCTTACAATTGGAAGGATCTCTTCCTTGCCTTAATCCCTTTATTACAATACATGCCAATGAGTCTATAAATAGATCCCATACTAAACAATAACTTAGACTTCTAATTTACAATAATTAGACACGCAACTCAAGACTCAAAATAGTCTTTACATGTAAACAATCAGTTCAACAAACTAATTGTTCGTGCAACAAACAGTTTTGGAACCACATAAACAATTGATGTCAGTCGCTGTCTGACTGGAGGTGACCGACGTCGGCCGACTACTGCCGATGTCAGTTTCCCTTTGCACTAAATATGACCGACATCAGTTACACTGTCGACGCTGGTATCCCTGGAACTCAGCAACCTCCTCCATGTCTGCATCAGTGAAGCTTTTAGGTCCACAACCTAACACAATATAAATCCCTTTTAGCTTTAACAACCTGAAACTATCATTGGATTAACTTTCTAGTTCTTTTCTAAAGCCAACTCCCTATCATATTTATTTATAAAATAATAATATGAAACATTCAAAAAAGACTGCAAAGCTTAGCATTTTTGTTGCTTACTCTTTGATAATTGTATTGAAAAACTTGTAGTGGCCAATATCAGTACAATTTTTATGTTGTGTGCCACAACTGGATTGACTGGATCAACCCAGTTAACTATGTGTTTATTCCAATTTTTTTACAAATCAACACTAGATCATTTAGAGTCATAATTGTCAAAACCTGTCTTTATGCTCAAAACACAGTCAAACCACTTGAATGTGTCTCCTTTAGTTTATAATTTCCTACAAAACATAGTATTTCTATTTGACTCAGTATCTTATAGACTACCTATTTTATTTACTTTCATCAAATAGTTGACCTATCTAATTATGTGTCTTCTATACATCCTTTGTTTAACCATCTATGGAACACAGTCAACTTGTGTAATTGTGTCTCTTACAGCCTATCCTACCTACTATCTTACAAGATAATGTCAACTAGTTTGACCCAATATCCTTACAGTTTATCCTCATTTTTTTCTAAGTGTTTAGCTTCTTTACCTCATGAAATTATTGTTTGATGATAATACAAAATTAAATCAAACAAACATGATGAGTTTCACTAATCCCAATAAGTTTCTTAAAACACACCTTGTGGAACCTACCACATATCAAAGCAATGCCCATGTTACCATCCACACTACCAACTATGGGACTTCTTATTCTTTCATGGCTCTTAATCCTTATTTTCACTAGAAGATGAGCTTGACCTTGAGTACATGACTAAAATGATATTTTTCATCAACAAAAATCCTCAACATAAAGGAAATGATCCTAAAACCATCTATAACCTCATGATGGTACCTCATATAGGAGAACACCATTCACCTTCCCCTAGTTTTTCCCAAGGATTTGGGGAAATCCCTTTCATTTTGTCTATGCCTTTTCCCTCTATCATGTCTCCTTCTCACACTATGACATCATCCTATATATCTTCTTTACCTCTATACCAATTATTTTTACAAATATGTCAGGTTCAACCTCTAATTGGGCTCTTAAGAATACCCACATCCATACCCATGTTACTAGTGCATCTCATGCTACTAATGCTACTAGTGCATCTCATGCTACAAATGTTGTTTATGCTACTAGTGCATATCATGATATTAATGCTTCTCATTCCACTAGTATGGCACATGCCACTACCTCATCTAACACTCATAGTGCATCTCAACGTATTAATACGTCATATAATGCCAATGCATCAAAAATTACTTCCACTATCCAAAATAGATCTCAAACCAACCAAATTTTATTAAAAATGCTTAACCAAATGCATACATTTTAAACTAATAATGCATGCATCTCCAAAACCATCCCCAACATGATTAATGGGGAGCACAAAATCGTAATGCCACCCTACCCCCCTTAGGGATTCACATGGTAACCTCATACTGCAACCTCCACTTATCAACTAAACTATCAAACATTTACAAAATGAACCTTTAGTACCTCAAATTTATAGCACTGACATTGGAGGTATCACTCCCACCATCACGTATAACAGATCTATAGATTCTACCTTGCATTTAAAAACATTTGGCAACCTTTACAAAGATTGGGTCAAGCTTAATACTTTCACTGCCACTAAACTCTTGACTAAAACACTTTATGGAGATGTTTTAGATTGGTACAATCAATTAAAAACACACTCCATTACTAGCTTAAAATATTTGGTCAATTCACTGATCCAAGAATTTCAAACTAGTTATCTTCTCGAAATAGATTAGCTCATTTCATCAATTGCAAACAACTAGAAACCAAAATAGCACAAGTTTTCATCAATGATGGAAAACTTTGTCTAAAAAATATGAGCATAATATGTCAGATGATAACCTCTTCCACCTATTTACTAATACTCTCCACCCTAAATTATAATATTGCATTAGGACCCTTTCTCCAAAAAATTTAGAAGAATCTCTTGACCAAGCCAAACATCAATATTTCCTCATGTGTGAATTTTAACCTCCTCAACCTACAATTAGGAACTTGCATGCTTATCAAAAATAAAAATTATCGTGAAACCAATGATCCATACACACCTTCCAAGTTATTGATACAAATAATACCATGGAGCATGTCCCTCCTCCTAACAACACTTTTAATCATAATCCCATATTTTCTCAAAATATTGATACTATTATGCACAAACCATTGTCATTATAAAATATTCAAAAATGCCTTCCAAGACATCTACCACGATATCTTAACCGCTCTCATCCTATGAAATAATGGTATGATCCAAATAATTTTTGGTGGTTTCATTCAAGTTGGGGCCACTCTCATCAGACTTGTAAAAAATTAAGAAATCTTTCTATGTATTTTCTCATTGGTCCCAACTTTGACCACGAATCCGTCATATGCAATTGTCAACAATTTATGTCATAACATTTAAATCTCATGAAAATAAAACTAAAAATCAAGATTTAAACCAAGATAATGCTCATTTAGATATCTACAAGGATCCCCTTGCTAATCACCACGGCAACATTGAACAACCTATCCCTACTACCAGCATTATTGAAATTCTTATAGACCTCAACATCAATGATCAAAATGTGGTTAATATGACTAATATGATAAGATTAGTTTCTTATACTAAGTCAAACCCAACACCTGACCATCATACCTCTTCAACATTTTATATTATTCAAGAAACTTCCCCAACCCATCTCATATAATTAGGGCATAACAAACTAACACACATGTAAGCACCACCTCTAATAACACAAATTGACCATACCTCTCATACCATAAATATAACTTATACTTTTTCCCTAGCTTCTATCCCTCAAGAAAACATCCCTGAAATTTAAAACAATATTTATTTTACTCAATCACAATAAAAAACTCAACAAACAACCACATCACCTAAGGTCAACCAACCTACATGCAACCTACCTAGACCAACCATACCTTACCAACATAAGTTTCATTACACATCCAACCCCACTTTAAAGAATCTATTGTAACACTATGCATCTTTATCTAACAATCCTCTCATGGGTTATAATTAATGGGATCCAATTACGAAACTTTACCATCTCCCATCTCAAATTCCCTTCTTAGAGTTTATGTGAACTTCTCCCTACCATCTTAATACCCTAATGAAATTGTTATTTGAAATGAACATACCTTGTCCTCCTCATGTAGGGAAAGATGTTACCTTATCTAGATATGAAGATAGCATACTTCAAAAATCTGAAGAGATGTCCATCCATGTTGACAAAACAATGGACACTTCTCTCTCACTTAATATTCTTGTCTCTTGTATGATTCCCAATGAGATATTAATTCATGAAAATGATCCTCATTTATTCATTAACGCTCAAATAGGTGACATATAAATTAAGCATTATTTAATTGATGAAGGTTTAGGAACTTATATTGCCTCCATTGACTTTATTAAAACACTTAGATACTCTAAATGTAACCTTAAATCCACATGTAATACATGCCAAGGATATGATAAAAGACAAATGCCTCCTCTAGGTTATGTTTGACTTCCCATTTCTATTCCTCTCCTTATAGTCCATGTGAAAGTCATGATATTTAACTTTCCACTTTCTTAAAATATCTTACTTGATCGACCTTGGACTAACCATATGTGAGTTGTTGCTTCATTTTCATGCCAATGTGTCAAAGTCCCTTAAAATGGTGTTATATACAAGATTCAAGGGAACACAAATCCTTGGAAATTTAAACAATTCCAAGCATGAGATTTTTTTTAAATACCCATCCTTAAACCCTTACCTAGTATTTTATTTAGCAAATCCCAACACTTTAACTATCTCATCAATTCTACTAGAGGTTATAATGGTCATTCATAATTAATTGGAAATATTTCACCTAACTTCCTAGACTCTAATGATGATGAACTAGATGGGATAATCCTCTAGATCAAAATTTTCAATCTCTCCCTGAACATTATCGCTCCACTTCCTCCTCTTCAACCTCGATCCCATCAATAATCTTTTGATGGCATACCAATTACTTTAACCAAAACTAGACATTTTATTCACCACGATTCCTTAACTGATAAAATAGTTCACACATATACTATTGACTTACATACAATCGATTATAATGATGGTTATTGTTGACCAAATTTGAACCTGCAGGTTAAATTGGGACCCCTATACATAAAAACATGACTTTATAGGTTTATAGGGGGTTTAATAATATTTCAAAATGTATATAATAGGTCATTTGATGTTATTTAATGTCATATTAGCCTTGATCATTAGTATTTTAGTCCATATGTCCTTTTGAGTCATTTTAAGGGTCAAAATAGAGCATTTAATGACTTATATGACCTCCTAGGGAAGTGTGAAGGTGTAATAAGGGTGATTTAATGTGAAATGTGTCATATTATGCCTTAATAAATTGTTCATAACTAAAAGTGATAGCTTCTTCATAAGAAAGAGCAATTTTCTTAGGAAAAGGGAAGAGTTTGGCAATTGTACAACCCATAAGGAATGTGACACATGGGATAAGGTCAAGGAATGTATCTTAAATTTATTCAAGATAAATTACACATTTGAAGTGCTCTGGAAGTGCCAATTCAGAGCTAAAACTATTCTACTCCTTTTTCACTCTTCTAAACACATAGAATTAGTCTTCATTTTTGTACTTGGTACAAACAGTTGGATAACTTCCAAGTCAAATGCCTTTGAGAGGTGAAATTAAACAAAGATAAATTCATTTACATAATAAGATTTTTAATAATGGTGTCTTGTGCCTTATGAACCATTCTCATGAAGATGACTGTGTTTTTTTTCTTGCTAATGTGTGCACCCTATAGGTTTTGCTCTTGTTTGGATGGTTACACATAATCCAGTTATTAAGATTAGTTCTAGATGATGTTGACCCCCTTATATCATGTTCTTCCTGATTTGTTTCACATGTGGAAAGGATTTGATATGTCAAATAACTCACTTTTCAGGAAGGTTTAAATAACAATATTTTGAAGAAAGGTGGCATGTGCCTTATGAACTATCCGCATGAACTTGACTGTGTTTGTTTGCTTGCTAATCTATGCACCCTATAGGTTTTGATCTTGTTTGGATGATTCCATATAATATAATTACTGATATTGGTTCCAAATTATTTTTAACCCCTTATTTTATGCTCTCCATGTTTGGTTTCACATTTGGAAAGGATTTGATATCTCAAACAACTCACTTTGCAGGAAGGTGTTGATAGTGGACTTGCATTCCAATTTCACCATTTGCATAAAACTTCTTTTTCTGTAATGGATTTAATCTAATGTGGCATGAAATCTTACTCATTCCAAGGGTGTCAGGAAAATATCTTGTTTTCAAAGCTTCAATCTTCAAAATGAGGATCATTGAGGTTGTAGTATAATTGCTCACAATCAACTCTTTGCTCAATTTCACTTGTAGCCATGTTGAAACATGTGTGGAGGACCTATTTAAAATGATTAGTGGAAGTGTAATAAATATATCATGATATTAAACATGTTTTGATATCAAGATCATGAAATAAAAACCTCCACTTGGCATAAGAAGGGATTGTGGCAGCTAGTCAACGTAGTCATTCACAACCTTTTACTATTATACTCATCTACAGGAACCTCTTGAGATGATTCATGGTAGAATGGGAGTTTTGATAAGTGGTTTAATAATTTAGAGTGATAAGAGTGTTTTGAAAACTTGGTAAGGGCTTAAAACTAACCATAAGAGCTCACATATTGCAGATTGCCTAAAATCCTATCTTATTGCCTACATATCAGAATAACCACCTACAGGTGGTACCACAGAGAGCAGAAGAACCATTTTGAGTTGTTGAAATAGATGATGAAACTCTCCTAAAAATCATAATATGGTGAATAGATAATGGAATATCCATTTTGAATGATAGGTTGGAAAATTGGAGTGAGGAGCTACTTTCAAAAGGCAATGACTAGGTTCAGATACATTATCCCTAAACCGAGAAAATAGAGCACCTAGCTCTTTTGAAGATGTCTTATAATAATTTTATTTTGAGTTTTAATCACTCCTAGTGACTTCATCTTGTATCCTCTATATAGGATAGGAACTATGCAAGATTTTGAGGGTAGATATCAAAGGGAAGATAATTTTTGAGAGGCCTAAAGTTGCCTACAAAGACACTAAATCCTTCATTGACACCTACAGGTTTGAGTCCAGAGGAGACCTTTTCATCCAAAAGTTACAAAAATGGATATGCCTTCAGGATAGGTTATCTTAAATTTTAAAATTGAACCTAATGATTTTAAAATCTTATCCACATGAGTCAGGATGTAGGGTACGATTCCACAACACTACCTATAAGATCCTCTTTCTCACAAAATGTAACCTACAGGCTGATTGTAGGGTTTTCATGAGGATTGAACTTGATAACTTTGGTAATAGAATTTATTTAAATCATGATAAGAGAAATTATAATTATATAATGGTTTTAATAACTTCAAGGAAGACATTAGGCATGAAATAAGGCCTAGACCATATGAAAGACACCTATAGGACCTCACATAGTCAACTGTAGTTCACTGTGAGAGGTAGATAGCAAGGACTATGTTTTTTGATGAGGTATAACATAATAAAGTGAAAAAGTGGGTCCAAAAAAATGTCAAGGTTGGCATAATAAACTCTATGGATATCACAAACATTAATTTCAAGCTCAAAATGTGTAAGGTAACCTACAAGTGTCCCCTTTAAGGCAAGAAACACAAGTAGGGTAACACAGTTAGACCTAACAGAGCAGAACATGGTTGAGATGAAGACATGGATGTACATAAAACAATTTTAAAATGATATTAATCAAAATTTTACACAATAATAATATGGAAACAAGGTAGATAATAAATTATACAATGCATTACATAGTCTATGTGGTAGAAAGCCTGCACACAGTCTACCTTTAAGGAGCCTATTTTAGGTTTTGGATGAGTTGAGGGATCAAATGACCTGACCAAGGGATATATTTTGGTATGGAGAATCTTTGTCACTTGGAATAACTCATTTATTATTCACTTTGTATAATTAAATATGGTAAGTACCCTCTATTTTGTCTCAAACAGAGGGTACTTCCCCTTATGCATAAACTAGTAGTTTTGAAGAATGGAGGCAGAGAGATGAACCAAAATTTGTTTTAAAATTAAAATAAGGTATGGGAATATGAATCACATCTAAAAAACATAATATACCTTTCATATAGGGAGTAATCTCAGTAGAGTGACCTAGACTCTCAAACTTGCAAGCAGGTCTACTAAGCATGATTATGCCTAGAATTTAAAACGGGGGTCAACTTCATGTATAGCCTTAGATGATCACTAAAATGGATTGGATAATTTTTATACAGTCACTATAGAGGTGTACGAGACATTTATATGTAGGATAAACATAAATAAATCCACTTTTGGGCTCAAAACAACCTTAGGCATATGCAAATGGAAAAAACAAGCTCAAATAAGCACTTTAAGTGCTCAAATCTCTCTTGATGATTTTAATGGGGAAATAATAAGATTGGAAAATTTTATAGGGGTTATATACACTAATATTTTTCAATTTTTTTTCAAATTCAATATGAAACCTTTATGAACAAAGCTTAAGAGGTTAAATAGGCCTAAACCCTTGTAAAACCCTTGCTAGTGACCCAATTGGAGAAATGAGGTTGAAGGGATATTCAAATGAGATATTTTGACCATGAAAGTGCTTTAAAATTGTATAGGACTCTTTAAATATCCTTCCCATCCTCTTGATTTTTGCAAAACTATATGGATAGGGTACAAAAATATGGTACTATTGACTATTTTATGTGTCTTGTAGGTTCTATGAGGTTCCAAGAGATTTAAATCACATGGAATGGGATATTAGGAATTAAGATATCTCATGTAAATTTCATTCCTTATAACAACTCTTAAGCACCTCAAATAGCTACTTCATCTCAGCCAATCAAAACTAGCATAGTGACCAAGCTAGTGAGAAGGGTGAAAAACTTCAAGTGAGCTAATTTTAAAGTGTACCTGATGCCTCTAAGGACATCGAGGGTCTTAAAACATATCATCCAGTCACTCCCATGTATTTTCATGGAAAAATGATGCCTTTTTGGAAGCCAAGTGTGCGGAGTGTGTGAAAGAGAAGTTTCTTTGATTGTAGATGATGATAGCTCATTTCTAGATAATTTCAGATGACTAGGACTACAACCAATGCATGGAGAGTAATTTATGAAAAATTACCATTCATTTTAGTAATTATACCTATCCATTTTTAAGTAAAAAATATACTAAGAGGGGGGGTGAATCAGTATATATATATATATATATATATATATATATATATATATCTTTTACTTAATCTGATTTCTTTTCTTTAACCACTTAATCACACATTCAAGATATGCAATAAAAATAAAACAATAACATGCACCACACAAGAGAGAGAGATGCCATATTTTTATGTGGAAACCCAAAGTGGTAAAAACCATGAATAAAAATCTCAAGTATATGAATGAACATGAACTTAAATTACAAAGTTTACAAGTACCAACTTGCAGGAGCACCAACCCTTTTGTCGAGCACCAACACAACAATTATTTATGAGAACCAACCCATAGGAGCACCAACCCCTCTTGTGTATAAAACACTACTATCTCTCAATGTTTTTTACTCAAAAAATGATATAACTCTACAATATCTCTTGTTTTTCTCTCCTCTTTTCTTATATAAAATAATTACAAAACCATGCACTCTTTTGAATATTGCAAATGGCTTCTCAAGCTTTTATTTATAGCTTTCCAAATGACCTTTGGCATTCACCCTTTTTAACCCTTCAATCCTCATGAAAAATGGTTCCAAACTTGTATGACCCTTCGTATCCTTTCATTTGAAAAGTCACATGGTGACCCTTCATAAACAAATGCATCATTTCCTCTTTTATCTTTATCTTGGTGACTTTTCATATTCCTCAAAGTGTCTCTTCATGGAAAAAAGCACCATATCCTCTTTTGTCTTCACATGGTGACTCTTGGAATTCCTAAAGATGACTTTTCATGAGAAAATATGTCCCATTCCTCTTTTGTCTTTACCCCATGACTCTTTGACTTCTCTATGGGCCCTCTTTTGAATTATATGCAATCAGAAATATATTTGTTAATATTAAATAAATATTAACACATATTAGCCAAGATATGAATATTAAAAACACCATTAAATTCTATGGGGCCTTTATCACCAATAATGCTAGACCTTTGACATCAATGACAATATTTCCAATAATCTCCCCCTTTGTCATTGATAACAACCTCAAACTGAAACTACCACATCCTAAAACCTGCACATACTGCCATCTAAAAAACATAAAATAACTCCCCCTTACTATAGCAACCTATACCTATTTCTACACCTATTTTTGCACCTATACCTATACCTATACCTATTTTTAGTCTTCTCCCCCTTCAACATCAATGGCAAAGGGCCTATCCTGGAGCTAACACTTAGATCCACCTCAATTGATGTTAATCCTCAATGGCGGGAAGTAAAAAAAAATACTCCCAACTTCTCCTATAGATAATTAAATGTGTCTTTTGGTAGTGATTTTGTGAAAATATCTACAATCTACTCTATAGTACTAATATGTTCCATCTTAACTGGTTGATCTGCAACCTGCTCTCTCAAGAAGTGATATCTAATAGGAATATGTTTTGTTCTTGAATGCATCACTGAATTCTTAGAAATATTAATAGCACTTGTGTTGTCAAAAAAAATAAAAATAGGTTCATCATATTTTACGTTGATATCTTCCAAAGTTTGCTTCATCCAAAGCACTTAAGTACAACACAATACCACTACAATATATTCTACTTCAGCTATATAAAGTGACACTGAATTCTACTTTTTGCTTAGCCATGAAACTAAGCTATCACCGAGGAAGAAAGCTCTTCCATTTGTACTCTTTCTACCATCCAAGCAACCTGCCCAATCTAAATCTTTATAAGCAACCAAAGTAAAATCTTTGCCTGTGGGATACCACAATCCATAATTCAATGTCCCCTTGATATATCTAAATATTTTCTTCACCAATTTAACATGACTATATTTTGGAGTTGATTGATATCTTGCAACCATACCTACTACATGCATGATGTCTGGCCTTGATGTTGTCAAATATAAAAGACTACCAATCATAGATCTACACAAAGATTGATCTACAACAAATGAATCTTCATCCTTGCTTACCTTATTTCTTGTACTCATTGGTGTGTCAACTAGTGCACAATCCTCAAAACCAAATTTCTTCAACATTTCCTTGGTATATTTACTCTGAGATATGATAATTCTTTTATCTGACTAAATTTTTTACAATCCTAAGGAAAATGACAATTATCCAAGCATAGATATCTCAAATTATTTTTGCATATTATCAAAAAATTATTTTGTCATCTTTTTAATGTTTCCTCCAAAAATGATGTCATCAACATATACCACAATAATTAATTGATGCTCACCTTCTATTTTTATGTAGAGATTACTATCAACAAATCCTCTCTTAAAACCTTAATCCTATAGGTACTTATCAAGTCTTGCATACCAAGCTTTGGGAGCTTGTTTCAATCCATACAGTGCTTTCTTCAATCTGCATACATGGCTACTAATATTTGAGAGAATAAATCCCTCAAGCTACTCAATGTAGACCTTTTCTTTTAGATTCTCATTTAAGAAGGTAGATTTGACATCCATATGAAATAATTTGAAATTTTTAAACATTGCATATGCAAGAAACATTCTAATAGCCTCTAGCCTTGCCACTGGTGCAAAAGTTTCTTCAAAATCTATTCCCTCAATCTGAGCATATCCTTTACATACTAATATTGCTTTATTCCAGGTCACTTCTCTATTTTCATTCAACTTATTTTTGTAAATCTATTTTATTCCTATCACATTGTGATCTTTTAGTCTAGGATCTAATTCCCAAGTATCATTTTTTTTCTATCTAATTTAATTTTTCATCCATGGCCTTAACCCAATGCTTATCATGTCTAGCTTCTGAAAAAGTTTTAGGCTGGATTTTGGATAACAAAGAGAAATTAACTTGCTCAAATTGACTTACCATTATTCTTCTTGTTCAAATTCCTTCATTTATGTCCCTGATGATTTCAATTTCATTATGATTTCTCTGGACATATTTGATGGGGTTTTGGTGTCCTTTTTCTCCTCATCTTCATCTTATTCTTCAAAATCTTCTTCTTCAATGATTTCAAGAATGTCTACTGGATCACTAATTTTTTGTGTTTCATATTCTATCCTGACACTTGCACTTTCAACTATTTTCTTGGTTTTTTTGTTATAACATTTATAAGATTTAATTTTACAAGAATAACCAAGAAATATACTTTTATATGCTCTAGATTCAAACTTACCCAATTTTTCATCGGTTCTCTTTATGAAGCATCTACTACCAAAAACTCTAAAATAATCAATTGTAGCTAGTTTGTCTTTCCATAGCTCATAAAGAGTCTTGTCACTATTGACTCTCAATAATGATCTATTTTGGATATGCACTATTGTGCAAACTACCTCTCTTCAATATTTATCTGGTATTTTGGATTCATTTAGCATTGTCTTCGCCATCTCCTGAATTGTTATATTTCTCTATTCAACTACTCCATTTTGTTGTAGAGTTATGACTACTGAATAATATCTATTTATTCCATGGTCTTCATAAAACTTAATAAACTAATCTAACATGAATTATTCTCATCGATCTGATCTTAGGCACTTAATCTTCAAAATATTTTCATCCTCAACTAATGCTTTAAAATGTCTAAAAGCTTCTGATTTTTTATTTAAAAACATTACCCAAGTCATACATGAAAAATCATCAATAAGCAATATAAAATATTTCTCACCTTGAGTAATTTGAGTTCTTATAGGTCCACACAAGTCAATGTGAACAAGCTCTAACATCTGAGTGGTGAAGTATTCTTTTTTTTTGAACCACCTTCTAGCCTGCTTCCCATGTTGACAAGGTTCACAAAGCATGTTGGATGGCTTTGTAATCTTTGGAAGATTTCTGACTACTTGTTTCTTACTGATGTTAATAAGATTATCAAATTTTATATTTCCCATTTTCATGTGCCATATCCAACTTTCTTCAATCTGACTCAAACAACATCTTTGACCTTTGATGTCTGATAACATTTACAAATTATTGCCTATTCTCTGACCATCTACAATCAATATATTTGAATATTTTTTTCTAATTTCACAACCTTCTGCATAAAAATTTAGTGTGTGCCCCTGATCACACATTTGACTTACACTCAAAATATTATGCTTAAGACCTTCTACATACAAAACATTTTTAGTTTTAGTTCTACCATTATCCAAACTTAGTGTAACTTTTTTGGCAATTTTAGCAATAGTATTATCTCTGAATTTCACTGTGCCACCATTGATATCTTTAAGGTTATGAACTTTCTCTTGTCTCCTATCATGTACCTTAAACATCCACTTTTAATGAACCATGGCTTTTCTTCATTTTTTGCTTGCAAAGCCATCTTTACTAACATAGATTTTTTAGGTTGTTTCTTCTGCCATGAATCTATCTAAACTTTTTTCTTGATGAATAGAGCTTTGAAACTCTGATCCTTCTTAACAAACTTGAATACGCTTCTATAGTACCAGGATATATGTCCAAAGTTATTACACTTGTAACATATTATGGCCTCTTCATTGAATCTAGATAGAGGAGTAAAAGAGTTGTGGCTTCTACTTGACTCTGCATGAGTTTCCTTCTCCTTATTTTTGAAATTGTTATCCCTTTTTTGACATTCTATTTTCTTATGATCATATCCATTACAGTAAAAATAGTAACCATAAAAATAGAACCTATTTGTGTATCTCTGACCTGATTTCCTTTTATAGCTCTATTCCTTCCAGCCTTCTTTATATGAGATGTCCTCTGTATTCTTAACTTCTTCCCTTTTTATTTCCTCTTTTGTAAGAGCTTCAACATAGGTCTTTCTTTTTTCTGTGTTAACCTTGTTTTTTAAAGTAGTGGCCTCCCATTTCTCTTTTTCAGATCTAATATCTGTCTTATTTGACATTGATATTTGACTTTCAAATATCTTAATCAACATATTAGTGTTATTCTAAAATTTTGAATCGTTGGTTGCTTTATCATTGATTGTTGTATTTATTTTCTCAAGATATGATTTTAAAGAAGCAATTTTAATAAAATACCTTTCACATTCTTCACTTACTTTTTACAACTGTGCCATTAGATCTTTGTCATTCTTCTTGGCTTCTTCAAAATGTGCTTATAGATCTTCAATTGTTTTCTTTGACTCCTTTTCATTATTCTTGATCTGGAGCTTTAATATTCGATTCTTCTTCTAAAGAGATTTTAACTCTTCTAAGGCACAACTGAATTCTCCTTCTAGATTCACTTCAGCTTCATCCTATTCTTATTCTTGATCATCTATACTTTTGTTTAGGGAGGCGTCTTCATGTATGGCCATGAATAAAATCTCTTCTTTTTTTGAATCACTAACTCCACTATCTTTGGCTGAGCTAGGATCTTTAGAATATAAACTCTTCTTCTTGAATCCCTTCTTGAATTTTCCTTTGAAATTATTCTTATATGTAGACTTTCCTTCTTCATTTTCACTATTACCCTTATTTGGGCACTTAGCTATAAAATATCCAATCTTTCCATAATTAAAACATTTAAAAAGTAATTTTACTTAATATTTACCTATCCTTTTTCATCTTGTGAATGAATAGAGCTTCGTTGTCATCTTTATCATTGCTATAACTATCACTTGATTCTTGAATCTTATCCTTCTTTTTCTTTGATGTTGTGAAAGTAACTTCTCTCTTTGAGGGTTTTTCTTGTTCGATCCGCATCTCATATGTCATAAGAATACCATGTAGCTCATCCATCTTTAGCTTGACTAAATTTTTCATCTCTTCAATTGCCAAAAATTTTGCATCATATCTCAATGGTAGAGATCTCAAAAAAAATTGTACCACAATTGATTCTTCTAACTTTTCTCCAAGACCTTGAATTTGATTAACTATTTGATCAACCTAAAAAAGGAAACTTTCTATATTTTCTTCCTCTTCCATCTTCAAACTCTCAAACTGTGTTCTGAAAGTCTAAAGCTTAGCTTGCTAAACCTTTCTATCACCTTTGTAAATATTCTCAAGCTTTACCTAAGTTTTATGAGCAGATTTACATTACATAACTTTAACAAATTTTGATTCACATAAACCACATAAAATAGCATTTAAAGCTTTAGCATTATTTTCACTTGCCTTCTTTTTTGTTGGAGTAGTAATAAGTTTCTGTGGTTCTTCATATTCCTCCACCACTGCTTGGAAAATGTCAAATCTAAGAGCCATCAAATAAGTCCTCATCCTTATGCTCCAAAAAGCATAATTTGTCTCATTAAATAAAGGTGCCTTATTTATAGAAAAACTTTCATGTGATCCAACCATCGTACTTTATTCGATCTACCTTTAAGCTGTAAAACTTTTTTGAAAAGAACCTACTTTGATACTAATTATTAAGCACAAAATATATTGAGAGTGGGGGTGAATCAGTATATCATATATATCTTTTACTTAATTTGATTTCTTTTCTTTAACTACTTAATCACATATTCAAGATATGTAATAAAACTGAAACAATAACATGCACCACAAGAGAGAGAGAGAGAGAGAGAGAGAGAGAGAGAGAGAGAGAGAGAGAGAGAGAGAGAGAGAGAGAGACCATATTTTTACGTGGAAACCCAAAGTGGGAAAAACCATGAAGAACAATCTCAAGTATATGAGTGAGCACCAACTCAAATTAAAAAATTTGCAAGCACCAACTTACAAGAGCACCAATCCCTTTGCCAAGCACCAACATAGCAACTATTTGTGAGCACCAACCCACAGGAGCACCAACCCACAGAAGCACCAACCCCTCTTGTGTATAAAACATAACTCTCTCTCAATGTTGCTTACTCAACAAATGATAGAACTCTACAATATCTCTTACTTTTCTCTCCTCTTTTCTTATATAAAATAATTATAAAACCATGGACTCTTTTACATATTAAAAATGGCTTCTCAAGCCTTTATTTATAGCTTTTCAAATGACCTTTGGCATTTACCCTTTGTGACCCTTCAATCCTCATGGAAAATGGAATAAAACTTGTATGACCCTTCGTATCCTTTCATTTGAAAAGTCACATGGTGGCCTTTCATAAACAAATGCATCTTTTCCTCTTTTGTCTTTATCTTGGTGACTTTTTGTATTCCTTAAAGTGTCCCTTCATGGAAAAATGTGTCATACCCTCTTTTGTCTTCACATGGTGACTCTTGGAATTCCTCAAGATGACACTTCATGAGAAAATGCATCCCATTCCTCTTTTGTATTTACCCTGTGACTCTTTGACTTCTCTGTGGGCCCTCTTTTAACTTATATGCAGCCAAAAATATATTTTTTAATATTAAATAAATATTAACACACATTAGCCAAGATATAAATATTAAAAACACCATTAAATGCTATGGGGCCTTTATCACCAATAATGCTAGACCTTTGAAATCAATGACAATATTTCCAATATCCCTAGTCAATTTTGGGATGTTTAAATAGGGATAAATCATGAAGGCAGTTTTATGAGCTAGAATGAGAACTCATACACCACTTTTCAAAAGTTTCATGACTTGGAGTGACACTTATGCTTCCTGACCTTGCATAGTTCATTTCACACTCTCTTCTCATGCATATGTAATTCCTTATCTTAGCATGATAAGTGTCCTTGTGACCTTTGGACTTCTCTCTTCTCCTCTCTCTCTCAAGCTCTATAAGAACTAGCCATTTTGGCCTTTGTAAAGGATGCTCATGAAGGTAGTTTTCTAAGCTAGAATGAGAACTTATACGCCACTTTTCAAGAGTTTCATGACTTAGTGACACTTATGCTTCCTGACCTTACATGGTTCATTTCACACTCTCTCCCAATGCATATGTAATTCCTTATCTTAGCATGATAAGTTTCCTTGTGACTTTTGTACTTATCTCTTCTCCTCTCTCTCTCAAGTTCTATAAGAACTAGCCATTTTGGCCTTTGTAAAGGATGTTCCACCTGAGTATGGCAAAACCCTGCTCATTTGCATACCATTTGATCAATAAGACTACCAATTTTTACCTCTTTTATGACTATTCATAGTGTGTTTTACTTGGATGATTGATCTTGATTTTTGATAACTCTTGTTTCCTTAGCATGTTGTCTCATTCTCTCACCTATTTATGGTTGGAAAACTTCTTCTTGTAAGTCATGTGAAGTGTTCTAGGATGTGTTAATGGTTGAGTGAGTTAGTCTATTCACTAGTGTCATTCAAGGCCTTTTGTTTAGTCCTCTTAGATTTGAAACATTTATCAAAACCTTCACAATGAAACACTGATGTGAGAAGATGTAGATTAGAGAAGTGTATGTTTGGTTAGTCCCTTGTTCTCATGTGTAACATACATCTAGTTGGTAGTCATCATCTAATTTGGTGTATCACCTCCCTTAAGATAGTTTGCTTTTAGTTTTATCTATCCCTTTTCTCTTACAAATTTTAGGTGTAGTAGTGATTCAAAGTGGTACATCAAGGGAACTAGCCCTATCTAGAGATTCACCTCATTCTTAGGCTCACCCACAAACTAGAGGTGTTTCAATTATACCACTTGGATGAGGAGAGCTGAAACATCTCCTCAAAGGGTACAAATCTAAGTGACAATAGTTATTCTTTAGATGACCCATTTTTATCTAGATTTATCCAAGCTAAAAATGTTGAGGTTATTAAATATTATTCTTCTTTATTTTATTCTTTTAGTTATTCTATCATTCATTCTCTTATAGTACCTAATATTTATTTTTTCACTATTATTCATAGGTTAGATATGGATCATACATGTATTATGCCTCCAATCATAGTAGAGCCTCTCAGGAGTATGCTCATGAATCATGCCATGATAGGACCTTACTATTTTACTATATATTTTGACCCTTATATTATGTTTCCTCCATAGATGTTAGCCATTCTACTTAGACCCTCTACATAACCAGCCTTACCTACGGATGATCCTAGTCTAGTTTTTGTTCCAACTTCTCCCTTCCTTGGTGATGGTATTCTACCATTACCTATACTTGATCCCTTACCTACACAATGGGAAAATGAGAATTATTTTTATATTCATAGATTTTTTGGTCATTGGACCAAGGATTATCATCTATATTCATAGTCACACACTTCTTCTTCTACCACTTTAGCTAGTAGACTTCCACAATCTACAAATAGATATATTTGTTATTTCTATGGAACAAATAACCATTCCTCTACCCACTACTAAAAGCTTAGTCATTACATCAATACTTTATGACCAATCATTTCCCAAGCCTAAGACAAGACTATACCTCCTCTCAAGCTACTTATAGAGTAGACCCCTAAATATGGAGAATTATATAATATTTAGCATCAATTTTTTACCCATTATATTAATCAGTGTCGAGTTCTTTAGTAAAATTTTTGAGATTTCCCATAATCTACACCAACACCAGTTATTCCTCTTACTACAGGTCACCCATGAATGAAGGCTCCTCTTTCTCTATCAGCTTCACCTCCTCTTAAATCCACTTATTGAGATACCTATTCCTCTCATTATCCCATATAGGAGGTACCACATGAGCATCACTCTTCTTATACTACACCTAAGTTTTCAATAGAGATGATACCAAAGAAAGTCTTTTCATAACTTTCTATGAAGATTGATGAGACTCTAACATCAGAATTTAATTATATAGGGATGTGTCGGATGTTACAGATAACATCTATGGTCAGATCTATCAATATTTATGAACACAACATGTTGTTGTCTCACATTATTTATCATTCTATTACATGATTTGGATTGGAATTATGATTCATTTATATATCTTATGTATTTGACTATTTGTCAAACATGATTTCACTTTATCTTTTGCATGAACCATTATATTATACTTTATGTATTTTTCATGGTTTTATTCTCTTTAAAGTTCTCTCTTATGGCTTATTCTTATCTTTTAATGGATTCAAACATACGCTTATGGTTTCAATTATTTCACATGGGTTATTTTCATTTCTATTTGATGATTGTTTGCTATCTTTCAAACTCAAATAAATATAATTATTATTGTGACTTGGTTATGTAACCCTTATTCTCTTAGTATTTTATCTTTACCATATGATCAATTAGCAAACAAGACTTCTCATTGTACTAATTATATACACCAATCTATTTGATCTCCTTTATTCCCTTCTTCCTTTTCACATACTAAACATACAGTTGAAACTTGAGACTACATGTTGGTTTATAGGCAATCCTAAGTTATTTAGTTAGTCATATCTCTAGTTACTTAGTATCCTATGTTAATCACGGGATATATTGAGAGGGGGAGTGAATCGGTATATCATATATCTTATCAAAATTTCCCTTAACCAAATTTCACTTAATCAAACATTAAAGATATGCAATAAAAATCAAACAATAAACACCACACAAGATAGAGAGAGACACCAGATATAACGTGGAAACCCAATGTGGGAAAAACCACAGAGAACAATCTCAAGTATATGAATGAGCACCAACCCAAACAATATTTGCAAGCACCAACCCCTTTGTTGAGCACCAACCCAACAACAATTCGTGAGCACCAACCCATAGGAGCACCAACCCTTTGCCGAGCACCAACCCAACAACAATTCATGAGCACCAACCCATAGGAGCACCAACCCACAAGAGCACCAACCCCTTTGTGTATCCACACAACTATCTCTCAATGTTGTTATCTCAACAAATGACAGTTCATTACATCTCTTTCCTCTCTCTCACCTTTGCTCTTCTAAGCTAGATATAACAAATACAAATCATATTCATCTCTCACAATTGATCTTCTAAACTAGATACTACAATATCAAATCAACCTCTCTCACACTTATTACAAATGGCTTCTCAAGCCTTTATTTATAGCTTTCGAAATGACCTTTTGCCTTCCCCCTTTATGACCCTTCAATCCTCATGGAAAATGGTGCCAAACTTGTATGACCCTTCATATCCTTGCATTTGAAAAGTCATGTGGTGACCCTTCATGAGCAAAAACATCCTTCCCTCTTTTGTCCTTATCTTGGTGACTTTTCGTAGTCCTCAAAGTGTCCCTTCATGATAAATTGCACCCTTCCTCTTTTGTCTTCACTTGGTGACTCTTGGAATTCCCCAAGATGACTCTTCATGGGAAAATTCGTCCCATCCTTCTTTTGTCTTTACCCCGTGACTCTTTGACTTCTCCATGGGCCCTTCTTTTGTCTCATATGCAACCAAAAATATATTCGTTAATATTAAATAAATATTAACACACTTTAGCCAAGATATATTTATTACAAACATCATTAAATGCAATGGGGCCTTTATCACCAATAATGCTAGACCTTTGACATCAATGACAATATTTCCAACATCCTATAACCAAAGTCTAAAGCTTATTTATGTGTATCACTTTTATCGCTTATATTGGTTATTCCAAATCCATATGGAGGAGGAATCATAAAATCCATAAAAAATTTAAAATTTAAATCATTTAATCAAAAGTAAATGATTTAAAAAGGCAAAAAATCAAAAGTTTGATCACACTAAAAGACATGATTTCTTTCTTTTAGCACATTTCCTATTCTTAATTGAAGCTCAAACTCCACAATTGGACTTATGTTATAGTTGAGGGTTGATGGGGTGTGGTAGGCCAGTAGATTAGGATATGAAAACATAGAAACCTGTTATGCTACATACTTTATCACATAAGCACCCAATATTCACAATAAACTGACGGCTCTATAAGAGGTCCTAAATAACATGGATCATGTTGTGGGAAGGTAAGTCCATTTTTATTTTCTTATTTATATAACCTTAATGAGTTGACCTCAGTATTCCCCCTATTTTCCTATATAGCTTTGTGCTTATTGTGAGCATGTATCCTTTATATTTTTTATTGTCATTAGCCTCTTAGTGCCTTTCCTTCTTACCTAGTATGCCTCATATTTACTAAGGTTTTCTCATAAATGCCTATGTCATGCTTTTTACATTCCCTATTTCATTACAAAAATCTTAATATTTCCCTTTGATGTATATTATTTTGTTAACTGATCATACCCCTAAGGTTTTCTCTTTGTGAGTTGAATTGTAAGACCTTGGATAGGACTAGGCATTCCTCACAAAACATTTCCTTATTTTCCCCCTTATTACCATTCACCTCATTGGTGTTCACCTTATGAGTTGTAGTGTTAGACCTTGGATAGGACTAGGTATTCCTTACAAATTACCACATTAAATCCTTTTAGTTTATTCTAACATTTATATTCACCTCATGGGTGTTCCCTTTGTGATTTGCAGTGTAAAACCTTGGATAGGATCAGGGATTCCTCACAAAATATTCCAATAAAGTTCATATTATGACCAAGTCACAATAATATTAAATGCTTCAAATTTGAGATAATTTGTGTTACATTATGATTTACATGTCATTTACATACTTCTTATCTTGGTTTAGTATGTTCTATGCTTACTTCATAAACACTTCACTTTTATCTTCTTCTTTTTTGTTGTGTATGTTTACAACCATTTTATTAAATTTCTCATACTTCCCATCTTGATCTAGTAAGATTACTTGGATTTATACTTATATTTTATTTTTTTATTCATACTTCCCATCTTGATTTAGTAGGATTGATTAACTTTATTATTATTTTGTTTATATACCAATTTTTATAACATGTTTTCCACTTTATTACAACAAATTTTGATACTTCCCAACTTGATATAGTATGACTTATATTTGTTTTAATTTGGTGCAATTTTTACTTATACATGGTTGAAACACTTTTTAGATTTTACTTTACCATTTTGGTTTACTATATTTATTGATATTTTGTTTTACACATTCCCCATCATGATATAATGTGTATTACATTTTATGATTATTGATATGTTTTTCCAAGTTATCTTCTTTATTTTTAACCATGCATGTGTGTCTCATAATGATATAAAAGAAAACATACATAATATATTTCTCATAGAATATACAACAAAAGTAAAATACATGTTCTAGAAAGGAAATATGTACATACATCCATTAAAAACATTAGTACAAATCATATCTCAATAAATGTCTATATAAATATATATAACATGAGTCTGATACAATATAATATAAATAAAAAATACAATACCTATAGCTCTAAGGTTGTGCTCCATCATGTCTATTTTGTGGTTGAGCCACACTACCCATACATGCCTAAGACTATTCTCTATGAATAATATGTTGCAAAGAAGCAGTTTAGGATCTCAAACCATCGACCTATCCATGTAGATTGGTTATCTAGGTCTGCATACATCCAAGCTCAATAGTTGTCATCATATGGGCAACTCACTCCTACATCAATGCCTACCAGGCTTGAGCCTCTCCTATAGTCTGTCTCATCATTCTTGTAACTATAAAGTTTCCTCCCTAACCAATATAAACCAACTAGCATAAGCTAGGGCAAATGGTACTAAGGATCTACTAAGGCATATAGATCATAATGTGATAGCACCCCATCCAAAATATCATGGTGTGCATCCATAATCATGGCACCCCATCTAATATCCTCCATACAAATACCTATAAAACAAAAACCAAATATAAATCAGATCTCATATGTATATATATCTCCAAACCATCTATCTATACCAAGTACATAAATAACAATATAACTAGTGATTTATTTCACAAACTTAAAAACTCAAAGCATTTCATACCAACACTAATGTCACTAACCACAAGCTTCCCATCAACTCAACCACTGAGCACTTTCTATGTAGGCTACCTCTATGCAAGTACAAAGCCTAGAATCACCACCTATGATCATCATAGTCCTTTCCTCATCTACCTGTTTATGAACCAGTTGTGCCTAGACTCTACCATATGATCTCCATGTGTGGTAGCTCTCTCATGTGTCCTTTCACTCTGATGATGCCTCTATTTTGATGTGTTCATGGTGGCCACTATCATCCCTATTATGGTTTTGGAGCTGCTTCACATACATCCTCACCTTTAGCATATAAAACCACAACATCCTCTATCTTGGGCCTCACCACCCCTTGTTGTTGTGCCAAACTCACCCACAGTCTCACTCCTCGAGGCCTAATAATAGGTATCTTTGTAGGTACTCCTACACCCACTTTAGATCTAGACTCTATATAATGTTATGCCCAATAATGAGGTATTACTAATGGAGTCATTAGATATGGTAATCCATGTTGTCTAGGTACATGAGTTACAAGATGTGGCTTCACTCACAAAATATAATGTCTCATAATGAGAATGCATACCAACCTAGTAACAACACTAGCCCAAGATGGCCAACTAGCCATGATATTAGTATAAGGCTATCACACTATCTTCCCATGAGTAATGGTCTATAAATTTAGGGCATGGGACACAACATGCACTTCATGATCTTGTCACTATCTCACCTCTTGAGGTAGCTTATCATCCATCACATGGGGTAACCCAGTTAGCTGATACATAGGAAACCTCCCATAATTCCAAACACTCAACAAAATAATGAGGCCCATAGTCTTCTGATCTAAGGTCAACATATCATGCATGAGTTGCACCCAAATAACAAAACCCAAATCATATAGAGCACCTTGCTCTATGATAAACTGACATAAGGCTATCACATATAATGGTACCTCTCCATCTAACTTGTAACAGATCACACGCACTATCAAAATTCCTATCACAACCTTTTAGATATCCAAAATGGTCAAGATATATACATCAAAAAAGTTAACCTATAACCTAGGGTAAATCATATCTGATCCAGTCACCCAAAGGGCTAGGTATCACTTCCCATCTTCTACCTTTAGCACATCATAAATTATGGGAGTCTTGACAATGGGAATTCTAATCAGGGCATGGACATCATCCAAGGTGATGTCCACCTCTAAGGTATCCCCCTCCACCTCCCATTGTAAAGTGTTGATCAATCACTCCCATGCTCCTAGGAACATGATTACCAGATCAACATTGAGAGGGATCCTCTGCATCTCCATGATGCCTCTAAATCCAAAATAAACTAGTCAATATAGAATGTATTAGATATCAATGGGAAACTAATAAAATACATTCTTAAATTATCAAAAATTAACTATTTCATTAGCATGTTCTTCCTATTTTTATATTTGTCACCTTTTTCCTACATATTTGGCCCTTTTGAAATTAAATTGGCCCTATCAACCCTTTTCCAATTATATCAACCCTCTCCTACATAGTCGACCCATTCATCCAAACATAGTTGGCCCTTTTGAAATTAAAATGGCCCTATCAACTCTTTTTCCCAATTATATCGGCCCTCTATAACACAATCGACCCATTACTACAAACACATATAGCCCTTTTGATACTAAATTGGCCCTTTCAAACCTCTTTCCCAATTATATCATCCCTTTGCTACATAGTCAGCCCATTCCAACAAATACAGGGAACCCTTTTGATACTAAATCAGCCCTTTCAACCATCTTTACCAAATATATCAGCCCTCTGCTACACAATCGGCCCATTCCTACAAACACAATTGACCTTTTCAATACTACATCAGCCCTTTCTCATCCTTTACATATTATATCAACCCTCTACCATGTATTTTTCCCCATTTAATAGACTATATTTTCCCCTATAGCATACTAAATCAGCTAAAATATACTAAGTCAACCCTGACCATCTTTTCTAACTAGGTCATCCCTCTACTATGCAGTCATCCACCCCTAGTAATACTAAGTTGGCTTATTTCTATGTAATCAGCCACCCTATTTCCCCTAACCTTTTCTACAACTAAGTTGACTATGTCGACTCTATTCAAAATCTAAAGTGACTTTTCAACCATTTACCATAAATGTCTTAGGCATTTATTGGTCCAATTCTTTCCTACCCATTATCCCATTTTGTACCTAGTTTACTACTAAAAATTTCAATATCTACATTTCCTCTAACACTTATTTTTTGTATCTAGCTCAATTATAATAAAAATTACATTTCCTACCTGAGTTGCACTAGTTGTGGCTGTTAGGCATCCTCCACATTGTAGTTGTCATCTCCTCACCATGGTCACTCTATGGGCTCAACTAGGTCTCTAAAAGTATTATTTTCTCATAATAGTAAAAATTACAAATGAATTAATTTTCATCCTATTTATATTCACGATTCAAAATTATTTACCTATCAATTATTTACCACCAAATTCTATTTTTTTCCCATAACTTTGTTTCTACTAGCTCTTTTTCTAAACTGCAAGTTGTTCTAGAATCCTGACATCATAGAGAATTTTTCCATATATTATATTTATATTTTGTAAATATTTCAAATTTTCACTTATTTTACAAGTTCAGCTAATGTTCCCTGCATTGGACACCTTTGTATTTCTCTCCCTGTATTTCTTATCCACAACACTAAGGTAAGTAAGGTATGTATTTTTCAATTCTATCCTTTCATTTATATTATTAACTTCTTGATACAATTTACTTAGCTTGGTATTATGTGTTATTGTGTACTTTTCTTGAAGCACCATCCTATATTATAATTATGTGACACATGATGAGCTTAGATTGGGGCATATGCATACACACAATATTTTTAAACTTCATCAATTACTAATGCTTTCTTTCTTGTAGGAACTCATCGACTCTCAAATTCTCTAAGTGCACACCTTAAAGGGTACATCAGGAAAGGGGTGGGTAGACCATTGATGCTTCATAAGATTATTTTCCCCTATACCATCACTTAAAACTAACACAAATCTCTCATATACATTTCTCTAAGATTTGACATCTCACTTACATGCTCTTCCAAGTAATTCACCACCTCAAATAGCCCCTACCTAGGCCAAAACCTCTTTTTGTCATCCACCAAATATAGTCAAATAGGTTGACCCTTTTCTAAGAAACAAACACGTTATGGGACTAAGCTGACCCAATCAAATTAGTTTTAGACCTAACTACTTTATTTCCTAAATAACTGGGACAACTGTGTTGATTATGTCAGCTAAAAATTTAGAAGGGTTTAGGGTTAGATACAATTATATAAACACATACTTTACACCATTTTTATTAGAGATATATAGAGACAATCATTCATTTATGCATCTAATTATCCACCATTATACTTGAGGAATCATTGCTTAGGGTTTCATACTTCCTTTGGAGAGAATAATATTGTCTTGTGGGAAAAGTCTTTTGGATGCATAGGAAAATTCATATAGACTAGAGTTGACCTATCTTTGTTATCCTTAAGAACCACAACAACCTATTGTAAATCACCATTGGCAAAGGGATAGATTGAGGCTCAATGGGTTCATCTTCAAGGTAAGTATTCCTAACTCTTGTTCCTTTTTCATTAGTAGATATATTTGCATATGTTGGATTATGAATATATTTCTCTCTCCATGCATTAATATTGCCTCTACATTGAATTGAGTATATGTCTTCTTTGCATGTTTACTTTTATGTTTATTATCCCCCATTTGTGTCACAAGATTTGGTGAACACTAGATTATATTTACTTTACTTTGTCATTTTATTTTTTTAGAAACACGCTAGAAAAAATTTGGCTACCATAAATGAGTATCATTTAAAACGTTGATTTACTTGACCTTAACTTTGTTGATAGTCATTATGCAGGTATTGTATTAGTCATTAATGATCTAATATGATAGGTGGTGTGTCTTCCTAGGTAGCTCACAAGGTTATTTAGGATGGTCTAGTGAGTAGTAAGTTTAAGTCACTTTGTCTTTTTATGTATTAGTCATTCATTTTGGTCTTCTTTATGTGTTTATAATTATTTAAGGTAAGTTTGACAAAGTTAAGGTTAAGTGTGAAATCAAGTCAATAAGGAACTATGCTCAAGGAGGTAAGGTGTAACCCTTTAGGAAAAACCATAATCTAAAGCTGACCAAATTGACCAAGGAATAAAGCTAGTAAGATGATCACATTATATTTCAAGTAATTTGGAGAAATTAAGGTAGCTTTGATAAGATTAAGTTATTTCATTACTTTAGTCTCATTATGCATTCCAAGGTTGATATGATACTTGATATAAAAGAGAAAATATGAAGGTTTTGTCCTTGGATAGGTGTATGTTTTAAGTCATCTAACACCTATGTTATGACATCATGTTGTACTTGTACATACACATCATCCAAATATCTTAACAATTGCTTTCTAACATTATAATCTCCTTATAACTATGCATTTATCATTTTTAATGGCCAAATAAGGAGTTATTGAAAGAGTTGTAGGCAAAGAAAAGTGAAAATTGCTCTATCACACTCCACATATATACAAGTTAGGGGAAGCTAAATAGTCACCTGGTTCACCATCTCCAACAATTTGAAAGGGAAAAATAAGTAGAATCTTGAGAAAAGTATGTTTTTAGAGGTGTTTTATAGATGGTTTATATTGATGGATAGTTTATAAACTCTTACAAGGGTCCACATGGTCTTCTTAGACCCAAATCCATGCAAAAGGTGGAGATATAGAGTCAAATAAGGCATAAAATGTCTCCATCGAGCTTCTTATCAACCTCAAAAGGCCAACTGGTTTGTGAATGGTACTCTAAGGAGAGATAAAGTTGGAACCCTATATCTTGTCCATATGATGGGACCCTAATTAAATTTCACTTTGTGTCATTTTTTCTATGGTTAGGCTCTTTAACTTTATGAACAATCATTAGGAAGGTAAGGTGCAAAGAAAGGACTCAAAATCCATCAGGGTCAGTTTTATCCAAATGCAAGGTTATGAAGTTGAATGAATGCATGAATATGATTATGTAATGTATATTGAGCACTTGACCCCTATAACATCATTTTATCTCAGGTATCCTCATGTTTATGATTGGTGTAGTGTCAAATGGTCTCGATTTGATAGATTGAGTATGTCAGTCTTATTTTCAAAGAAGTTATGAGTTTTCATGGTGCATAGAATGAATTGATGAGGTGTTTTTTATTTTTTTAAACCTCATGAATATCCATTAGACCTATTTAATCATAATTTAATGGATGGACTTCAAATAAAGTGGATAACTATGCATACATAAGTTGAATAGTTGGAATTTACAACCATAGTGGAGAAACCCTAATCAAATGGGGATATGTTTTCATTATTTATGATACTTTAATATAAAGTGACATATTTAGATAGCCTTGAATATTATTCTTAAGGAGGGTATAGATGATAATCCCTAAAGTTCAAGCTTCAAGAGTTTTTCTTCAGGCTAAGACCAAGAGAGTTTTGTGAACCTACAAGTCTACAGACTTGTAGGTCAGCATTGGCACTAAAATGAGTATATGAGAAGTATATAGGGTTTCCTTGAAAAAATATTTTTTCCTCATTCCTTTTAAATAATATTTAAAATATTTGAAACCCAATCTTTCTCAAGCCAATAATGAGAGAAGGAGGTTTAAAGCAACACAATGCAATGCAAATAAGACAACATATATTCCTACAAGAAACTAACATCCATTTTGTCTTATAGGAATTTAAATTAACCTTATCAAGAATATATAAGAGTTATCCAAGCACCCTAAACAATATATGAAGTCTCAGACTTCAACTCACTCAGATTTCAAATGGGCTGTGTAAACTCAAGTGGACTCTATGAACCTTGAAGAGAGACTATGAAGGTTAAAAATGCACACTCAATGTGTATTATTTTTATTGTAATGGTGGAGAAGAATTAAAAACAATGTTTCACATTACTCCATATTCCCCTCATTGGTCAGTTAAAGGACCAAACATAGCAAAAATAATATTTTTAGGCCTAATGACTACCTAAAGGCATATAGCAGGCAGTAGGAGCAAAATGGGTTGATGATGAGGTCAAGACAAATAATATGTAAGGGGTGAAAATTAAACAAAATTAAAATTTTCAATAGGAAAAATCACTTCAATAAATATAAATTAGTTCAAAAACACAGTTTGGTAATCTAACAGTCAAGAAGACCTAATAAGCTACCAACAACTTGTTTGTAAATAGTATGATCAAATGCCATATGGTGATGTGTAATGAAGTATTGGAAGGTCTATATATATGTTTAATAACATAAGTGATATCTCTGATACTGGTTATAATCACCAAAGTTCCAAAAGTGTAAAAAAGGAAGACACACTCTCATACGTGAGGTCATGAGACCTAAAACATGACCTATAGGTTTGTGCTCAAATTATGAAGAAAATATGAAATAATTACTGATTTTGGGTTTTTTATGGTTAATATAGGTGTGTAAGGTCATGTAATAATATTTTATATAGGACTTATCCCTTACAATATGAAGAAAGTGGCACAAATGGACTGTCAGGGTCACTAGCAGAATATTGCTCTCAAACCCTGATCATAGGCCAGCATAAGTTACAGTGAGTTTTAGAAATAGAATGGAGTAGATTAATACTTAAAAACATCATATAAGTTTTATAATACCTCAAGGAGGTGTTTGAGGCCAAAATCAATCAATTTTATGCAATATCATGCAAAATCACCTTTCTTGAACTCTTAAATAGGCCTACCTACTTGAAGAGGTCACTTTTGGTATGTGAGAACTCACATGGGAAAGTGCATGGGATATAATGGTATTATTATGTGTTTATTGACCCTATTCCCTACCAATTTTTGGTATTATTCAAGATATTAGGGTTCATATCTTTATGAACTATCCTTAAGAAGGTTACACACCTAAAACCCTTATAAAACCCTGTAAATGACTTGATGACTATATTTATCTTCTAAATGTATTTAAATAAATTTATTTGGATTTTAAATGATTAGGGTGACCATTTTAGGTCTCATGGACACCTTAATGGACCATTTTTTGGCATGTGTGGGATGATATGATACATAAATAGGCCTAGAAATTATTAATGTAGGCCTAGAAATGTAGTTTTTGATGGGTTTTCACGAAATTTGACCTAGAAAAGCCTAAATGAGTACCTTAAAATCATCCATGACCAGAATAAGATAGGTTAAAATATTAATAAAGACCCATAAGGAGGTATAGAATGGCTATAACATCATTTAAAGGTTTCAAGACACCTAGTGTTGAATAAATATGCCATCAAGAGCTCCTAACAATCTTAATGCACCTATCTATCAGTCTTGGAGATGGTTTTGAGCTTGAAAAAGGGTGGAATGATCCCTTACAGGATTTTTTATAGGTGTTCAAGTTGTGATAATATCCCTAAATCAAATGACTAAGCCTAGGATTTAAAGATAGACTTGTCATTGTGGTCTCCATTTGAATCAAATAATTTATTCTATAAAATGTAGGTTCTTATTAGTTTGAAGACACTTGAGTATTGATACTCGGACTCACCAAGATGAGAAATACATTTAAGTGGCTTAGAAGGGAATTATAATACCTCAATAATCATGATCAAGAGTGCCACATGTCAAAACATAAACTTATAACTCCTTCTAACCAAGAATGGGCAATTTTATGAATGAGTTTGATGAGTCATCCTAGAAGGTGAAGAATCACTCCACACCACCCTTGATGAAGAAGAGTGTTAGATCAAGTACACACATGTTGATATAAGACTTCTTAATTTCTTACTTGCATATTTTCTTGATTGTAAACTTGTCCTCATGAGATGACATTTGTCATATACAACTCCTACGCCCCTCCTCTCTCTCTTTTTCACACTCTTATATATATCTACCTAATTTTGGCATTGTAATAGATACTCCACTTGAGTATGGTGAATCCATACTCCTTTTTTAAGCCATTGAAGCAATATAAAATCTAGTTTTACCTTTTCTTATGACTATATTTTAGTGTTTTGGCATGAATGATTGATCTTTTCTAGCATTAATTAAGTTCTCCTTGACATGTTATCTCATTATCTCACTTATACGTAGCTTTAAATCACTCTTTCAAGTCATATGAAGTGTTTAATTAGTATTCTAGAAGTTAAGTGATGCAATTTTTCATTAGTGTCCTTTAGAGCTCTTGAAAACTAGCCCTCCTTGCCTAATCATCATCTACCACCTTCATATTAAAATATTGATGTAAGAGGAGTAGACTAAGAGTAGTGTATGAATGGATTAGTCCTATATTCATTTTGTATTTATAGATGTGTGGTAGTGGTCAACAATTTTGGTGCATCACTTCCTTAGTTAGATTGATTTCAGTTCTCTCTCCCTTTTC
Source organism: Torreya grandis (assembly GCA_037957365.1). Taxonomy (NCBI): domain Eukaryota; kingdom Viridiplantae; phylum Streptophyta; class Pinopsida; order Cupressales; family Taxaceae; genus Torreya; species Torreya grandis. The sequence goes on from JARHVA010000411.1 coordinate 2,713,301, forward strand.
CCTTACAAGTTAGTAGGTTTAGTGATAGTTCTTAAGTGATGAATCAAGGGAGTTAGCCCTATTTATAGGTTCAATCCACTCTTTAGGTCACCCATAAGATAGGATTTTTCCCATGATATCACTTAATTAAGGAGGCTTGAATAACCTCCTCAAGTGTGCAAATTTTTATAATAACAAAACACAGGGCCTAGTTAGGGTTATTGTGCAGTATTAATCAACTAGATGGTTTAGAACCCTATCTAGTGATATTATGTGGTAAGATACCCATTAGTTAAGTCTAGTGAATCCATATTAATCATGACTTTGATTTTCTAAATATACCAACAAGTAGAAGTGCTAGTGTGATTTATATTCTTTGAGCTAGGATTGATTTGTAGATCAACTTCACTTTCTCTTGTATACATAATCTATACAACAGTTGCACATTTATAGTAAGGACCTAGTTTTACTGCTTTAGGTCAGGATTATTTGGTTTGTGCTATATTCTACAAACTGAGTCTACATGTAGCTCGATATTCCTCTATTTAGTTTTATGCTTTCACCATTTATACTTCAGATTTGGCCTCACAACCAAGCTATATTTATTTTGTCACTCAGGTTGATTGAGCTTCTTTGGATGAGTCTCACATCTTAGTTGAATTCAGCTTTTTATCTTGTCCCATTGTACATTTTTTTTATTTATGCTTTAGTATTTTAATCCCTTGACTTTTTTATTATGATGGGTTATTTAGATATTTCCCATAATACATTTTATAGAAGTGCCACATGGCATGATTGGAGATCTTAGAGGATTCAGGTGTTCCTCTGCAACTTTTCACAATTCATTCACCATCTTGAACATGACTTGTTATAATGACATAACATGGCATCATCATGGGAACCTGGGTCTCAAAACTCTACCTTATAGAATCTCCATATCCATGGGAGTTGAAGTTTCTTGACTCACCATGATGATGACACATGGCATCATCATGGGATCCTATGATTTAGTGGTGACCATGGGGGAACTAACTTTGATATAAAACCACAATCACCTAACTCGCTATGATAACACCACATGGCATCATCACATGAGCCTAAGACTTGATAGAGATCCTCTAAGGAGCTACCAAATAGCTTGGCCCATCATGATGATACCACGTGGCATCATCATGTGAGTTCATATATACTCAAGTCATGTAGTCAAAAAGTGAAGTCGATAGGGATGTGTGAAATATCTGAGGAGATAACACATGGTACCATATGGTGGGCCTAGACCATTTTTTTCCATTGTCATGTCATGGAAATCATAACAAAGTCTAGGAAAGAAGTAGTGATCCTAGAGAAATGATAAAGATGTGGCTAGAATAAAGTTGGAGTTAAAACTCATGGCAAGGCAAATGGCATAGGATGAGACTTAGTGGGAAAATCAAGTCTGAGTCATCCTATGATGATTTGGGATTATGTTGACACTTGTCTCCCTTTTGCCATGGTTAAGTATGGTAGTTGACTAAATATCATAAGTCGAGTATGGTCAATATGAGTATTCCTCCAATTAAATTGACTGAAACCTTAGATATTTTAATTAGTAAGACAAGTATCAAAAATACACACACATGCATGTGTAGACTTCAATATGATCTATATGATAATTTGGGCTAGTAGTCATGGCTATTTTTGGCATGACAGTTTTGGTATCAGAGCATGGTTTCTACACTAGGAGCTCTGGGTAACTTATTAATATGAATATGTGGGTTGTTAATTTCACTAAGATTTGATGTCTATCCTAGGGATTATGTAGGATAAGGTAAGGATAGTGTATCTAAAATATAAATATTTAGATATCAGACTCTATGACCAAGTAATATATGTTTGACTTCATAAGTGGTTTCTCCATGTGAGAGATTCATGTTTATCTTTGGAAGATTTTTCCCATGGATTGAATAGATTATATTTGATATAAGGCTAAAATAAGGTTCTCAAATCAATTGGTGGGGTGGAATATGGTTGTGTAATTTGATCAGTTGTCAACTAGTTTATAAGCTTTATCAACTAGGTTTATGGGACTTTATGAGTTCTTCCACCTAATTTTCAAGCAAATGATGACTTACCACTCAAGTGGAGTGTACTACATAGTTGTTTGAAGTATCTTTAGCCTTAAGAGAGAACATCATGAGAGTTGAATTGTTATGTTTTATCTCTTGATGGCATATGACCATGCATCCTTGACAGTGATGTGTGGATTGGATAGCCACTTAGTGAAGAAGACATTTTATGAAAGTGGACATTGGTCTTAATTAAGATAAGTTATTGTGAGATGTTAGACAGAATTGGCACCAAGTAGGTATAGACACCAAATTTACTAGTATCATCATGCTATAGTGTGAATCTAAACTTATACAGATGTTCATTATTATGAGGCATTAATTTTTAGATGGACGAGAAATCTAATGAGTATGGCCAACAGCTTGGAATATTATGATTATGGTTTTGGAAGATATCGAGTAAGAAAACACCTTGTGTGATGCCATTAATGGTATAGAAGTTTTTATTGATAAGAAAACCTTGTGTTGGTTTGAGTTCCTCAAATAAAAGAGTGAAATACCTTTTTGACAAAATGAAATTCTCTTAGACGGTAACACCATGTTGGGTGTTCTACCTATGATAGAGATAGCTAAGAAGCATAATTGGAATGCTTCATAGTTTTGATTATAGTTAAATTGAGTGTACCTTCTCAAGTTGAGACTAAACCTATAATCAACCTAGATATAAGGTTGGATCCTTGATAGAAACTAGAACTTTGATTTAATGTCTACCCTATCTATGGAAGTGGGTAAGACCTTGACATAATAGTATCTCTACCAATGAATTGTTGATATTCTAGTTCTTAGAACTCATGTTTAGCACTGATGGTGTTGTTTGAATATTACGATGTCACCCATGGAGGTCACCCACTTGTGAGAACATATTGAGGGCATATTTTTCCTGATATGATTGGATGAGTTCTATACATGCCAGACTAGTAGCATGTAGCGTTGGATTAATTTTTGGGTCAAGGATTTCAGATCCTTGATTACTCATTCTCACCACACTATGTTGGGGAATGGTGAAGGTTAAATCTTTAGAGTATGACTTGACATGATTTAAAATGAAGGCACCATTTTATTTGGTGATGATTGTTTGGATCATATTAATAGTTTTATTAATTATAGTAGAGTCAAATGTCTTGATTTTCCTGTTATAGAGGCTCATTTTATTCTGTAGTGGTAGTGATAGTGGTATTGTGCCCTCTTACATGATGTTTATATTACCTCTAGGAGGTAATCAAGATGAAATTATATTACTTAGTTACTGATGGCCCTCGGATGAGTGGGTCACCCATGAGAGTTAAGATTTTAAAGGTAAACTAAGTTCCTCTTAGAACTAGAGGTAGTAGTAACCTAGGATGGGTGTACCTTCTCATTAGGTATATTGCATGTGACCTAAGTATGCATTTGTTTTGGTAAATTATATGCTAGCTTCATAGAGCATATACTATAACATTACTTGTGTTATCCAAAACTTGGAGAGTGTTGACCATTTGAGATGATCCTTATCCTATGATGTTGACTATTACATCCCTTTTATATATACATGTTGGGTATTACATGTGGAATTTTTAGTATGCCTTCCTATATGGATGCATATATTAAGGCTATTAGTACCTCATTTTCTTAACCTTACCACACCCTTGTTAGATTATGGAGTTTGAGACCATCTTGTAGTATGACTAAAAGAGTAGTGAAATTGTGTGGGTGTAAATTGAGATTTACACCAAATTGTTAGAAAATCATCAAGGGAAGGTATCTCAATAGATCCCTCGATTATTGGTACCACCTTTGAGTGGTGGTCATCCACCCCATGATAAATTAGGGTATTATGTTTTATTTTATTTTGTCTTCCCTTATGTTAGGAGGATAGAGATGGATGGGTGTTCCTTATGCTCCCATAGATTAGGAAGAGGTATTGATTTAGCACATAGTTAGCATTGAGAAGAGTTTATACTATGTCACCAGTTGGATATATCAATTATCCATGAAGTGGACCACATATTATACAATGTTGAACAAGCTTCCTTTGATCAAGGATTTATTTCCTTAGTGTTGTTTCCAACATTCATTGGCCTCTATTGAGTGGTAGATTTATTTCTTCTTGGTTATGAAGGTATATTGATGAAATGGCTTGAAACCTCTTTTGGTCTAACCCTTTTTTCTCCAATTTGGGGAAACATGTGTTTGTGCCACTTAAAAGTTTGGTAAGTGTGTGTGATTTTTTGGGCAAGTCAAAGTCGTGTTGAGGTATTCTTACCGCATGAAGGTATCATTGATTCTTATTTAGATGTGGATACATTGTCTCCCTACTTCCCACTAATGGTGTTCCAAGCCACATTATTTAGAATTATTGTGTTTCTCTTGTAACTTTTACCATGTGTTCTGGTGAACCTTCACTTCATTTCAGTCCTTGATTTGGATTTGTGAGTTGATAGAAATCATTCATTTATGATTATTTTCTTGTGATGGGTTTCAAGGCTGTATAGCCATTATTATTTTGAAACTTATTATTTTTTGGAGGTCATACCTTTATTATTTAGTTTTGGATTGATTTGGGTGAGTTAACCATTTTCTATTGTTTTACCTTGGATTATATTGGGTTTTTTAACCTTGATTTTTCTCTCCCTTGTGGATTATGTTAGGCTATTTTAGCTGATTTATTTATTCCTTGGCTGGATTAGATTTTATTCTCTATTTTTTAAATTATGATGGTTCTAATGAACCTTTTTGTGCATTTTTCACCTTGTACAAGCATGGGAGTATTAGGTGAGAAGTATCCAGTTAGCTTAGTAGATGATATAATTTGTTGTTGTAGCATGTAACTTGTTGATCAAGTTGGGAGGTTAGGTCTCACTTGTTCTTTATTTTTGAGGTTGTAAGGATGTTGATATCCTTAAACTTGGTGATTTTATTGGTTAATGGCTTATGTGTTTCTTGATAGTTCAAAGAATAATGAAGCTAGGATATATTTTATGAGTTTGGATATGTCGTGTGCCATACTACAATCCATGATATATTGATTGGATCATATTATTATTAACTTAAAGATATTTTTGAGGTGATTTAATTAGAATCCTCATGATTATGATAACATCTTTTATATCAAACCCTCCATTTCTAATTCAATGACTTCTAGGAGGAAGTATGGATAAGGGGATGGGGGTCTAAGACCCCTATCCTCGCAAGGCTTACTATAAACACATTGTGTTGAACACATTATTTTGAGATGAGACATGATGTTATGAATCCTTGAGACTAAGATTGAGTTCTAGTTTGTAGTGGAATTTGTGTTACTTATATAAGAACACTAGTATGCATAGGTGGAGGGTTGTTTATCCATTATGATGATGTTGTTAGTATGCTTGGAATTATGCATATGATGAGTATAGATTTGGTGGCACCAGAGTTATTATACATGAGCTAATACTTTGGTGTATGTGTTTAATATTGATATTGAGTTATCATCATGGAATTGTGATGCCTTTAACCCATTGTCGCTTATGATTTAGATTTATTATGTTTAGTCACATCTTGTTGAGGTGTGAAAGAGGAAATTATTGAGACATATTATGTTTCAGGTCCTAGACACCATGACAAAGACATATTATTAAATTATGTCTTATTGTTTACATGAGAATGAAACAAGTTTTGATGAAATAGTTACATTTTTATTATAAGATGTTGCAATGAATAATATGATTTTGTTTCTATATTAAAGTATACTGAATGATGATTGAATCATTATTAACAAATGCATGTGTATAATGTTATGTAGAACTATTAATGTGATGGGTTGTATACTTTGACATATCATTTACTTATGTTTAATTTAGTGCTCTTCATTAATTTAAATTTTTTAGCTTGGGATATTAGGCTATAAGAATTTTACGTGTGCAACAAGTGTGCAAGAATAGGTAATTTATAATAAATTAAATGAGACTATGCAAGGGATTATTACATCATTGGCAACCCTAACCCTGACCTTTAATCTTCCTAAATTATATCATTATTAGTTTATGTTCTAGATCCTAGCTGACCCTTGTCTTGGCTTGTAGTATATCTAGTGTTGGTGGGAAACATTGATGGAGTTGGTAGAGTCATTATAGTTAATTCCTTGCCTTAAATTCTACAATTGAGATATACCAACATCTATATTGCCTTGGGGGATTTGGCATACGTGTTCTTAGTATCCTTTCCTAGAACATAGTGGGAAGTAAGAAGGTCCTTAAAGCAACCATAGAACTATATTGTAAGTTCTCATGCACCTTTATGGACTATAAAAAGAGCATCCATTATTGAGGCATGGGTTGGTAAGTAGAAGAAAAGGAAGGGAATAGTTGGCCGATCCAAGAATGAGAATGAAAACTTGTCACATTGGGATTAGATTGTTAGATGGATAAGGAGGCCTATTTGAGGAAGGAAATACCTCCATGAAGGGACTTTTTTTCCAATTCAAAAAAGAGAGACCAAAGAGAAGGAAAAAAGAAGAGAAAGGGTAGTAAGTAGGAAGACCTATACAAGTGAATTTGATCCATTAAACAACTTAAGGATAGTTTCCAAGAGGTCATGGAGTCGATAAAAGGTATAGGTAGCAACGAGGGAGAAGCTAAACTAGGGAGTTAGAATTAGTAAATGTTCTTGGATAGTTCCAAGTGGTCTTGGAGTCGATAAGTAGGCTTATAAATAATTTTAACAGTCTATTTTATTTTACTAAAATGATTCTTATTGCTTTTGATTGACCCCTTTATTTCACAAAGTGTATGACTACTTGTTTTTCTCTTTCATTTTTACTTGACTTCACCATGGTTGGGCATGGGCCACCATGTATTATTTTGCACACCTTGAGAGGTTGAGTGATGTGTTGATTGTCCTCTTGAGTGATGTAATGTTAAGCTTGTTTTCTCACTTTGGATGATAATGAATGTTGCTTAAAATTATGGTATGTGTGTTGGAATGAGATTCTTCATGGTGGTAGATTGTTAAGCCCTCCTATATTGGGTATGGTGGTAGATTTCTCAACCCTCCCATGAATGTCATGGTAGTAGATAATTAAGTCCCCTGATGTCGTGCATGGTGGTATATTGATTAACCCTCCAATGACCATTGGTGGAAGCACAAGAATGAGGCATCCTCTTATTATCCACAAAATTCAATGGGCCATATTCCATGTTTGTTAGGTTGTGGAGATAAAAGCTTCACTGATGCAAATAGGGGAGGAGGTTGCTGAGTGTCACAGACACCGGCGTCGGTCAGGCCAACCAACGTCGGTAGGGTGCAGACAGAAGAGCAACCGACGTCGGTCAGAAGTCGGCCGGCGTCGATCACCTCCAGGCAGATAGGGACTGACGTCGGTCGCCTATGCGGTTCCAAAACTCTAGTTTCACAGATAGTTTGTTAAGGAACCGAGTGTTTGCATGTTGAGGGCTAATTATAGTCTTGAGTTGTGGATCTAATTATTGTAATTAGATGTCTAATTATTGTATGCATGGGAGCTATATAATAGACCCATGGGCTGTATTGTAAACTTTTGCTAGAGAGTAAGAGAGCAAAATATAAGCTCCTTCTGTGTGTGAAGAGAGCAATAGTGTGTTCCTCCTAGTGCCATAGTACCAAGTGTGGATGCTGGATTGGAGAATCAGCAGGGTTTTTTATGTATGTATGATCCTGGTCATTAGGTGTGCATGGTTACGTTAGGAGATCTGCATGGTAAGTAAGATCATTAATCTGCAGGTGTATGTGTGTGCAAGGTCTAAGGTTCACAGGTGTGTAGAACCAAATTGATTTGCAGGTGTGCAAGATCAGATAGGATAGCAACACAACAGGGAGCAGGATTAGGCAGGATCTACTTGGAGTACAGTGTGTACTCAAAAAGAGAGCAAAGAGGAAGGCAAGGAAGATCCTTCCATAAGTAAGATCATTTGAGGTGCAGGTTGTTACAGGTTCATGGGAGATCTACTTGGAGTATGTTGAGTACTTGTGGAGTGCGTGGAGCACTTGTGGAGTGCGTGGAGCACTGGTGTACTGGCAGTAGTGGATACTGACTGGTTGGAGGTGAACACCAACTCTGTGTTTGAGTTGTGTGTTGGGACCATAAAAGAGAGAGCTTTGAGGAAAGAAGTACTGTACACTTGAGGTGTGGGAAGCCTCTGTAAGGTGGAAGAGTGTGGCGTCTCTTTATTATATTCTTTTTTGGATGAGTATTAATACAAGTTATGTATTGTCTCTCGTATTCTATGTTGTTTCTGGTTTCTAGTTACTTGTTACTTCTGGTTTAATTCCACATATTAAGTTGCTTGTGTATGGTAATCAATTGTGCTTCCGTTATTTCCCAACAAGTGGTATCAGAGCTAAGGTTGTAGGGAGCAAGTTTTGTGTTTGATTACAGGTCACTCTCAGGGGTTTCTGATTGAGTGGGAGTAGAGCAATGGCAGAAGAAAGTAAGCTAAGAATGGAGGAATTGAAAAGCACAAATGGTCAACTACGGTCCTATGGAAAGAAAGAGCAGGGAAAAGAAAATTATTGGTTTGTGGAAGATCAGCATGAAGGAACTGAAGAAGTAGATGTTGCAGGTGATGTGGCACAGGATGCTCTGGTATGTTTCTTGGATAAAGTAGAATCTTGTTTTATAGATTCTGTTGCCTCTTTCCATGCAGTCTGAAATAGAGTATCTTTTCATGGTAAGGTCTTTGGAGACTTTGGAAAGATTTATTTAGGTGCTGGTGTGCCTTGCCAAAGAATTGGCGAAGGGGAAGTGAAGCTAAAATTGCAGGCGGCCAACACATGGGTGTTGAAGGAGGACATGCAGGTCCTAGGCTTGGAGATGTGGCTAATTTCTTCAAGAAAGTTAGGTGATGAGAGATGCACAAGAACTCTCACAATAGATGCACTTGAATTATTTGGTGGTAAGAAAGCAGGTACCCTTTATCTACTTGCTTATATTACTGATTCTTCTTCTGTTGCGGAGACGTGGCTTTGTAGGCTTGGTCACATGAGCAAGAAGGAGATGCATATTCTTAAGAGGAAGTCAGATGTGTTTGACAAGCTTAAGAACTAGAAAGCCTTGGTGTTTATGGAGGAGATGGCAGACAGAGTGTAATGGAGAAGGCTGGATACCTCTGAGCAGAGTAGTTTGGATAGGGATTTGATTCAAAGAAAGCTCGTGAGTAAAAAGTCATCACTCACAGGAAAACATAGGTACTAGCATCGGTCAGGAGGAACTGGCATCGAACAGACAGGTGCTGATGTCGGTCATGTACAGACTGAAGCTGGTGATGTCGAGCAGGGTAAGACCGACATCGGTCAGGAGGATCGACGTCGGTAGTAGGTAAGACCAACATCGATCAAGAGGACCGACGTCAGCAACAAGGACACCGACGGCGGCAGAGTTGGTAGTCAGGACAGGTGCATGGAAACTGATGTCGATTGGATGCAGACTGTGTGGTGATTGAGGTCAGTCACTATAATGGATTTTGGGTGGACAACAAGCTATCAAGGAGTTTCAAATGCCCATATGGAGGACTGAAGTGGTAAGTAAGCCTCAAATTCATTGTTCCTCATCTTTATACTAGTTGCTGACTGCAGAGTAGGAAGGATCCAGGAAATAGTGGGAGCATGGCAAGAATATGATGTAGAACCAAATGGGAGATTTGGTAGGGTTGCCAACGGAAAGAAAGCATAGAGACGAATGGATACCTTAGTTAAAGAATAGAGAGAACGGACACGTGAGATAGAAGACTAGGTCATATGGTCTTGAGGAAGCTACAAGATAGTGGTACAGTGCTGACAGGTGGTACTAGGTGGATGACAAAGTAGGGCTTTAGTCAATGTCAGTAGAACCATTGTGTTTGTCTTACCAGGTGGATGATGGTCGCAACATTATCTTGTTACTATATGTGGAGGATGAGCTTGGTGTAGGTTTAGACATACAGGGTTTTGTTGAGCTAAGGGTAAGGTTAGTTCAATGGCATGTCATGAGGAATTTGGAGCAGTGAAATTCTTTGGCATGAGAGACATGAAGATCACAGGTTGATTTTGTCTCCAGTGGGAGCTGATGTGAATCAGGTGTTGGTGAGGTTCATTACGCAGGATGTAGAACCGGAGCACACTAAGGGCTAGACAGTTCAGTGTCTGAAATCACATGAGGTCTGGTATAGACCTGAGTTTTCCCAATCAGTGGGTGCTGTCAGAGAGTTAGGAGCCAATTTGGGGAAGTGGGTTCTCAGGTATTTGAGAGGGACCAGCAGTAGGGATTCATGTTATGCAGGGTTAGGACTTCACTACATGGGTTTGTAGGTTTGGATGTGGCAGGTTACTCAAATGACAAGAGGTGCACCACAGGTTGTGTGGTGGGTGGTCTTGAGGGTTGATCTTGAAGAGGGATACAAGCTAGGATATAGATTAGATGGGGTATAGGTACAGGTACAGTGCAGTGGTTTATCTCCAAGTGGGAGATTGTTAAGTTGTGGAGCTAAAAGCTTCATTGATGCAAATAGGGGAGGAGGTTGCTGAGTGTCACAGACACCGGCGTCGATCAGGCCAACTGATGTTGGCAGGGTGCAGACAGAAGAGCAATCGACATCGATCAGAAGTCAGCCAGCATCGGTCACCTCCAGGCAGACAGGGACCGATGTCGGTCGCCTGTGTAGTTCCAAAACTCTAGTTTCACGAATAGTTTGTTAAGGAATCGAGTGTTTTCATGTTGAGGGATAATTATAGTCTCGAGCTGTGGATCTAATTATTGTAATTAGATGTCTAATTATTGTATGCATGGGAGCTATATAATAAACCCATGGACTGTATTGTAAACTTGTGCTAAAGAGGAAGAGAGAAAAATATAAGCTTCTTTTGTTTGTGAAGAGAGCAATGGTGTGTTCCTCCTAATGCCACAGTACCAAGTGTGGGTGTTGGATTGGAGAATCAGCAGGGTTCTTCATGTATGTATGATCTTGGTCATCAAGTGTGCATGGCTACGTTAGGAGATCTGCATGGTAAGTAAGATCATTGATCTGCAGGTGTATGTGTGTGTAAGGTCTAAGGTTCACAGGTGTGCAGAACTAGATTGATTTGTAGGTGTGCAAGATCAGATAGGATAGCAACACAATAGGGAGCAGGATCAGGCAAGATCTACTTGGAGTATAGTGTGTACTCAGAAAGAGAGCAAAGAGGAAGGCAAGGAAGATCCTTCCATAAGTAAGATCATTTGAGGTGCAAGTTGTTGCAAGTTCATGGGAGATCTACTTGGAGTACGTTGAGTACTTGTGGAGTGCGTGGAGCACTGGTGTACTGGCAGTAGTGGATACTGACTGGTTGGAGGTGAACACCAACTCTGTGTTTGAGTTGTGTATTGGGACCGTAAGAGAGAGAGCTTTGAGGAAAGAAGTACTGTACACTTGAGGTGTGGGAAGCCTCTGTAAGGTGGAAGAGTGTGGTGTCTCTTTATTATATTCTTTTTTGGATGAGTATTAATACAAGTTGTATATTGTCTCTCATATTCTGTGTTGTTTTTGGTTTCTAGTTACTTGTTACTTCTGGTTTAATTCCGCATATTAAGTTGCTTGTGTATGGTAATCAATTGTGCTTCTGTTAATTCCCAACAATGTTTTTGTTGCTTGCCTACTAGTTTTACATTTATGGAAAGTTTATCTTCATTGGAATTCTTGTTCACTTTGAATTTTGAGTTTGGAAGCCTCCTTGGGTAAGAATTCAAATTGGGTTGTCCCTTGTGAGTAATCACCCCCTTTGTCCAAGGCACCTAAACCTTATTTACCCATTTATCCTTAGATTATGATGTAAACATGATTGGAGTTGGAAGTATCATGCTCAAGGGTACCTAAATCAATAGCTTGATGATGGAAAAAGGTTTGGAGATGATCCCTCTTCAGTTGGCTTTTAGTTGCACTTGGAGCAAAGAGGACACCACTTGACATCATATGAGATATTCTTGTTATATTGCTTACTCTAGATAATCTATGCCAATGGATAATGTTATACTCAATTGAGCATTCTATATATACATGTTAAATGTCTTAATATAACTAAACAATGTTTATATATTCAGCTAAATGTCCTACTTTTATTGACTATGTAAATTGCAAATCAATTTGCTTATAATGATCTTACGGAGATCAATCTTGTGTAGAAAGGCTTAGACATGTGTGAAAGGATTATGTATTTTTCAATATTAATGCTATTTTAAATTTTAATGTAACTCTGTTTATATAATCTCCCATTGTGGATCATCTTGGAGAGGACTAAGTGATGTAAAGATAAGATATTAGACCTATTTAGACTTCATTAATAAAACAACCTTGTATTTTGTTTGCTCAATCATTATATGGTAAAATTTATGATATATCCTATCAATGAATTAAGAAGGCCTATGACTTATACTAAAATCACTTATGTAATCTTTTGGTTTAACCTAAGCAGGATATCTTTTTAACAAGAGTTTGTTATTGGAAAGAGGAAGCTTATTTAGGCCTGTTTGGCTTTAGTGACTAATAAAGTAACATGTTTTGTTTGTCCAGTCATGTCATGCTTAGTTTAATAATCATAGGTATATTTACTATATAGTAAGTAAATCTAATTAAATTATTTGTGTTATTTTTATTGGGAAATAACAATATGATCATACTTAAATATCTTAAAATCATCTATCCCTTGAAAACAAACCATCTTTGTAGAAGAGTCCATTCAAAAGCATCTGCTTGGCCTTGATTTTATTAAACTCTTATAAATAACCATGCTTGAACAATAAGGAAGTATAACAAAATTTCATCTGGTTGTTGTGAGATCATCTTTGCATTTGACTGATTTAAAATTGCTAAATCTCCTGAAGGTCTCAATAAATACTTTATCAATATATAAGTTGACTTTCAAAGCCATAAACCTATTATTATTGAAAATAATAATGTGGTTTATCATATGAAAAATCAATACAAGATTTTTACAAGTATAACAAGGCTTGGTTTTACTATTTTAGATCAAGATTATTTAGTTTGTGTTGTAGTTCTCTAACTGATCCCTATATCTACATGAAACTTAGTAGTCCTCTATTTAATTTTATGCCTTCACTGTTTAGACTTCAGATTTGGCCTCATAACCAGGTTATATTTATTTTGTCACTCGGGTCAACTAGGCTTCTTTAGATGGGACTTATGCCTTAGCTAAATTTAACCATTCATCTTATACTGCTACATATTCATTTGATTAATTTATTAGTATTTTAGGCCCTTGACTTTGTTATTTTGGTAGGCTATTTTGATATTTCCCCCTAAGATATCCTATATAAGATCCATGTGGCATGATCTAGGAGCTTAGAGGCTTTAGGTGTTCTTCCATAGCCTTTTTATAGTTCATTTTACATCTCATACATGATTCTATTGGAAATATGATTGCCATTGATGTTAAAAGGGACATTATGAGCATATCATTGATGTTCAAGACTGAATATGGTGATTAATAGAAATGATTTATTAAAGTTGGGCTCCAAGATATTTTGATAGTGTTTTCCAACATAGTCAAATCTACATGTTGTAAGATAAAGATAATTGGGCACTTTTATAATGTCATATCTTACACATAAGTAGGATTTAGGACTAAATGGATATATGGATCTAATATCCTATGAAAGAGGAACAAATGTGTTAATTTTTAGGTCATGTGACTAAGTGAAACAAGAGTGATGCAGGTGCAAAGTTAGCCTTCTAGGAAAAATGAATGGTCTCCATACTTAGACAAAATCTACACAAAGTCATGCAAAGTTATCATGCTTTTACAAAGCTCATCTATGGACAATTACAAAAGAAACAGATAGTAAATCTATTATGAGTTTTTCATGATCATCTTTAAAATGTGTTCCACAATATCAAAGGAAAAATAATGAGCTCATAATTGATTTATTTACCTCTCAAAATGGATGGGGTTTCACAGTAAAATCCTAAGGGTTTATCCATGGCATCAACAAGAAAAGTTATATTTTAATGTTGACTTGGTATAGCTAAGAACTAGTAACTTGAGTTACAACTTAAGTCCATATATTGTTAATAAACCAACCCCTCAACCTAGAAATTATCAGCTTTGAATAATGATCAAAGGACATTATAGTTTCCTAAGTCTAAGACTTACTATATGTCCCAACTTGATCAATAGCTATCACTTCATCATGCATAGTTCATCCAATGAAGAGAAGCAAAGTCAAATAATCAAAGGATCTTCTAAGTAAACACACTAGTGACAAGTGTCACATTCACAGAGTTTGTCATATAGAGACCCAATGAGCATAAGCTTGTTATAATTAATGTTTAAGCTAGTTGGAAGATCAATGGTTATCCCATAAATCAAACATTGGAGATCTAACAGAGCGTGATGAAGTCAAATTTTCAAAAGGACCTCTAATTGAACATGTTTATGCCAAGTGTCATATCTTTGAGGGTTGGACAGATGTAAAGATTGAGCTTGTCAGAATATTTGATGGTGAGTGGGTGATCGTGAAAAGGAGATCTAATGGAGTGAATAAACTCAAATTCTATAAAGTATTCAAGGTTTATCAACATAGTGATGAGTTAAAGACCGAGCAAGTCTGAGAAGATTGATGGAGTAAAAGTGATCCAAAAATGCAAGAAGTAGTGAGATGAGGTCAAAGTATCAAAGTTTAATGACCAAGTCAAGATAAAGTTAATGCAAATTCAAAGATCTAATGGCATGTCAGAGATAGGATCTAGGGATCGATAAATGCATTTTAAAGAGTGGAACATTAAAGTTTAGAAATGTATAAAGATCGAACAGATAGTGTGAGCCTATTAGAATGTGATCAAATGGATTCATTTTAAATCTAATAAAATTTAATAGAGATCATCGGATCATGGTGTCAAAGGCAAGATCAATGACTGACATTTAAAGTTATGTCTAGACAAATGGTTAGTTACAAGAACATGCAAGAACTTGCATATAAGTTCTATAGCTCAACACAAACAATGAGATTGATTGATCCAACTAATAAAATCTACATTAAAGAACCTATGCATCAAAACTTGAGTCTAACAGATGCTATAAATAGTAAAGAGACCTATAAATATGGTATGATGCATGGAATTAAGATGTGGGAAACTTACAGTCCAATTCATAATGAACTAGAGTCCAAAATTGGCATGATGTGTTGCAATCTGAGTGTAAACACATAGAAGATATGGAATCCTAGATCATTTATTTATATATATGATATCTAAGATGTAGAAAAAGATGTTGTTTTGAACAATTACATTTGTTATTAATCCAATTTGAATATAGATAGAGGTAGAGAGTGAAATCCAATGTAGTGTGTCAAATAGAAAATCATTTAGACATAGAATTAGAGGGGGTAGATAAGAGTAGAGTGGTTGGTGAAGGTAATGAAGTGTGTCAAATAAAGATATATCTAGACATAGAGAGAAAGGGGTAGAGAGAAAGAAGGCACAAAGAGAATGTGCATAGTATGAGCATGTTATAGATTGGAATTGTAACAAAGAATAAAGTTTAATTCATTTATGAATCAATGTTGTAATTTGGGATTGGTTGGTGCCATCAGATTAGTTGATTTGGTGCTTAGTTAGGGGATTGGTATTTCTTTAGGATTAGTGTCCTTAAATGTAACTAGTGAAGTTTTGCTAGTGAGGCTTGTAGCTAGTGAGGCTTGTAACTAGTGAGTTTTTCCAAGTGAGGCATTGACTGTGAGGCTGGATTAAAATGGTGGATTCTAGTATCTATTCTCACCATGATTTTTCCCTTTGGGTTTTCAACATATAAATATGGTGTTATGTGTATTTGTGTGTGTAATTGATCTATGCATTTATCTTTTAATCTGCATATGCTTTTGAATTTACTTTAAAAGAATTAAAGGACTAGTTTTAGTTGATCTACTGATTCACTCCCCTCTTAGTAGATAGTTGTGTTCCAATAATTGGTATCAGATCCTAGGGTTCCTTGAAATAAGATTAATCAGCTTAGGTAGATCTTGGAATAGTGAAGATGTAGTCAAAATTGAACTATAATTCAAATTTGATGAGTGTATGAGGATAGAAGTAGAGATAGTGGATTTGAGAAAAGAGCTTGAAAAGGCTAAAGAAAAAATATATAAAGGTTTGAAGCTAAAAGGAGGATTATATATTCTTGATGAATTGATCAGCTCTCAAAATCCATCCAAAGTCAAATCTGGTCTTGGTTATGAAAAGGGGAAAAGTCCTATAACTAGTACAACTGCTAAAGTATATGATAAATTCAAAGCATAAGGATTAGGAGCAAAGAAAAGAAATGTCTCTAGAGATACAAAGACAAATAATAACACTATTGATGATAAAAAGGCTAAAGGGGAAAATAATCCTGAGGAAAGGAAAAAGAACAATGAGTCCATCTCTACAAACTCAAGGAAGATGCAGAAGAAAAAGGCAACTGATGCATATGGTTACACAAGAGTGAGAGACTTGAAGAACCCAAACTTAAGAAGAACTCCCCATCCTATATAAATAAAATCTACGACTAGGTATTCCTCATATTTATATGGTTATTGTTATAGTTGTAATCATTTTGGTCATTAGGCTAGTAATTGTAGAGTTGTACCTACAAGGAGAACCAATTTTGTAAGAAAAAATTTATTTTCACCCTTATTAGATACAAATGTAACATGCTATAATTGTAATAATTTTGTTCCCATAGCTAAACATTGTAGAACAAGCTTTGTAAGATCCAAAGTATAGAATAAGAAGAAAATTATGCCTCCTAGTGTGAACAAAGGTTCACAAGTCTATGATAAAGAAAAAAATAGGACATATAAGAAAGCCAAGAATGTATGGAAAATGAAAGATCAAGCCAATTCTATAGAGGTTGGATAATGTCAAGATCTCTCAATTTTTGCTCATGTTGAGAATGATAAGACCAAGCTCAAGGAGTCAACAAAGGTACTGGTTGAGGCTAGTTCTATTTAAGTGAACATCCTGCTATTGTTGAGAAACTTTCATGCATAGAACATTAGTCTTCTATATCCCTAATGATGAGAATCTGAACTAAAAGGAAGATACTTTAGATGAAAAGGTATGTCATGAACCCATATTATCTCCGTGTATTGTTAATCAAATAATATAATAAAAGGAGAACAATGTAATAGATGAGCATGTTATTTCTCACAATCCTAAGAAGAAGAAGAAGAAGAATAGAAAGCATAATAGGACTAAGGAGGAGAAGGAATATGAGGAGTTATGGGTAACTCCTAATTTCACATTGTTCTAAGACATTGTGAAGTAAGGTGTCTCTATCTATGCTTCATAAGATACCCTTGTTAGTGGAAAAGCAAGTGATGTCTGCTACAGATGTGAACTCAAGCAAGTTGTGATGATGACTTGATCAAACCAAGTCAAGTGTTGTGTATGCAGTGTCTACAGGGATAAAATGAGTTTTTTAAAATGGCATAATGAGATTGTTGGAGTACATCTCATATATATATGGTCTGTAAATTCATTTGGCATAAGGTTTCTAATTCAAGAAACCCTTGACATTATGTATCTTGGGTTATGAAAATAATTTAGGTCACAAAACTTGGAGAACATGTGTAAAATGATGATATATATATGTGTTAAATGAATTTATGGTGTGTTATAGGTAGGCCCTTAATGCAAAGATAGAACATGGAGCAAGGGGGAGCTAGATTGTTTAGCCTTTCAGGATCAAGAAGGCTCAGAGTAGAAGAGTTTTACAATTGGTCAGATCCTAGGATCATAAGACTATATAGTTGACACTGAGAGAAAAGGCTAGTAAGCCTACATGGTAAATCCTACATCACATTAGTAGATACTAGTGATGGAGCATAAGTCCAAAGGAAGGATCATAAAATCCTTATTGATCCCTAGAAGAAGAGAAAAGGTAACTTAGGTATATATATTTTGAAATTTTCTAAATGAATTGATAGTTGAAAATTATTGGATAAATTCCTTTATCTGATAAAGGGGTAGAACACTTTAGACAAATAATGAAAAGGATTCCCTTTGATATTGATGTCAAAGGGGGAGAAAAAGGGCAAATGCTCTTTGTAAAAGTTTGGAGAAAAAGTGCAAATGTTCTTTGTAAAAGTTTGGAAGAGTAGATAAAGTTTTTAAGATGAATTTAGGCAAATATGCCATTGCCTAAGGGGGAGTAGGTTTGGTATGAATAACTTTAGTTCATACTCATCAGAATCTAATGCAAGCAATGCTAGAGAAGGAGCTGGATAGTAAAATATTAGAGCATTTAGTTTGCCATCAATGACAAAGGGGGATATTTTTGGAAATATGAGGTCATTGATGTCAAAAGGGACATTATGAGCATATCATTGATGTTCAAGACTCAATATGGTGATTAGCAAATATTCTTTATCAAATTTGGGTTCCAAGACATTTTAATAGTGTTTTCTAACACAGTCAAATCTACAAGTTGCAAGATAAAGATAAGTAGGCACTTTTATAATGCCATATCTTGCACATAAGAAGGCTTCAAGACCAAATGGATATATGGATTGAATATCATATGAAATAGGAATAAATGTGTCAATTTGCAAGTAATGTGACTAAGTGCAACAAGAGTGATGTAGGTGTAAAGTTAGCCTTCTAGGCAAAATGAATAGTCTCCATACTTAGACAAAATCTGCATAAGGTCACATAAAGTTGTCATGCTTTTACAAATCTCATCAATGGACATTTTCAAAATAAATAGATAGTAGATATATTATGGGTTTTTCATGATCATCTTGAATATGTGGTCTGCAAGCTCAAAGGAAAAGGAATGAGCTCATAATTGATTTATTTAGATCTTGTACTGGATAAGGTTTCACAGTAAAATCCTAAGGGTTTAGCCATGGCATCAACAAGCAAATTTATATTTTAATGTTGACTTGGTATAGCTAGGAACCAGTAACTTAAGTTATAAATTAAGTCCATATCATCATTAAGAAACCATCCCCTTGACCTAGAAATTATTGGCTCCAAGAAATGATCAAAGGACTTTATATTTTCCTAAGTCTAAGACTTAATATATGTCCCAGCTTGATCAACAACTATCACTTCATCGTACGCATTTGATCCAATGAAGCAAAGCAAAGTTAAATCATCAAAGGCTCCTCGAATTAAATACACTAGTGACCAATGTCACATTCATGAAGCTTATTAGACAAATACCCAATGAGCATAAGCTTGTCAAAGTTAATGTTTGAGCTAGTTAAAAAACAAAAGTTAGTGCTTAATTGAACATTGGAGATCCAATAGAGTGTGATGAAGTCAAATTATCAAAATGACCTCCGAGTTAATGTGCTTATACCAAATGTCACATCCCCAAGGGTTAGATAGATATAAAGATCAATTATTTTAGAAGATCTGATGGCGAGCAGGTGATCATGCAATTGAGATCCAATGGAGTGAATGGACCCAAATGCTATAAAGTGCTCAAGGTTTATCGACATAGTGACAAGTTAAAGATCGATCAAATCTGAGAAGATTGATAGAGTGAAAGTGATCCAAAGATGCAAGAAGTAGTGAGATGAGGTCAATGTGTCAAAGTTTAATGACCAAGTCAAGGTAAAGTTCATGCAAGTTCAAAGATCTAATGACATGTAGGAGATAGGATATGTAGATAAATGAACACATTTTAAAGAGTGGAACATTAAAGTTTAGAAGCGTACAAAGATTAGATGGATAGTGTGAACCTATCAAAATATGATTAAATGGATGCATTTTGAATATGAGCCAATTTAATATAGACCATCTGATCATGGTGCCAAAGGCAAGATTAATGATTGACATTTAAAGTCATGTCTAGAGAAATAGTTAGTTGTAATAATATATAGTAACTTGCGTATAAGTTTTATATCTCAACACAGATAATGATATTGATCAATCCAGTCAATCAAATCTACATTAAAGAGCATATGCATCAAAATTTGAGTCTAATAGATGTTATAGATAGTAAAGAGACTTACAATTATGAGGTGATGCATGGAATCGAGATGCGAGAAACTTATAGTCCAAGTCATAATGAATTAGATTCTAGAATTAACATGATGTGTTTTAGTCTGAGTGTGAACACATAGAAGATATGGAACCCTAGAACATTTGTTTATATATATGATATCTAAGATATATAAAAATATGTTGGTTGGTATAATTTCATTTTCTATTAAGCCAAGGCAAATATAGATAGAGGTAGAGAGCAAAACCTAATGAAGTGTGTCAAATAAAAAATCATAAAGACACAGAACCAAAAGGGGTAAAAAAGAGCATAGTGGTTGGTGAAGGAAATGAAGTATGTCAAATAAATATATATCCAGACACAGAGAGAAAAGGGTAGAGAGGAATAAGGCACAAAGATAATGTACATAATATGAGCATGTTACATATTGGACTTGTAATAGAGAATAAAGTTTGATTCATTTATGATCAATGTTATAATCTGGAGTTGTAGCTCCATAGATCTGATTGGTTGGTGTCATCAAATTAGCTAAGTTAGTGCTCAGTTAGGGGATTGGTGTCTCCTTAAAATTTGTGTCCTTAAATGTAACCAATGAGGTTTTCCCAGTGAGGCTTGTAACCAATGAGTTTTTTCCAAGTGAGGCATTGACTATGAGGTTGGCTTATAACACTAGATTCTAGTAGCTATTCTCACCATGGTTTTTCCCTTTGGGTTTTCCACATATAAATATGGTGTCATGTGTATTTGTGTGTATATGTGATCTTTGCATTTATCTTTTAATCTACATATGCTTTTAAATTTGCTTTAAGAGGATTAGAGGACTGGTTTTAGTTGATCTATTGATTCACCCCCCTCTTAGTAGTTAGTTGTGTTCCAATAGATTCATCATGATGATGCCATGTGGCACCACTACGGAATCCCAAGGATCAGAGGTATACCCTTTGATATCTCCACAACTGTAATAGATAAAGTTGCATAAATTATTATAATCATAATGATTGAGGGGGGTGAATCAGTCTTCAAAACTTTTCATTCAATTACACTTAAGCAATCATGAACCATTCAAATAAACATATATATCTAGCAAGCATAGGAAAATATTCACATAAGCATGAAACATAAGAACACATCACATATGTGGGAAACACTTAAGGGGAAGAAAACCCACTAATATCTAAAAATGGACTACAATCCTATAAGACAAAAACCAAATTTTAGTGAAGCACCAACCCCAACTAGTCAAGCACCCACTTGACTAGGCTTTAACAATCACCTAATTTCAAGGAGGCACCAACCCCCTAGATGACTCACCACCAACTCAACCACATGATTTATTTGATCACCTTTAGAACACTATGTTGCTTAATCAACAAATGATGACCACCTCTCCAAATTTTCACACTTTTATCCCTCTCAAACTACTTTGTAGGCCTCTTCACTCAACCAGGTGTCTTCAAGACTAATTAGGTCATATGCAGACACATTGTCATATCATAATTATATATCTTATACAATCCTCAGATGGTCTACAATACCCCCTTCTACTCAATAATGTGTTATTTCATTCACTTACTCAAATAGGCCTAAAATTGTCTTGTATGTATACCATTCCTTGTTCATATACCACTTAGTTGGCCATAAACCCTTAACCTCTTAGGTTGGACATATAATATGTCTTAGTACATCTTTTAGACATGAATAAAATGATATTTTAATCCTTTTTGTTCTATCATGACTCAATTAGGCCTCATTTCTCTTTTAGGTGTCATGGAGACCCAATTGCATTAAGTCCATCTCTTAATGCCAAAACATGATTCTCTTAGGCCCAAATAGATTTTTCAACACTTAAAAAAACATTAAACCACTTATTCAAGTAAATATTATAACCTCCTCCATGATTTTTTATATGTGCATCCTTTATTTATACCTTGAATCCTTCTTTAGGATAGATTGCCCTATTAGGCCTATGTGCTTCAAAAAACTATCTTGTAAGAATGAAGCTCAAACATACTTAAGACAATAAAATATGATAAAATAAGTATATAGATAGAGTATAAATGACCTCAGGGTCATCACTAAATGTATTATAGACTTTCACTCAAAAGATAAGGCTTCAAGAACACCTCTACAACTCACTCACTTAGAACTGGCAGATTACCTCAAAACATAATCATGGTGACTTAGACCTCCAACACCTGTGTAGATATTTTTAATGACATATGATGCATGTATATGATCCTATGAGATCATTATACCATTATAATATATAAATATCATATGGTCAAATGACAAATATTGGTCTTGCAGACCAATCTTGTGACCTTACATCTCATTGTCATATCTAAACTAGACAAGTCAATTTGTGAGCAAATTTTTCACCACACACATGACCTTAAAATCTTATTCCAAGCATTAAAATATCTTAAAATTCATAAAAAACATATCCATGCACTTGGTTTCATCATTCTATCATGAAAACACATTTCAATTCATCTTCTCACTACTGGATAGGTTTTTTAGGGTTCAAACCATCAGGTCTATTAGTGACTGGCTAAAAGGGATGACATTAGCAAACTTGAGGATTATAACCTATAATAAATATTCATAGACATGAAAAATTATTCTCTACCTTATTATTCTATTCATGTTCTTACTATGTTTAATGCAATTTTTGACTTCTATAGCAACTTCAAAAAAAAAAGAATGTAACTCAACATTTTTTCTCTCCTCTCTCTAACTAATACCACATGAAGGTACCTAGGAGAGTCCAATACTAGATACAATATATTAATTGATAATTCAATCCATCTTAAGCACTTTTGAGCAACATCTTCAACATCATGTCTTTATTAGGGTTCTAAGAGGGTTTAAACTAGTTTCCACTCTTAATGCTCATTCATAAAGCATAACCCCTCAATATAAAAAATAATTCCTATAATTTTGATCTATGACCCTTCCCCATCTACCATAAACTTATTAGTTTCTCATTCAAAGGTCTGATGAGCTAATGATCACAAGAAAATCCTTCTCAGGTGGAGAACCCTTCATTTTGAGCACTCGAGAGACCTCCAAATAGCTTTTCATATTTTATCCTTCAAAATATGACCTCAAACTACATGAAAAAACTTGAAACAACATACCTCACCTCTAAAAATTCTTACATGATCTCAAACACCTTGAAATCTGATCATGAACCCTCATTAGTCCAAACTTTCTCTCTTTGCTCTTTAAACCTTGACCTGCAAACCACATTAGGCCTTAAAACTGAACTTTATGCCTCTTTCCATGCACTCTCTACCTCACTTGCATACTCAAGAAACTTTTATCATGCTTAAACACTACCATACATCTTTCACATGCATTAGCAACAGATCATGATACCTCATTAGGCCAGACAGGGTCCAAGTATAGACCATGATAGAATGCCTTACACTCAAAGACCCACCTTAAAGCACTTTTGAATGCCTCTAAACCTAACTCACAAGCCCATTCAATTTATAACAACTTCTCACTTATATGAGTTCACTCACTTCACCATGCTACTTGCTCATACCTTCTCACAAGGTCTAGACTAGGCTTCACAAGACACCTTGACTATGCTCAAACATACTCCCCTCAATGATATCACTCAAACTAACATAAGAACACTCATAACACATTCATATTACTGCTCTCATACAATAACACTCTTCCAATATTCTTGACACAAAAACCACATGACCAAGCTTCATATGACTAGGCATATTTCTTCCATGCATCTGAACACCTTTGACACCTTGACCTATGCCTTCATGCAAATATAATACATTAGTTGCCTTCAAACATCTTCCATGACTTGTACCTTCCATGATCACAACACTAATGAAAATTCTCATTAATGAAACACTCTTATGTGCCTTGACATATCACATACAACCATATGTCCTTTGTCACCCTTAACATCAACCTTGACATGATACATATTTGACATCAATGACCATTATACCTTTTCATGATGCACCATTTTGACATCAAGGATAAAAACATGCCAACAAACTCCCCCTTTTTCATTGATGGCAAACATACTACAAAATTGAAGTCACTTCAAAATGGTGATTTTCCCATCTACTCATTCTCCCCCTTTTGACATGAATGACAAAGTGTTTTCTAAAAAATACCATATGACCTTTAGACCTGAATTTCAATGGACAACATAGAGAAATTTTGACAAAATTCACCTTAAGCTCATACTAGTTTTTGTGGATAAATTCTAGAACATTTGAAGTGTATCTCAAGAAACCATGCTTCTTACTATCTTGACACTTCACAACAAAAAGATACAAAGTTCCCCCTAACTCCATAGTTTCCTATTGAGTCACAAGATGGAAACCATTCTTAGAAACATCTCTAAATAGGCTACTTTTCCCATTTTGAACTCTCTCTTTCTGAGCTTTTTGTCCCTTTTGGTAATAAGATCATAGAGTTTATGAAGCATCATATTAACATGATCTCAGTCTTGGCCACATTATTCAACCTAACTTCATGTTTTATGTATACCTTATTTGACATAGACCATTTACTTATCTACTCTTGAAGCTAATGAATCATCTGATTAGCTTCCCCTTTATTTTCATAGCTTATGTTCATCATATGAGTCATCAGGACTCATAGACCTTTCTCAACATCCTTCAAACATCTCTCATATACCGATTAGATACACATGATTTCATCATGCTTCCAACTCTATCAACAACATTCAACTTTTCTCTATGGTCACATTGGTCTTGTAGACCAATCCATATTCCATATTTCTCTAGACACAATCTTGTGCTCAGAATTGCATCCATACCATGACTCCTTATGAACTAATCTCTAGAATCAATATCAAAACTCCTTTTACCTTGTCATATACATACATGATATAGAGAAAACAACTTTTATCTTACAACATAGACAAACTAAAATCCTCTCAAGATTAATCCTTCTTTGACTACAACCTTATGCTTCTATAGATAGAAGAGTATCTCCATGAAGCCTAATGAAGTCACCACTTTTCATAGGGATCTCAAAACTCCATGAACTCAAGGGATTCCTAAATTTCCAAAACACTTTCCTTAGATATCTTATAAGCATGAGATTGATAGTCCCTCCTTAGAATCCACTTAGGCTTGACTGAAGCATTTGACTCATCCATCTTGTCATCCTTTTTCTTCTCTTTAACTACCTTGTCAATACTCTTCTAAAATCTCTGATGTGTCTTCAATTTGATTGATGCCTGATCCAATTTTGCCTTTAAGGATTTCATTTCTGTTCCAAACTTGATGCATTCTTCTACCTTCGTCTTAATCTTTGTAATGACAATATCAATCTAAATTTCTAGTTATTTGATGATTTGTTCATGTTCATTAGTGTTGATTCTTAGTCTCTCTTCAAATAGATTGATATTATCCTCATAACTCTTAACCAATGATCTTAATTTCTTGTTCTTCCTTATTTTTAACTTCAACTCTTCTAGAACACTCACTGATTCTGCCTCAAGGTTCACTTCAACCTCTTCTTCATCTAATTCTTCATCATTCATAAGGCCTTTCCCTTTTGATCAACCCTCATTATCTATTTCTATAGCCATGAATAATTTTCATTGTTTTCATGCTCATTACTATCATCATCTCTATCAAATGTACTTGTGTCACTTAAATCATATGAACTATTATATTATTTGGTATAGAAACTTCTCTTGTTCTTGAATGACCTTTCTTGCCTTCATACCTCCTAAAATATTTTTTGATTCTTTCAAGACTATAGACCTTATCAGCACCATGATGTTCACCATGCTCAATCTTATCCTTTTTAGGACACTTAGATGCAAGTGACCAATCTTACCATAGTTGAAACATTTAAAAGGCAACTTACCCTTGTATTTACTAGATCCAAAACTTAATTTCCTAGCAAACATGGATATCAATTAATCATCATCAATATCTAAACATACCTCATCTTTGACCTTCTTGGCTTTTGACTTCTTTTCAGCTTTTAATGTTGCTTCCTTCTTGGGAAGTTTTCTTTCATTTGTTCTCATCTCATAGGCAGTCAAGATGCCATGAAGCCTATCCATCTGAAATATGTCTAGATCTTACATTTCTTCTAATGTAGACACCCTTGAATCAAATTTATAAGTTAGGGATCTCAATACCTTTTTATAATTTTAGACTCTTTAACTTCTTCTCTGAGACCTTTGATGACATTAATAACTTCATCAACCCTTAACAGGCAGGATGCAATGTTTTCATCCTCCTTCATTCTCAAACTTTCAAACTACCTACGGTGAGTCTGTAACTTTGCCAACATAACTTTGGTGTCTCCTTCATAGATGGTCTATAAATTTTCCCAAATCCCTTTGGCTATATCATAATGCATGACCTTAATAAATTCTACTTCTGAAAAACCACACAAGATGTCATTCATTGCCTTAGAGTTATTCTCACTTGCCTTCTTGTCTGCTATGTCAGTTGGTGGTGTAGAAGGCAGAATGAATCCATCAAAAACAATTCTAAATATGTCATAGCCTAAATACATGAGATAGGTCTTCATTATGATGCTCCAAAATGCATAGTTAGTCCCACTGAAGAGAGGAGCCTTATTGGTTGAGAAACCTCCTTGTATTTGTTGACTAGACATGTTTGTGCTTTAATAATCTCCTTCAAGTGGTTAGGCATGCTTCAAAGGACTAAGATCTGATACCAATTATTAGAGTCACAATGATTGAGAGGGAGGATTGAATCATTCTTCAAAAAAATTCATTCAATTACACTTAAGCAATCATGAACCATTCAAACAAACATATAGATCTAGCAATCATAGGCAACTATCCACATAAGCATGAAACACAAGAACACATCACATATGTGGGAAACCATCAAGGTAAATAAAACACATTTATATCTACAAATATACTATATTCCTATAAGCTAAAAACCAAATTTTAGTGAGCACTAACTCCACATGGAGCACCAACCCCAACTAGCCAAGCACCCACTTGACTAGGCCTTAGCAAGCACCTACTTGAAAGGAGGCTCTAACCCCCTAGATGAATAAATAATAACTCAAACACTTGATTTATTTGATCACCTTCAAAACACTATGTTTCTCAACTAATATATGATGACCACCTCTTTAGCTCTACACACTCTTATCCCTCTCAAACTACCTTCTAGGCTTCTTCAGTCAACTAGGTCTCTTCAAGATTGATTAAGTCATATATAGGCACATTGTCATATATTCATTATAGATCCTCTACACTAATATGATGGTCTAAAATAAATCCTTATTCTTAACAATGTGTTATTTCATTTGCTTACTCTTAACTTACTCAAATAGGCCTAAAATTATCTTGTATAAATAATATCCTTATTCACATACCACTTAGTCGGCCACACATCATTAACCTCTTAGGTAAAGCATATAATAGGCCTTAGGAAATCTTTTGGACAATAATAAAATTATTTTTTTGTCCTTTTTGGTCTTTCATGACTCAATTAGGCCTCATTTCTCTTTTAGATCTCATGGAGACCTAATTACATTAGGTCTATCTCTTAAAGCCAAAACATGATTCTCTTGGGCTTAGATGGATTTTGCCACACACATGAACTCCAAATCTTATTCTAAGCATGAAGATATATCAAAATTATTTAAAAACATATACATGCACTTTGTTTCATCATTATATCATGAAAACACATTCTAATTCATCTTTTCATTGTTGCCTAGGTTTTTCACTGTTCACACCATTAGGCCTATTAGCGACTGGCTAATTGGGATGACCAGCTTAGCACACTTTAGGATTAGAACCTATCCATAAGGCTTCATGTACATGAAACATGAGTCTATTCCTTATTCATCCATCTATTTTCTTACTATGTTCAATGTAACTTTTGACTTCTATAGTAAATTCTTAAGAAACAAGCCTATAACTCAACATTTTCTCTCTCCTCTCTCTAACTAATATGACCTAGAGGTACCTAGGAGATTCCAATACAAGTTTCAATAGCTTACCTAAGAAATTCAATCCATCCTAATAAATTTTTAGCAACATATTTAATATCAATTTTTTATTAGCGTTCTAAGAGGGTTTAAACCAATTTCAACTCTAAACGATCATTCATAAAGCATATCCCCTCAATCCAAAAACTAATGCTTAGAATTTTAAGATAGGACCTTTCCCCATCTACCATGAACTTATTAGGTTCTCATGTAAAGTTTTTATGAGCTAATGAGCATAATAAAATATTTCCTAGGTTAAGAACCCTTCATTTTGATCACTTGAGAGATCTACAAACAAATTTTCATGTTTTGTCTTTTAAAATATAACCTCAAAATACATGAAAAAACTTGAAACAACATACCTCACCTCTGAAAATGCTTACATGATCTAAAAAATCTTGAAATCTGATAATGACCCCTCATTAGGCCACACTTTCTCTCTTTGTTCTCTAAACCTTGACCTAAAAACCACATTGGGCCTTAAAACTAACCTTCATTCCTCCTTCCATGCACTCTCTACCTCACTTACATAATGAATCAACCTTTCTCATGCTTAAACACTTCCATACATCCTTCACATGCCTTGAAAATAGATCATGATATCTCATTAGGCTAGGCAAGATCCAAGTACAGACCATGATAGAATGCTTTACCCTCAAAGACCCACCTTAGAACACTTCTCAAGGCTTCTACACCTAACTCAAAAGCCTATTCAATTTCAAATAACTTCTCACTTATCTTAGTTCACTCACTTCACCATGCTACTTGCTCATACCTTCAGTCTAGACTAGGCTTCACAAGACACCTTGACTATGCTCAAACATATTGACCTCAATGATATCACTCAAGATGGCATAATAACACTCATATCACTACTCTCATACATTAAAACTCTTCCAAGCTTCTTGACACAAAATCCACATGACCAAGCTTCATATTATTAGACATCTTTCTTCCATACACTTGAACACCTTTGACACCTTGACCTGTGCCTTCATGCAACTATAAGACATTAGTTGCCTTCAAACATATTTCATGACTTTTACCTTCCATGCTCATACCACTTATGATAATTCTCATCAATCCAACACTCTTATGTTCCTTGACATATCACATATTACCATATATCTTTAGTCACCCTTGACATCAACGTTGACATGATACATCTTTGACATCAATGACCATTATGTCTTTACATGATGCACCCTTTTGACATTAATGATAATAACATACCAACATGAATCACCATAATTATGCCACATGTCATCATCATAAGAGCCTATGATTTGGTTGTGACTATGAGGGAAACCAACTATGTTATGAAGCCATAGTCACTTGAATCACCGTGATGATGCCATATGACATCATTGCAAGATATTGAGAATCAATGGTTATCTATTAGGGATCTATACAACCCCAAGTATCCTAATAGCCCAACTCATCATAATGATGTCATATGTAATCATCATATGAGTCTAGATAGATTCAAGTCATGTAGTTAGAAAGTGAATTCATGAGGGTTATGTTCAAGAGCCAAGGAGATGACACATGGTGCCATATGGTGGGCCTGGACCACTTTTGGCTATTGTAACATCATGAAAATCATAGTAAAGGTGATGAAATAAATAGTGAGTCTAGAGAAATGACAAAGGCCATGTGTCCAGAATAAATTTGAAGGTAAAACTAGTGTCAAGGTGAAGGGGATAGGGTGAAGTTGAGTGTGAAAATTAAGGCTAAGTCATACTATGGGGTGTAAAAATTATGTTGAAACCTGTCTCCCTTTTTCCATGGCTAAGTATGATAGATGACTAAATTTCATAAGATGAGTATGGTCAATATGACTATTCCTCCATTTAAATTGATTGAAACCTTGGACAGTGTAATTGGTGAGACAAGTGTATATATATTCATGTGTAGACTTTGATTTGATATGTATAAAAGTGTGGTCTATTAGTCATGGTTGTTTTGGGCATGATAATATATCTATGCAAAATAGGCTAGTATTACCCTATAGTGAGGATATTTGTGGTTGTCTTCTTGTCTATAAAATTTCCCACATAAGATGGTTCATCATGATAGACTATGAGAGTATTAAATTTTATGTTATCCCTTATACACTAGCATATGACTGTGTGAGGTCTCATATGAAAGACATAACCAAAATTCCATGAATATGCTCTAGTACAATTTACCAAATTATGTCACTTCATTGTGGATAAGTGCTTACAATAATTTCTTGCAACCAAGTGGTTAGCTATATTTCAAAAACCCATGAGATTTCATAGAAAGTGTAAAGATATGTTCATAATCTACTTGTAGACTTTTTTAATTAAATGTTAGTTGTGAAATAAAATTAGTAATAAAATTATCTATTTTAGGCTTATTTAGGATGGTAATATTGAATTCTTGAAGTAAAAAAAACCATCTAATAGTCTTACCATTAATAATAAGTTTTTGCATTAGATACTAGATAAACTATCCATCTTTTGAGTCAAGGACAACCCATGGTGTTGTGTTAGATACATTAATATGGATTTGGAAAGGAACTTTCCAATCTAGTCCAAGAATTGATACAAGAGTGTCCTGAAAGGCATAAAAATATCATGACATGTATTATTCCAAGAAAAATTATTGTCTTTAGATAATAAATAAAATATAAGGTTGTAATTCACCTAAGGTTTTATTTGAATCTTTCATGTCCTAGTAAACTCCTAACATACTTTTGTTTTTGAGGCATGGGGGAAAATTTTGGTCACTTTTGCCTTAGGTGGGTCAACTTGATGTCCACTTGGTGATGTTAATGATGTTAATTGTTCTTTTGTTGAGGAGCCAACTAGATGTCAATGTCAAAAGGTTGTTCATGAAATATTTTGATATTTTTGGTTAAAAAAATATGGTTTCCATATTTTCTAAAAGAGTCCCAACAAAACATTTATGTGGCAAGAGTTGATGGAAATTAATAACATCCCCACTAGGATCCAAATATTCCTTAGTTGAAATGATATTTTAAAGAGGACAATCAATATGTTGGAGAATATTATAGATGGATTGATTTGGTGTGTGCATATTATGTACATAATTAAATATGAATATATCTAAGTCTGGTGCTTTTAAGGTTAGAATTTGGTCAATGTTGGGAATATGTTTTATAGGGTATTGGTTACTTTCCTTGGTTTCCAGGTAGTGGGGTTGTTCTTTCTCTAGTGAAAGTTAGGTGGGTGGGTACAACACTAAATTATTAGTGTTTTTTGGTTTTAAGTGACCATGTTACATGATATATAATTTATGTATGCTTCAATCATAGTAAAGTAAGGGCTTCCCAAGATAAGGGGGTGCCTCTCCGGGTTGGATTTGAAATATAGTACCATGAAAGAGATGACATGTTACCATGGATCCATTGCTATTAAAATATATTTAATAGCCCCCTCAAGTTTGACAGTTGGATTACCCACCATTTGGAGGATAAAAGGGATGTGGTGAATACCTTGGCTCTTTTATTGTTCCA
Organism: Torreya grandis; assembly: GCA_037957365.1. Lineage (NCBI taxonomy): Eukaryota > Viridiplantae > Streptophyta > Pinopsida > Cupressales > Taxaceae > Torreya > Torreya grandis. The sequence continues at coordinate 2,744,855 of JARHVA010000411.1, forward strand.
TTTTTTCTCTAGTTATGGTTGCTCCTAAATCTATAAGGGAAATCTTGATAAGTAGGCTAGTTATAAGTATATCAAAAACAAGGATGAATGGTTAAAAGTGCTTGGGATAAACCACATTTCCAAGCATAAGATCAACAAGTTGTCTAACTACTTAGATTGTTTGAAAATATTTCCTCTTTTGTCTAATATTCCTCAAGCATATCTGTTGGATGACATCTATGTAAATGAATGCATTCCCAATAGCTTGAAATAATGGAATGTGGATGCATGTATTGTTTATATTTTCTACAATGTCAATTTTTTTAGGCACCCCCATCTTATGATTGAAGAATTTATAAAAAGGGATATTTTTTGGTACAACCTCATGTGTTGATGGATGTGGTTTATGGATTTGATCGTTTATTGGTAATGGAATGTTAATTATGGCCTCAAAAACCTCCTCCAAGTTATTATGTTATTTGGTGATTTGGATTCTTCTACTACAATCCTTAAATGAGGATGAAACTCTACTAAATTTAATGGGTTTTTCATCATTTGATTATTATAAACTAGGTGAACCAACTTATAAATGAGATTATCCTTAAGTTGAAAGAAAAAAGTTATTAAGAGGGATGTTGGCTTTGGATGTTTTATTATTTTGAATAGCAAAACCTATGTGGTTTTTGGTGTTGTTTAAAACCAACATTTCTTTGTGGTTGTAGGTTTTGGGGTGGTGGTTGCCATGACTGGAATTGACATTTTTGTAATTGAATTTGTGATTGTTGGTGTAGGTTTTACCAATGTTGAGATGGTTGGCATGTAATTCTAATCACTAGGTGTATACCAATTATGAAAAGGGACAATATAATTTTTGTTATAAAAATAAGATATGAATGATAATTGGTTGCTAGGTGTACTTAGATGTTCTTGTTTTGATATCCAAGGTCATATTTGATCAACAAAGTAGACTTGTTTGCTTCCATATTCATTCACCTGAGAATTATTTTTAGTTTGTGTCTCCCTTTTTATGTTTTTGTCCTTTTACAAATAGTTTGGAATATACACTCAATATTATTCATTAAAAATTAAACTCAATAAACAATCAAAATGTCCTCCACAAGTTTATTTTGAATGTATCCCTATAATAATTTATGAGTTCTTTCCTACCCTTTTCCATACAATAGGATCCATCCTACTCTTAGGTATTGAATTATCATTTCATGCTCAACTATATGAATAACATATGTAGGTATTTGTTTCATTGTTCTCTAAGGAACATGAACGTTTGAGTTACATTTGTTATGAAAAATAGTGATAAAAATAATATTTTTTGTTAGCATAGTTTTCCCACCAATTTTTTATTCATATTGGAATTCTGAAAAAGGGGTCTAGGGGTAGAAACCCGTAGTTGGAACAAGGGGCACAAATTCCTTCTTTGATAACCATCAAAATATTCATTGCTAGACTATTTTTTTCTATATTTTAAATTTCTAATTATCCTAAAAACATTGGATCCAGGCACAAATTCTCTCTTCCATAGCCTTCAAAAGATTCATCACTAGAGAAATTTTCTATGTGTTTTTTTATCTTTGAACCATCCTCAAAATATTATATTTCTTTTATTTTTGATGATTTTCACTTCCCATAACACTCGTGAGACCTTTTATTTATGGAATGAAATGCTACAAGTTTTATTTTCTCATAAATGGGTGCAATACCAATTAACGAAAGTTATTATTCATTGCCAAAAGGTGTAAAATTTTATGTAGGATAAATTTCTATAGGTTATCATTTCACATCAGAATGTGTGGGAATTTTTTTAGGAGAAACTATGGGGTTTTCCTTATTAGTTTTCCCTATTTCTTCTTCTACTACTCTAATTAAAAAGCTCACCATTTTGTCTCTTTCTTATAGTTCCTAGATCATAACCATGATGGATGGTATTTCTTGGTATAAAAACTAAATATGTATTCTTTATCCACCCTACATCAAAATTTACAATTGGAACACCCTCAAAGTTAATTTTATTAACCATCACCTACATGGGTTAGTCTGTTTGATTTTTTTTTGAATTTTTATAATCGATGTAAATTATCTAGAAAGCATAAAACATTACATAGAGACAAACATGCAATATGATATTCTAATGTTTAATCTTTACAATGAAATCCTAACTAAAATTTTAAATAATCCTAATCCTTGATGCCTACCCACATCAATGATGCCCAAAATTTAGGTGAATACATGTAAATTTCAAATCCAATGGTACTTTTTTATAAGGGGTCAACATTATATGTGAAACACTAGGTGTTTTGATTCATTGAATCGTTAATTTTTTATCTATTTTTGAATATAGTAAATTAAAAAAAATCATACTTACAATGAATATCAATCATGCTTTGCTAAAGGGAAACACACTCACTGAAAGTAAATTTTTGGAATTGAAATGCCAATCTAGTTGTTGGAATTAAAATGCTAGTTTATTTGCTTGAAATTAAATGATTGGATTGAATTTTTTGAAATGGAAATGTTACTTATATTTTATAACTTTCCCACACAATTGAATTGAAATTTACGCATGAAATTTAAATATGCATACACAAAAAGGAAATTAAATATGAACTAGAGATAAATCACATAACTTTAAAATTAACTTGCATAAAATAAATTCGTACACATACATAACTAAATCTAAACTTACATATGGAGTCTTCACCACAAGTCCTCATGATTAGGCCCTTTATTTGTTGGATTGAAGCTCAATTTACTTCCTTAAACTTGAATGATAGACACAAAATCAATTTCTATTCAATTGGCTCACAGTAATAAATGAATTAATTTCCAATTATTGCACTTTATTATGACTACAATGCACTAATTAAACTATTGATTAATTATTGATCATTGATTACTAATTAAAGTTTACATATATTTTTTTTTATATATGAGAGGAAATTATTTATTCAACTATTTGAGATCTAATGATTATAAAAATAAACTACAAAAATACTTGGAATAGAAAAAGATACAATAATATCTTGTAAAATAAGTTGAAACAATGAATCTAAAAAATAGAAGAATGCATAATGTTTCCCATAAAATTATTGTTCCACTCCCACTAGTGGTAGAGAGAGTGAATTAAGGAATATCTTGAATAAATATCCAATGACAAACTATTTATCACATTCCTTCTTATTAGCATCAAAGTTTTATAAAGCTATATAATCAATGTTTGGTTCAATCATAGTGAAGATGAATCTTGCAAATCATGGCCCAATAAAGTAAATGAAATAAAACAAGAATTATGGAAGAATTTTCAGTTCAAAATGAATTTTTATTTTATTCAAATGCAATGGAAAACTATATGTATTTTTATCATGATAGGGTAGCTCCTTTAACCATCTAAAACAAAGCAAAAGCTATAGTCATTGTTATGGGTAAGCCATAAAAGTGGATATAATATCATAAAGTAGTGGCTAAAAGTATCTAAAAAAACTGCTACAAGTATCTCCACAATTGCCAAAGGTATGAAATATGTTGTGAAAATAATTATAATAATGAATAATTATATTTTTCTTTCACTGTTAGTAATGCCAAATTAATAAAACTATAAACCATACTATTATATCTATAAATCATAGTCCTTAAACCATTATATATCTTGTATTATTATGAAAAAACATGGATATAAGGCTATGGTAGGTTCATGAAGTGGTATAATAATGAGGGGTTTTAGGGATATATAAGAGTGATATGAGAGATAAATATGGGACTCATCACTAGACATGTTTCATTGGTTGGTCATACTAAGAAATTAACAAAGAATCACCTATATATATAAATCACCTTAAGGTTATTATTCACTTGGTAAGACCTAAAAACATTGAGGAAATACATATCACTCTCTTGGAACATTATATAAAAGGCATATACACATCTTAAATCTTCAAGGAGTAGCCCTATAATAGTCTATAGAGAAAAATATAAATATGAAAGGTCAAATTTGCATGGTTCCAAGTACCAAAGATCTATATATAAGATTGTGTTATAAATTATTCATGATTTTACACACACAACACACACATAAGTGGGAGAAATACATGTTTTTTGAGCCTTCTTCAGAGTATTGGAATGTAGGCAATGTTTAACCATTTGACGGGGAGTGGTTAGGGTTAATTCAACCCAAAGTACTAACCCATTATTAAGGATATCTTATTATCAATCAAGCATAATTAGGGTTTGGACAAAAGAGATAAAAAATAGATATTATCATGCATGATCACAAAAGTGTGTACACATATAAATATATTGCAGTCATAGGCATAGGGCTCCCAAAAAATTTAGACCCTCACTATGTGAAAAGAAACTATTGGTAAACCTTAATAGTGCCAACTTCCATAGGCATCTATTTTTTTTTTGACATTTTCTAGGTAAGATTTAAACCCATGTTTCAAGTTTGAGTAGCTGAAAAAGCACATTTAGAGAATTTATAAATCTTGTGACATCTTTTATGAGTAATATGCAATCAAAATCAACTAATTACATCATAATTTTGTTAAGATTCACACTTGTACTATTATAATTATGTAGAATATAATGTAGATCAATACAACACAAGAGATATTTGTGGGACAAGATGCCTAAATATTTAATATATGCAAAAATATAATAATACCCCTATGGTAGTGAAACACCATACAATATTCCTTTAGGAAGGAATAACTCCAACATTCCACTTTGAGGGGGACACCTCTAATATATATTTTTTTCTAAATAGAAGACTCAACACTTATTGATATACTTTACATTGATATTCATATCCTTTATATAGATATCTATTAATAATAATGGATGCGTAACCTCCTAATCTCAATGTAGGTTGACACATTACCTAATGTAGTAATTCCAAAAGTTGCTCATTTATCCTAATAAATATGACCCATACAACTAACTAAGGGGGATGTGTGCCATATGTTAACATCTCCATCAACCCATATACATAATATATCATATCCCTAGGTACATATCATGTCATCCCTCCTTGACATGTTTCATCCTTGAAACATGGGAAGAAACCAAATAATACATGTGCTTCAAATCATTGCATACTTATCTCCAAGCTCTATCATCAAACCACCCACATGTGATCTTGGTAGGTGATATCTCATCAAAATTATTTATAGATTCCATTGTGTTACTCTCATTCCATTCATGATCATTGTTGTACCTCATTCTTATTCATGCATAATGATTCCTTCTCTGATTCCATGTTCCATATTATGTTATACTACTATGATTTCATACATGACCATACTAATTCTTATTTGGCTTCCATGAATAGCCAAAGTGATTTCTCTATTGATTTCTTATGTAGCCATAATGATTGGTATTTTGATTTTATGTATAACCAAAGTGATTGTTGATATAACACTCCCTAACATGCCTCCATGAATGTTGTATCTCATGATGATGTGGGTATCTATATGCCTTAACTTGATTCGATACTTTGACCTTATCACCCTTTTAAGCTACCTCTTCCACATTTTCCTTTGGTAGTTCCTTTGTTTCTTAAGTATATGAAGTCTTATTCCTTGCTTGTAAAATATCTTCATATTTATATTCATTGAAAGCTTCCTTCTACTCTTATTCACCATAAAATTTATCTTCACTCTCTATCTTGACATTTATTTGTTATTCACTAAGTCTAATATCATGAAAAGTGGCCTTATTTATTTTATACTCAAGCTTCATAAACTTATTTTTCACATTAATATTGATTGTTCCCAAAGTCTCTAACCAAGTATATCTACGAATAATATCCAAAGCATAAAAATTTGAATTCAAAACATATTTTTCCATAGTAAGATTAAAATATTCAAAATTTTAAATATTCTTACCATATAATTGAGCCTCCTTGATATTATTTTCTTGAACTTTTAGATGTTGGGACACATTCATGTTGATGAAATATACTTGTTACTAGGATTTAAGGAAATAATGACCTTCATCTTTTGAATGCATTCATAAAATTTAAATATTGACTCTAATTTCTTTGAATCTAAACTATTTAAACCCTTACCCTACATCTCTTCTTATTCCTTTTCAAGATCCTCTACCTCTCCTTATGCCTCAATTTTAGCCTCTTCATCATCATCATTATTTTCCTTTTCTACTTCTTCTTCATCACCCGCATTCTCTTCCTCATTACCATCATCACATTATTTTATTCCTTTCCTTTTGTTCTTCTTTATTTGCATTAGCATAATCAATATAATCATCATTATTTTCATATTCTTCTTATTATTTTTCATGATCTTGTTATTCTATGTCCCATTGATCTAGGAAAACATGTTCCATGTCTTCCCACAAAAATTTCCATCATTATCCTCCCACTTGAACCCACTTAAGTGATGCAGGACCCTTGAAAAAATGTGACAAATATATTCACCATAAACTTATTTAAAAATAAGTCTCCTTAAAAATAATCAACCATTCTCTTGTTGGGATATTAGTGGTATTGATGTGTTGTCATTGATTTTAAGTGGCATTGGTGATGACAAAGTGGTATGAGAGTGCTCTTGGTCTAATATGCATGATCTTAGTGTTCAGCTCAGTCTTGGTTGCTAGTGAGAGCTTGTGGGAGCAGTTGATTCTATGGAAGCATGAGTGTATGGCATGTAACATGGAGAGTGATTAAAATGGATGTCCATGTGGTTGAGATATCAATTAGAGTCCTTCATAGTGGTCTTTAGGTGGAGTACAAATCATCATATGCCTTGTGGGCTTGATCATATGTGGTTGCCTATGGGGTTGTGAGTAATTTGAGGGATATATCATGATGAGGAGCTTAGTATGATTTTAATATGAATTTTTTACATGTATAGGATGTTTATAAGTTATATATATATGGTTTTCAAGAGGTGGCTAGTGGTCTGCAGGACAGTTTGGCCATTAGCCTAGTTAGCCTAGGTGGGCTTGTGAGGCCTTGTGAAGGGTCAAAGGGTGTTTTCAGGTTGGTGAATCTTTTTTTTAAATGAGATATGGTAAATAAAGTTTGTTCAAACATGTTTATGAGATCTGAGGTTAGATAAGGAGATATAAAGTCAAGAAAAGTCTTCATGTGCTTTAGAGATGGCTTGAATTGTGTATTTTGAGATTGAGAGGAAAGTTTTAATGTTCACTAGTTCACGTATAATTTTCATGGGAACCTAATACTTTTGGTAAATTTGTCACATGTACATATTAATCCTTTCCAATTATTCGCTATTGTATCGATGGGCAGAGCTTTATGACCATTCGTTAAGAATGTAAACTAGTCAAAACCCTTTATAAACCCTTATAATGGAGTGGTTGGAAAGAACTTGCTAGAAAGGACCTAGAATGGATTGATTGAATAATTTTTACTATTTTAAAGTATATATGACTCTTATAGGCATCTATAATTGGTAGTGGTGTGTCAAGGTAGTGAGCAAAAGGTACAAAAATATGTTTGTTTCTAAATATTTTAGTGTTATAGGTAGGGTTGACTGAGTCAACACATGAGATTTATTGCAGATTAAAGTCTAGGAATTTTTATTGAGTTACATAGAGTTTTTTTTTTCAAGAAAAAATCATTGTTTCAATTATCTAATTCAATCAAGTTGACTATTCGTTAATCTACATATAGTGAAAATAGTGAAAAATATCTAGGCAGAGTGAATATGAGTTTAGGGAAGTGTTTCAAGTGAGTATGGATGAATAAAATGGTTTGGGTTATTTTTTTAAGACATATTCCTTATTTTACATTGATTTTTATGTGTTTTATATGACTTTACATAGGTGAAATAGTGCTTTCAAGGTGACTTGTCTAAGTAATGAAGATTGTGATATAGTGATATGAGGAATTGGTCTATTAGACCAATGGATGCTACTAGAACAATAAAATTATCTACTTGAGAGTGATTTATAGATCACATATAATATATTAATATGTTTTATATTTTATGAAAGTGTTATTTCATGTGCTAGACAAGAACATCTACATGATTGGTTTTTGGAGCTTGTAGGCAGTCTAAAGTGGCATATTTGGATAGGCTAGTTTGAGTTGTTATGAGTAGAGTTTGAGGTGAGTGAGACCTTGGTGGTATTATATGAGTGTAATATCTTCATTTAATGTATTTTTCCTTCATATTTTGTCTCTATTTTGGTTTAATCATTCAAATATCTTTGACTAAGTTTCTGGTGTATATGACCAATTTGAGTAGGTCACTTGGAGTGAGTTCGTTTGGATGGTTATGAGTTGTGTGAAGATGAAAAATGGTTTTTATGATGTTTTTTAAGTCATATATGACCCATTAATGTTATTTATTCATAATTTTGTATGAAATAATTTAGGAAACACTTCAAATGTATGAGATAGTATTTTTAGTGTATGAAGACTTAATATGCAAGTAACCAGAATGGCTTGATTCAAGGTGTGAGTTGGAATTAAAAGTGTTGTGGACCCATGGAGGAGTGAGAAATAATATATTTAAAGTATTTTTTATGTGTTTCACCGATTTTTTAAGGCTAAAGTTGGTCCAAGGAATACAAGGTATAATGTGTTCTAATGAAGGGTGAATGCATTAGGCCTAATTGACATCTAAAGGAGGATTAAGCCAGCTTCAGGTTATGACAAACCTATGGAGATATTATCCAATTGATTTAATGTGTATGAGGATCCTTTTTATGGTAAATAAAATTAAGTAAAATATCTTGGCTGACCAAGATGGGTTAGATGAAAGAATAGTATATATACAAGGTCTATTTGGCCTATTTGATGAGAGTGAGAGAGTGTGCACAAAAGAGAATAAAAGAGATCCATCAAGGAGAAGAGATGGGTAATTTAAGAAAATAAAAGTTCTAAGGAGATCATTCATGTTTTATTGATCATGTTCATGAGCTAACAAGTCATTAGACCTAACAGTCTAAAATGTGACTTGGTTGAGTGAAAGGTTTGTGAAGGGGATTGCAAATGTTAGAGCAAGAAAAGGTCATCATCAAGTTTATAAGACATCATAGTAGTGGTGGACATCATATTATTTGTGGTTTATTGGTTACTTAATCACCTAGGGGGTTGTATCCTCCTTGCTAGTTGGAACTAGCTAAAGGTCTAGTTGGAGTTGGACTAAATTGAGGGGTGGTTACTCCTTGATCAGTTAGTGTTGGTATAAAGTATCATGTTTTTTATATCCTTATAGTACTATATTCCATTGTTTTTTGGGCTTGAGTGTTTTTTTCTTCCCCTAGAGGGTTTCCCACATAAATGATGTGCTCACATGATGTATGCTCTTGTTCATGCTTTGGATGTTTAAGCTTTCATGTTCATGTTGCTAGATCAGATTAATGAATGATGAATGGGTTTTGTAATTAAATGTAAATTATTGTATAATTATTCACCCCACCTCTTAGTATCTACTCCAAACATCTCTAGCATCAATATCATCCTCTTTATAAAAAAATTTATTTCCATGATCCAAAAAAAACTAGGTTTTCAAGAACATTGTCTTCAATATATCTCAATTTTATACCATAGAATTGACCATAAAATCATGTATAAAAATATATCACAATTTTTCCTTTCAATTTCAAAAAAATGACACTTAATTTTCTCTACCAGAATAAAATATGCAATTTTTTTCATGGGTTACACATTAAAAAATTCATCAAAAATCAGGTTTACAAGGTCAAATTTAGATCATAATATCTCCCTTGGTACTACTCAGGATCCTTAGTGTGACCACTTTTTAGAAATTTTTTGAAGTCCTATTTTGAGGTGTGAAATAAAATTTTGAATTAGACACATATGTGAGGAGAAATACCTTATGTAATTAATTCACCCTCTTCTCAATTTGGTTTGTAAAACAAAAATTATCCCACTTTGCCCAAATCGGAGCTCTGATACCACTTATTAAGATCCACACTTTTAATATTAAAATTATGCATAATATAATGTATATAAACATAGCACAATAGATATCAGTGGTCCAAGATGATTGAATATTCAATATATACAGAAGTAGAATAATATCCTTATAGTAGGGCAACACCATACAATACTCCTCTAGGAAGGAATAACTCAACAATTTCACTTCAAAGGGGACACCTCCAATATCATTATGATAATATATGACTCAATACTTAATTGATATCATTTACAATGACATTTATCTCCTTTATATAGACCTATATTATTAATAATGGATGGGTATCCTCTTAATCCCAATGTAGGTTGACATAATACCCAATGTATTAATTTTAAAAGTTACTCATTTATCCCAATATTTATGACCCATACAACTAATTAAGGTAGGTGTGTGTCACATGTTGACATCTCCATCAACCCATATACCTTAATATATGATATCCATCAGTACGCAACACTTTCTCTTTTATTTTTATTTCTTCATCAAGTGGTTGCAATATCTATAAGCACCTTTTAATTTTGATTTTTGTATTTATTACCATATTTTTTGTAATCTAAATTAAGACATAATTTCCATTTTTTTGTATGGCTTAGGTGTGAAATAAAAAAATACCTTTTAGGGTGTATAACCACCAAAAGTCATTGTGAATGACATTTGGTGGAAGGAGTTTCAATATGCTTGTGAATTTGAGTAAAGTGATGAACAATACCCACTTGTTCATGTGCATGAAAAAATCTAATTATTTTTGTTACCTTTATAAAGTATCTTTTATCATTTTATAGAATATGTCCGAAGTCAGAGTTTTTGTATGTGATTTGTCTACCATCTAAGGATGTGAAGGAAGGTTTCATCATGAATATCAAGCCCTAACTTTATATAATTATGCTTTGTGTGAGTGGGCATACAAATAAATAAGGATTTTAGATACAGTGTCAATACCACTATGAGATGATATGAAGTGTGTATGCTCTGATACCACTAATATATGGCGTAGGAGGAGACTCAATGGAAAAGCTCACTTAATAGATAAATTGGGTTACTACATATGTGTATATTGATTTATAGAAGTAAGAGTACATATTAGAGTGTCGTAAGATAAGGGAGAGATAAAATAATACAATGGACACCAATTTATATCTATAATTACAAATTTATATTATTCAATGTTTTGTACAAGCTCTAAAAGGTTGACTGTGTGATCTCTACATATTCCCTAGGATGTTTCTATATGACTAATTTATTAAAAATATTATATTAATGTAATAGTATAAAAATTAGGAAGATGAAGTGTTGGTTACACCATTACAATGGTTGGTTAATGACCACTTCATAACCAATCATTAATCTGATAGCTTCTAATGGTGTTATTATAAAATTGTGGTAAAGTACTGACACTATAAGAATTATACATTATCACAAAAGATGAGTTATGAATTATGGTCTCATATGCATGTGATTGTGATGATGTTGATGCCATTAATGGAGCTATATAGTTTGTGGATAAATGTCAATATGTCATGAGTTGATATAGTGACTCAAATCCCCTTGTATTAAGGAATACAAGTTATTATGATAAGAAAGGAAAATATTCTAACTAATTTTTCTAATATAAAAATATTGTGAGTTATAGATTTATGTGAATGTTAGATACAAAAATCATGCTAATAATATCCTATATATTTTCTAGTTAGTTATCTCATGTGTCATCCCTTGTGGTATAGATAGTTACAATATATACATGATTATAAGAAGCAGTTATAGTATACATCGATTATAAAAAGAGTGATGGTTCATCTTCTAGTTTTGTGATGCTCTTATTTCAGGTGTAGCATTTGGACTTCCAATTGTGTGGATTTTGTGATAGGCTCCCTTACATGGCAAAGACCTAGATAGTGCTACCTAACATGCCACACAAAAATAATGAGCTAATACATCGGATGTTGATTATGGATGTTTCCTTATGTCACCTTAGATCTATGAATTTTTTTAAATGTTACTTTAGCATGACAAATTATTATGAGGATAGACAAGTTATGCATGGTACCACATGTGAATGTTAGTGTTACACATGGATGCATAATATGTGGAGTTAAATTGCACACATGTAGTGTTAGAGTTTTATGCGAAAAGCAATAAAGTGTTACAAAAACTTGTAGAGGTAATGTGAGATACTAAAAATATGGGGAACTCAAACTCTTTATGATGAGTGTGTTGACTTGCATGGAAGCTATGCACAAAATCATTAAAGCCATGATAATGAAATTGAAACCTAATTAATATTATCCATTTGTCTTACCACTCACATCATTACCATATGTGAAAATAAATGAACCAATGTATTTATCTATGTGTGTGTGTGAAATTAACATGAAGTGAATGATCTAATATGGTCACAAGATAGTAATTCATTCAATCAAATCAATAAATGATAGATAGGACACTTCAAGCATAAAATTTCATAATAGGTAGCAACCATAAGTGATTAATTAACAAATATAACAAATAATTGAGTCAAAAGTCCCAAAAGAATTAAATTTTCATTAAGAGAATCATATCTTGAAATGGGGCAATGAGGCACCTAAGAATTGAGCCATAGTAATTCATCTCTTGAAGGATTTCCTTTTTCAAGGTTATTATGTAAGATGTCATCTTCATCATTGTTAGTCTATGTAGATGTATCACTCACATATCCTTTCTACAACCTCATGGATTTAGGTTGTATTTTATTTCTTATTTGGAATATACTTGTTGACTTGCTCTTTATGCTCTCTTTGTTTAGTAATGAACCTTGGTTCCTCATATATTATAACTTCTTCTTGTCCTCGATATTTTGTAAACTATTTATCTCTATAAATTATAACCACTTTCCCTTCATGTCCAAAATTCATACACTAATGCACAGTTGAAGGGATTCTTTTTGGTTAATGTAGACAAATGTGTAATAAGTATCATATTATATGAATTATTTCACTATATGAAATAGGTTTTGAACTTACATGAATAGGAAAGATTATACATTAAAGTGATTATTGTGACATGCCATCATATACTTTAATAATTTTTTCCATACATGCTAGATATTATTTAAAAATATAAGACTATTAAGGAACTCATTTATATACAAAATTAAGATTGAACCATTATCTACCATGATTATATTCATCTATTTGGAATTTGTGAAAGATCTAATGAATAAAGTATTATTGCATGAACTATCACTTGTAATTTTGTCATCATTAAATTATAATTTAGATGGGGACTTTTCTTTTCTTGTTGGTTTCAGTAACACAAATAAGGTCATCAAATTGAGGGAAGTTATAGCATAATGAGGATTTTCTTATAGCCAATATTATGATCATTAATTATGTTTATATTTGCACTACTATTTTTATCCTTAGTGTCATTTGGAAGCAAATCAAAAAAAAAATCAAGTGTTGATTTGACAGATAAAATGATTCATTCAAATTGGTATTGAATCCTTTTATTTGAATTTGATTGTTCTTAACAATATCTTAGATCTTATGCTTCAAATCCATGCAAGCACTACTTGAATGTAATTAGATTTTATGATAGTCAAGTAACGCATTTGGATCATAACCTGTAGGCACAAGTATTGAAAGATCAACCTTCTTTATTGGAGGTAAGATAATCATATTACACTCAAACAATTTATTCAAAAGTTATTATGGGCTCTCATTAAGCCTGGTAAATTTTATACACCATATTTGTTGAATCAAGATTACATTTTGAGATGGCTCTTATATCGAATAAACCACATTCTTCGAATCATACTTGGTTTTGAATCCATTATCATTGCTTTTATTCTTAAAATTTTACATATTTTAGCATTTAGAAGTAAGAAAAAAACACATTGGAAGAGTACGCAATAATATCTACATCTAAGAGCTTGATTTCAAATTTTATATCATCATGACCAAAAGGAGTATAAGAATCAAATATGACTTTTTATTCAATAATTAGAAGAAAAATATCAACAAAGAGACTTAAATCTCATTTACTGGTGGCCGATATCTCATTGTAGTAACCATGCTCTTAAACCTAAGCACATAATCAATAATGTGTTCATTACATCCACATATAATTTTTGATAATTTAACAAATGTAGCATTATAACCAATAATAAGTTGAAAATGAGCCAAGAATGCATAGATCCATTGGAAGAGCATAAAACCATTAAAGGGCTTAGGTAATAGATTGGTCAATAACTTATCATAATAAAAGTATTAAAATGAAGCATGGAAGGACCTAACATGGTGTGATGAATCTCCTTTTCCATAAAGAATTCAAATTTTCAAGCAACAAAACTATTAGAAAAGGGTATGCAATAACTTCATGAGCCAAATAGTTTAATATAATATCATTATAAGTAACCATATTATTCGATCTATGTGATCCTTGAGAGGTTATTTTAATTTTATTTTACATTTCACAAATAGTATTCATCATGTAAATCATTTTAAATTTTAGAGAAGAAGTGGTAAGCAATGGACTGACTTAAGTCATAATAGAAGAATTTTTAAAAAATGAGGATGAATATTTTAGAGAGAACATAGAAGTGTTGAAATAAATAGACAGTTGATAAGGTGGAGGAATTTTAGAAGACAAAATGTAATGAAATATGACTAATAATATAGGCAATATTTTTTTTTATAAATATGAGCAATATCAAAAACAAGAGATTTATGACAAATAAAAGGAACATTAGAAGAAATAACTTTTTGGAAATTAGGAAGAATATTATAAGTATGTTGATAAATATGAAGAACATGACAATCCATATAAATAGAAACAAGGTTAGAAGAAATAGACTTTTAGAACTCAATGGGATTATATTAAACTTGGGAAACAACTACATTAGAGGACATGCATTTGCATGCAACTATATATACTTAATTTTGGTACAATTCATGTAATTGTGTCATCTTTGTCATGCCTTGGTACATTTGGTTTATTTTATTACTAAAAAATAATTCAGATATACTTTCCATTAAAATTGGACCATTCATAGTCTTACATCATCTACATTTCCTAATGAACACCTTTGGATATGGAAATTGGAATATAGATGCCTCAAGATCTACCCAATCATCTTAAAGTTCATCTTGATCTTTGTTTCATGGTATTTTTCTACAATGATGATTTTTAGAGTCATCCGAAAAGTGGTCTAACCAATTTTTAAGCTAGTTGAAAGTGTTCAAATTATTTATGGGTCCACTATGTCACCATGCCCTAATTTCCCATGCCTTGATTATTGAATTTCACTTATTTTTATGGTAGACACAAGTGTGAATGTGTCAAATTTTGAATTTAAAGGAATCTATATATATACATGTACCATAAACCATTTAATATCTTTAATCATCAAGCAATAAATTTATTGAGCCACATATTTAGTCTATCTATCACATACTTATCAAGGAGCATGTTGTTATTACACTTTTTGTTTACTGAATTCTCATAGCTACATGTAAAAAAATAAGGTTGCATTAATTTATTATCTTAGGGAGAGAAGGTGAAGTTTTCTCACTTGATTTGGGTCACTCACATGCACTATAACTACATGAGCCCTAACTCTCATCATTAATATGCATTTGCAACCCTCAAGGGGGCCTAATCCAATTTAATTTTTGCATTTCCCTTTATCAAGGATGTGTTTCTAGGTGTTGAGTCCCAATTAGGGTCATATCAAAAGAAAAGATATTTAGACAACTACATGCATCAATTTTTATATTAGAGACAACATTATGGACTTATATTATTGATGAAAGGTTTTAGAGAGTTTCTAACCCCAAATATATAAAAATCCACCTTCAAACTTGATTGAGTGCTTTCAGCCCAGATAGTCACTTTAGGATTCTAAATATAGTCACTATCATTTTTGAAGCATTCCAAAACTGGTCATTATCACATATCATTACCATTTATAGGAGATCCTTTGTACTATTACAAAACCTATTTCCTACATTCTCAGTCACTAATAAAACTAAGGTAAATCATAAATCATGTATGCATCTCTCTCTTTACCTCTATTTTCCTATTTCAATCATCAATTTCTAAAGGTATTTTCATTATTTCTAGTATTAGGAAGGTATTATTTATTATATTTATCTTAGATCTCCCTTGTGTCATTGTTTTATATGATTTCTTAGTGTTTTGAATATGTATGCACCATTTTTATAAAACATTTTTTTGAATGCCTCATTTTAAAAATATATCAACCTTAAGGTTTCATGTTCTCTTTCCCTCTAAGTGTTGTTGATGTGCTTGTTTTAGATCTGATTTATCTAGGGTTTTGATTTATTATTTCAATATAGTTACCCATAAATTATTTTATGTTTTCTATGTTTTTATCTTATGTCAATTAATAAATTTAGTTTTACTACCCCTATTATGTGAAGTGCTAGATTGAGTGATAAAAATATTGAATTAGTTCAAATTCCTTTGCTTGGTACTCATGATTGTTTGAAAAATAAAATTATTATTATTGATGAAATTCATGCTCTTTATAATGGTACACATATTATGAAAATGGTCCAATGTCAATGATGAATATATATATGTTGAACAATACATGTGATGCAAATGCTTTTCATGATGATAATGCTTTGTATGATAATTCTATGAATTATAATGATGTTAGTGGATATCATGACATATATAATGATGAAGTAGATGAATAAAGAGTTAAAATACTTAACCACTTTAGAGAAATGAGTAAATTAGAAGATATTTTACTTGTTTTAAAAGGAGTGAAAAATAAACATTTAGCTAAGGAATTTTCACATGAGAATGAAAAATGGCTCTTTGAAAGTTTATATTTCACTAGGTTCTCTTATACATTAGATTGCAAAGCTAATGCTCCTATTTTTCCTACTTTTATGCCTTCACTTAGTATAACTTATTTTGTGCATCCTACCATTTACACTTAGGTACTATTATTATTCCTTCACATACTACAACTTATTTTGTGCCTTCTATCATTTATAGACCTCCTTGACCTGCTTCTCAAGCTTTATATTTGGTCATGTTATTGGTCAAAACATTAGAGTGTCTATTCTTACACATGCTAATTATACTTTGGCTCCTACACATATTACTACATCTCAAAATTCATTAATTCAACAAACTATTAAATATATGTGTTTTATCAAAATTGGAAATTAAGTGAATAAAATATAATCTAATTAAGACAAATAACCATTTAAATCAGAATGCAAGAGATATACGACTATCACACATAATTGATTTTTAAGTTGCTATTTTTAGAAGTATGTTAAAAGGATCTAAAAAATTGTAAGTTGATTTTTAAGTACTAAAGACAAATAACTTAGTTGGAACTAGGATCTGAAACATTTTAACAAAGACTATGTAATCAATCGTGGGATTGTGTAAGATCACTATGAATTAGGATCATGGATCCACATCATCTTGGTATAAGGCCACATTATTTGAACAAGGTTGGCCTATGTTATTATTTTTAGGGTGCACTAGTGTCCTTTAGGGATTTTCCCCTTTGTGTAAATTCTAATAGGTTTGCTTTCACTTGTATGTCTTTTTGTCTATGAAAATGTTTTTGATTCACTGCAAGAGCCATTATGTACCTTCTTATTCACCAAAACCCTAGCTCAATAATAAGAGGGAACAAGGAATGTAAAAAGGGTAAAAAGACAAGGGGATGGGGTTGTTCTTGACGTCAAAATCCCATGTCTTTAGTGTTACCTACATAACAATACTCTAAAGAGGGATCAAACTCATGTAGTTCTCCCATGTTATAGTGGTGTGTGTGAAATATTGGTGAAATTCTATTTGTTAGTGCAATCTTGGTGTAATTATGTGTTTGAACAATTAATTTTGACCTAATTATTATATTCAAACCTCTCTCAAGGTTATTTGGCATATATAGATGCATAATTTATAAGAATAGGTGTTTTCTTATCAATGTGTAGTTAGATAATCATAGAATTTACAATAGTGTGAGCCTCTTGTCCTCTAGTGAAAAAAATGGGTACAAATGTGTTTATGTAGTGTAATTTTTGGGATTTCCTCAAATTAGAATTGTGAAACATGTAAAATGACCCATTAGTATGAATTTAAATCTGGGAAACTAGTCTTTAAATGGTGGGAGGGTAAAACTGGTAGATTTAGACACTAACAACCAACGAGATTATCCTAAAAAATAGTTTTATCTAAGGAGAAAACACAACTAAACTATAAATGTGAATCAGTCCAATAATGAGTTTAAGCTACTTAGAATGAGGAATAAGAATATATAGTATCATAGTTACCTTAGGAAAGGGGTCATCCGTATAGTAGAGGAATAATAGTTTGAAATCATGGAATTGAGCATCAGTTAGGTGTGCATAAAGGGTGATCATAAGTGCATCATTTTTTGCATGAAATGTTAATTTTAGTGTCTACATTGTCCCCCCTTTATTCTAGCAATGCAACAAAGTGAAAGTACTAGAGTAAAATGAAGAGTGCTATACATTATCTAACTTGTGAAGAATGGCCTTGGATGTAGATCCATGTTGAAATGTGCTTCATGCAAACCTACAAGGAAACATGTATAAATCATCCTTACTTAAATTAAAAAATTGAAATTAAAAGACATGAAACTTATAGATCAAATAAAAAGGAACAAATACACATGTTCATGTACATGAACCATCATATTTTTAGGTGCAAAATTGGTGACTAAAGAGGGTGGAACCATTGGATATTTATTTTTTGAAATTATTGGATTGGACTATGCATGCCCAAATATTCATTATTATGAGAATGTAATTAAGAATTCAAAATGCACTTGACTTAGTCATCGCACAAATAAAGGTGGTAAATTAGATTGGAATACTTGTATGAACTCTAATAGAGCACTTTGGTAAAAAAATTTGGGGAAAAAAGGATGAATCAACTATTAAAAACAAAGTAAGAATTATCTAGTGCAAAACTATTGAATTACCTGGTGAAAAATGGTGACATAAAGTATGAATTGGGTCTAGTGTATATAACATAGACAATGACATGAATTTCATGTCTTTCTAAGGAAATTGGTGCAAAAAACTAAGAAATAGAGTGATCATGTGTGACACACATGCCCATAATATGATATCTAATTATATTTATCTTGATAACTCAGTAATACAAACCAAAATTCTAAGTAAAACTATGTAAAATTATAGAACACATGCTACACATGATTCCCCTGATCTAAGCAAAATATGTAATAAACTTGTGTATAAATATAAAATTATTTTTGGGTAACTATTGAAAACTGATTATGATTATGATAATCTTATAAAATACTAGTTTTGACTTCTGGGATGAAAGCATACTATTTGGGACAATAATGACATATGTTGTTATCCTTAGGGTGTGGTTATGTTTAAATATGGTTTTTTAGTAGAAACTAAGTAAGCATTGTGATCAAATGATGAAGTATTATTATTTTATATCTTTGTAGTGGACTATTTTAGCTTAGTCTCTAAGACAAGCCACTATGTATGCCTCTTCTTTTGAGGTGAGTTATGAATCCTACATAATAACTTTCTCAAAATAAAAAATTTATGAAAATGATGTTATAGAAAGATTGAAATATGGGGTAATAATTATAAAATTGGAGACCATGGCATTATATTGATAATCTGAGTAAAAAAATACTAATGTATAATATATGTAGAACCAAGCATATATATTTTCATGTCTAGATAGATGTTAGCAATTAGGCATGCAATGAACAATGATGATATAATGAATACTCTGAATTGATATAGAACAACTCAAGGAAAATGAAGAATATTAATCATGGAATCCAAAAACTAGGGATATGCATGATATTTATCATGGTATCACAAACTCAACAAACAATAGAAAATAAGAGTAATGATCATGACACATACACCAAGATAACACACAAAACATGGAAGAAGGCCAAGGGATTGCATATAGGGGCAATGTTCAAATGTCACTCACATACATATAAATACATGATAAGGCTTAGAGGCGCAAATAAGTACATGTTCAAATGTCTAAAATTTGGAGAAATGAATACACACAAAGCATTAAGCAAAGAATAAAACATAATAATCATGCATGAATAAGTGAAAGTGATCTACATAAGCAGTTTGTAACATTAGTGTATTCAATAACTTAGGTTTCTAGTAAGATAACAATGTAAACATAAGTGAACAAATATGGAAATATGTTTGTAATATATTGTACTGTACTAGAAAAAAGGATAGTCATAGAGTGTTAAAAATTGAGTAAATGATTCCCCCAATGAACTTTTGATGCACATAAACTGTAGAAGGCTTATGACTATTTTATAATAAGTCTGATACAATTGTACAAGACCATAGTGCGTGACTATATAAAAAATAATGCTTGTGTTTGTGTAAATTATTTTGGGTCTGAGATAGTATCACCACCTACAACTACATCTGAAAGTAACAACCTGTATGTTCTATAACTCACTCAAGTACAATTATGAGGCATATTTGATATAAAACTAGATATAGAGACGTATTGCATATACTTAATCAAAAATAAATTGATGTAAAATAATTACATATATCATGCACAGGTCCAAGTTTTTTTATTTTTTTGAAATATTCTCTTTTTTGCATTTTTAAAATATTTAGAATTAAAAAAGGAACTTATTAACCAATGAATCCCGCATGATTCTCACAATCAATAATTAATGTACCTAACATAGGAAGAATGACCTCTCATGAATGGAAAGTATGATTCCATTGTGAAATATCTAGTGTCAACTTAAAATCTAAAAATTGATTTTGCTATGTAACATGAGTACCACTCTCATAGTGATGATCAGTAGGATCTTGTGTATTTTATTTTACATTATGAACTCTAGAACTCTTAGGAACCCATCATGTAGTATAATTACTTTGTGTTGGTGTTCATTTTATAACACTCTTAATTTCTTGTAATACCAATCTAGGGCCTACTAGAGTAGAGAATGGGTCTTTAGAATATGTGACAAATTATTGATTAAGTGGTTTTTCAAGGATAGGTCTCCTTGTAAAGTTAACGACTTTTTTAAAAAATATTTGAATAGTTCAAACCTTTTTATGTTGCTCAAATTGATATATTCCATGTAAGAACAATGATCTTTAGTTGGATGAGGCATTCATATGAAATACCATGAAATGTGACAACCTCGTTATCAAAAATGTATTTCAAATATTTTTGCACTATAGAACGTATTGCTCAAAGTTGTTAAATATAAGGATGTCCCAATAATATATAAAAGACTCTTGCACTAGGAAGTACCATAAAATTTATGGCCACATGTGTTAGGCCCACCTAGAGTGGTAATGTGATCCCACCAATAGAACTCTGAACATGTCCATTGAATCCATTAATTACTATTATTGTAGGAAATCTATCCTTATTTATGTATCCAAGATTTAATAGAAGTGTGATAGTGCATATTTTCACACTTGAACCATTATTAATCAGAACACTTTGTATTGGTTTGTGATTAATGTATTTTTTAATGAAAAAAGAGTGCAAATCAAAATCATCATTGATTATCTCATGTTGTGAATGTGATAAGTGATCTAGATTGCACTGAAACATGATATATACCACTAATTCCATTCAAATGATGTTGTGCCTCTATATGAGGATGATAAAAAGATGGTGGAGGGTGTGCATTATATGTGTAATTCACTTTTAATTTATTTGTTATTTTTTGATATGTATGCTTAGGGAAAGGATCATTGAATATTTTCATTGTTCTACTCTCATTTGGTTGTACCTTGGTACTTTCATTAGGTGTGCCGACATTAATAATGTTATCATCTATCAAGTCTTGTATCTTATGTCTCAAATTGATGCACTTGTTGGTAGTATGCCTTGGTGTTCTATGAAAATTACAAAAATCATGTTGGTCAAAGTTTTTTGGGAGAGGTTTACTTACATGGACCTATTTAATAAGATGGAAGGATATAAGTTGACTTGTAATAACTTTTGTAACACCTTATATGGAGCTTATGGTAAGTTGGTAAACTATCTCCTTGGAGGAACTGATAATACAATATGTATAGTAAGTTTTGAAACTATATTCATCATTGTCTTTGGATCACTCATATTATCACTTGGCTTCACCTTGTGTGGTGGCTTCCTTAGATTATTTTTATTAGAAGTAGATATTGGGTTGGTCATATATTGGAGTTTATTCATTTATAACAATTTAATCTCTTTGTCCTTAATTGTGTGACATAAATCATCAAATGAAATAAACTTCTTAAATGTAACAGACTCACATAAAGGTGGAATTAAATTATCTTTGAATATACCTTACAAGTCCTTATTTGTCATAGGATTCATAATCTTGTATAACATGGTCTTATACCATAATACAGAGTTTGTAACATGCTCATTGGATTCCTATTTGAACTTATAAATATGAGTCTATGAAATCTTTTCATTTATGTTAATCAAAAAATGTGTAAGTAACAAATTTCATAAAGGATTGAATGCCTAAATTGACAGATAGGGAAAATCATAAAACCATATTAGAGCATAATATTTTAAACTTATAGGAAATAAATTGGTAAATAACATATATTTGGATGCATAATCCAAACATGCTCCATGAAATTCTCTCAAATACTGCTCAAGGTCACCTTTTCCATCATACAATGTAAGTTTAGGTGCCCAAAAACCAGTTGGTAAAGGATATGCCAAAATATGTTACACCAATGGATTATGTGGTAAAGTCTATGAGTAAAGCTTTTGATTAGGTTTCTAATCACTTTGTTCCATTTGTAACACCTTATTCTACAAATCTAGAATAATTTGTATAAGGAGTTGTACACCAAGAAGAGAATGTCTGCTAACCAAAGGTAATGTAAAAAGTGGCCGAGTAGAGATTTGAATATTAATCTATTGTAATCCTTGGGTTTCCACTATAGTATATATTAGTACAAATTTGTATTTATTAATACATACAAAGGCAAGGAACCCATAGCAACAAAAGTTTCAGATGTATTAGTTATGCTTGCAGTTTTAATTTCTAAAAGAGCTTGTAATATATTATGATGGTCATGACGTTGTTCACAAATTGTTTGTCTATTTTTTTAATAACTTTCACTTTATTAATCTCTATTTGTTCACCATGTGTAGGTGGAACTACATCATGATGCTCATCTTGAGAGTTGGTGTTGTCCTGATTATATTGTTCATGATCTGAATTATTATCATGCACTTATACATGTTCAACTTATTCATTATGATCTAAATATTATGATATACCCTTATTCTTATCTATCTTATGTCCATTATCAAAAGAGATCTAAATATGCTTAAGTTGAATACCACCTAGTCTATCACTTCATTTAAGATATGTAATAACAAATTTCTTAGGTTACATAAAATCTACAATAGAAACTTTAAATATTGATGCTAACAAAAAACTTATTAAATTTGAAAACCCTAATACAATAATTGGAAACAAGAAAAATATGGAAAGAAACCCTAGCAACATGAATAATTAGGGTTTTGAAATATTTGACAATAAACAGGTTCACCAATATTTTTTATCAAAATTTGGATTAGGTGAATAAAATATAGTATAATTAAGACAAACAATTGAGTAAATCATAATGCAAGAGATATAAAATTACATATATGATTGATTTAAAACTTATTATTTTTAGAAGTATGCTAAAATGGGAAAGTATTAAAGATAAACAACTTAGTTGGAACTTGGATCTGAAGGATTATGATAAAGACTATGTAATTGACTGTGGGACTATGTGAGGTCACTATGAATTATGAACAAGGCTCCACACCATCCTGGGACAAGGCCACACTATTTGGAAAAAATTGGCTTACATTGGTTTTTTAGGGGGAGCCAATGTCCCTTAGGGTTTTTTTCCTCTATGTAAATTATGATAGGTGCCCTTTCAACTGTATTTCTTTTGTGTCTATGCAAATTCTTTAGATTTGTTTTGAGAGCCACTGTGTACCTTATTCTTCAACAAAACCCTAGCTCAATGGTAAGAGTTAATAAATAATGTAAAATAGGGATAATGGGAAAATAGATGGGGTTGTGCTTGACCTAAACACTATGTGTGTTGAGTGTTGCCTACATACCAATACTAGAAAAAGGGATCAAACTCCATATAACTATCCCATGCTATAGCGATGTGTGTGAAATATTAGTGAAATGCTATACATTTGTGTAATCCTAGTTTAATTATGTTCTTGAACAACGAATTGTGACCTTATTATTATATTCAGACCTAGCTCAAGGCTACTTGGGTTATATGGACTTGGAATTAGGAAGAATAGGTGGTTTCCTCTGAATGTGTAATTAGATAATTATGGAATTTGTAATAGTCGTAGCCTCTTATCCTCTAGTGAAAAATGGGTAGATATGTGATTATATAGTGGTTTTTTGGGGATTTCCTTGAATTGGGCTTGAAAAATGTGTAAAATGACCCATTATGATGAATTTGAATTTTGGAAACTTTATGTTAATTGGTAGGAGGATAAAATTGGTGGATTTAGACACTACCAACCAATGGGATTTTCCTAAAAGTGTGGGGTTGTCTAAGGAGAAAATATAGCTAAACTAAAAATGTGGATCAATCCAATAATGATTTTAAATTTTTTGTAATGAGTAATATAAAGATATAATAATAGTTGCCTTAGGATATGGGGTCATCTATATATAAGTAGAGGAATAACAATTTGAAATTATAGAATTGAGAATATGTTAGGTGTGCATAAGGGGTTGTCTCAAGTTCATCAATCTTTTCATTAAATGTTAATTTTAGTGTCTACAATATGTAAGTGTAAATTGAGCCAATTTTTTAAGGATCTAAAAGACTTAGTCACACAATTAAATCTCATTGTATGTTACACAACCCATTAAATCAAAAGGTACTTTTCTACCCTTTTCCTACTGATTTCATTGTGCCAAAATTTAAAGTATTCAATGGCAAGGATGATCCTTCACATCATATTAAATATTTTTATGATTTAAGTATTGAATTTATACAAAATGATTAACTATCAAATAAGCTCTTCCCTTGAAGTATCAAGGATTATACATGGGATTGGTTTTACTCTCTACCATCAAGCTTTGTGCATTATTTGAATATTTTGGCTGATAATTTCTTCGCTCATTTTTGTATCAAAATTATACAAAAGGTCATGTTTTCGTAGATTGCATAGATTAAACAAGGACCTAATGAGATTATTAGTATGTGATTAAATTCAAAAATATTCTTACAAATATGTCTCACCAACTACCTAATAGTGAGTTACAAAGTATTTTCTCAAATAGTTTGCTTCAAACTATTAAAGAAAAAGTCATGTTTAACATTTATCCATTTTTTGATGTAATTTTCATACGGTTCAAAACTATAAGATCAAAATTTTAGAGGTCAACATGATTAAAATATGGGGCTAATGTCCCTATCTCTACTAACTCCAAATTTCAAGATAAATCAACATTCAAGGCTAAGGCTAATAATACTCCTAATTTTCAAGCTAAGAATAAAGTTAAAAATTACAATAAAAGTTATATCAAAACCACCTAATAGAATTTTAATTTCTTCTCAAGATCATAAATAATTTAGATGATTAGTTGAGAGTCCTCAACTAGTGCTAAAATGATTGATTTAATGCAATATAATATATTTGCCTCCTCAACTTGAGTTGGACACATTTAAGCCTCTACCTAAACAGTATGATGTGAATGTATATTATAATTATCATTTTTCAAGGGTCATACTACCATAATATGTTTTGTATTGAGACATAATATCAAATATCCAATTAATAACAATGTTATTCAAGGGGAAGGACATAATAGTAGATTGAATGTATCAGTTCTCCACCGAATAAACACTTGAAATTTTTTACCAATCCATTACCAAATCATATTGTTAAAAGAAAAATAATGTTCACATGGAAACACCTACAAAACAACCAAAAAATTCAAGTGCTCATATCTTATATGGTTTCATAGGTGTGGTCATGGGTGCACAAAAAATATCTTCCTTCTATTACTTTCTATGGCCATGAGATTCCAATATATAATTCCAGCAATAGTTCATTATTTTTACAAGCTTTAATTAATTTCCTCTTGGAGATTAAAAAATATATTATTGTTGATAATGGTTCAAGATTAAACATATGCATAATATCATTTATTGATATTAGATGATACACTCAACAAGACTTAGTACAACCATGTTTATTAAATATTATGACAATCTCACATGTAACCATTCCAAGGGTATCATGTTACTTGTCACCCTAGGTCCTAAGACCATTTTAGTATGGTTTCATGTATTGTAAAACAATGGGACATATGATATATCATTTAGACTCCCATGGATAAATAAAATGAGCATTATCCCATCCACATTATACCAATGTCTTAAGTTTATGCATAATAACAAAATATTTACCATTAGAGGCACATCTTACGAGTCACCCATACAACAACATTGGGTATTACCCAAAGTGCATCCTAAAAAATAAATCATACAATGTTAAGTGAAAACATCTAGGGTTGTAATACCTACTCATAAATGTCATAATGTAGTTTATCACAATCTATTACATGTGTTTGAAAGCCAAAATAACTTGTTTAGTATCGTATTTATAGTCCAAAAAATATATTTTCAAGAGGATAAAGTAACTATTACATCCCATTTTCATGATAATTATTACACTATAAGTGATGATGATTTAAGTTACGATACAACTCATGATTACATTTTAGATACTTCTATTGACACCTATGAATCCTCACATTTATAGTCCATGATATCCTAAGATCTAGGAAGAGGAATGAGAAACCTATTAAGCATTTGATGTAAATTTGAATTGGGTTATTCATTAGCATTGCTAGACTATATCATGCATTCAATAGATTAATATATTACACATATATTCTTTTTATATCTTTAATCCATTTGTTGTATATCTTTACTACCTTTATCTCTATTTTCTTCTATGGATTTTGTGTTCTTCATAATCCCTTATAGATTTTAATTTCTATCCTTGCTCAAATTTTACATTGCTTCATGTTTTTTCTTGGTTTAAGATTTATGTTTTCTGCTTAAATTATGAAGTTACCTTATTATATGCTTATAGTTTGCATTGCCTTTACTTTATCCCCTTATTTTATATTTCCTGCTTTGTTTCATTGGCCTTTTCCCTTTGATTGTTGTTTCACATTCTAAAAGCTTGCATGTATTTACCAATGACGGCATTAGATATAAATTGAGGCCCTATACTCTATTATGCATTGAATTTCAATGGAAGGTTTAGGTTAATAGTGACCTTCTTTCTTATTTTTTATTTCACCATTTGGATTATGTATTCCTTGATCTTTAATTGATTTCATTTACTTTTTCCTCTTGGATTTCTTCTTGCTAGCTTCCATTATTTTATAAATCATAAAATTTACTTGGTTCCATTCTTCAAGAAAACATAAAATGCAAAAAAATGGTAAAATACAAAAATAGAAAACTTCTTTTCCTTTATCTTTATCGTTTACATATCATTACTTATCTACCTATTACTAGAGGTTTAGTTATAAAAGTTACACATGCTTCTCATTTTATTATTTGATTTATATGTAGGATCTATAGGTATGTGTGATCATTTATTTATAGTTGCTATACATTTTCACAGTGTTCACACATAGGGGCATCTGTACATTGGGTAATACCTATACTAAGAATAATTTTTTAGTGAGTTTATGGTATTATCCTTCCTATTGTCCATTATGATATAGATATATATAGTTATGTATACATATATTTATCTATCTTAGATCTTATGTGTTTTTTTACATGGATACATTGTATTACTTCATATAATTTTTACATATTTACATTTCATGTTCTCTTGTTTTCCCTATGATTTCTCAATTTATTACATGTGTTCTTGTGCTTGTGCATGTTGATTATTTTTAATTATATTTTAGTGTCTATATAGGATAATATAGTTATCATTTTATGTTGTATTCATGTGATTAATTTATTTTTTCATTGTGGTTAATTTGCTTCATTTTATGGTTTCATTTACTATATGTGGTTACGGGATTATGTGTGGTTATATTGATTGACTATACTATGTGATATAATATGTTGGTACCATGATCTATATCTAGTATACTATAATTGTTTTTTGCATTGGCATGGATTTTACCATGCATTTGTTAGGGCATACTACTTGTTTGTGATTCATATATATATATATATATATATATATATATATATATATATATATATATATATATATATATATATATATATATATATATATATATATATATATATATATATATATATATATATATATCTTTCCCTCTTAGGGGCATATTTTTACATTGGGGCATATCAATTTTCCCTCATTGTGGCTATATTGGGGAATATCACTTGTTAAGTATCTTTGTGATTATATTGGGGCATATCACTTGTCCCTCCCTCCTTATTATTAATGTAATTATCAAAAATAAATTTCCATTGGGGGAATGATGTACCCATGTGTCTATTGATGTTACATTGTTTCTACTAGGATGGGGTTTTTACTATGAATAATTTTTTAGTGTGTTTATGGTACTATCCTTCCTACTATCCATTATCATATAGATATATATAGTTATGTATACATATATTTATCTAGATTAAATATTATATGTTTTGTTACATGGATACATTGTATTGCTTCATATCATTTTTATATAGTTACATTTCATGTTATCTTGTTTTCCCTATGGTTTCTCAATTTATTATGTGTGTTCTTGTGATTGTGCATGTTGTTTATTTTGAACTATATTTTGTTATCTATCCAGGATCATATAGTCAGCATGTTGTATTGTATTCATGGGATTCATTTCTTTTTCATTGTGGTCACTTTGCTTCATTTTAAGGTTTCATTTACTATATGTGGTTACATGATTATGTGTGCTTATATTGGTTGACTATATTATGTGATATAATATGCTTGGTGCCATGATCTATATCTAGTATACTATAATTTTTTTTTTACATTTCCATGGATTTTACCATGCATTTATTGGGTCATACTACTTGTTTTTTATTCATTTATATATCTTTGCCTCCTAGGAACATATTGTTACATTGGGTCATATCAATTTTCCTTCATTGTGGCTACATTGGGAATATCATTTGTTAAGTATCTTTGTGATTATATTGGGGCATATCACTTGTCCCTCCCTCATTATTAATGTACATATCACAAATAAATTTCCTTTTGGGGAATGATGTACCCATATGTCTATAGATACTACATTATTTATATAAGGATGGGGTTTTTATTAGTATCCTTCATACATCTTAGTTAAATTATGTATGCATCTAACATTTTTCATCTTTATCACTCTAATAACAATTTATTTTGTAGGGGCTTGTTGGCACATCAATCTCGTTGAGTGCATGTCCTAAGGATTACACCAAGAATGGGGTGTTACTTTACGAGTGATGTTTTCATGTTATTGTATCATATATGCATTATTATTAATCTGGCCTCCTTTGAATATCTTTTCATCTTACATATCCATCTACTTTTCATTCAATCTTGTTAGCTACCCTACATTATTACTATATCAGCCAAGTTAATAAAGTTTATTTCATGCATGTCTTTCCATGGATTGTATAGGTGTGGATAATATAGTTTTGAGTATTGACTATTTTTGTTGTATTATATTAACCTGGATGATATAGTTCTATGTCAGCTAACATCCTTTCTGACTGTATCAACATGGATGATACTATTAGCTTAGATTTCATGGTTAATTTAGGGTATTATAGCCATATATATACGGGTCACATTGCCATTGCCAAATGTATAACAACTCATCTACTTTGCTTACACTCACATTTATGCTCTTAAGTAATAAAATAAGGAGTTAGAGGTTAAGGTATTATTTTAGAGGTATAATATTGCTTAAAAGTCATTGAAGATAATAGGAGAAGTCATGCTAAGGAGGTGTCTCAGTCTCTAAAGTCCCCAACTAAGGATATCTAGGTCTTATTCTTTATATTTGATGTCTTCATCCTAAAACATTTATTACAAAGTGCCACATAAGCTAAAGGGGGATATTGATGCATCAAAGAGTCACCCTAAATTTAAGTATCTCTATCCTTGCTCTCTTTCATTTATTTACTTAGTAGATAAATTTTATTTGTTCATTGTTATAGTGGATGTGTGTTGTTTATCTTTGCTTAATATCCTCCTTATACTGAATAAAATGGTATAGCTATAGGGTTACTTAGGATTTACATTATCACCTTAGGATGTATAGACCACCCATTGGTTGACCATTGCACCACTTGATTTCTTATTAGTTTAGTATGTTACAACTATCTTAGATTTGGATCACCCTCATATGTTAGTGCCTTGAATGTGATATCTTTATTATATAATTGATACACCCATTTTTACCATTGTTACATCTTGAGGCCTAAATAAATAAAGACCTTATATCATATACTTAGGCTTTTGAACCCTATCCTCTTGAAATTTGAGTGTATATTACTCTCTACGAGGTCTTTAGATCTTCTAGGTCATTACCTACTAATCCAAGTATACCTAGGTTCTATTATTATGACATTATTTTTATCCTAGCCTATTGAGAGAAAGAGGATTGTTATTGGTCATCCTAGCCTACACAGATTTTGGTGAACCCAATGTGAATCCTATCCCACCACTAGTTGGATTATTTTAATGTTTTGATTTTTTTTCTAGACATGCAATTTTAATAGATTCCTAGTTTCAAAATCTTTTCTAAACATGCCATCCCCTAGGTTTGTATTTCATGAACAAAATCACATTTTCAAAGATCTAAATCTTAATATCACTTATATTATTACTAAAAAATGGAACCTTCGAATCTTTCATTTAAATCTTAATGATTATCATAGTATGGCCAAATATTCCATCTAGGACCGTCCCAATTATAGCATGGACAAAGATCACTTAGACAATCTTCCCATTTTTGACACCTATCTTTCTTCCATGTCCACCATTGATGAAAACTCCTCATGGAAAAACTTTTCTCAACCAACATATATCACACCATTTCCCATGGTTGAATATCTCTACCATGATATTCCCATTTTTTGAAACCATCACTTTAAATTAAGTTTTGAAGAGGATGATTTTACTAATCTTTACCCACACCCTAACCCACATTCAGATGAATAACACATTGTTTACATGTCTAGCACAACATGAGTCATAGGTGATATTCATCCTAGAGATTATAACACTATTTAGACCTACCCTCTAGGTTCAATTTTAGTATCAACCCTCTTCAAAACATATACATTTGTGAACAACTTCTTCAAATATGTCGATATAGTTTTACCTAAATTTTTTGTTTCAAACAATTGTACTAACAATGTCAATAAAATCCTGCCGCACTTTCCTATTTAAAAAAACAACATTAACCTTGTCAATATTGTTCTACATTTTATTTTTATCTATTACATCTACATCAACCTTAACCTAAAATGTTCTAATATAGTTACATATTCTCTTCCTATGAAAATAAATTGCATCAGCCATGATCCAAAATATGTCGATATAATTTTAGCTTGTCTCTCTATTACACATCATTGTATAATCTAACCTGATATAGTCATATTTTATTTAATCATCATTATTGTATTATCCAACTTGATACAATAATATTTTATTCAATTCATCCTCACTATATTGGACATCTTGATAAAGTCATATTTAGTTAAGATCATCCTTACCATATCGGCCTAGTCGATACATAAATTTGCATTTCAAATTTTCCAAATTGTATTAGCTAGATTGATACAATCATTTTTAGTTTATATTACTTCAACTATAGAGGCATAGCTGACACCATTGAGAAAAATTACAATCACATCCTAGAGATCTTGATCTTAACATAGATGTCACTTGCCTTATGATAACACATATTTACATAGCTTCTGAGATCATTCCTAAGCAAGTTGACCTTGAGGTTCCATACAAAACTTTTATATTTGTAGGTTTGGGAATATTTTGATGCCCATAATTTTATTCCATCACATATTTGGGCATCTTATGATTCCCATCATTCACTTATTTCAGGTTTTGGGTCATCTTTCAATGCCAATGAACACTTTTGGGGAACATTTCATTGCCCATTACCATTATTCATATTATTCAATTATGTATTATGGTATTTTTTTGATATTATGATTAAAAACCTCACACACCTCAAATACAAGCAAATTCAACTTCACGAAACCTTTCAAGATAGTTACCATTGCATTTGATGAATGTCATTGATAAAGTGTGTAGAAATATTTCATATTTTTTGTGAGTAGCAAAATTTATTATTTTATATCATTTACTTCATATGATTTGATCTTAAATTTTTATTTTTATTATGCATGAATATCATTCTATTTATCTTTCTTGTACCATGATCTTTACTTTTTAACACTTTATTTCACATTCTTATTGTCGACCATTATTATCTTTATGACTCTTTAGTATCTTTTTGCTTCCCCATATAATAGTTTCCCTCATGGATATTTGTATCACCTTTGAATTTTTATTAATCAAATTCCTTCCTATTTAGGATGTTTCAGTGTTTCATTTTCTAGCATTTATCTTCACCTTACAATTAGCATCAATTTTGCTCATGGATCTTCGGTAGCATCTTCAGGTTTGTAGTGTTCCACTTCATTTATTTTTGGGATGTTTTGGTAATTTATTTTCATATTTTTAAATTTATTACATGTTTATTTTTACATTTTAGTTCCCCTTTGGGTACTTTGGTCTCTCTTTATAACTCTCCCTTTTTGGGGAAGGTTTATCCTATCAATGCTTATGTTAAGCCATTTGTAGGTTTGTATGGCTTATTTAATGACATGATTACCATTTTAATTCTTATGGTTTCCATTTTTTATATTTAACTTAAATTTCCATGTATTTCCACATCCCCTCTTTTTCTTAGTCACTTTTGAAGTAAAACTCTCTCTTCTTGTGGTCAACTACTAGCATAT
Source organism: Torreya grandis (assembly GCA_037957365.1). Taxonomy (NCBI): domain Eukaryota; kingdom Viridiplantae; phylum Streptophyta; class Pinopsida; order Cupressales; family Taxaceae; genus Torreya; species Torreya grandis. Next base: position 2,777,850 of record JARHVA010000411.1, read on the forward strand.
TTTCATTGTATCACATTTTTGCACATGGACAGATCTTACATGATCCTCATCTCCCATTTTAATTTCACTTAAGGCACACTTGGGTTAGTTTTGATATTTTTATTTATCCTATGGTGAAATTATAGGAGTCTTTAGGCATCTTGGTCTCTAGTTTAGCAACTAGGTGTAGGATCTATTGTGTTAGTCATCTTTAGCACCCATGTTTGGTTTTTCCAAATAAGTATTGAGGAGGAAAATAGAAAAGTCTAAAAGAGCCAAAATCCATAATAAAATACAACATTAATATGAAAATGTATCTTTAAAATTCAAATCACACCAAAATACATGATATTTTTTGCACACCCCCTATTATAGTTGAGGCTCGAACTCTACATTTAGCCTCATGATAAAGCTAAGTTCCATTGGGGTGTGGTAGACTAGTAGACTGGGGTATGAGGTATTATAATTATCTATATCACATTCTAGTGCCACCTAATTTCACACACAAGTACCAAATTTTCATATTAGACTGAGAGTTCTATAAGGGGCCTTAAGGAATGGGGATCACATTGTGGGTAGGTAAGATCCTTTTAATTTTCACAAATTTATCCTTCATGGTATGATATTTATACTTCATTAATTATCCTAAGCTTACAATTTCTATGTGGGATTCTATACATCCTTTATGTTGATAATTCTTAACCTTTCCAACTTGATTAGAGTGCCTCATTCCTGCTAAATATCTCTACATCACCCTTGTGGCACCTTACTTTATTTATATCTCCATTTTCTCTTTCCAAATATCCCCTTGAGGGACATTTATAATAATTGACCATGTCCCTCTTATTTATATCCCATTTTTATATGTATTTGGTTCAAATTTGAATCTTTCCTTCGATTTACAAAATGTCTTGGATTTTAAGTTTGTGAGTTGCATTGTAAGAACTTTTATAACATAACTAGACAATCCTATGAAATGCCCATCATTTACAATTTATGTATCATCTCCATCATCATATTTATTATCTATATGGTCATCTTTTCCTACACTTTGTTTTAGCATAAGCACTTATTTTTAGTTGTTACTCATTATATTCTTTCATTCTATCTTTGCACGTCATTGATTGAATTCAATATACACTTGTATTACATTGGATGTTCTTACAATCACATTATTTTCCCCCTTTGTTTGATTTAAGTTTTTCCTTATCTTACATTGGATGAATTTTTTTATTTATTTTCTTATCCTTCTTTGATTAATATTTATATTTTATCACATTGGATATTTTTATTTCATGGTTATTTTTTGCATCTTATGTCTTGCTTGCTTTAGATTCTAATGAGATTTATAAAAAAAATCTTACAATGTTTTACATATATTATGTTTTGCCTTAAGATTTTCATCTTCCTTACATTTGGTATGTTTTATATTTAGTTTTAATTTTCACATCTTGTGTTTGTTTATTTTTCCATATACTTACTTAAGATGTCCTTACACTTTGGTTTTTGTTCTTTCTAACTATGCATTTGCTCACATTTGATATAAAATAATAAAACCTACATAACATTATAACATCCTCATAAGCATGATATTAGAACCATAATATATGTTAATGAAAATATTTACAAGCCTATGTAGAAAACAAGGAATCAATGAAATATATTCATGTGTCAAAAACATTATACATCAAAATATATACATCTATGTCTATGGTTCACCTTCATCCCCTAGTGATGGGTCAAGTTCCATGCTTCCAATAGAAATATGTATCTATCTACCTTAAGAGTTATTATTAGTGTCTAGGTGTGAGACCATAATCCCATGACCTCTCTTGCCATTTCAATCTCTATCTGGCATTCTCAATATGTAGTCACTCTATGCACAATAATATTTGTAGTTAGGCCATCATGTGCCATAACAACTTGTAGCCTCTCATCTTATTAGCTCACTAGAAAAAAAGTAGAATCCTTATCCTATTATCATTTATCTCATGTAGTTATTCCAACCAATATAAATTACCTCACATGATCTCCAACATAAGGTATAAGGGGATCCACAACCTATGTAGTATTTTGCTCTAGTAGCAGGTCATCTAGGATCCCTTTTGGGTGGTATCTACCATAGTCCTCCACTATGTCATATCCATTGAAATGTCTACAAGTATTTAACCAAATTAACAGCATATCTCCATATACATATCAAATATACAAGTAAATATATCACTAGTATCAAGAATGTATATCTCTAAGTATAGAAAATGAAATTGATAGTAAAAACTTAGAGCTTTATTTATACCTATCCATGGGTGCTCTTCAATGATGGTCTCTTAGTCTATATTAGCTCTAAGGACATTACCATTGTCTTTACTCAAGTTAGGTTAAGGTCCTACCCATTTATCTCACTAGACCACTAGGACTCGATAACCAATTGACCTCACTAGTCCTCAAATGACCCATGTGTTTTGACTAGGTGGCTCCACCTTTGCCATAGGTGCATTAGGACTAGCTCCTACTTTCTCCTCTACTCTTCTTGATTTTTATTTCCATTATCATTATCTCCCACCATGTGGGATATGAAGGGATCTCAAAATTAGGTCATTAACTGGTATGTACCATCACCTTATTCCTTGAAGCTCCCTCAAATGCCTCACCAAATGGGGTGGGACCACCAATGGTGTTTTATGGTGTGGCCCTCTAAATTGTCTTGAGACTCAGTCACATGAATGAGTCTTAGAACACTAGGTATAGTGACACATGATCTAACCCATTGTCTATGCTTGTATTAGATATTTTCATGATGCCCATATATCCAAAGTGCCCTGATATGGGGTCCATGTGATTTCATATTTATGTATATTCTCTAATGACAGCTATAGATGAATTTATCACACTAATTGATCTTGTTCCCACCTACCCACTTGAGGTAGGTGATGCCTAATCTATTTTAGTAACCCTTTTGGCTTATACATGGGGAATCTTTGATAGATACAACATGTAAATAATGTGATCAGACCCATGGTCTATTATCCCCTGTTGAGCCTCCCATATAAGTTGTGTATGAGTTACACCCATATTACAACCCCCATGTCATACATAGTGCCCTGGTATAAGGAAAATAAACACATATCTATAATATATAGTGGCAATGTGCAAACTGACTTATGACATAGTACTCACATGGTCACCAAGCCAATCATGGCCTTTTGGATGTCTATAATTCTAAATATGTATATATTTCAGAGTATGATTATCATATTCTACGTATTGTACTTATATATATTATGGCTAATTGAGATAACTTTTGATGCTCTACTATAGATAGATATACATCATATATCATTGATGTGCCCTTGATAGGTAACCACAATATAACATCTACATCATCTACGGTGATGGCCACCTCTACAATATTTACATCCACCACCCACCTAAATGTGTTGGTAATCCTGTCCCAATGATCAAGAAACATAGCTACTAGCTCCACACTAAGAGGGACCTAACACATATCCATGATGCCTTTGAACCCTAAATTTATAAGTCATGTTATGTCCATATTTTTTAGTCTAGGTAATATATCCAGTGGCCAAATTGCATCTAAAATCCTTTATAGTTGCCTCCCTCTTTGAAAAATATCAAACAACATTACCCAGTCAAATTTTGCTCAAAATTTGAAATCAATTATAAAAATAATTCAAAGTGGTCTTTATTTCTAATATATTAGCCATTTTGGTTACTTCTTGTTGCATCAACCACTTATAATTTATACTATACTAACCATGTATTGGTTATTCTACTACATTAGATATACTTTTATTTATCGGCCATGCAATCCTTCTTATGGCATTGGGCACATACATATTGTATTAGCCATGGCATTTGGCTTTCCTACTATATCAACCATACTAAATGATATCAACCATGTAGCTTTCCCATTATAGTACCAACCAAGATTTTATGATATCAACCATTTTTATCACTTTTTCTATTTTAGTGGTTATGTATTGGCCTTCACAATTCTTTTTGATAATTAATTATATTGGCCATCCTGGATAACATTGGCCAAGTTTGAAATTTTCCATTACCCAGTTATATTAGCATAGTTGATACAATTTATTAGTAGTAGTAATTTCATCCCTTAGCTCTAATAAATACCCCCAGTCCTAAATTTGAATTTTATTTTTGTACCCTTCACCTATCATAATCAACTTTACATTTTGACATTTTTTTTTGGAAATTACATTACATGGATTTTCCTTGGCATGTAGATTTCCTAAATATAGTCTATTTAGTATATTTTACTAAGTGAAATAATTAATACATCAGCTACCTGCATGGCTTATGAGGTTGTTCCTCAATGACCTCCTCCCACACATCCAACTCATCATCCTCTAGCCATCATCTCTCGTCACACTAGAATTGGGTGTCCAGAGCTTTTGTTTTTTGAAAATAGAAAATGAGCAAATGAAGTTTAGTTTGCCTATTTATAGTAAAAAATTCAAATTTTTAAACTCATTATTTACCTCCATATTTTGTATTTTTCTCATATTTTTATTTTATTAGGTCATTTTCACAAACTAAAAGAATTGTTAAGATCCTAGCAAAGTAGGGTATTTTTGGGTACTAGTAGTTTTTTTTTCTAGAAATTTGATTTTTTTATCTTACTTTTTAGGTATGCTCATTTAGATTATAGATTATCACCTTTCATGAGTTGAAACAAATGTAATATCAACTCTTCCATTTGAAAGGTAAGTGAAGGTACATATTTATCTTTATTTATTTACTTTCATCTTACTTATATTTCTTTCAGCAACTATTTTTAATTATTCTCTTTTGTGTTATTATGTATGTTTCCCAAAACACCATTTCACATTACCATATTTTGACATGTATGAGTTTAAGGTGGGGAATATGTATACACATGATATTTTTCATCTATATTAATTTTATGACAAATTATCTTACAGGGATTTATTAATTCATTAATCTCTTTAAGTGCACATCCTAAGGAATGCACTATGAATTTAGTGTATTAAGTGGGCCCTCACCCATGAATATTAATCATTATTGTCTAATTATAAATAATTTATTCTCAATTCTTTATTTAGATCACTTTTTAAAAGTGATATCTGTTTTAAAACCATGATTAATGGTTAGACTTAAAATCAAAAGTCAAATAGCTTTAAAAAGTTATAATTAACTTTATTTAAAAGTTAATTATTGATTAGTGAAGTTCAATTATAACTTTAAAGATTATAACTAACTCTTCATGAAAGTTTTTTAAGGATTTGAACAAATATTATATAAGTATGAATTTATATAGGTACAATATCTCTTATTAAGTTTCATATTGCATTTATCTTATGTAAAAAGTCTCTATATAATTTTATAAAGATCAAATAACACTTTCTCTAACGATGAAGTACCACACATGGTACAATTAGGTATATCTAATTTTATCAATTATTTATAAACATGTTATTTTAAATATGTCAAATTTATAATAATTTTGATGACTATAGATATATACCTGTCATATACATTTGCATTACTTTTGTACTTTTCCTGAAACCAATGAAAATTTCACAAATATACATTGCATGGAAGATTATTTGTGATTAATCATGCAGGCTTGCAATATATTTCCGTCTTAGTATATATTTTATAAATAGTTATGAATCAAATAATTTTGAATTATAATATATATTTTTTAAGTTTTATGCATGACTCGAGTCTTGAATTTCTTTTACTTTTATATTTCAGCCTGTGTATATTTATCTTTAGCTTAAATTTTGTGGCATAGGTTTATGAACATCCTTTTGTTTATCTTTCTTTTCAATATTTAATAAAAACAATGTTTTAATTTATCTCTTTTCTTTTATTTTCTATAGCCTTTAGTTTCTTTTTGCATATATATTGTTTAACTTCATATTACATTATTTGGAGATTTCTTAAATGCTATTAGTTATTTATTATTTTTATGTTTATTTCTTTTATTGTTTAGGGTTTATTTTAGTTGATTTTTTTATGTTTTTTAATTTGTAGAAGAGGGTTATGGGGTCCCTCACCCCTTTATATTAAAAAAATTCAAAAAAATTACAACCAAATCCAAGAGGTTAGGATAGTAATCTCAAGATAAAACATCTCATAATAACTGTCCAACCAAAAATATTCAACTCCTTAACAATGCTTCAAAATAAATGAGAAATATGATGGAAAATTAGAAGTAAAGAGAAATATTTTGATAAAGAAGATATTGAAATTTCAAAAAGTTTGTTTTGACCCTCCTTGAGTTTACCTTCTTTTAATTGATTCACTCTATTGAAGATGGAAAATTATATAATTATGAATATGAATATGAAATATTTTGGATATGATGTATACAATGAGAAGTTGATTGTGATAACAAAATGTTTTTGAAATTTATTATATATTGAAATATTTTGTCAAGCAATATCTAATTATCATTAAATTTTCTTCGGTTTAGTTAATGGTACTTCAAATTGAATAAATGAATTAATTTTCCAGATCTTGTCAAGTTTATCGTTTCTTTCTTATTTTTTAGACTTAACACCTAAACTACCCTTTGGCACTCCTAAGTAATAGTCTTCTAGTCAACTATGTCCTTACGATTAAACTAGTTTGATTCTGATTTTACCTTCATAATAGGTAAAAGGGTTGATTAGTTGAAAATTAAAAAATTTAATGCCGATAGATTCTTCCTCATGAATATTCTCTCATGGAACATTTAAGGTCTCATATAGTCCTCATGAAAATTATCCTTGTGATCTACTTGTCAGCACCTTGGTGCTTTAAATATTGTTCATTTGTGGGAGATTAAGGTTATAGTGTTTCTTCTGCAGACTTGTCTAAAGTGTATTTGGTTAGATGCCACATAATACTCCACCTTGTGTGAGGATGGATATAGTGGCACTAGTATTTGATTTCAAAAAAAAAATAGCTTTAGTTGTTACATCAAGAGAACACCCATCACAACTTGTAAAATGAGTCACCATTGACATTGATGATTATTCTTTTAGGATCATAAATGTTTATGCACCTAATAATGGCTCATAAATAACATCATTATGGCAATGGTTGATCGATAAATTTATGTTTCCCAATTGGCTCATCTACACTAAATTTAATATGGTTGAGTCTCCTAAAGATAAGATGGTGATCTATCAATGCTTTTATGTGTTGGAGAGTGTGAATCCAAGTTTCATTTTAAAACCCATTAGCATTTGTTAGACATCTCTTTTGATGATCGTAATTAAGCTCTAAACCTTGGTTTGTGTGGTCTAAATTATGAGTTGGCTCCTATTGTGTTCTCAAAATACTTGACCATGCTATGCTTTCCAATAAATATGTGTTAAATTTTCACCTTTCTGGTGAGAAATTTACCATCATCCATCTAGATTTTGTACTCTTCAACCATAGTCCCATAAATTTCCAACTAGAGTGAAGCAGTGGTCTACATAAAATCCCTTATTCTCAATTCTTCATGCACATGTCACTCCTCAATCATGAGGGTACATTTAACTCATTTCTTGAGTGTGAAACCAAGTGTCATGTCCATCTCATGTTACTAGATATATTGAGTCATGGAATTACGTGATCAATCACATCACTTCTTTTCACAATCATTATTCAAAATAGGTGGCAAGGGTTTTAAAATAGGCCAAGGGTGCCTCTAAAAAAAAAATTCAAATGGTTACTACATAACTTGAGCAAATCCCACTCAAATGCAAGTTGTATATTATGGTAGCTAAGCTCAAACATAAGCTTAAACTTATGGAAAAGCATGCATCTAAATGCAATCAAATATGAGCCTGTTTTCATTGGCTCAAAGTGGGTGATCATGTTTACAAAAAAAAAATTAATATTTATAAGAAAATTAATTTAAAGAGCATATTTAAGCCTTCAAAAGTTCCCATGGTCACCCCACTAGTATTTATAATATTTTCTCATCATTTTTAGATCATTATAAATTAGTATTTCAGGCCCAGGAAGACACATGAGAGTGGGGCCAAGTTTTGCAGGAATGCTTGGATGTGGTTCCTTATAAGATATAACCTTTGGTTCAATGAATTTGTAATTATCTTCTCACTCTCAATGAGCTTTTCTTGATAGTACAAAACATGCCAATGAAAATGCATCTCGAGTGGATGGTTTCCCTTATTAATTTTACAAAGCCACATGGAAATCTTTTGGACCAAATTTTCTTTAGGTTTACCATGAATATTTACACAATAAATATTTAGGCAAAATGATGAACAAAGGAAACCTTGAATTCATCCCTAAAGCTAGAAAATCAATGTTCGTTACCCATTGGAGATCCACCACCTTGTTTATTGTGTCTTACAAGATCATAGCCAAAGCCTTGGGGCTTCCCCTATGACACATCTTTCTTGTAATTATCAAACAAGATAAAATAAAATTTACCAAAAATAGATACATCTTAAATAACATAATTGTAGTCTAGAAAGGTATGGAATGGGCATGTGCCTCTTAGCAATGAACTTTATTTCTAAAACTTAATTTTTGAAATGCTTATGATTGTATTCAATGGCCCTTTATCCTCACCTTGTTAAAGGATTTAGGGTCTAGAGGATTATTTCTCTTAGTTGTAAAAACTCTCTTCTTTGATGCCCCAACTTACTTGACCACAAATGGAAAAAAGTATGATATATTTGGTCTCTTTCACTCTATAAAATAAGGTTGTTTTTTTTCTCTAGAACTATATGTTTATTAACCAAAATATTTGGCTACCTTCTTATTGGGATAGTTCATCGAGGGTTTATCAGAGGAATTATGCTTATCGATAAGAAAATTTAACTCATTAATGGACACTTTTAAGATGACCCATTCGTTACTCTTATATAGAATGAGGCTTCTTTCAAATAATTATTTCATTGTCATGACATTTTTTGTAAAGCTTCAAGTTCCAATCTACAGTGGGCCAAAACTCAATGTTGTCGATAGAGTATGATGCCTATGCCAAACTAGCTGAAGGACTTCCAATGGAATTGGATCAATATAAGGGAAAGATTTAAATTCTTAGGCATTCCATTTGCCTTTGATAGTCCCCCCTCTGAATTATGGAAATATGTGTTGGAGAGAGTTTAAAATAATATTGCTTACTAGACCATAAAACCTTTATTGTTGTTGGGTAAGTTCAATGTATATTCTAAAATTATTAATATCACTTATATTTATTATTCTTCATATTGAGCACCCTCAAAATCGTGTGTGTGTGTGTGTGTGTGTGTGTGTGTGTGTGTGTGTGTGTGTGTGTGTGTGTGTGTGTGTGTGTGTGTGTGTGTGTGTGTGTGTGTGTGTGTGTGTGTGTGTGTGTGTGTGCATGCGTGCGTGTGTGTACGTGTGTGCGTGTGTTTGTGTGTGTGTGTGTGTGTGTGTGTGTGTGTGTGGGTATGGAATTACTCTATGCATAAAGTGGGTTATCCATGTTATTTAAGGTTCTAAATCTTGGAAAGTAATACTCTAACATTGCATTATGATAGACTCCCCATGTGTAAAAACTAGTTTGAAAAATATTGGTCTGCATACTTTGCTCATTACCTCTACCAAAATAAATATTGAAGGTCTTTTGTGGAGAAAAGTATATGGAAATTTTTTTAAGTTGTTAAACCATTTCTAAAATGAGTTGGGGAGGGGTTTAGATCTAGTCATTTCTTTAATGACCATAACTTGTGGTGGTCCCCTATTAAGACTATTAACAACCTCATACTTACTTAAACTATGGGTATTAAATCCCTTTAGCTATTAAAAAATGAATTTACACTATAAGGGATCTTATATCTCTAGAGATTAGACTCCTTGGCTGATATTACAAAGATAGTATAATTTGATATCTTATAATTTGCTTATTATCTTATGCATTCATGAGCTCATGCTATATGTTATGTTACGTGAACTTCTCCTTCAACATCTAGTTGCTTGGTGGAAATATTAGTGATAGAATTGCACCATTGCTTTCAAAAAATACTCTCCAAGGTTGCTAAACTAGATTATGATTGCCTTTTATTTGGCTATCAACAAGTTAAACAATCAGTAGAGTATAAATTCTTCTTATTGTACGTGGCTTTCACATCTCAACCAAATATGGGAGTCTAAGATAGATCCCAAGCTCACCCATTTTCTTTGGTGTTTATTTGACCATGGTGTACCACTAGGGTAAAATATTAAAAACATTAGGGTATGTCAACCCAAGTGCCATGTGTGTTCTAGACTTGAGACTTCCAAACACTTATTTTAGATTTACCCTTAGGCTTGTGATGCTTGAAAATGGATTTACTATTTGTTAAAATCATTTTACCCAGAGCCCATCAATTATAGGATGGATTTGTCTAGATATTGTTCTTAGTGGCTAACATTTATAACATTCATTTGGATTTTTCTTAGAGTTGGTATTCTCTTTCAACTTTGGAAATCTAGGAATGATACCATTTTAAATAATGAGATGCTTTCTTTATAGTTTTTAGTCAATAATAAATTTGTTGCGATCACTTGTGTTTGTCTACATATCCAAGCTCAACCCAAGAAGATGGATCTTAAATTTAGACATCTCTATGACTCCTCAATCATTAAGAGTGTATTGTGCACCATGAGTAGGGTCCCTCCTAATATGTTTCCAAATGGGTCTCTACCATTGGTGCCAAAATAATGATGGATCTGCTCACACAATATTTTTTGTTGTAATGTTTTTAGTATTGTTTGGGTATATGGATTATTAGTTAGAATTAGGGGCTTATTAGTGTTTTGTTTGTGTGTTTTCATCTCTTTCCCTCTTCTATATGCAATCCTATATTCCTTTCCTCCTCTATTTTTTTTCTTGTTTATTTTGTGCCCACATTCTTAGTTTCTTTGTCTTGTCTCTATCTAGTTTTGTTTCTTCTTCTGGGACATATTCATTGATCTCATTGATTCTACACTGGGTGGATTCGGTGGGTCCATCGATTTTGTGTTCTTTGGTTTTGTGGGCCCTTCTTCCCATTATCAAGTCTTTTTAATATCTGGATCCATGTGTCTATATTTTATCTTTTCTTTATCATATTTTGTGTGTCAATATGTCTTTGATTAAAACATGATAATCTTATATATACAAAACTATATGAGTATTTTAATAAGGAGGAGTTTCCTAACAAGTCTCTATTAAGTTTCCAAAAGGTTTTCATTAAATTTTAGGCACACTCTACATTTAGTTATTACAACTCAAGGACTCACATTAAAGTTTATAGTACATATTATAGCAAAAAAAGGATAGTTGGAAGTGCATGTACCTGCATCCTCATCTAGGGAAGAGGAAACAAAACCCTCATTCTTTTATCCATTCACACTATATAATAACCAAGTGGGGTCTAATTCTAGTATGTGGGATACATTGTTTCAACTATTTTATGGTTTCTCAACCCAATTAATTCTTCCCTTCTCCTTTTTCAATTGTTTTTGTGGAAAATTGTGTCAATAAGACTAAAGAGAAAATTAAGATACTTTTTCTTGCTAAATATAGAAAATAAATAGTTCAACCATTTATGATATCCTACTACTAAGTGATTCAAAAAATATAAAAATGAGAAAGGTGTAAAATGCATATTTGTCACCTAGTGACATAGTCATTGATCATAGAGCCATAACAATAATTATGTCTTAGGAAGAATCATTAGTCAGACAACAAGTATTTGTGTATGTTCTTATTGATTGAGAACTCCAAATTTCACAAACATGAAGATATAGTTTTGCATAATCCTAAACCACTTCCAAAATTTAGAATTGATCATCCAGCGTGGTTGTTCCATCATTTTTATTTCTCACATTTTCCATTGTTTATCAAATCAATTTTAATATGCTTGTTTAATGTTTTCAAAGGTACATCTAAAATTATTGGTTTGCATTGTTAAATGGTAGATCTCCCTTATGCACCTTGTTTTTATCAATTGTGCTTAAGTAAACTGAACTTAATCCATAAAAAAATAAAATAATTTGGTGAAACCTTCCCTTCGTTTAACGTTCATACCTTCTATAGTTTCCCACTAAGGTTTCATTATTGATTTTTTGAGTTTGAGCTGAATCATGATATATGTCATTAACTAAAACCCTAGATTTCATTCTACTCTTGATTTTTATTTGATTATGTGTGTGCCCTTGTTTATGGTTTATATTAGTGAAATTTATTTGATTAATTTGTCTTTGTTAGATGATAAATTTAAAAAATGTGAATGTTTCAAATGATGAAATAATAAAATTGATGTATTTTTAAAGGAAATTCTAGATCTATATTACTTGGATACTGGAATGAAGATTAACACTGACAAATCTACAATATCTTATTATGGTATTAGTGAGATGGATAACGGGTTTCTATCCCAACTTTTTTCCTTTTAGTAGGTGGATCTACAAAGTGGTCTTAAGTATCTTGGGTTTTTTATTAAACCTAATGATTATGGTTAGAAGGATTGGCATTAGCTTATTTCCAAATTTGAGAAATGTTTATCTGCACGGTACTTCAAGTGGATCTCCAGGGGTGGAAGACTCACTTTGGTCAAAACCATTTTGGAAGCTATACTAGTGTACTGGATGTCTCTGGCCTTTATTCCTAAAGGGATTTTGGAGAAGCTCAGAAAAATTAGTTTCAGGTTCTTATGGTCAGGTAGTAAGGACAAGAAGGGCATACCCCTTGTGAAATGGGAAAAGATTTCTATACCTAAGGAAGATGGGGGGTGGGGTATTAAAAATCCACACATGTTTGTTAGTGCTTTGGTAGCAAAATTTTTTTAGAGACTCATTATTGGAAGAGGGATATGGTGTGAGGTTATCTTAAAAATATATATCAAACCTGCTACTTTGATGGAATGGATTCATAATCTATAAAAAAATTGATAGGAATGGCTCTATTATTTGGAAGGCTATGATCTCTGCTTTTCAAATTATTGGCAGGTGGTTAGTATAGAAAGTGGGTGGAGGGAAAATTAGAGTGGGGGAAGACCCCTAGATTGGATGTGATGAGGCTTTTAGACTTCCCAATTTACTTATTGAACATCATATACAGTAGGGCATTTTCTACCTTTCTCGGGTATCTGATCCAAATATCACAACTATATGGAGTCAAGAATGGAAATCAGTTGAGTTGTTGGGTCTGGAAGATGTTGAGAAAGAGGTATGGGTTGACTATATTAAAAACATGAAAATCTATCATGTTAGGTTAAAAAATTCTCTTGATGAGCTAATTTGGTCAAAAAATCAAATTAATGGCATATACACACCAAATTTAGGGTATAAATCTATTTATAATGTTGATCAGGTGAATGTACAAGTTTGGTGGTGGAGAATATCATGGAAGTTGAGGTTCCCATGAAAAGGGTGTATTTTCTTATGGTTTGTTCTCAATAATAAGATTTTAACCTCGGATAATTTACAAAAGAGGGGACAAAATGGTCTGAATAGATGCCCTTTATGTAAGTTTTGTGAATAAAATGTTAATCACTTATGTTTCACATGCGATTATATTGGTCAAGTCTGGAGGGAGATTGGGGTGTTTAGAAAGTGAATTATATGGAATGGTGATAATATAGATGGAGCTCTCTTTAGCTAGATGGGGAATCATGATTATAAAGAGTTCAAAGATTTACCTATCCTTGTTCTCTGGAGAGTTTGGTTATCCAAAAATGCCTGCATTTTTAATGATAAGGTCATATTACCTTATCAGTCGGCTTATCAAATTTTTAACATCGTTAAAATTTTTACTCAACTGAATAGAGTCAAAGCTACTAGATAATTTTTTGAGGAGGTTATTGATAAAATAGGGGCTTGGCTTTATTTTGATGGTGTGGCACAAGGAGATCCTCAAGTATGTAGGGCTGAAGGTCTTTTATTCTTTAAATATGAACACTTGGTGAAATTTAGAGCAGGATTGGGGAGTGGTACAAACAACCGTGCAGAACTTATGGCATTAAAATTATCTTTGATGCTTGCTACTGAGACGGGTGTTACCCATCTGTAGGTGTTTGGTGACTCCCAATTTATGATAAATTATGTGATTGGTGTGTTGTGGATGGATAATATATGACTCCAACTTGTATTAAAAGAGATTGCCTCCTTAAAATCTCTTTTCACAAATGTATCTTTCCAGCATATCTATAGAGGAGAAACAGAATTGTCGATGAATTATCTAAAGGTGATATTCAGTTAATTCACGGATGATGGTTGATATCAGATCTTCATGAGGGTCACATGGGTGATTATGAACATACACCTTTCTTATAACCTTTTATGCTTGTTTTGGCAGGTTATTCTATGTTTTTTCCTATTCTTTTGAACATTTATGTTTGTTATGGTTTTTTCTGTATAGTGTGGTTGTTTTTTAACTACACTATTTTGTCTAGGCTCATTCAAGTTGTTGTTGAACTTACTTTACTTAGATATTTTTATGGAATGCTTATTATCAGCATTTACAAAATTAATCTCATTTTATTAATGAATTATGATAATTTTTTCTTCATAAAAAAAATAAATTGATGTATTTAACAATCTCATAAAACACATTTTCTTGCAAATCTTGATCTTGTTGATGAAATGACAATTATATAAAAAAGAAATCAAATGTTTATTATGTAGACACTCTTAGTTCCTTGTACTTGTGTTTCTTCATGTACTATGATTTGTGATGAGCATTTTAATCCTATTCCCTTGAGAAATAGTGTTCATATGGATACTATCAATGGTAAGACTCAACCTTTAACTAGACCTATCAAGAGTTCAAAAATTCCTATCATAAACTAGTGGCTATGATTCATGTTATAGGGAATTCAAAAAGGTAATTATATATTGCTTTCATTCATCTAGATACTTCCAATGCTACACTTATGGAGAATATTGTACCTTCCAATAATATTCCAAGGATGCGCTTGATGTGCCTCTTCTACATGGCTTGATCATTCTGAAATTCTTATTATTTGATGGTTATGGAGACCCTCAAGCTAACCTTCATATAATATTTATTTCTATAGGAAAATTTGAGGATCATCGCTTGATGATACTTGATTTGTTTCCTACCACTTTGATTTGTGAGGCCCTAGTTTGGTTCTATGTTTTACCTAGTGGATCCTTGAATTCAGTTCAATGCTTACAAGAAGCTTTCCTATATATATATATATATATATATATATATATATATATATATATATATATATATATATATATATATCACCAATAATGGGCCTTATGCCACATATGAGAACCTTAAATATCTTAATAAAGGTCCTAAGGAGGATATGCATGATTACATATTTATATATTGCATATGCACTCCTTGATCTATAAACCATGTGATCTTCAAATTCAATGTATATTTACAAATAGTCTCATAACACCTATCAAAGACTAGCTACTTAGAACAACTTGTAAACCATTCACTTATCTTGTTTCTATGGCTATTTAAATTGTATAAGAAATATCAATCCGATATAAGGTACTTATATTACATTTTAAGGGTTCAAACATTGTCAATTCCTATGTGCCTACTATGATAAAATACACTACTTGTGCTAAAAAAGAAATGATACATACAATAAACCATAAACCACAACCTCTATTTTTTTTTAAAAATCATTACGTTATACTAAAGAGTTTATTGGACAACAACTTGATTGATCTACCTATTTTTCATAAAACTAATCCAAATGTAGGCCAAGATCTTACAATGCAAAAGTATTTTGTTCTTACCATACAATTAGAAGTCTTACAACAAATAGATGCATTGATTTGTGGAATAAGATTAATATCTTGTTAAATAAGATAAAATTGAACTTGAGTACCCAACTTCCTAAGAAAAAGACATTATTTATAAATAAAATCACCCTACTAAGGATGTATCATAACCAAAATTGTCTGAGATTAATGAAAAGTACCAATGTTCTCAAGGGTTTGATTATGAAAATGATAATTTGGTGAAATATTACCCTTATGAGCCTTGCATTTTGGGTTATGATATACATATCATCACATGGAATTCAATGCATACAATTTAAATAATTTGACATCATATATACCATCTCACATATTATTTTTGCGACACTTTGCTTATTTTGCTTATGACACATGTTTATTTGATTATTTAACATTACAACACATATTTTTTACTTTTTACACCTAATCATCTACAACATGAGATTATTTATCACATATTCATAGGTCCACCACATATGATATACTTGGATTTTGACATTCACTTCTTTTCTTTATAATTGTTGGTGGATTTATTGCCCATTATCCATGGTGACTATCTCATTTTATGGTTTCCATTCTCATCCTCACCTGCTAGATGCTACTCTCGACACTTAATCTATTGAATCCAATTACTCGTGACTATGAAATTATGATTTGAGAAATTATATACACTAGTCATGTTTTAATTTACCCAGTGTTTCATCAATACATAATTATTATACCATAAATGTTTTTTGGACATAGCCTCTTTGTGAGCTCGCTTCCATTAAGTTTGATTACTTTATTCTATCTTTTAGATTGGACACCATACCACTTGCCTTCTCTTACATCAAAATTATTTTATCCACTTGGTTTATTTTGCTTGTTATGTTGCATTGGCTCTTGTCCTTTGATTTTTTATCCCATTCCAAAAACTTTTGCATTACCCCTGATGATGACAACATTTATCAAGATCTTGTGTCTCAGTTTGTATTGAGTTATGAGGGAAGTAGTAGGTTGTTTGGGATTCCCCCCTTTTTATGTTGTATGATTATTCCCCTTGGATTATACTTATGATTGAGTAGAATCTTCTTACGTAAACCCATAGGCTTGATTGTTGCATGCTCTGACTATAAAATTGCTAAATAATAAAAACATTTATAAAATACCAAAAAAGAAAAATATTACTTTTTTGATGGATACATATCTACCTAGGTTACATATTTATGTCTTACACACGTAATTTGAATGGTATACTTTGTAATTTAGGATCATATAAGGCTCCATGAAATAATGCATCAATAAAACAAAAATAAAAAATAGGAAAAAGAGACAGTTGCAAACAACAATTCATCAACAATATGACAATAATGAAAAGTAATAGTTTTTGAAGAAAAACACATGGGTTTAGAGAATTTTATGGACTCAAAATGATGTGTAGAGACCTAGTAATGTCAAAATGTTTCAAGGAAATAATATCATGAAGTGGACATAAGAGGGAAGGAGAGAAACAAAACAAAACAAAAAAACATCAAGTTATAGGTGAACAATAAGCAATAGGTGAACCAGTCAGATTTTGGATAATTGTTGGATATGTTTTCCTCCATGTCTACACTCTAAAAATTTTAAAGCATGTATTTAATAGTGTGTCTCTTTTTTTAAACATTATAATGCCTTAAAATCAATAAGAAGAGTGTGTTATTTTTCATGAATGTCTACAAATAGATTTCTCAGTTGTTCTTTGCATGTGTGTGCCCAAACTAAGCATCACATAATTAGAGGTTGTACTTAAGTGGATAAACTATATGTGATTTTAAAAATTGGTATCAAACCAAGGTCTTTCCTTTCTAGGTTGAGAATGAGAGGCTCTTGTATGATTCAGTTGCAGGCTGTGAAAAATAAATTTGCTTGAATTAGTTACAAGTTGTGAAAAAGAAGCTTGTATAGTACAAAGGATGAGTTTGTTATAGGTGTGAGAGAAGTCCTAAAAGTGTTGAGGAAGTTTTAGAGGATATTTTTTGAGTCTATTTCATGTTGTTAAAGATAAGCCTACTTGTTGAGGAAAGATGGCACACAAAGGAGAAAGAGCACTAGAGGTAGAAGACTTGACAAAAATGGTGAAAGAATTCCAAGAAAGATTAGAAATGATGGAAGATGCACAAAGTGGATATGTTTTAGCTATGATGAAGAGAATTAAGATGAGATGATGATGGGGTTATTTTCCCTACAAATAATGTTAGACTCTTTAGAGAGAGACCAAATAAATGAAGGAAGAGATTTCAACGAAGAAAAGAGATCAACAGAGATCATACTAAAGGAAAAAGGTAAGGCCACTAACAATGTTATTTTGTTTTGTGGCAAAGAGATCCCATATAAGTTAATTAAATGGGTTGTGGAGTTAAAAATGTATCTTTAAGAGGAGAATATTGAGGACCCCATGAGGGTAAAAATGTAGGATGTTGTGTAACAACCCCTCAAGTTGTACTTAGAATAATGCAATAATTTTTTTTCCAATTACTTAACATTAATTCCATAGAAACAAACTCAACAACTTATCCAATCATATACTTTAGATGATAACATTTTCAAATTTTAAATGTTGATTGTAATATAAATTTTTACAATTACAAGGAAAGTAAATACATTATGACTCAACCATGGTTAGACCATTAATACTGCAATTAATGTTCAAGTTTATACCAATGAAATATAGTTACATTTACATTAGGCCTTCAACCTTAATATAATAAAAATATACCAAGCCCTCTAGAGCTCAGGTTGAACCAACTTGTGTATCACTGATAATCTCAAGTGTAGTCTCCATGTAAGTACTACAATGGGGAGGGAGAGCAACATCTGACTATTTTTACACACCAACCACAGACCAACGATCCCCCACACAATCCATTATCAGGGAATGGCCCTCCCTTCATGGATAGGTAGATAAAATAGTGTGAGAATCCAGAGAATAAAAAAGTACCCAAGTGTGTATGATTTCTAAAACTAAACATGCAGTGTATCATAGAAAACCCATTCTATTGCAAGATATCACACTGACATGTGGTCATACATACCAAAAGATAATGTCTCACTATACATTATTTAATCACAAGATTCATTCTAATTACATTCTCCTAGCAATCATATCACATCACATGTTAAACCTAAGAGTAAGTGTACATTTATTTCATCAATGCATGAATGAATCTTACATTATTATCTATCCCAAACTAGAAATAATGCCTATAGTTTATACCACTTAGATAGAATTAAAATTAAACTGTAGTTTCTCAACTACTATAATAACATCCAAATGAATAAACCCCATGATATCCCATATTATCATAGTCTAGTGTTCTAAGACATAACTACTAGTTTTTCCAAAATGAATCATACAAAGTAGTCATAAATACATGGAATCATAAAATTTTATTCAACAAAGTATATATAACAAGGCAAGTCAAACAATCACATAAAGGTATAACCTAACACTCATTTACTCTCTCTAGGCTGTATGCATGCATATATGATGTCCTGCTAACTGTTATAAAATGTATTGTTCAAGTAATAACCAACACATGCATTTAATCAGTCAACATAGGTGAGAATCTAGGTATAGAAAATATAGTATGTATCATCTAGGTATAACATACTTTTTATATTGTAGAACTCTATGACATCCCATGCTGTCATAGTTCACAATTACATATAGTACATAACCAAACTAACGTTCTTAGAACATCAAAGGTCTCATAATCTTAAAAGATAGGCAAATAAGAATAGATTATACCATATGGGTATATCTTAGGCTTAGGCTGCATAATTTGCACTCTTTAAGTAGATATAGGTATTTAGCACAAATAATAATAACACAACCCACCAGCTTTATATACATAATTCTCAAGCAGTCATTCAAAATAATAATAAAGAATTGGATAACTTATAAACTCGTTAAGCTCTTTCATTTTAGTAACTTAATCTATTTCTAGAAGGTTGTACCAAAAGGTAATGATTTTTGGTTTTATAACTAGATAACAACCTATTATCTAAAGATATATGCATATGTCCCAATGCATCTTTACAAATTATACATTCAATTTAAACAGATCAATTACTAAAGTCAATAGACTGCTTGTGTACAAGTCTCTCTTTTCTCAATTCAAATTGACATCAAATACTTATGTGGATTATCTCAACATGATTTACAACATAAACCACTTGAGTATAATTTCATGCGGCTCATACTTGAATATATGATTGATTTATAACTTGATTTTGGTCCTATCACCATGGCCATATTATAATATACTCCATATATATACTTAAAGAGTAAGTATTTTCAATAGTATAACCAATACTATTAACTTTATTATGATCTAATATAACATGTCATGGCTCAATTAATCGCTTTCCAAAATTTTTTAACATTTTGCTTAGCATCTAAGTGGATACTACATAATTAAAATAACCTTATTTTTAATATTTAACTACTAAAACTCAACACTATTATTTATTTTGACACTCAGTAATTAAAACTAGCTTTTTAGTAATTTATTTATTCTTTTTGAATTCAGTAAGAGCATTCCAACATTGTATTCAGATCAGGCGATCTTATGTTGATTACACTCATTATAAAAATGCTACTTAGACTCATAGTGCAAATTTGGGCTAGCAATGAACTCAGTTGGTAGCATAAATCGACTCAGGTTGAGTGTGGAAATCCGAGGTAAATATAAGTTCCACTCATCATTTGGCCTTGTATTAAAGAGGATACATAGTTTCCTTCATGCATTTACTATTTCTTTTATCACTAAAATACACAGAGTGCTCTACTTATTTTAATTATTTTACATAAACAATAAAATTACACTTAATATTTGGATAAATCATTGCCCTTATAAATATGATTCAACATTTCAATTAAAATTCTCAACGTTTCAAAAGACTGGGCATTCCATATTAAATACTCAGTAATTTCATTTATATACACAACGTTTAAATATATACTCAACATTATATTTTTATAACTCGGCATTTAAATATATACTCAACATTATATTTATTATAAGGATCTCATGATAATCACCCTCATTTCCTTAAGTGCAACTCAACTTCATCATGCAACTTGGGTGGTGCAATTCGGCTCAAACAGCCATGTAGAAATCTGAGGAAAAATAAAGTTCCACCCAACATTCAATCTTGCATATTTTCTTTTATTTTAAAAGACTCAGTGTTCACCTAAAAGACTTGGTACTTTATTCATATGACTCAGCATTTTAATTGTAGACATAGTGATTTAAATTTAATTCACAACATTTTAATTTTAAGACCTATCATTTCTATAAATGACTTTAGTGTTTTATTTTAAGATGCAGTCAAATAATAACAAACAAAATGCAGCCCTTATTAAAAAATAAATACATAGTCTTCCATTGCTTAATTTCAATGAGTTTCAGTATACTTTCCAGACAATCAACAGTATACAAATTTGTTGTTACACTAGTCAATCAACATCCATTTATATATCTATCAACATGGATAATCTCATTTTCATCTAAATTTATTCCAAAATTTGCTTCAATGTCAAGAAAAGGATTGGACTCATTTGAAGGTGTGTTAGGAACTATAGTGGAATGTGTCTTTCCCTAAATGGTGATCAAATATATAGAAGTAAAGACAGTAATGATAAACATAATTCCTTTCTAGATCATTATTTACGATTTAATGCTATCCCCAATTTCTCATTCAGTAGTGAAATTTTGGAAACCAAATATCTCAAATTCCATACTTTATAGATTAGTCTATTTAAGGCTTCGAGTGTCTTCTTATTGCTCTATCAAATTTCATTTACGGGTGGATTTCTTTCTTTCGATTCCTAGGAATATATATATATATATATATATATATATATATATATATATATTCCTAGGAATCGAAAGAAAGAAATCCACCCGTAAATGAAATTTGATAGAGCAATAAGAAGACACTCGAATATATATATATATATAAATTCAATTGCATAACATACCTTTCAATATATATATATATATATATATATATATATATATATATATATATATATATATATATATATATATATATATATATATATCTCAATTTACACACAAATTCAATTACAGAACATACCTTTCAATATATATATCAATTTACACACAAATTCAATTATAGAACATACCTTTCAAGATAATCACTTGTATGATGAATACACCTTTCTATTTGCTTTTCCTAATCTCTATCAAAATCTTCTGCTTCTTCCCTTTATGTCTCCTTGTATCTCTTTTTTTTAATTTTATCAGACTTAATTTATAAAATTATTCCCTCTACTTCGATTGCGCCCTTCTCATTACATGTAATATTTCTCTTAGTTTACTATCCATGTGTGTCATATTTAATCCCTTACTAACTACAATTATCTTTATTTAATAACATATATTTTTACCTTAATTATAATTTAACATTTTATTTTTTTATTTCACCCTTGCTCCCTATCTAACTCAAACATAAGTTTAGTTGACCTATTAAAATAATAATATCTAATTTCTTGTTTATAACGTAGTTTCGAGCATGTATTTTCCAAGACTAGGTTTAGTTATCTTAACTCAAGGTTAGAACTTTAAGATAATTCAATTTCCATAAAAGCAATTAAAATAAAGATAATTATTTATTTAACTAATATACTAAGTCAATAATTGTTTTTTAATTGTAAGATAACCATATCTCCAATAACTACTATCTATATAGCAATTAATTATCTATTTTTCCTAATTTATTCAAGGAAAATCTAGACAATTATTAATAAAGTAATCTTATATAATGTATGCATATCAAGAACTAAATATACAAACAAATATAATCACAAACAAGAATTCCATAACCACATACTAACATTTAAAATATGTTATGAATAAACATTTTAAATCTATTGTGCATGTGTTTAGGGTCACTAGCAATTCCTTTATCATTCTCCAATCATCCCATCTAGTCCATCCTCTCCAATGATGCTCTCCCTCATCATGATTTTGTTGAGTTGTGGAGCTAAAAGCTTCAACTCTTTGCAAACAGGTGGAACAGGAAGGTTGCTGAGATCCAGGAGCACCGGCGTCGGCAGCAGGACTGACGTCGGTCGTGACCAGTGCAGAAGGCCACCGGCGACGGCAGGGAGTCGGCCGACGTCGGTAGAACCAGACTAGTAGGGACCGGCGTCAGTCGCCTGTATGTTCCAAAACTGCTCGTTATACGGATAGTTAGTTAAGTGAACGAAGCATTTGCATGTAAAAGCCAGTTAGAGTCTTTGGCTGCGTGGATAATTGTCTAAATTAAGAGTCTAAATTATTGTTTAAGTTAGGGATCTATTTATAGACCCATTGGCATGTATTGTATAAGTATGAGATAGAAAGGAAGGCAAGTAAGTTGCTTCCATTGTAAGATCATTGAGTTGCAGGTTGTTGCAAGCTCATAGGAGATCTACATGTGAGAGTATGGTCTGTTGAATTGCAGGTTACAGGTTCATGGGAGATCAACTTGAAGTACTATTGAGTGCTTGGTGAACTGGCAAGGTTATTACTGACTAGTTGGAGAGGTGAACACCAATTCTATTTGTGAGTTGGTTGTTGGGACCGTTTTTTGTGTAGGAGAGTGTTGTGTGAGAAGAATTACTGTACACTTGAGGTGTGGCAAACCTCTGTAAGGTGAAAGAGTGTGGTGGTTCTTTGTTGTATTCTTTTCTGTAAAGTGTTAATACAAGATAGTGTATTGTCTCTCATATTCTGTGCTATTGGTGAATTCTAGGTACATGTGTTTCTGGTTATTTCTGCATTTATAATTGCTTATATTTGGTAATCATACTGTGCTCTTTCTGAGGAGCAAGATCCAACAAGAGGAATCAGAACAGAGGTGTGTTTGTTCTTGGACTTCCCTGACAAGTGGTATCAGAGCTTTTTGGTTGGGATACTAACAGATTGGATTAGATATGGTTAGTGTGTTTTGATTACAGGTACTCACAGGTTTCTGTTTGAGTGGGAGTTGAGCAATGACAGAAGACAGTAAGCTACGGATGGAAAAGTTTAATGGCAAGAACTACCAATTGTGGAGGATGCAGATTGAGGATTATCTGTATCAAAAAGACTTGTACTTACCGTTGGGAGGGGTTAACTGCAAACCCTCGGATATGAAAGATGAAGAATGGGAGGTTCTTGATCGGAAGGCTCTGGGATCTATCAGATTGAGTCTTGCATCATCTGTGATTTCCAGCTTATCACAGTGTAAGACAACGGTGGAGTTGATGGAATCTTTGGCAAATTTATATGAAAAACCCTCAGCTTCTAATAAGGTATTTCTTATGAAGCGTTTATTTAATTTGCAAATGTTGGAAGGTGGATCTGTTCATAGCCATATTATTGATTTCCATGGTTTGGTAAACCAGCTAAGTTTAGTCAATATTGTATTTGATGATGAAATTAGAGCTCTCTTAATCTTGTGTTCATTACCTGAAAGTTGGGAAGGTTTGGTAATGGTAGTTTCTAATACTGTGTCTCCTTCAAAAGTCTTAAAAGTGGATAATGTTGTAAGTGTGATCTTGAATGAAGAGATATGCAGGAATAGCACAGGTGAATCATCAGGAAATGCTTTGAGTGTTGAAGGCAGAGGAAGGCAAAGAGAAAAGATAGAGCATGGGAGATCAAGGTCCAAGACAGGCAAGAGATCCAAGTCCAGGTATGGCAGAATAACCTGCTGGAAGTGTGGAAAGCAAGGGCACTTAAAGAGAGATTGCAGATCAAGTACAGATTAGCATGAAGAACATGAAGAAGCAGATGTTGCAGATTATGCTGCACGGGATGCTCTGGTATGTTCTTCAGATAAAGTAAAATCTTGGGTTTTAGATTCTGGTGCCTCTTTTCATGCATCCCCACATAGGGAATCTTTTCATGAGTATGTCCAAGGAGATTTTGGAGAAATTTATGTAGGGGATGGTAAGCCTTGTCAGATTGTTGGAAAAGGGAAAGTGAAGCTGAAACTGTAGACAGGTAACACATGGGTGTTAAAAGAAGTCATGCATATCCCAGTTCTGGAGCGAAATTTAATTTTTGTTAGAAGTTTGGGTGATGAGGGTTGCACAATAACTCTCACAGCAGACTCTTGGAAGGTTACCAAGGGTACACTTGTTGTAGCTAGAGGTAAGAAAGTAGGTACGCTTTATCTATCTACTTGTACTACTGATTCTCTTTCTGGGTTTTCTACTTCAACTGTAGATTCAGAGATGTGGCTTGATAGGCTTGGTCACATAGATAAGAAGGAGATGCTTATTCTTGAGTCAAAGGATATGCTTTCGAATTTGGAAGGTATGGATCATGGTTTCTATATGCAGAAGAAGAAGGTAACGTTTTTTGAGGAATTCGATGTTAGTGACAAGAACAGGAAAGCCTTGGTTTTCAAGGAAAAGGTGACGGACAGAGTTCAGCACAAGATGCAGAAGAATTCTGAGCAAAGCAAGGGTGATTTGGACAAGGATTTGATCCAAAAGGAGCTTGCGGGAAAAAGTCAGGTCTCACAAGAAAAACACAGAGACCGATGTCGGCAAGAAAACCGGCATCGACGTCCAGACAGGGACCGACGTCGACTATGTGCAGACTGACATCGGTGACTCAGGGCAGAGAACTACCGGCGTCGGCCAAGGGAAACCGACGTCGGCAAGGTGGAAGTCACAGGGAACTGACATCGATCGGGTGCAGACTGAGACATGACCGGCATCAATTACTGAGATGAATTTTGGGTGGACAGCCAGCTGTCAAGGTGTCTCAAACACCCATATGGAGGACTGAAGGTGTAAGTAAGTTCTTAAATTCATCATTTCCCTTCTTTACACTACTTGTTGCTCACTTATGGCATAGGACCAGGAAGTTATTGAAGAAGCAGAACAGGCAGATCCAAGAAACAGTGGGAGCTAGGCATGGATGAGGATGTGATTCCTTGGAGGAGAACCAAACAGGTGTTTTGGGTAGAGTGGCCAGCTGGAAGTAAGCACTGAGAGACGAATGGATGTTTAGGATAAAGAAGAGCAGAAATGGATACATGAGATGGAAGATCAGGGTATATGGTCTTGTATTAGCTGCAGGGAAATGGAGGTTTGATCATTGTGTTTCTCTTTACCAGGTTGGATAGTATTAGCTACACTATCCTATTGCTGTATGATGTGCTTGTTGTAGGGTTACATATACAGGTATTGCTGAACTAAAGGTAAAGCTAGTTCAGGTGTTTGTCATGGAGAATCTGGGAGCAGCAAGATTCTTTGGCATGAGTGTGTTCTAGAGACATGGTAGGTCATATGTTGACTTTGTTTCAGGATGATTGTGTGAAACCGGTTAGCACGCCGATGGTTGGACAGTTCTATGAACAGGTGTCTTGATTCACACAATGAGGTTGAGTGCATGGTATGTACTAAACCTGAGTTTTCCCAAGCAGTGGGAGTTGTCACAAGTTGGAGCCAATCTGGGAGAGAACCATTGGAGGACAGTTCAGTGGATTCTTATAGGGACTAGTAGCAGGTGCACATGCTATGCAGGTTCAGGTTATTTTCTACATGGTTTGTAGATGTGGATGTGGTAGGTGATTTGGATGACAGGTTTTGCACTACAGGTTTGTGGTGGTTGGTCTTCAAGAGTGATCTTGAGGAGGGATACAAAGCTAAGGGAACAAACTAGACTAAGTACAGGTACAGGTATAGGTTGCAGATGTTTATCTCCAAGTGGGAGATTGTTGAGTTGTGGAGCTAAAAGCTTTAACTCTTTGCAAACAGGTGGAACAGGAAGGTTGCTGAGATCCAAGAGCACCGGCGTCGGCAGCAGGACCGACGTCGATCGTGACCAGTGCAGAAGGCCACCGGCGACGGCAGGGAGTCGGTCGACGTCGGCAGAACCAGACTAGCAGGGACCGGTGTCGGTCGCCTGTATGTTCCAGAACTGCTCGTTATACGGACAGTTAGTTAAGTGAACGAAGCGTTTGCATGTAAAGGCCAGTTAGAGTCTTTGGCTGCGTGGATAATTGTCTAAATTAAGAGTCTAAGTTATTGTTTAAGTTAGGGATCTATTTATAGACCCATTGGCATGTATTATATAAGTATGAGATAGAAAGGAAGGCAAGTAAGTTGCTTCCATTGTAAGATCATTGAGTTGCAGGTTGTTGCAAGCTCATAGGAGATCTACATGTGAGAGTATGGTCTGTTGAATTGCAGGTTGTAGGTTCATGGGAGATCAACTTGAAGTACTATTGAGTGCTTGGTGAACTGGCAGGGTTATTACTGACTAGTTGGAGAGGTGAACACCAATTCTGTTTGTGAGTTGGTTGTTGGGACCCTTTTTTGTGTAGGAGAGTGTTGTGTGAGAAGAATTACTGTACACTTGAGGTGTGGCAAACCTCTGTAAGGTGAAAGAGTGCGGTGGCTCTTTGTTGTATTCTTTTCTGTAAAGTGTTAATATAAGATAGTGTATTGTCTCTCATATTTTGTGCTATTGGTGAATTCTAGTTACTTGTGTTTCTGGTTATTTCCGCATTTATAATTGCTTATATTTGGTAATCATACTATGCTCTTTCTGAGGAGCAAGATCCAACAAGAGGAATCAGAACAGAGGTGTGTTTGTTCTTGGACTTCCCTGACAGATTTGAGGGTAGGATCAATCATACATCTACCTCGCAACAAGTAGGTAGTAAGTATGAGTCATCATACATATCAACCAATGATGTAAAACTAACAAATACATATCCACAATGTATAAAATAATAAAATACAGTTGTCACATCATGTATACTAATCAAAAATATTATTGTCCCATTACATTATATGTCATAAAATTCAAATAAAAACAATAATAATCATATAATAACCTTATTAATCCATGCATTCAGAGATTATAAATCATAGGGTGAAATTGGGATGTAACATGTTATGGATACATGAAATTGTGTATCGAAAATATCTCCAAGAGAGGAGAAAAAGAAAAGGTAAGAAGAAGGTAAGGAGCTGGGAACATATAGTTTCTAAGATAATGGGTCATGTTGCACACCCAAGAATGCAAGTAGAGTGGATGAATAAGCTGCGTGTTTTGAGGCTTGAGAGAGAATGAAATAAGAAGACTTCCATGAAAGGCAATATGGGAGGGAAGTTTCCATGTGATCAACTCAAAGATAGTTAAAGTAGTAGCAAGGAGAAGGAAATGGAGGAGAATAAGGTTGTATTGAAAGATAACAAGAGAGTGAGGTTTCCATGTGAGAAACCCAGATTGGATTTCAAAAAAAACAAGGAGGAGGAAAGTTATGAGAAAGAGAAATAGGTTTATGAGTATCCCATAGAGGAAGGAATCTTCATGTAAGAGGACATAAATGTGATAGTTACTAAACTAGAAGGGGACCCATTGTTTGATGATGGGAAGGAGTTTATGATATCCCATTAGTGGGAAGATTCAAAATCTTCCTTGGTAAATGAAAGCAATGCATTTGTCTTTTCTATTTTGGTGGGAAGAAGGGTTGAGTACAACTAAGGAAATCTAAATGTTTCTTTGAAGTAAACAATAGAGTTGAATGAAGAAGGTAGCCATGAGGAGTTATGAGTTTCCATGAAGGAAATTGTGTGATCATATTTTGAGTTATTTGTAAAACTACTATATTTTGTAATAAAAACCCAATAACACAAACAACATCAAAGGAATGGATAAAGGAACAATCAAACAATTAAAATGGAATTTTTCCATCCTTTTATCTTGTAGAACTCCTCTCCAAGATCTTCAAGTGGATTGGAATGCCAAAATAGTTAAATGTGGATTGCTTGACTTGAGCTTCCAAGTGACTATAATGGCTTCTTTGTATTGTTTAATGGCATGGCAAGAGTATGAGGATGCTTAACAATGGATGATTATGAGAGTGTAATAGAGGCTTAGTTATTTCCAAGTTAGCTTGGCCATAGCCCAAGCATGGCTTTTAAAATATGGTGGAAGAGAATTTAAGAAATTTTAAATTATTTAGAAGCCTCTAGTTTAGAGACTTATAGAAATTTGAAGGAGCTTCCCTAGTTCTATAGGTTTCTTGATTAGATGGGAGTTAATGAGGTTTAGGATTCAAAAGGGTGTAGGAAAGGCAAGGGTGTTAGGGTAGCTAGGGGGTATATGTATAAAAAGAAACTTTAAATTGTCAAGTGGGTTAGTGGATAGATTAGTTGCTACGTAAGCTAGTTAATGGGTTAATGGGGTAGTTAATTGGCTATAAGAGTATGGTAAGGTTTATGGGATGTAGGGAATATTGTGTAGTGATAATGATATTATTTAATTAGCTAGGGTAATGGTTATGGGTTAAATTACAAGATTTAATAGGATTATTAAGACGAACAGATTTAGGTGCATAGATTTTTCCCCTCTTTGAAAGGGAATTGTGATCAAAGTGAAGTGGAAGGAGTAATGGATTTTCAAAGAAAATCCATTTTGTGGCTGAGAATGTTGTTAGTAGTATGATTCCCCCTCAAGGGAGTAAGCAAGGAGGAATGATCTGAATGGTCACTCAAAAATAGTTCCCCATGTGGGATATGACCAAGACAAGGATAAGGGGTTGGGTTGCCCCAATTTTTGTTATAACTATGATTGATATTCCCTAAGCATAAGTGCTATAGTAAAAAGTGACATAGCTATAAAGGATGAGTTTTAGACAATCGACCTATGTCTAGAATTGAGGCTGTTTGATTAAGATGATAAGATGAAAATTCCCAAGATGTTGACATTTTTTAGGGAGTAAAGAGATAGGATAGGCTACAAGTCGATGATAAATATCATAACAAGGACATATGCCAGGGATGATTGGAATCCTATAGAGTATATTTGATGGATGATTACAAATAATAAGGCACATTAAGTTAGATTCATAGCTTAAGATGATGTAATGACTTCGAGTGACCTTAAAGGATGGGACAAGATTAGATGTTAATAATGGTTGAGTTAACCCTGGACACAAAACCATGGCCAGGTGTTGCCTACATAGTCTTAAGAGACCTCGAGCTGATGTAGTCCTGACTCAAGATGTATAGCAAAAAATAAAAAGATGATGCCCTGGGAGACTTAGGGATGAAAAATGATGATTAAATAAGATAATAGATTAGGGAACATGATTTAGAGATGAAAAAGAGGAAATGGGGTAGAATAATGGGTTCGGTGGGGATCAAAAGGGTGATAGGGGGTAAAAGAGGGGGGGGGGGGTAAAATAAAAAAATGGGGGTGAAAAAGGATCATTTTGTATTTTACCCATATTTATTTTGTTGTTTTAGAGCTCTAGCCATGGATAGTATCCCACACTTGTTGCATCATGGAGAGAGGTTTAGAGAGCACCAGAGGCCAACTGATGCAAGACCACCAATGAGTAGTCGACCCCTAGCCTATTAGTTTTTACATTTTTGTATTTATTACTTAATTTATTAGATGTACATTCTATAGGATACAATATCATGACTAAGGTAATACCCTTAGTGGTGATATTGTGCCTGAAAAATATGATATTATAATCATGAATTGTGGTATTGCAATATCATGATAGGTAATGGGTGATATTGTAATATCATGACAAGCAATCTATGATATTGCATTACTGTGAGGGAAAAGTCATGATTTTTTAAAACTATAAGGTTACAATCATGGTTATGTAAAACCATAAAATTCAAATTAGCGATATTATCAACATCGTGTGTTAGGGCTAGGTCGTGATTAGTGGTATTATGGTGGTTGGGGTAATTATTTAGGAAGGGGAGTTAGGGGGATGGGGACTTAGGTGGTTATGCTATGGTGAGTGAGAGAGGTTAGGGACTTAGGGAAATGGGTTAGGGAGGCATGTTAAAAGGGCTTAAGGATTTGGGGTGTATAGCTAGAAGGTGGATAGGATTAGGCTAGATAGGTTAGGCTAGGGACTTAGAGTGATTAGGTGATTAGGCTAAGATAAAGTTAGGATGGATAGGGTTAGGTTAGTGTAAGTTAGGAGATGTTAGGATAGAGGTTATAAGGATAGGGGGATTAGCTGGGTTACAGTAATTAGGGTGGATAGTTGAATGGGGATTAAGAGATTAGGATGCATAGGATTAGTTTAAATCGGTTAGGTTAAGGACTTGGAGTAATTAGGTGATGGATAGAACTGGGTTAGGGTAAGTTAAGAAATGGATGGTGAACAAGCTGAGGGACTTAGGGTAGGCTGAGTTAGGATGGATGGTTAAGAAGGATAGGGTTATCTTAGGGTAGGTTATGAGATGTTAGGATAGAGTTGAGAGGGATAGGGAGCTTAGGTGGGCCACAAGAATTAGAGGGGTAAGGACATAGGGTGGATAGATGAATGAGGTTTAGGGGATTAAGATGGATAGGATTTGATTAAATAAGTTAAGAGATAGATGGTGAATGGGTTGAGGGGTTTAGGGCAAATGAGTGAATGGAGTTGAGGTTGGATGAGGCTAGGATAAATTAGATTAGGGAAGGGCAAGATAAGTTAGAGAGATTTTTTAAGTGTGAAGTCACCATTCATAAACACTATTCATGATTTCACTATTCATAGGTCACTATTCATAGATGAGGTGGCAAAGGTGACTGGGTATGTGAGATGGCTCCTAAGGTGATATGGCATGGCCCACCAAGTATCTTTCATTGTTGGAAAGGTAGGAGAGAGAAATGGGGTGCATTTCTCCTTGGGCACATGGGTTTACCTTTCGAGATCACAAGTGAGGAGCATGAAAGACACCATCCTTGACCCTTGACTTGTGGGAGCATGTGGGAGACAAAGCAAGAGGATATAATAATTCTCTTTAGCATGTGTTTATGGGGCTTATATATTAGAAGTCAAAATTTGATTGGGGTATCTTTTTGACCCTAGAGTTTGCACATAGGAGAGTGGGGCATGTCATTTGAGTGCACATGGAGGAGGTCCACATTGCATCATGAGATGTTATTTGAAAGGAGGACCTTAAATGATGATTCCACTTTATACTATTCATCAATAATGATGCCACATGGAGTGTGTCACAATTTCCTTCTCTCTCATGGTTTTCTTCTTTATTCTTCTTCTCTTTGTAATTTGACTTTAAGTATGAGATGAATACTTGGTCATGTAAGTGAAATTGAGATTGGTTAAGTTTGGTTACGCATCTTTATTCTTGGGTTGATTCTTGGGAAAATCTTGTAAGCTTTGGTAGCATTGTATTAGCTTGTATGCCTTAAAGCCAAGGAGAGTGTCAGAGTTTGGAGAGGTGTAAGTGACAAATTTTGTCATAGGTGTATTCTCTAGGTGTTGCTAAAATAATAGTTGATCAATTCTCCATGGACATAGAAAAATTGGTGAACCACGTAAATCTTGTCTTATGGTTTGCATTGTTATTTGATTTATTCAAATTTATTTTTTGCATTCATAGTTCCTCTCATTACAACTTAGGAGGATATTTTTGGATTATTTATTATATCCTAACAAATGGTATTAGAGCAAGGTTATTTTTTGTTGAGGATTAAGTTGTAGGAAGCTAAGGATTATAGCTTAAGTGGGAGCTACGGCAGATGAAAAATCAAAGGTAGAGAAATTCAATGGGAATAATTTCATTTTGTGGAAGATGTAGACAGAGTACTACCTATTTTAGAAGGACCTCTACTTGCCATTGGGAGGTTTAGCCAATAAGCCAATGTCAATGTTAGATGAGAGTTGGGAGTTGTTGGATAGAAAATCACTGGGAACCATCTATCTGTGCCTTGCATCTATAGTTGCATTCAACATTTCCTAGTAGAATATTATTGAAAGTCTCATGAAAGCATTAGGGAATTTGTATGAAAAACCCTCTACCTCTAACAAAATATTTCTGATGAAGAAATTGTTCAATACGAGAATGGATGCAAATAGTTTATTATCTAACCATTTGAATGATTTTAATATGGTTACTAATCAGTTAAGTTATGTTAAAATTGAATTTTATCATGAATTTAGGGCTCTTCTTATCTTGTGTTATTTGCTTGAAAGTTGGAATAGCTTGTTTATGGCAGTTAGCAACTTGGCCTCAAACAATGCCAAACTCAAGTTTGAGGATGTGGTGGGTGTTATCCTAAGTGAGGAAATGCAAAGGAGAAGCAATGGTGAAACATCCACATCAGGAAATGCACTATCCGTGGAGACTAGAGGGAGATCCAAGAATGGAGGAAGAATAAACCATGGGAAATCAAAGAAAGGTTCTAGATCAAAATCAAGAGGAAAGTTGGAGTGTTGGCACTGTGAGAAGCTAGGTCATACAAATAAAGAATGTAGGGATTTTCATAAAAAATAAGCAAGGAGCAATATGAAGGTAACAAGGAGGCAAACGTAGTGGGTGATGTACTAGAAGATGCCTTGATTTTTTCTTTAGATAATATTAATGAATCTTGGATTTTAGATTCAGGAGCTTCATTTCATGTCACTCCTAATAAGCATTATTTTAGAGATTATGTTCAAGGTGATTTTGGACATGTGTATCTTGGTGATGATGAACCTTGAAATATTGCTTGAAAAGTCAATGTGAGTGTGAAATTGTAGAATGAAAACACTTGGGTGCTTAAGGATATTAGGCATGTTCCAAGCTTTAAGAGGAATATGATTTTTGTAGGACAAGTAAGAAGTGATCATTGTGTGGTCACTTTTACTAGTAACTCATGGAAGGTTACCAAGGGTGATCTAGTGGTGGAAAAAGGTGAGAAGGTGGGTACTTTATATTTATCCACTTTTAATACTAATGCATCTTGTGATTTAGCTACTTCAAGTGGAGATGCAGTTATGTGGCATTACAAACTTGGCCACATGAGTGAGAAAGTAATGAAGATCCTTCACTCAAAGGTAAAATTACTTGGTCTAAAGGAAATAGACTTAGAATTTTGTGGGTATTATGTGTATGGAAAATAGAAATATGTGTTATTTCTAAAAGTTAGACTAGCCAATAAAACAAGGAAGTTAGATCTCATGCATACAGAAGTATGGGGACTTGCTCAGGTATCTTCACTTGGTGGTTCAAGGTATTATGTCACATTTATTGATGAAGCAACTAGAAAAGTTTGGGTTTATTACATTCAATAGAAATTTGATGCATTTGACACATTTAAGATATGGAGAGATTTAGTTGAAAATGAAATAGGTTTAAAGCTCAAGTCCTTTAGGTTAGATAATGGTGGAGAGTACTATAGCAAGGAGTTCCATAATTACTATTCAATTAATGGAATTTGTAGGTAGAAGATGGTTTCATGAACAACACAATAGAATGGTGTGTTATAAAGAATGAACAGAACTATCATGGAACATGTTAGAAGCATGAAGTTACGTGCAGGATTACCATTATAATTTTGGGTGGATGTGATTGATACATCTGTGTACTTGATGAATAAAGGATCTTTAATAGCCTTGGATGGTGGCATACCAGAGGAGGCATGGAGTGGTAAGAAGTTTGACTATTCTTTTTTGAAACTTTTCATTTGTGAAGCTTTTCCTCATATTGATAAAAATAATAGGTTCAAGTTAGAGGCAAAATCTTAAAAATGTACTTTCATTGGATATGGTACTAATGACTTTGGATTCCAGTTGTGGAATGAGTAAAATAAGAAAATCATTAGGAGTAGTGATGTTATCTTTAATGAGAAAGTCATATACAGGGAACAATTACTAGATAATAAGCAACATGAAGACAAGAAGGAATACACAGTGTTGGAGGACATCACAAATAATGTACCAAAGGTACCAGTGTAGAGTGTGAAACAATAATAGGAACCCCAAACTCCCATTGTGAAGAGATCTACTAGAGTAAGTAGACCACCCAAAAGGTTTTCCCCTTCTTTTAATTATTGTTACTTATTGATGGTGGTGAACTATAAAGTTTTGAAGAAGTAGTGCAGGTTGATGCCAAGGATAAGTGGGAGTAGCTTACAGATCAGGAGTATGACTCTCTCCTGATAAACAAGACATGGGATTTGGTGAAGCTTCTAAATGGAAACAAGGCATTGTAGAACAAGTGGGTATACAAGATGAAGGAGGAAGATATAGGTAAAGGGAAATACAAGGCCAAGTTGGTGGTGAAAGGGTTTGCACAAAATAAAGGTATAGATTTTGATGAAATCTTTTCTCCTGTAGTTAAAATGACTTTTATTTTAACTATTTTGAGTTTAATTGTAGTGGAGGACTTGCATCTAGAATATTTGGATGTGAAGATTGCTTTCCTTCATAGGGATTTAGAGGAGAAGATATATATGGAGTAGCCACAAGGTTTTGAAGTCAAGGGTAAGGAGAAGTTTGTGTGCAAACTGAAGAAGAGCTTGTATGGCCTTAAACAAGCTCTAAGGCAATGGTACATTAAGTTTGATAGTTTTATGTTGGATCAAGGCTATTTTAGGTGTTATTCTAACCATTGCATATATTTTAAGAAATTTGATAATAGCAGCTACATTATCCTTCTTTTGTATGTGGATGGCATGTTAGTGGTAGGTTATAACATGCATGATATAAATGTACTTAAGAGATAATTGGGATATTCTTTTGCTATAAAGGATTTAGGTGTTACTAAATAGATCCTTGGGCTGAGAGTAGCCAAAGATGGAAAGAATCAAAGTTCGACATTATCACAGGAAGAGTACATCAAGAAGGTATTAGAGATGTTTGGCATGTAGAATGCTAAACCATTTGGGAATCCTTTGGCAGTCCACTTCAAGTTAACAAAGGAACGATTCCCCAAAACAAAAGAAGAGAGGAATCACATGTCTAAGACACCTTATTCATCAGCGATTGGTAGCTTAATGTATGCAATGGTGTGTACAAGGTCAAGTGGATTTTGCATTACCTGAGAGGTAATTTAGATGCAGTGTTGTGTTGTCATGGATCAGATGTTACTTTACAAGGATATGTTGATCCAAACATGGCAAGTGATTTGGATGGTATGAGGATCAATATCGGGTATGTTTTCACTATGTTTGGTTCATACATGAGTTAGATCTCACATCTAAAAAAAGTGGTGGCACTTTATACTATAGAGCTTGAGTATGTTGTTATTACAGAAGCAAGCAAGGAAATGATATGGCTATAAAGTCTAATAGAGGAGTTGGGACACCAACAAGAAAAATGGATACCTTTTAGTGATAGTTAGAGTGTCATTCACTTAACAAATAACTTAGAACTTTACTCTAGGACTAAGCACATTCAGTTGAGAAATCACTTCATTCGGCCAGTATTGCAGGAGGAACCACTAAAGATGGAGAAGATACATATGGATGAAAATCCTATGGATATGATGACCAAGATGGTCACAAGAGTGAAGTTGAAATTATGTTCAACTTTAGTTGGTCTTCATGGATGAAGAAGATCAGGATGAGAATTGATTCAGTAGATGCAACAACAAGAAGTTGTGAATAGTAATTTCAAGTGAGAAAATTGTTAAGTGTGAAGTCACTATTCATAAACACTAATCACGAGTTCACTATTCATATGTCACTATTCATGGGTCATTATTCATAGATGAAGTCGTAATGGTGATTGAGTAGGTGAGATGGATCCTAAGGTGATGTGTCATGGCCCATTGGGTATCTTTCATTGTTGGAAAGGTAGGAGAGAGAAATGGGTGCATTTCTCCTTGAGTACATGGGTTTACCTTTTGAGATCACATATGGGGAGCATGTGGGGCACAATCCTTAACCCTTGACTTGTGGGAGCATGTGGGAGACAAAGAAAGAGGATCTAATCATTCTCTTTAAGCATGTGCTTGTGGGGCTTCTATGTTGGAAATCAAAAGTTGATTGGGGTATCTTTTGACCCTAGATTTTGCACATGGGAGAGTGGGTTGTGCCACCTAAGTGCACATGGAGGAGGTCCACATTAGATCATGAGATGCTCTTTGAAAAGAGGACCTTAAATGATGATTCCACTTTATACTATTCATCAATAATGATGACACATGGAGTGTGGTGCAATTTCCTTCCCTCTCATGGTTTTCTCTTTTATTCTTCTTCTCTTTGTAATTTGGATTTAAGTATGAAATGAATACTTGGTCATGTGAGTGAGGTTGAGCTTGGTTAAGCTTGGTTAAGCATTTGTATGCTTGGATTAATGCTTGATAAAATATTGTAAGCTTTGGTATCATTGTATTACCTTGTATAAGCTTATATGCATTGAAGACAAGGAGAGTGTGAGGGCTTAGAGAGGTATAATTGACAGGTTTTGTCACAGTTGTATTTTTTAGGTGCTAATGAAATAATAGTTGATCAATTCTTCGTGGATGTATCCAAATTGGTGAATCATGTAAATCTTGCCATATGGTTTGCATTATTCTTTGATTTATTCAAATTTATTTTTTGCATTCATATTTCCTCTCATTGCAACTTATGATCATATTTTCACATTGTTTATTATATCCTAAAATGATTAGGGACTTAGGGACAAGTGTTAAGGAGATGGTTGGGATTAGGTTAAGGTGAGTTAGATAGGTAATTAGGGTGATGGTACAAGATAGACTAGATGTGGATGTGATGAGATGATTATTATGTGATAAGATGTGTGGTTGGTGTAGGAGGATTTAGGAGTGATGACATCTTGACTGCAATGTCCCCAATTATTGCATGAGATGCACTTACTAACACTTGAGGTGTATGGCATGCTAGATTTCATTAGCTTATACTATGTTGTGACTATACTAGTAGTTAAAATTGATAGAGCATTGATCACAGCTCTGGTTGAGAGGTGGCATGTAGAGATGATCACCTCTCATTTCATGATTAGGGAGATGACAGTCACTTTGAAGGACATGTTTTGGATCTTTTATCTTCCTATGAGAGACCACAATATATATTGGCATTCACACACCCTTAGTCTAATAGTGTAGAGGCTAACTGGGAGGTTACAAACTGGGGTACAAGATGCACAAGTGGACATTGATAAGGCCTTGAGGGAAGACATGATAGACAGGTTGACATTTGTGGTGATGTCTATTATGACTGGCATACTCTGGCCAAACAAGAGTAGGAAGTGGTCTTACTTAGGATTGGGAGATGTAGTGTCAGACATGGTTTAGGACTACTGAGTATTTTCTTGGGGTCCAGTTGTATTATCCCACTTGTACTAAGATCTGCACATGGGAGCATATAAAGGAGCAGTGAGCGTGGACCTATCTCTAATATTGCAAATATGGAATTGGGAGCACATTAGTATAGAGTGTCCCTTGGGCAAACATGCAGATAGAGATCCTCATGAGCCTTTAGTATTCAGTTGGTATATTAATTTGGGGTACAAATATCTCATGTGGGAGAGATCCAATTTTATAGATAGACATTAGATAGCTTGTGGCTAGAGCACACTACATGGATTCCATATAGACATGTTTAGTTCAAATGGGTTGAAGATGTGGATGTTACTCGATTTATGTTTATCGAGTGTTACCTTATAAGATGAAGGGATTATATCATTGATCACTATAGACCTGATCATGTACAATGGTAGTTTGGGAGGCTATAGGATGTGTCAAGTGAGGAACACCTATTTACTCATGGTGATAGAGAGAGGGCCCAATGGGGGATTCTTGTTTACAAGGCATTAACACAAGTTGATTATGAGAGCATTACCCCAATAGTGTGGGATTACCAAATGTTGATCCCATATTCCCATGTGAGAATATCATATACGATTTGGTGAGCATAGAGGCATCCACTTAGGCTACTTAGATGTCATGCTAGGGTGAGGAGGGCAGTGTGAGGATATTGTTACAGGCACAGGTCAAGCTAGCGAGGAGGTGATCTCAAAGAGCACAACTATTGGTATAGGACCAATAAGATAGACATAGGGGACCAAATGCCAGGGATGTGGATGAGGGAGACCAAGGAGGTCTAGATGGGGGTCAAGTAGGAGGGATTAAAGGTGAAGATAAGGTACGGCCATCTAGGATGCCTTTGACCTAGGATGAGCAAGCCCTCTAGATAGGCTAAAAAGGGAGATATAGGCTTAGGACTCAGAGATTATAGGTATCACTGCTGAGAGGGATAAGATATCATTCAATTTGCAGGGGTAGTTAGCATAGAGAGATAGCCAACTCACTAGTGCACAGGGATAAGTCATAGGTTTACAAGGGTAAGTGGCTACATTGTAGGGGCATATCTATATCTGAGATTCTCAGATATTCATATTAAAGAGTCAGATCCAATGTCAAGATGCTTATATTATGGCATTATAGGGTTGGATTGGGTAGCTATAGGCTAGGGTGAGGAGTTTTCTAGGAGAGGTGCAGATGATTGAGAGGGCCAAAGAGGATGATGATGTAGCCATGTTAGATAAGGGGATGGCATCAGCCATTAATAAGATCACATGGCTAACATGGGAGTCTCAGTACTATAGAGACCTATATGAGGCAACAATGCCATCTAAGTGGCACATAATGACATTCAAAGCCAGTTCCTCACAATCAGTGAACTAACCTCCTAGAGGACCACCTAGACCATAATCAAGTTTTTTTGTGATATATGAGATTCATATTATATTATGGATGTTCATGTATTATAACACATTAATGCCTATGGGTCCCAT
This sequence comes from Torreya grandis, assembly GCA_037957365.1. Taxonomy (NCBI): domain Eukaryota; kingdom Viridiplantae; phylum Streptophyta; class Pinopsida; order Cupressales; family Taxaceae; genus Torreya; species Torreya grandis. The sequence goes on from JARHVA010000411.1 coordinate 2,817,123, forward strand.
TTATGTATATATATCTTTTGACATTGGACTCTGATGGACATTGTGCACTATTGATTTTTATGATATATGATGTGATGCTGATGAGATGATATGTATTGTGATTGTGTTTTGGGATGGATGAGTTAGATGATGTGATTATTAGACATAGATATATGGATTATGGATGTGATGGATGTGGTTTATTGATGTTATGTGATCTGATTATTATGCTTATGATGTTGTGTAGGCGATTAATTAAATATTAATGATAGATGTGTAGATGATTGATTAGATGATAATTTGAAAGGTATGTTGTAGATGATATTTGTGTTGATTATTTATGTGATTTTTTGATGATAATGAGATGTTTAGATTATATTATAAAATGAGAGGAACATGATTCATTTTATTATGGATGATGATTATGATTTTATGTGGATAATGTGATGGTAAAATGATATGGAATGTTGGTTAACAATGTGTTAATAAATAATCCATTGTTTGTAATGTGTCTCAAAAATTATCATGGGGTAAAATCCTCTTGCACCAAGGATATGGGTGGGTATGGGATAGTAGGTTAAGATGGTTAGAATGGATAGCGGCATAATTAGGGGGATGAGATGGGGGGAATTTGAACCCAGTAGATACGTATGCACTAAATTATGCCTGCCCCGCTAATTACAGTAATTCCCACTAATTTGGCCTAAGTCCCATCTTTTCTAACTAAATTAACTATTGGCCTAATACCCATATCCCATTATTATATCCCACACAACCTTTACCCTATCTAAAAATCAATTAAACCCCTCATTAAACCTATAATATACCTTCTTACCTATTAACCTACTCCCTAAACCCACTAGCCAATTTAAAATTCCAAAATTATCTACCTACCCACCCACCACCCTAGACTAGCCTCTCCTAAAACCCTAAACCCTATGGGGAGATTTATATAATTGGAGGATTCTCAAAATCTTCCCCAAACTAGCCCCCTTCTCTAGAATTTTCTAATTCTTGAGATTTCCATGGAATTAAAAATTCCATGGAAATTTCCTAGCCCTAGATTACAATGGCCCAAATTTTAATTCAGACCATTGATTCTTCCCAGCCTTGCCTATAAAACTAAGCCTTCCCTCCACCCTCAATCTAATGAGAAATCATCCATCAAGCCATCAAGATCTCATATAACATCCACAACAACATTTCATCATCCACTCAAAACCATTACCCCCATCACACATCCATTAGAAGCCATTGTTAAGGTCTTATAAGCAATCATATAATCCAAGCTCTTGATATCCAATCATACAAGTGAAAGTCCTAGAATGGAGGCATGAGAAGGTAAAAAGGATGGTAAGAAAGTTCTATTTGTTCTGATTTATCTCCTCTATCCATTCCTATTGGTATTATTGAGTTTTGAGTTGTTATAGCCATTTTGATAATATTACTTGAACTTGAAATTTGATGTAAAAGGAAATCTAATTTACTATTGCATGTGTGAGTAGAATTGTCCCAATGAAATGATAGTGATCAAGGGCACATTGAAGTCACAGTGCGTAGGAACTCCATTTTGAGTGACTTCCCCAATTTTGAGCTTGGGTAGTCATGTAGACCATCCTTGTTCCCATTTGATCAAAAAGAACAAAACATAAAAATACAAGGTAACAAGACAATAAAATTTACTAACTATGCCAACTATTTACAAGACTTAATGATTATAATTATAAGAATTGATTAATCAACACACATACACACATATATAAAAAGATAAGATGAAACATAATACTAAAGATAAAAAAAGACTAAGAATGAAATAAGGTAAGGATGTTTGATTTGTATACATGTGAATTTAATAAACAACCTAAGTAAATGATGCGGGATAATGATTATTTACAATGGACTTAATAACGAAGTTACAAAATATCCTAAGTGAAATAGTGAAATATATACATGGGGTGAATTATTCCCAAAAGTGTTTTGATTATGACCAAGACAAGGATCCAAACTAGTCATAAACAACTGTATTCAGGGTCTAGAGTTAATGGTCGGGATTCAATTACAGAGTGCATGATGGATCCTAGAGTAAGAATATTATATCATCCTTCAATAATGGTGATATTAGTGGGGTCTTATGGATCATAGCTTAGGGATGGATATGGATGCAATTTGAGGCTAGTAAGAGAATTGACCATCAAGTAGGATACGATTAGTATATGTATTATGATGTCATAAATAGGATATATGATCTATTAAAAGTGGATGGAAATATTCTAGAAGACTTCTCAATAGATATTCCCCTTGCATGACTAGTAATGACTTGCCCCAACTTGAAATTCCTATCTCCTGATTCTGCCTAAGCCTGTAATAAATACCCACTATTAAGACCAGGGTCATATAGAGAATGATGGAATGGAATGGAATGAGAGGGAGAAGTGGAATGATGATGGATATGCCCTGAAGAGTGGGGACTCATAGACAGAGATTTTAGAGAGCCTTTTAAGTATAAAAGTGTTTAAAATGCATGGTGTTCATAGGCTCATCAAGCTCATCGCCATCAAGTGTAGATATTTTATAGGCTCCTAAATAGAATTTTACAACTATGATATAAGGCCCAAGCTAGATTACTTCAAATTTTCCCTTCTTGTCCCGATCTGTATTGGTGTTCTTTTGATTCTCCTTGAGGACTAGGTCATCGACTTCAAATTTTTAGGACTGGATCTTTTTGTGATATTGGACCTTGAACTTATTTTGATATGCCCAAAGATGATTCAAAGCATTTTGGCATATTTTATACAATAGTTCAAGCTCTTGTAGCCATTCTTGCCTAAGGTTATGATTGGTAATTATGCCTTATAAAGAGATGTGTAAGGAGGGGAGCTCAACTTTCACATGTAAGATTACTTCTATTCCATAGAATAAAGAGTATAGAGTAGCTCTAGTAGGTGTTCAGACAGTAGTTTTATAGGACCAAAGTGTAGGATATAGTTGTAGATGCCAATTTTTGCCTATAACATTGACTATTTTCTTTAAAATCTTAAGTGTCTTATTAGTGGTATTTGCTTGTCCATTCCCCCAGGTATAATATGGTGTGGAAAAGTGTTGTTCAATGTGATAGCATTTACATATATCTTTGACCTCTTGATTTTTAAAAGACTTACCATTATCTAATTATATTTTGGATGGGATGCCAAAATGTCAAATAATTTGATTTAAGATGAACTTTGATATCTGATGACTTATGGTATAGATGAGCGACGTGGATTCAACCCATTTTATAAAGTACTCCATAGCAGTGCTTATAAATTTATGCCCATTAGATGATGTCAAATTTATCTTAAGGATTAAATATAATCCCCATATGGAAAATGGCCATGGGCTCATTATAGGCTACATCTCCTACATAGGGGCATGAATAAGATTACCATGTTTTTGATAGGATACACATTTGCATACATATTAGCAGGTATCATGATCCATTATAAGCAAATAATATCTAGTCCTGAGTAAATTCTTAGCCAAGGCCATCCCACTAAAATAGACATCATAGATACCATCATGGACCTCTTTGATTGCAAGAGTAACCTCCTCTGAGGTCAAGCATCTCAAGAGGGTCCTATCTATTGGGTGACTATTTTGTCATCAACTAACTGATGACAAAATGGGTATATCAACCATAGTATAAGGAGATTTATGCCACAAAAAGTGTAGGTTTACCACATCTTAACGAGACAAATCTCTCCTCTCATCAAGGGGAGGTTCCCTATGAATCACATGTTGAGTTGTGGAGCTAAAAGCTTCACCAGATGAGCAAATGCAAGGTTGTTGTATTTACACAGTCACCGACGTTGGTCAAGGATCAACTGGAGGCTGTCGACGTCGGTTATGATCGGTCGACGTCGGTCATATGCAGGCAGACAGGGATCGATGTCAGTCACTTGTGCGTTCTAGAAGTCTATTTTCGTGGGATGAACAGATTGTTTGCATGATTAGATTAACTGTTAGTTGTAAGTCCGCATTTCTATTTTAGGCAGGACTGATTTGAACATTTGATTAAGAGGTATATCTAACAGTGGAGAATGCATAGCTCATGATCCCTAATTCTATATAATAGGAATAGATCTTCATAGCTTGTGTAGGGTGTAACAGATGTAAAATAGACAATTCAAGTAGCTGAATTGTGTTTGTAATTGATAGAGAGAACTCTTGAGGGAAAGAGATTTGTACATCTGAGAGGTGTGGAAGAAAGAGATATTTCTTCAATTGTATTTCCTTCTGGAAGAGTTTAATACAAGTTTTCATTGTTTCTTGTATCTCTTGTTCTTTGTTGATTCTCATTTCTAGTTGCTTATTATTCTGGTCTAATTTCGTGTATAGTTGCTTGCACAAAAGTAATCAATTGTTCTTGTTTAGATCCTGACATCACTTATATGTTATATGTATATATAAGTAAGTAGAAAATAATACTCAGGGTAGTATAACACCATCCATCTCTCTTTTTTTAGAGATGATATCCAAGGAACAAAAGAGAGAAGTCTTGATCGATGGCTAAAAGCATTCCTCTTCTTTTAGGAATGGTATCCAGCGCAGAGCAAGAAATCTCTTGAAGTAGTAACAAGGTCCACAAGAAAACCCATGAAAGCACAAAGTCTTCCGTTGCCTCCTTCACTAATTCAGAACACACGTAACAGTAGAGTGAAACAAAGCCCAAAGTCTTCACCTAAAACTACAATGAATAAAAGGGTTACCAAGATAAAAGCAGCTCAAAGTCTTTATTTTATCCTTTAGAAACGTCTTTAGACAATTTCAAAACACACACTTTGCTTATTAAATTGAACAAATGAGAGATTATCAGGAAAGAGAACATAAAAACTATTTTCTAAGTAACACAAATTACTCCAACACAAAGTCTGAAATAAACATGTTTCTTATTCATTCGATAAAATATGATTTACAATTTGAGCACAAAGTCTCAAGAAGTGTCTCAATTTCAGCAGAGTTTTTGCTCTCAATTATCCAGAGATCGATTTATAAAAGAGGTTCCCTATATATATAGGGAGAAACCTTCAAATTTGAAAAAAGATTAAAATATTAAAATATCTAGTCAAAGATGAGTCATCTTTGACTTTGAGATATTTTCTGGATTTTTACATGTAATTACATATTACAAAAGTGCATGTACTTTTACATGACAAAAATACAAGAGAAGAAAGGAAGAAGAGAGAAAGGAGAAATGATTCAACTCTTGCCGCCACACTTATTCAGATGAGCATCATACATGGCGATAGATGCCTAAATTCCTATATTGTCTGATGCAATGGTGTTTTTGAAGATAACTTTGGCTCTGATGGTAGCATCTTTCAATGCTGTGATTGCTTTGGCATGACTAGTTAACCTGGCTCTTAGATTATCCAGATTCAACTGAGTATCTAAGATGTTATCCACAGAAGTCATTGAAAATGCTTTTTCTTCGAAATCCATTTAGATCATGCCTTTGAATTCTTGAATCATCTCTTCTGCTCAAAGAAATTGATTATCCCTAGAGGTGAGATCGCAAGGCAATTCTTCCAGTCTGTTCAACAGGCTGGTGTCACTTTTCTCACTAGCATCTTTGGAAGACTTGAGATCTTCGATCAGCTCTTTAAGTACTTGGATCTTGTATATCAGTGATTCTTTGATTTCAACATAAGAATCTTTGTTGGCAATGACGTCGATTGATACCAAGGTGCACTTCTTCAGATCTTTCATCTCTACCCACTTGCTAAGATATTTATTTGTACTATCAATATCTTGAGAAATAAGAGAGATAAGGTCTTCTAAATCTATTCTCATTTTCTTCATCTTGTCTGTCTTCTCAGCAACTTCTGTAAGCAAAGAAATTCCTTGAGTATGCATTTTTTCTATATAATCTTCAAGCACTTTCCCTTTCATGTAGGTTTTATCTGCTTTCTGGATAACATGATCATCTATGGAAAATACTTCTGGGGTCGTTGCTTCAGGAGTAAGAGTGAATTTCCTAACTACCGCAGTCAATTATTCCACCTTTGACTTATAGTAATCTTTCATCTCCTTTTCCCTGTCAAATTTTTGGACCATGATATCCATCATTGACTGTAATTCACTCTTTGCACCCTCGTGAGTGACTTTCCCCAACTCAACATGAGAAATGGAATAGCTGCTCATGTCAAAACCCTCTAGGGTCACATCCTGTGGAGGTTTGGCTATCTCCAAAAATTTGTGCCCCTTTTCCTCAACCATTTTTGAAAGGATCCCTGGTTTCCTAGGGGTCTTAGCTTTCACTGACACTATCTTGCCAAAATCAAAGTCATCTACAGAGATGGCTTACTTCTTCCTTTTGGGAGTGAAATTTGATAACCAAGGTGGGAGAGCAGAAGCACTTACCATGGCAATAATCCCTGCGACTGGTGTCACTAGGCTAACGTCTGCACTACTAGTGGGAATAGCGGGTGCAGTGAGTGTAACAAGTGAAACTGTATCAGCCACTAGTTGGTCAATGGCAGAACTTTCTCTGATATTGAAAGAAGGAGAAGAGAGACTAGGGATAGAACCTGAGGAGTGAAAGATGTCTCCAAAAGTGTCTTGAGGATCACCAAACATAAATCCAGAAGGAGAGGCAGCTTTAGAAGAAGGAACACTGATGGGAGGAAGAGGCGAAGGAGATGCCATAGGGGATTGAGGTGGTGAAGAAGAAATGCCTGCAAGTGGCTATGCCCCTTCCTGGGGAGATAGAGTCTCAGTTCTCTGTTGCTCTGTAGGCCTGTCATTTGTCTCCATCTGTTCCGCTTCCTATTCCTGAGTGCTTTGCTCTCTAACCCCCTTAGTTGTTGATTTCAGCTCCTCAGCAACCTTCGATTTCTTAGACACAAAGATTATTCTAGGCTTTTGAGGCCTAGATAGAGAATGAACGTCGCCTTTATTCTTAGTTCTATTCTATGCTCTCTTCCTTGTTTCTTCCTAAAATTTAGCCTCTGATCCTATGATGAATTCCTTCAATGTGATTCCCTTGGCTGTTAGCCAATCATTGGTGTTAGCCAATATTGGTTCGAATCTCTTTCTTAAAGAAGTCAATTCTTTTTGGGACCACTGAATTAGAGGAAAAGGAGAATTAATGACCTTCTCAGCCAGGTATCTACTGTTAATTATGTTCTTATCATCAACCAGACTAGAGGGAATATCTGCAAGCCCTAGATATTTGATCTGCTCCAGAGTCAGCCTGTTGTAGTCCATCTTTCTGATCTCTTCTGCTATTCTCAAGTCTACCCAAATGTCTTTAATCATGGGCTCATGAAACTGAGTCTTTCTTCAGATCATATCTTTGACACCCCTATAGTCAAAATTGGACCTTCTCTTAAACTGCTTCATGGTGACCAGTTGCATTTCTGTCTCCATTACCCTTGCTTTAGCAGTAGTCAAAACTGAGTATGTACCAATTTCTATTGGGAATCTAAAACTTGGGTTTTTTAGTTCTATTTTCTTAGCGTGTATGACAATAATTTGCCTACACAGCTCCATTAAGACTAATTTGTCAGATGGAAATTGGGGGAGCATGTAGGGATAGCCTTGAAAAAAACCAACTCATAAATAGCAAAAGGAGGGAAATTGTAGAAACATGCAGCCAAAATCATTGACGACCATCCAGGCTTCATCTGATACTCTTTTCTATTCCAGTTGAGGATCGAAAAAGCATAAAAACACTGTGAAAAAGGCATCGTTTACCCTCTTAAAGTGACAGATTGATCCTTTTAGTGTCAGCTGAGGGTAATATGTATAAACCAAGGTGGTTCTTATGTCTCTTTCTATTTTCAAACCTGGAAAGGTTCACATGGAGGCTGCAATATACACTAAGTATAAAGTCATATAGAACTTCGAAGTAGTAGATAC